>JAZDUH010000098.1:38095000-39302500 GCA_036419115.1 Scarus forsteni
CACTAATAGATTGTACTTGATATGGACTGTTTTCTGAATGAGTGTCTGAGTGCCTTAACACCACTTAAATTGGTATTTTGCTGAATTCAATTTTTTATCTTGGTACATCTCTAAAGCTAATAACTAGACCCTTATGTCTTTACCACCAAACTTTCACTTTCACATGGAAGGAAACGTTCAAGACGGCCCACTGCTTACGAGCCATTCTTGCATATTTCTGTCCATGGCTGCTGCTCCCATCAATGATTAGCCAGATGATGAAGCCATTATTGACTGAACCTGAGCCTGTGCCTCATGGAACATTAAATACATCACTTCCTCTCAAGGGGCCTCAGCGCAGCTCTCACCCAGCTTCCCCTTCAGGCTACAGGCAGGAAATGAAAACAGCCATTAGAATGGAAGCGAACCAGAGTGCTTCTGATGCTTTAGGATGCTGCACACCTGCTACAGCCAGACAACATCCCTTATTCTGAAGCCAGAAAACAGGTCTCACATGCTCCACAGCAGGTGTGGCTACACAGTCTGTGTGTTTGTGTGTGTTCTGGCTCTGGGGCCATTGCTTGGGATGAAAACCCCCGAGGCATCAAAGTGCCCTGTAACCAAGGCTTTTGTGTGAGGCAGCTGTAGCATGCGCAGCTAAACCTCATTACAAAGACTGATTATTCCTCTCTAATGTCTCACTGTGTTTTCAGACCATTTGATTCAGATGACCTTTGACACAAGGCACAAAATACAGGTGAAACAGAGTTTAAGGTAATTTATACATAATGTGTAGCTCCTTAAAACAGATATGAAGATTCATGTTATTTACCGAGTCTGAAAAAACAAAAAGCAAGAGGTCATGCATACTCATTTCACGGGGTCCTTACCAAGGTTATAATACTTCTTGATTTCTTTACCTTTTTTAATTTAGTTTTTATCTCTCACTTACATTAATTTTTTCATTTCTGGTTTGTTGGTTTATTATTTAAGGCCATAGTGTTATTAAGACGTGAATATATAATGTACTCATTGTCTCATCAGTGCATGTGTGTTGTCAGTGTTTTGTATTGTTTGGACAGAAAAAAAGAGACTCAACCTTCTCGACTTCCACCTTCTTCTCCAAACACTGATGACTGCCTTACACAATTTAACAGCATCAGAGGAATTGCTTGCAAATGATTGATCCTTTTGTAGTGTTAAGTTATTGTTATTACTTTTTTAACATAGCCTGTAAAATGTGGAGACAGCGCTCTGTTCTTAGTGATAAAGACTTAAGGGAATGTCCTGTCATCAGTGGTTTTCCAAGTGTTTTTCTTTTACTCTTCAGGCGGTGCTAAACACTCAAGGCACAACACAGTAATACTTCCAAATAGCCACTACACTTGTTTCTGGAACTTTTCAGTCTTTACATGTTAGCACTATTGAGTATTTTTTTTAAGATTAACTGATGAATGGATTATTCTTAATATGATTATTTGACAAAGGATTTGTTTTAAAATGTGACATTTTCATCAATTTAGGAAGACACATATACACCGGACAAGTCACAAACTGCATATTAGGAAAAAGTAGACAAAATTAGTAATGCCATTGTTGCTATAACTGTATACCTATAAATCCTTTAAAATTGTTGTTTAAAACAGAATTTGCAGTTGCTAAATTAATGTACAAAATAACTATCAGGTAACTTTAAAGCTCATCCATGAGCTGCTGCAGTCAGAAGTTATAATTGTACAAATGATAAAGTCTCTTCTGGACTTGCCTCTGTGCTTCTCTGCACCATTTGAGATCTACTGCGTAACAGATCCTGAATTGACAAAATAGAACCACTTGACGTCCTGGTGCAATTTACATTTCCCTTGTGCCAATTTTAATGGCAGTTTAACTAAGTTAAGAAAGTACGAATTAATAACATTAAATTTCTCAAAATTGTTAGCAAGTTCCTGACATTAAGTTAATTAAGTTAAAATAATCAGCAAGAGGTTGAATGTGATGAGGCTAACTAGCCTTACCCACAGTTTCCCACAGAGCTCTATAGCACAGCGGCCATCTCAACAAGATAATCTGTCCTTCACTAGTGTCTCAAAAATGTTACTATGCATTTAAAATTACATCATCAAAGATCTGGAAAACTTCTCCTTCAGGTCCAATGTTGGCCAAAGGCCGCCATGCCCTGCATTCAAACATGCAGACACAGCACTTTTGGCTATAAATGATGTAAAATAATGAATTCAGTCCTGATTAAAAGAATGTCCCTGAAGTGACACATTTCTGTGTAGTGTCATTGAATGTAGGAATACCACATATGGAGAAAAGTAAGGATGACTCTGAGTGCCCATAACAAAAGCCATAAAAATATTTGAACACTGATAAAAAAAAAATTCTAGCAATTCACTAGCTATCAAAATAGAGATGGCTTTCTTCACTTCTTATAAATATATGACTTCTGTTCCCTTGTGTTTTTGTGTTTTGGTTGTGAAGAAAACATTTAGTCGGTTTCTGAATAAGTAAAATTCAATTTAATAACAATTTCTATATCCATTAAATATTAATATAACAAAGAATATGCAATTGGCGATATTTTAAAGCATATTAGCCTTGTTAACACAGTCTACAGTATACCTTTGTCTGGATGGCCTGCAAAACTATAAGAGTCATCAAATATTCAAAGTATTAAAGTGTGGATGCATGATTAAACATGTCTGCTTGCACTGTGGGGCTCAGTGTGACATCTTTTCATTAGGCTTGTAGTCCCAAGCAGAATCTCAGTTTCAATATGCATCTGTGTTTTTCTGACGGAGAGGTGAGTTTGAGGCAAATGAGCATGTCTGACTCCACCATCACCACCATCTTAAATGGTGCTTTTCTTGCCAGAAACAGCTACTGGAAATGTTGTGATCAGTTTTTAGCCCCTGATCCAGATCTAAATTTTTTAAAATAATTAGTAGCCTTTCTTCTGATCCAAGTCTATATATTTACATTTATTTGACAGCACAGCATCACACTGTTTTTGTGTTTAGTTTTTTTCAGTGCTTGTTAACAGAATTAAGGAAACAAAGATGACCCATTTCAAGTCCATAGAACTCAACAAACATTATTGTCAAACTTATTAAAAGTACATAAATACTCTGAATGGTATAGTCAGAGTGGCTGTTTGATGACATGTTAACAATCAGTGTGCAATGATCCCTGATTAATTAAAAAAAAACGCTCACACTCTTTTACCAACAATGATACTGTACCAGGACAACTCTGACCACTTGTCTAAACATTGGTAACGTGCATTTTAAATAGGCTTTTCACTTTTGGAGAAAAAAAAATCCAACTTCAACATACCAAAGTTGCAGGAATATAGCATATGTAGGGATTTTCTATCTGGCTGGGGGATTTAAACTACTAAAAAAGTAGGCTGGGTGAACATTATGCGATTTAGGAATTATATCTGTTTATAAACCATGATATGAAGATCTGTTATTTTCACAATGTTCCTTTACAATTCGTGTTAAAGCCTAAGCGTCTCTCGGACAGGCTTTTCCTCCAGCACAGCCCAGATCCTCGTCATTCTGCATTCATCTTCTTTTTAATTTCATAAAGAGCGTCTGAAAAGGAGTCCGGATAGGCCTGGTGTATTTTCTAATCTGTATCGTGTTCGGCTAAGGTCTGCTAAGATTTCCAACCACACCCCATCTCCCTCTCTCCGCCGGGGGGGAGCACAAATGATCGTAACAGCGCCTCCTCCACCGTCCGTCTGTCGGGGTTATAAACGGTTTGTGTCGCTTCAAGCCTCTGAGCTATAATGTCATTGTTGTTGCCATTATTGCCATAGCGATCATTCCCTCCCTCTCTTCTCTCTCTTTCCCCCCCGCACGCACAAACATCCACCTCGCGATCGCAAAACGCCGCTCATCCTGCGTGCGTGCGTGCGTAAAACCAGTTGGATGTGTAAACTGAGGGATGGGGTGCAGTCCCCATTGATGAAAAACGAGTGGGTGAGGGATGGATAATGCTATGATTCATCACCAGCAGCCCCCCCTCCTCGACGATTCCCTGTCTCCCTCCCTCTCTCTCCCGCTCCACCAGCAGCGCCGTCACACCCCATCCGTTCAGTCCTCTCTACACCTGTAACACGTTTGACCCCGTTTCAGGTCACCTCCGCTGGCTCTGATTGTATATTGTTTACTATTATAGATCGGATCTAGTCGAATCAAAGCTCGTGGGACGACGACCAGCTGGACTTGTTAAGGTGCTGAAACATCTTTTGCTCTACAGCCTTAACTGGAGACACCTTTGGGGAACAAGGGCTGGGCATCACAGCCATAAACGTTTAAAAGATAAATCAGAATATTCTTAAAATAGGATTTAGGGTAATAGAATGGATACAAATGATGTAATAACATGACTTTCATTTAAGAAGCATTTTTATTTTAGAAAAAATCCAAACGTGTCACTTCCTAATTAATTCTACAACAGTTACAACAGAAGCAGCTTTTATTGGCTCAGTGGCCACTTAAATACAGTCCAAATCATACTCCAAAAGTCACAGTCAAATGTAACCCATATAATAAGTTTTGGCTTGCCTGATGAAAAAAACAAGGTGCAAATATCAACCACATTTTCCTACTATCTACTCTGTATCAACATTTTCAGGGCATATTGCACTAATCTTCTATAGTCATCTTTTAACACCTACATGTCAAGAGCTGGGCTGCTTTGTGCAGTTTGCTCTTCTTTTTTGTCTGAATGTTGAGATGCTCTGAAATCACCTTCCCACTGCCGTGTCTTTCTCATCCTGACCAGGGGCCAATCTGGCCATTAGGGTTACAAAGGCCCTCTTTAAATCTCACAGGCCTCCCCCCAAAAGTCCTGGATATTAATACAGTAAGCTTAGGCATGAAGTGATCCAGTCATCTCTGTACTTGTTTCTAATGGCCCTCAGTGAAATGTGTTGGGACACTTCTGTTTTTATTATATTACTATTTTTTTTTAACAAACAAAAACTGAGAGCAAGGTCCAACCTGAATTACACAATGGCATTAGCAACATTTGAAAAAGTGGACAGAAACCCTCTAGCTTTGTCTGGTTCACCCTCTTTTCCAAATGTTGCCATTGTGTGCAATTTAGACAGTGCGTCTTCTCTTCTGGTTTAAAATATTGCTCAGAAATGTCTGTATTTTATCCAAGTTGCGCAGTTACACTGGCAACATTTGGATAGATGAGTTGCACTGTATTTTTGAGGTTGAGATAGCACTCTTTGACCCTTTTAGATAAAACTATATGTTGTGTGGAAACCCTCACTTCTTGCTAGTCCAATTTACCCACTAGGCCAAACATATTCACACTTCTTGCCAGCTTCACAGCAGTTTCCAAATGTTGCCAACATAATTGTTCATTTTAGACAGATCTGTGTCTCTTTAGGTGGAGACTTTTGCTTGTACAATAGATTCCAGCATGTTGTCTACATGGCACAATTAGGTGGGTAACATGCATTGAAGTGGGTAAAACTCCTCACTCCTTCCTAGCTCTGCTAACTTTTCAAAACTTTCTTACATATTGGTGAAATTTAGACAACACTTTCTTTTCATCTGGCTGTGAATACTATAAAATTTGTATGTAACTGTATCATCAAGTCAAGATCCTCCATTATTGATCCCCAAAGGAAAAATTCAGGAATTTCAGGAAGTTGGCTGTACACTGAACAGTTGCCAGATCCCCCAACTTTTACACATGTTGCCCACATATTTATGCAATTATTACAGCTCTGTTTATCCTTCAGTCAGAAATTAAACACAAAAACTAATTTGAGTTGCACATTATGTTTGCAAAATGTAAGAGAAAGAGAGACCCTTACTCTTACCAGATTTACACTTTTTACCAAAACTTTTTACCAAAATGTCACTGTTGTAAATGTGCAACTTAGACAAAATGAAGACATTTGCAAGCAACTTTTACCAATAGGAAGACTGAGGACTGTCTAAATTGCACAAGCACGTTGCCAAGGTTTGAAAAAAAATAGGCAGAGACTCACTCCATGAAGGTTCCACCTCCTTTTCCAAATGTTACCAACATTGTTGTGCAAGTTAGACACTGATTTCAATTTGTTTAATTAAAATATTGCCTACAACTCACTCGGTAGTGTCTGAATGAAACACAAAAGCTGGCAACACTGGGAGGATGCTACGAGCAAATATATGATTTAAAAAATAAAGATAAAACATGTCAGAATCTTAACTCAGTGATATGAACAACTTTAAAAACAGTTATGTAGGCTATGCAAATGTGGACGAATTCATCTGTGATTTTATGACATTCTGATAATTCATAAATATACAACCAATAAATCAATATTAAGTGTCTGGAGATTCTGTTTTTGTGGATATGGTTTTAAATGGGTGTCAGTGTGCTGTTTTTAACTTAATCCAGGGTCATGATAGGCTACTCATCGGATATTTCTTGACAGAAAAATGTGTGTCAAAATGTATATCCCGTTTTGTCACCCAGCTTATATCGTCATATGATTTTGACTCATATAGCCCAGCCCTAGGGGATCCACCAAATCGTGTTGAAGGAGAGTCTGGAAGTGCTGGCTGATGGTGGAGCAGAGGAGATCATGGTTACTGAATGGGTGTGTGATGCTGGTAACACTGGTAACGCTACAATGGGGGCAATCGGCATCATTCTCTCCCCGGAAATGCGTTGCTTTACGCACAAGTTCCACGCAAAATGAGGAAAATGTGTTGCCCTTACTTTAGCATGGCTTGTTCCTTCTCCTCTTCCTCCTTTTGCCGAGCCATCACTGCCATGATGATCTTCCTCTCCTCCTCGGTGAGATGGCTCAGGTCCGGCAGATCCGGCATGGATGGCGGCGCGGTGGGTGGGCGAGGGCCACCCTGGGGCCCCACCGAGGCGGACATCTTCTCCACCACCGCCACCACCACCCCACCTCCTCCTCCTGCTCCTCCTCGGCGAGTCGTTTCGGCTGACAGGTTCCCCCGGAGCGTTTCCGAGCCACACCTCACGACCTGGTCCAGAGCGCGCAGAGCGGCAGCGGCCGCCGCAGCTCCGAGCCGCTCATGGTTGCAGGCACCCTCGGTTGTGCTTTTGTTTGTCCTCTCTGGGTGTTTCTCCCACTACTCTCACGTCGTCGTTCCCCCCCACCCCCCGGCTGCCCACCTCTCCCCTCCACCGCCCGTGTTCAGTGGGAGCCCATTCGTGCTGGATGAGGCCGGGAGTCGAGTGGAGATGACGGGGATCACTGTGCTGTCTGTGGAGCCTCCGCCGTCGTCGTACTGGAGCTGGATGTTGGGGCGGTAAAGGCGGAGTCCGTGCTCTCTCTCTCTCTCTCTCTCTCTCTCTCTCTCTCTCTCTCTCTCTCTCTCTCACTCTCTTCAGTCAATGAGAATGCAGCCCTCCTCCTTCCTCTCTTCTTTTTGCGGAGGCGCGCTTACTCATGTGAGAATGGACCCTCACATCATCACAGCTTTTTACTGGATACACACTCAGTCACCCCTGTGCCTTATCCATCACACACACTAACACACACACGCACACATACACGTAAAGGCTCAGCAGTCTGGAGCAAATCGTAACTCACAGCGTTTTAGTTAAATGACAATACATGAAATAAATCACAATATCTTAGTATCATAGTATAGTATAGTATCCGCATATGAAAAATCCAGTCAGTATTTAAAAATACTCAGTAACCAGTCTTCAGGGGGCTCTCAACAAAAAACAAAACAAGAAGCAAGTGGAGCCAAAAAAAAAAAAACTTTTACCTCCACCATCATTGTTTCTTTTTTATTTGAGAACGTACTCTGTAAAAATGGCTCTTTGTACTGTGGATCTACTTTAAAGCAGGCCAGTGTTGCTGTTTCATGGGTACATAAAATCAGGCATTCAGGGACACCTTGGGTGCTGCCATCGAATCTGTGTCAGTAGATGTTAATAGGGTTGCAAAATTCCAAGAATAAACTTTCTATGGGAATTAAGGAGAATTCATGGGAATAAACTTAAATAAATAGAAATAAACTTGAAATGTAGAAATTGTAGGTTGGCTTTAAGAGGGACTTTAAATAAAGTTGGGGTATGTATACAGATGTGTACAAAATTGTTACACTTCTGTAAAACAAATAAAAACCCTTAATGATCACTGAAATAACTTGAAACTGACAAAAGTAATAATAAATACAAATTTAATGAAAATAAACTAATGAAAATCAAACAACACTTTTGAATTTTGGTTCAACAGAATTATTTTTAAAGCAAATGACGAAAATGGCCTAATCAAAACTGATGGTACCCCTACAAAAGATTGAAAATGATTTGACCATAGGGACATGTTAAGCTAAGGCATGTCCAATAATTAGCATCACAGGTATCTTCAAACTTCAGTCAGTCTGCTTATTTAAAGGGTAAAATTAGTAACTGTGCTGCTTGGTATCATGGTGTGTACAACACTGAACATCGACCACAGAAAGCTAAGGAGAGAGTCATCTCAGATTAGAAAGACAATCATAGGCAAGCCTGTTAAAGTTAAAAGCTATAAGACCATCTCCAAGCAGTTTGATGTGACTAAAGCTGCACAGATTATTCAGAAGTTTAAGGTCCACAGGACTGTAGCCAACCTCCCTGGACATGGCTGCAAGAGAAAAATTTATGACAAATTGGAGAGTTGGATAATGCAAATGGTAGCCAACCAGCCCAGAACGACGTCCAAAGAAATTAGAGGTGAACTCCGAGGTCAAGGTACATCAGTTTTACATTACACCACTGGTCACTGTTTGAGCCAAAGCAGACTAAATGAAGGACATCACTATTGAAAGCAAATCATAAAAAAGTGAGACTGGATTTTACCAAAATGCACACAAGCCACAAAGCTTCTGGGAGAATGTCCTTTGGACAGATAAGAGATGAGACAAAATGGGAGCTTTTGTGTAAGTCACATCAGCTATGTTCACAGACCCAAAAATGAAGCATACAAAGAAAAGAGCACTGTACCTACTGTAAACCATGGAGGATGCTCAGTTATGTTCTGTAGCTGCTTTGCTGCATCTGGCACAGTGTGTCTTGAATCTGTGCGGGGTACAATGAAATCTCAAGACTATCAAGACCTTCTGGCGTGAAATGTGCGGCCTAGTGTCAGAAAGCTTGGTCTCAGTCACAGGTCATGGGTCCTCCAACAGGATAATGAGCCAAAACAC
This sequence comes from Scarus forsteni, assembly GCA_036419115.1. Taxonomy (NCBI): domain Eukaryota; kingdom Metazoa; phylum Chordata; class Actinopteri; order Labriformes; family Labridae; genus Scarus; species Scarus forsteni. The sequence continues at coordinate 38,104,183 of JAZDUH010000098.1, forward strand.
ACAGCTAAAAACATCCAAGAATGGCTTGGAATAAAATATTGGAATATTCTGAAGCAGCCTTCTATGATCCCTGATCTAAATCCTGATGAACAGTGCATTCTGGAGAAGACATCCTTCAAACTTGAGACAGCTGGAGCAGTTTGTTAATGAGGAGTGGGTCAAAATACCTGCCAACAGGTGCAGAAGTCTCATTGAGAGTTACAGAAATTGCCTGATTGGAGTAATTGCCTCAAAATTTTGTGCAACAAAATATTTAGCGAAGGGTACCACATTTTTGATCAGGCCAGTTTGATTAGTTTTTTTTTTTTTAATGTATTTTTGGGGCATTTTGTGCCTTTATTGGTAGGAGAGAGACAGTGGATAGGCTTGTGAAAGGGGGAGAGAGAGTAGGGGAAGACACTCTGCAAACTGGTCACAGGCAGGATTCGAACCTGGACCGGCAGAAGCAAGTACATGGGGTGCCTGGCTGCTAACCACTCTGCCAAACCAGCACCCCAATTAGTTTGTTTTTAAAATAAATATATTGAACCACAATTAAAAACCAATGTCTGGTTTTTATTAGTTGATTTTCAATATTTTTTTATTTATAATTGCGTTTGTCAGTTTCAAGTTTTTTCAGTGACCATTGTGTGTTTTTCTTTATTTAACAGAAGGGTACCAACAATTTTGCATGTCTGTCTAAGTAACTATATATTATTGCTCTCTGTTTCAGAGAGCTATATATCAGTACACCTGTGCATAAAGGTGTACTGAATTTGTTGTGTACTGAATTCCCATTTACATACTTCTGGCAGTCCGGGTTCAAATCCAGCCTGTGACCACTTTGCAGAGTGTCTTCCCCTACTCTCTCACCCCCTTTCACAAATCTATCCACTGTCTCTCTCCTATCAATAAAGGCACAAAATGCCCAAAAAATACATTTGAAAAACAGGGAACACACAACAAGACACACAATGGGTAACTTAACTAAGACCAGGTACAGGATCAGTTAAACAAGAAAACACAAGAGGTCTAAACAAATGAAACACAAGGAAAAACATCCTTAATAAAAAATGAACTGTATCATGACACAATTGGTTTTAAAAATGCTCCTAAACAAACAAAAAAAGCACAGCCATAAATCTTTTAGGGTGCTCAGAAAAAAGGGTTCATTGACCAGTAAAACACACTGATGTGATATTTTTCTCCTTTTTTTCTTTTTATTTTGGAACTTCATCAAGATGTCGTCTGTGGACTGATGTATGTGAAACACACATCATGTTTTCAAAATTTTATTGTCTCTGAATAACACAGAGATGGCTGGTAAATTCGCCATTTGTATCTAAGTCACCTGCATATGGCATAAGTGATACAGTGGACATGTTGATGAAATTTATAACAAACTCAAAAAAAAGTTACTCTAAGTGTGAGGTTTGGACTTTTTCCTTATAACAGAATGTCCCTGCAACCTCCCAGCAGCAGAGTCAGCAAGGTAAGATGTGTGGGAATATTCCTGTTTATTGTCATTAATATTTTACCTTAAATCTCATTTTACATCAATCAGTTGAGACTATGAGCGGATCTGTAACTGAATCAAGGTCATGGGCCTATGCATACACATCCACTATGGCACAAATTCAGACATTCTTCTCCAACTCAATGCCTTCATTTCCCCCATTTGCTCATCTCTGTGTTTGTATTGATATGTTGCTCATGTGCTGAGGTGTTTTCCAATCCCACACTGTGCTCTTCTGACAGTTGTCTAGTTTGGAATTTTTTTTTCCCCCTCTCCTTTCCTCCTGTCTCCTTTTCTGCAACCCCCGGGTGAGTGGATGTCTGGTTGCCGCTGATCTCTGGTATTTTTAAATTTATTTTTTGGGGGGCATTTTGTGCCTTTATTGATAGGAGAGAGACAGTGGATAGGCTTGTGAAAGGGGGTGAGAGAGTAGGGGAAGACAATCTGCAAAGTGTTCACAGGCGGAATTCAAACCTGAACCGACAGAAGCAAGTACATGGGGTGCCTGGTTGCTGACCACTCCGCCAAACCAGCACCCCGCTCTCCAGTATTTTTGTTGTTTTAATTTGTACAGCATCCTTGGGTGTCATGAAAGTCACTTTAAAAAGTAAAATGTATTATTATTAATATTGATTTCAATGAAAGTTTTAAATACTGTACGCACAAAAGTCACACAAAAAGTTCCAGAGCACAGAGGAGGAAAATCTTTGACAGGAAAGTAAAAGTTCAGTTTCTGGCAACACTTCATATTTTTGGATATTCCCCTGAAAAAACAGGATTTACACTAATGTCTGATTTACTACAGAGGGACAACTTGAAGTTGTTTGTCTCACAAATCTTCCCTTCAGTTGATTCCAGCACCATGGACAGCAGCTCACTCTGCACTGAAATCTAATGTGATTTTCTGAGCTTGAATTTTCCTCTGTAAGCTCTTATCCAATTTAGGGGGGGAAAGAAAGCAAGTAAATATACTGGAAAACAATCTCACTGTTTTGAATACTGATAATTAATCATATTCTTCAATAATTAGAGACATAATCTCTGGTTAATTACTGACTTTTCTGTCCCCAGGCCGGAGCTCTTAGAATTTTACTTGAAGTAAATTAAAAGTGTTAAACGAAATTATATCTATAGATTAAATTTCTCAGTACAAGATTACAAGATTACTCCAGATAGGCGATCTGATTCCATTCCCGTTTTTGAGTTATATTTTACCACACAGACACTCTTTTTAATGTACAATTCTATACCCCCCCACACACACATCTATCTCTCTCTCTCTCTCTCCCTACACACACACACACACACACACACACACACATCTCGCTCTCTCTCTCTCCCTACACACACACACACACACACACACACATATATAAATATATATATGTATATATATATATATGTATATATGTATATATATATATATATGGATATATATATATATATATAGACCACCCTTGTTTTCTTCAATTTCTTGTTAATTTTAATGCCTGGCTCAACTAAAGGTACATTTGTTTGGACAATTATAATGATAACAACAAAAATAGCTCATGAGAGTTTAATTTAAGAACTAAGAACTATTCATTTTCCATGGTTTTCTTGATAATAACCAAAATTACTTAAATTCTTACATCAATAGCTATGGCATTGTACAAAAACACTACTTTTAAGCATTCCATGTTTTCTTTTCTGTTTGCTTTAAACACATGATACACACAAGAGTTAATACTTGATTGCATAACCATTGTTTTTGATGACTGCAGCCATGCGTCTTGGCATGCTCTCCACCAGCTTCTGACATTGTTCTGCTGTCACAGCAGCCCATTCCTGTTGGACAAATTCAAACAAATTTTCTTTGTTTTTGGGCTTGTGGTTCTCCATTTTGAGTTGGATGATTTTCCACAGGTTTTCAATTGGATTAAGATCTGGTGATTGAGGAGGCCAAGGCATGGTGCGAATGTTGTGGTTCTCCATCCAGGCTTTAACTGACCTTGCCGTGTGGCAAGGGGCATTGTCTTGTTGGAAAATCCAGTCATTCGAGGCAGGAAAGAGTTTTCCAGCTGATGGAAGAAGACTGTTTTCAAGGGTAGTCCTGTACATGACCTGGTTCATTTGGCCTTCACACAATTGCATTTGCCCTGTTCCACTCAGACTGAAACAACCCCAGATCATGACTGATCCACCCCCATGTTTTACTGTAGGGGCAAGACAGTCTGGGTTGTAAGCTTCTCCAGGCTTCCTCCTAACCAGTAAGTTGGCTGGAGTGGGCATCAATTCAAAATTGGATTCATCACTGAAGAGAACCTTAGCCCAATCATCAACAGTCCAATCCTTGTGGTCTCGAGCAAAAAAGTAACCGGGCCTTCCTCTGCCTTTCATTGATGAAGGGCTTCTTGCTCTGTGTGACTTCAAACCAGCTTCAACAAGTCGGTTTTGAACTGTCCTTGCTGAACAAGTCACATTTCTCGACAGTGCCCACTCATTTTTAAGGTCCCTGGAGGTCTGGCGGCGATTCCTGACACAGGAGCGGATGAGTGCAGTCATCTCGTGGGGTAGAAAGGCGGTTCCTGCCACGGCCAGGTAGCAATTTGGTAGTGCCATGTTCAGCTTGTTTTTTTGTTGTTGTAATGAGCGGCTGTCTTGGAGATCTTCAGTTTTTTCGCTACCTGTCTCTCACTCATGCCAATTTCCAGCAGTGCCAAGATGGCTGCCTTTGTGGCTTCACATAATTCTTTTGTTTTAGGCATTATGTGAGCGCTGACAACTTCTGAGTTGTGCTACGGCTTGAATGTAAGCAGGAAACCACTCTAGGCCTTTGCATGTGCAGTGCTGCTTGTGACATGAAATGGCCTCTTATATACCCTGGGAATCAATTAAGCTTAAGAATGTCAAATAGGACATAAAGTATTATGTGACCAGCTGCATTTTTTGTTGTGTTCATTGTATTATACGTTTAGTGGTACCAGATATTAGAATGAACAAGAAATTGAAGAAAACAAGGGTGGTCTAACAATTTTTTCCATGACTGTATATATATATATATATATATATATATATATATATATATATATATATATATATATATATATACATATATACATATATATATATATATATATATATATATATATATATATATATATATATATATATATATATATATATATATATGTATAGACCTGATCAAAATCTTAAGGCCAGTTGAAAAATTTCTAGGATATGCATTTTGCACATTTGGACCTCAATGAGGTTTTAAGTAGAGCTACAATATGCAAAAGCAAGAAGGGGGAGTGTGACAAAAAGCACTTTGAAAAAAGTAATTTATTGAAAACAACAAGTAAACTGAAATAGGCTGTTTATCAGCTGATCAAAAGTTTAAGACCATTGCTCAAAAAATTACAAAAAACTCTCCAAACCAGAACAAAACTTTTTCTCAGTAGGACTCAGTAATGAGTAGCTCCACTGTTCTTGTTATTCACTTCAAAAATTGGTTTGGGCATGCTCGATGCAAGTGTTTCCAGGAAGCTTTTGGGAACATTCCTCCAAGTGGTGAAGATGGCTTCAAGAAGGGCATCAACTGTCTGGAACTGATGGCCATTTTTATAAACTTCCCTTGCCATCCATCCCCAAATGTTCTCTATGGGATTTAAATCAGCGGAACATGCGAGATGGTCCAAAAGAGTGATGTTATTCTCCCTGAAGAAGTCCTTGGTCAAGTGAGCATTGTGAACTGCAGCGTTGCTCTGTTGAAAAACCCAGCTGTTACCACACAGACGAGGACCCTCAGTCATGAGGGATGCCCGCTGCAACATCTGCACGTAACCAGCCGCCGTTTGACGACCCTGCACCACCTGAAGCTCCAGTGTTCCACTGAATGAAAAAGCACCCCAGATCATGATGGACCCCTCTCCACTGTGCTGGGTAGAAAACATCTCAGGTGGGATCTCCTTGTCATGCCAGTAACGTTGGAAGCCATCTGGACCGTCAAGGTTACATTTTTCTCATCAGAGAATAAAACTTTTTTCCACCTTTCAGTGTCCCATGTTTGATGCTCCCTGGCAAAGTTTAAAGGGGCAGTTTTGTGGCGTTGAAGGAGACGAGGTCTTTGAATTTTTTTTTGTTTTTGAAACCCTTTTCCCGCAGATGCAGTCTGAAGGTTATTGTGCTGCAGTCGGCACCGGTAAGGGCCTTAATTTGGGTCGAGGACCGCTCTGTGTCTTGAGGGACAGCCAATCGGATCCTCCGGCTCAGGGCAAGTGTAATTTTTTTGGGTCTACCACTTGACTTTTTAGTTCCATAATGCTCAGGATCTTTTAAAAAAATTAGAATGACTGTCTTACTGCGTCCAACCTCAGCAGCAATGGCACACTGTGAGAGGCCTTACTTATGAAGCTTGACGATCCAACCACGTTAAAGAAGAGAAAGCTTCTTAGCTTTAGCCATCAGGAGGGCATGACCGTGTGACTGCCTGACAGAAAATGAAAATTTTGAGCAGATTTTGGCTTTAATAGCCTGTGGTCTTAAACTTTTGATCAGCTGATAAACAGCCTATTTCAGTTTACTTGTGGTTTTCAATAAATTACTTTTTTCAAAGTGCTTTTTTGTCACACTCCCCCTTCTTGCTTTTGCATATTGTAGCTCTGTTTAAAACCTCATTAAGATCCAAATGTGCAAAAGGTAAATTCTAGCAATTTTTCAACTGGTCTTAAGATTTTGATCAGGACTGTAAATATATAATATGAATTTGTCCCAGACCAAAATATAAAGCTTGTTCTTCACTTATGAATAGTGTAAAACTGATTCCATTGTTGTTATTGTCATGGGCAGCAGGAAATGAGGTTCCTCACAACATGAAGGTTGCTGGTTTGATCACTGCCAGTCAAGGCCTTTCTGTGTGGAGTTTGCATGTTCTTCCGGTGCATGCGTGGGTCCTCCTGCAGACTAAAACATGCTGGTTAATCGGCTTCTCTAAATTGCCTTTAGGTATTTGTGTAAGTGTGAATGGTTGTATGTCTTTGATGTCTTCTTGATGAAGGAATAATGCGAGTCAACATACTGTGTACTTTCTCTGGTTCTTCAACCCTGTAGAAGATGCAGATTCAAAATTTGTCAAGCTCTGTAACCTGTTCTTCTGAAGATCCAAATATTTAGACATATTTTATGGCACAGTAAAGTGCATCAACAAAACTAATATCCTCAATAAATGCTCAATATAAATGAATGTTATCTTATGGGAGTTAACCAATGCAGAAAACATCTGAATATGACACATTAGCTAATAAAAACAAGATGTATTCATTTGTCTGAGAGGAGGAAAGAGATATTTAAAGACCTAAGACAAAATATGAATGAATTGATTTGTAAAAAATATTTGACATGATATTTCTTAGGATTCATGATTAGGGGCGGCCAAAGGGGAAAAGTTAGGAGGATTGTAATGCCCATGACGGATTTATTTATTAAACATCAGTTTATTAACTTTTGCCATAGGTCTGTAAATATCCACATTCTCTTCACTTAAAGAAAATGCCAAACATTATTTGGTCTTCTTTGATTGCAAAAAAATAAAGTTTTATACATGAATCAATGAACTCAATTATATTGTAAAAACGTGATAATTTACATGTAAGAATAATATATTTTTTGTTCTGAATAGCATGGTCAAATATTTGGCAAAATTGTTTAAAAGCAGCACAAATGTGTAACCTCCAAGATTTTCAATTTTCTACAGGGTTTAAACATCGAAGATTTCTGAGGACTGATTGAATGATGATTAAAATAATTTTGAATGCTAAAAATGGTTCAAATGCCAGAAAGTTACATGCATTTTTTCATTTACGAAATATTATTTACTGTCAGTGCGAGCTAATTTGTCGTTTTACAGACAAAATACACTTGGTTATATATTTTATGGGATACTCATGGCAAAAAACTCTCTGGTTTGGATAATTTATCGATATGCTTTACAGATGCTGTGGTCTGAGAAGCTGTTTCGAGCTGTGTGGGGTTTTAGTTCACTCTAACGTGTTTGCATGAGGCCCAAAATTTGAGGCAGCGCCCCTGGTCATGGGCCATGGTTTCAGCAGCGTGTCCTCAATAGTCTCAGTTACTACAGGAACACCCCCTCCTCTCTCTCTCTCTCATCCCTGTTTTGTTTTCAAGTCACACTCTCGGGCTATACCGACCTGCAGCTGGCTCTGGTTCCTCCTAGCGGGGTGACGTAATGCCGTGCGCGTGTCTGAGTCCATCCAGCAGATGGCATTAACCCCAGCTTTCCGTCAAGCCAGTGACGTCACCGAGGAGGTGACTGTACGGCAGTGACGTCAGCTTCCCGTGGTGCAGGATTTTGTCATCATTTCAGTCGTGACTGGAGACCAGCGGCTCTGAGTGACACAGTGTGCTGCAGACCACAGACTAAAAATAAACCCTGAGTGCTGTCTGAAGGAGCACCGGCCTGACTCAAGGCAGGGCTCTGTGTTTGGAAGAGGTGCTCTGATAATCATCATCCTAATATCACCTCAGTGTGTGCTAGTAGGCAACCAAAGACACGTTTATGGATCCTTATGTCGAAGTGAGGGAATCCCACCGTACACTGAACTAAAAATCAAACAAAACGAACATGATTACAGAAGTTATACCACAATGTTCTTAAAAACAACTAAACATAAATATCAGGGACCAAAAAGTGTCAGTAAATATTCTTCATGTTTTCATTGCAGTATTTTAAAACATCTATCTATCTATCTATCTATCTATCTATCTATCTATCTATCTATCTATCTATCTACTGTACTGATTTAATAGATTTTTTTTTTTCGACAATGCACAAACAATCTACAATTTGAAGGTTTTTTTTCTCTATAACAATTAACTTAGGTACAGAAACACACAAAGAAATTTTTAAAACTCCAACTGGGAAGCAATGATTAGAGAAATGAAAGGCGCCCCATAGTTCATTAGTGGTCTCAGGAGACACACTAATAAACTATGGGGCGCCGTTTATTTCTGACACTGCTTGATAACATGTTGAACACCACAATGTTAGTTCCGTGAGCTTTTATTTTGGTACTTCCTGTTACCGGGAGTTTCAATTTGCATATGAGCTAAATATTTAGTTGCGTCTGAGAGATTTAGATTGAACATTTATATTTATATTTGTATTTAAGATTTATATTTATATTTAAGATTTATATTTATATTTAACATTTATATTTCACATTTATATTTAAATTAATATTGAACATTTATATTTAACATTTATATTTATATTTAGCATTTATATTTATATATAGCATTTACGTGTGACATTTAATATTTACATTTAACTATTTAAGATATTTCTAAGATGACAAATATTGCTCTAAATGTCATAAAGGTCACCATAAAAATATCACACCAGTTTTTTGCACATGGTTTGAAGCTAAATGTGACAAATTGCTGCTGTTTTTTTAGCATGCGCTTCTACGGAAACGTATTACTGCCACCCTATAAAAATAAAACTGGATCAGTAACACGTTATAACGTGTTAGGTTTATTGTTAGAACAATATATTTTGACGTTATAACGTGATAATCTTTATTGTAAGAACGTGAAACGTTTTACGTTATAACGTGACAGTTTGTTATATTGTAAAAACGTGATAATTTATATTGTATAAACGTGATAATTATAGTGTATAAACGTGATAATTATATCGTAAAAACTTGATATTTATATTGTAAAAACGTGATAATTTATATTGTGATAATGTGATAATTATATTGTAAAAACGTGATAATTTATATTGTAAAAACGTGATAATTTATATTGTAATAATGTGATAATTATATTGTCTAAACGTGATAATTTATATTGTATAAACGTGATAATTATATTGTAAAAACGTGATAATTTATATTGTAAAAACGTGATAATTTATATTGTAATAATGTGATAATTATATTGTAAAAACGTGATAATTATATTGTATAAATGTGATAATTTAATAAAGTATAATTATCACGTTATTACAATATAATTATCACGTTTATACAATATAAATTATCACGTTTTTACAATATAACAAACTATCACGTTATAACATGAAACGTTTCACGTTCTTACAATAAAGATTATCACGTTATAACGTGAAAATATATTGTCCTAACAATAAACATAACACGTTATAATGTGTTACTGATCCAGTTTTATTTTTATAGGGTGGCAGTAATACGCTTCCGTACGTTTCTTTACAAACGGCGCCCCATAAAAACTGAGAAATACCTATTTTGTGTGGGATCCCCCTACTGGAAATCAAGGGTATTGAACTATTTTAATCAAAATGAGTAATTAAGAGATTGCTTTTCATCAAAACCTTTGATCACATGAGCAGAGAAATTTGCTCTTGGGCAGAAAGACTATATTCCACTTTATTAGGGTTATTTCAAAATGAGGATGGGAAACCCACAGCCCAGGAGTCACATGCTTGTGTAAAATGTTGCCTGTAATAAGAAGACATAAGATATTGTGAGGCATATCAGAATCTGATTTTAAGTTATTAAGACATGGATTAATTACCATGAGGTAAAGGTTAGTAAGGGGTATTGTACTTAACATTAGTAAGTATTGTAAATACAATCAGTCATGACAGAAGTATATATGAAGTTAAGTCACTGGATAAAAAAATATCCCCTCATATTTTCATATTAAGTGTATTAAAGAGATCTATTCGAAAACAATAAAAGAAAAAAAGTTGCATCATAAAGGGAAAATGCCATAAAGTGAAATAAGTGTAAAAAAAAAAAATTCTGGCAAATGGACTGGTATTAAACCTAATATGTGAATATATTATTCAACTATATTATTCAAAGTTACACTTATTCTTTAAATCAAGAATGACAAAGAGCCTCATATTGCCCCCAAACAGTTGTAGCAGTAATTATTCCCCAGCAGTCCTATCCGGTGAACACCACCTTTAAATACTAAGACATCTCCGCTGGAAAGGAGATGTCAGGCGAGTGCCACCTTAAAGGGATGAACAAAGTAAATATATTGACATCTAGTGGTCAGATAAGAACATTACAACTCCAAGGTATCTGACAGACCCTTGTCGGAGCAGACAAATAATGTACTCTCTTGATTTTCTTCATCAACTAAAACAGTGAGCTACAGTGTGTCCAGCAGCAGCATTGTAGTTGAGCTATAAATTCAGTAACCTTGGTTGTAAATATCTGTTTGATGAAATTTAACTTGTAATGTGCATTTGAAAGCCTTAAGTTGGACAAGATCCAGATAGTGAATAAATTATAATGCAAAAGTGGTTTTATTTTATTTTTTCCTTCTTATAAAAAGGACAGATCTGCATTTTTGGAGTTTTTGAGGAATGAGATACTTGATAAGACAGTGAAGCGACTGGAAGGGCTTCCAGCAGTGCTATGTCTTTAAGGAGAGCGAGCTGAGACTACCTGTAAGGTATACTGTTGTTGTTACAGTAATTTTGCATAGCTGTGTGAGTTTTAATTACATTTTATGTGAAAACTAGCCACAAAATGATGTCAGGTTGAATGTACAATTGGACGTTACATTTCAGTGCACAAGATTTTCCTCCCTGTGTTTGGATGCAACAATAGGCTATGTGCTCCTTCATCCTTACACATTGATCTTACCTGCTAAATCTCGTTCTGAATCATTTCTTACTCCATTTTCTGAAGTTCATAAAGGTAATTGTGTGCTTCACAGAGAAAGGAGAGTCATTGTCACTTAAATCAAAATCACTCATACTTGGTTCAGTAGCAGTTTCCTGTGCTCTTGTTGTGTCTTCCTGAGTCCACAGAGACAGCACATCATTAGGATCAGTGCACACAGCCATTTGCTGCATAGTGCCTAATATAGACACTCAACGGACTAAAATTAAGTGCCCTAAATTCTTCATCCAATTGTAAATCAGACCCAACATAGATTTAGGGCTTGTTTATATGTGAAACTGACCAAATAACAGAATATCCTTACCTGCTGATAGCACTAAACCTTGGCAGTGGTCTGAGCTCATTCTCCTGAAAAGTACAACGCTGCTCAAGGTCCTTTCATCCACTTCATTGACCAGTGCCTGATAAACCCAACTTCTAAAATTCTAAATTACCCTTTAAAAAAGAGATTTAGTACAGTGCACTTGTTAATACATAATTGAACTCACAACAGGCCACAAGGGGGATCCAAAGTATTCAGAGAAATGTTACGCGTAGCTTTGCTTCATTTTCCAAAATGCTTTGTCAGGGATATGTTGCTGTATGTGCATAATTAGTTTTCTTTTGCAAGGAAGAAATAAAATCATAAAAATGTCAGCTGTTCAGTTCTGTTGAGCGGTTTCTTCAGAATAAAACTTGCAAAAACCAATCAAATGCAATACACCCATCTACCAGTCAGAAGTGATCCTCAAGGAACAACTTTGGCCGAAACATCATCCCTCTGACATGGAAACAGGACCATGTAACTTAACTATGTAAGAAAACGGGGAACTACGGTGCAGAAAATGGCAGCTGGAGCTCTGGACATTCGACAAGAAGTGAAGTATTCATCTGGCTGAGGGCCGCTTGATCTCTAAAGAGCTGGAGATCAGGAGTGGTGAGTGTCTGCAAGCAACAGGGTACTACAGGTTTGGGGCTGCATTACCTCCACCAAGGAGGTTATGTTTTCGGCCGAGTTTGTTTGTCCGTCCGTCTGTGAACACAATAACTCAAAAAGTTATGGATGGATTTTGATGAAATTTTCAGGAAATGTTCAGCATGGGAAAAGGAAGAACTGGTTTGATTTTGGTGTTGATCCGGGTCAGCGTCTGGCAGCCATGACAAAAAAAATGTGATTTTTGTGAATAACTACTGAACTAAAATATATATCATTATGAATCCAATTGCTAATGGTATGTTTTAATGGTCAAGGAATTTAAATATTTGGATTAAATAAAGGTAGGATTAATATTTATGGTGAAAATCACAATATGGGTGAGGACTGTGGCGCTGGCGGAGTTCTGCGCTCTCCCAGTGCTTTTCCAGTTACACATGGAGTTGGGAATTTCATGAGGATTTACGGTTGCCTCACAATGCTGATGAATACAAGCAGATACCTGTCTGTTGCAGCTATTTGTTTATTTTTTTTATTTAGTGGTTTATCTTTAATTTGGAAGTAAGTTAAAGTATTAGTTTTAAGATTTAGCTACATTTTTCTGTCTTATAATAAATCTAGGTTAGATTTTTGGGGTTGAATATATAAATAAATATATATTGGCTAGCTATTTGTTTTCTATAATTAGATGTTTTGCATATTTATTATTATTATTAGTTTTGTTTGTCTGGCCATGACAAACTGTGGGCACCGGATGTTATTTAGGTAGGTAGGTGACAGACGGCCAGCATGCACCGGGGTGGGCCTATGGTTTTTTACCAGCGTGAGAGAGGCAGCAGGAGCCGTGATCTCCTTTGTTCTTTTGTTTGCTTGTTTGCCAAAAAATAAACCATTGGAAATCGCAGAACTTTTGGACATTGGACTTCTTTCGCCTGCGTAAATCACATCCCCATGGTGCATCAGTGATCCATTAAGTTTGGTTAAAGTTTCATATTTATATATTTATGATATTTAGATTTTTTCTTTGAGTTTTTTAAAGTAGTGGTCACTACACTGTCCATCATACAGTACCACCAGGGAGCCATCGGACTGTCTCCAGATTCATCCTGCAGCAGAACAACAACCCAAACATAATGTCAAGTTCATCAAAAACTCTTCAGTGTAAAGAGGAACACGGAATCCTGGAAGAAATGGTATGGCCACCACAGGGTTTGATTGATTGAATGAATGTTTATTTCGAACTTAGATGGAAACGCCTACATTTGTATACATCTATACAAATCCAACTAAATAAAATAAAATGATAAACAAATGCATATAACTCTTACAGCATTTTTACCATCATTAATCTTTACAAAAAAGCGTAGGAAGAAGTAACAAACTTATCTTGTCCCACCCCCGATTCTTTTTCAAAATGTCTTACTTAAATCCACCCTGAATCACTCTTCAGGTCATAGCCAATAATATATTTAGCAACAAAAAGCAACAACAAGCTCAGACAAATAACAAAAACAACAAGTTTCAAAACAAAGACAATAATGACACATCACTGGATATACAGTACCCATGATATTACTGATTTTCTCTTTGTTATTCCATTCTGTATCTGTTTAATATTTCAGTTTTAAAGATGAATTTATTGTAAACCTACCTATTGTTACACACAGTCATAACACTATTGTTTTACAGGATTCCAGTTCATCACTGCAGCTGTTACATACTGTAACTCCTGTAACTGAGACACAGTGAAGTTTCATGTTCGTTCTCACTGATTTTTTTTTTTCTTTTTACATAAAACTTCATCAAATATGCTGTTTGTCTTCTCTCAGTTGAAAAAACCTTTGAACTCTGTTTGGGAACTTCTGATTTTAAACTTTATGTATTATGTGGATAGTTTTATAATCAACCAGATTCTTAAATCTTAATGTATTTAGTTCAATGAAGAGTTGGTTTGTTTGTTCACTGTATGTGGTTTTGTTTATGATTCTTTTTGCTCATGAAGAGACAGAGAGGTTTAAACCAGGCAACATGCACAAGACATGGTTGGTTCTCCGAGAACTTTGTAGCAACCTGCTGTACTATCTTAACCTTGCAGAGCAGATGGACCTGCCTGATTCATTGCAAGAAATCCTGTGGGAGTAAAATATTTCTGAAACTGTCTGTCTGATTTGTCAGGTAAGTACTATCTGAGTGAAGAACTGATGCTGTTTCAAAGACAGAGTAATCACAGCATATACTGGTTTCAGTTCATTTACTTTGCATATGCTAATTGATAGAAATAAGCTATTAACACTTTTACTTGGGAAAGCATTCTTACTGTACACAATTTTTGCCACATATTTCCAAACTTTTGCACAGTATTGTATGTTTTGTTTCAACTTTAAACAACAACAAAAAAAAGATATGTTATTTGCTTCATGTTGCCCATCACATCTAAAGGGAAGCTGCAATATACTATAAATGCTGAGTTAGTGGTGTGCGATATGACGATATTAAATCGTTAAGGATTATAACGTGGGGATGATCTCATAAAGCAGAAAGATCGTCAAATCGTCTGTGTGGGCGCAGAGACTTTGACGCGCACCCGACTAACCAATCGTAGCAAATTTCGCCCAGTGCATGGTGGGATCTCGTGTTTGGTTATGTAGGGTGAAGCCATGGCGGAAAGAGAAAAGAAGATAAAAGCTTGAAGATGTCTGAACAAAAATCTGTTCTAAAGCAGCTGTATTATTCACTCAGATTATAGACATTGCAGTTAGATAACATTTGTTCTAAATTGTTGCACTTTAAGAGATAACCAGTTACTTAAGTTTGGCATTTATATTTGACCCTTTTCAATAAGCTATTTGGTGTGTTTAGTTTTTATGTTACAAAAGTGCACTTTATTGTTGTTCATTACCTTTTGTTTACATTTATGGCACATTTTTATAAAAACTGCCCTATTTCCTGTTCAAAAAGTTTCTTCGGTTTAAATTGTCATTATTTTTCTTTTAGGATTTTACACGTTTTATGTTAAACATAGGGAAAAAATGGTCAAACATGCATATTAGTCTAGACAAATCAGCGTAAAAAAGAATCGTGATAAAATTGTGATCGTGATTTTATATAAAAAAATTGTGATATTTTTTGCCATATCGCCCACCCCTATGCTGAGTTTTATTATCGAACAAACTTCTGAAAAATCATTTGTCAGATGTGTTTCTGATGTTTGTTTTAATTGATCAGAAATCACAATTGCAGCACACCAATTATTTTTCTTTAGAATAAATTAATTTTCAACATGGACATATCTCTTTGGTTTCAGTCTATATATCACACAAAGTGAAAATCAGCAGATTATGAATTCGTCATGTGCATATATGTATTGTCAAGGCACTTATTTTGTTCTTATTAATTTCATCTTGTGAATTGTGTTGCTTTGATGAAATTTTTCATGAGACATGATACAAGTTTTCTCTCCTTAAATTTTACATAAAAGCACAAAAATGCAACACATGGAATATCTTAATTGCTTCAAAGCTTTTTGTTACCTTCTCATCTTAAGAAAAATGACACAATAAGTGCAATGGATGACAGATGTTTATTTCCTGCAGACATAAAAAGCACAAAGATGCAATGACATTCTCCCACTGCAGGACTTGAGTTGGTTCATGAGAAAAGTGGTCTTACTTTTAAGGAGTGATGCATTCAAAATTGTAAATATTGTCAGTATGAAATTAAAAACATCACTGTATGATGTGGTAATAAAAGGGGTAGGATTAAATAAGCTTAGACTACTTCCTACTCCTTTTTGAGCATGTGAACTTGCTGCACATGCAGGATGATGTCGGTGGTTTACATTCATTTGTTTTCTGTTGGTTTTTGGTATATGTATGTGATTGTTTATGTGACTACCCATGTTTGTTTTGCATGTTTGAGATAAAGAATTCAATTAAAAAAAATCAAGCACCATTTTGAACAAATGCACAATAATTTGAGGACCTGAGTATCTGTGACCTAACGTCACTGTAAAAACAAAGGAAATGTTTATGCCACCCAGTGTGTTAGTGCGGAATTGCCATTCATTCTGGTTGGGTTGACAAAAATGTAAATCTTTGTTACACACACAAGTCAAAATATCAGAAATAAAATAAAAATAAAGTTTATTTATAAAGCCAACTCTATTCTCCAATAGAGTTACATTCTATATAAACTCCATTCTTGTCATTTTCAACCTTTCTCTTAAAAACATCATGAAAACAAAACCTTTTGTTATTTGTCTTGTGCCTGACCCTGAACGTTTCAGCATACAGAAGGCTGCTGCTCATACATCAAAATAAAATTTCAGCTCTTCTTGTGTAAAAATATAAATTAACAAGCACCTTACAGATATTTGGACAAAAAAATATTTGAAACGTGACCTGAGTGGAATAATAAATAAATATATTCCAGTTTGGTCTTAGATTATTAGAAGGAGGTCTCATCAGATTGTTGTCAAAAATATGAATAAAGCAGGGCATCTGAAGTTGGGACAAGGGGAGTGACTTTGTTGGGATCTAGTCTGATTAACGTTTGAGGATCTCTGTGTCCACATCTTCTGTGCGGGACACCACTTTTCCATCAACGATCTCCTCAATCACCACTTTCCTCCTCTGGGTTACGACTGGTTTGGCTGTAGATCAATAAATAAAAAGAAATATTCAACAACCTAAAAAACTACAAGCATGTGCAAAATAATAAAGTATTGGTGTAAACTTACGCTTGACAACTTCTTCTTTTTTGACAATGGTTGTTCTGGGGAAAGATGAAAGTAAAATTAACAGGTATTACAAAACAGAATTTATGTAAATACTGAAAAGAAACATTGTAGATATGAGACTCTTATCCACTTTCGTGATTAGGCAATAAAAAAGTCAACAGTTTTTAAATGTAGTGCTATGCTTTTGTAAAGAGATTGATGATCAGCTTGTTTAAGTAGAGCTCTGAGTTAAGTATTAACATTTATGAAAAGTCTGTCCAACATTAGGACTCATTTCCTAAATTGCATTAATGTCACAATATTTTGCTGTTTATGTGTTCTGATTTCACTCTTCTGCAGCAGTGCAACAGCTCAATACAAGAAACTACGGTCTTCATTCTTTCAAAGTTAAGTAAAATAAGGACACAGCTGATCCATTGAATGTTTTATTTTGCCTAAACTCATATACAGTCTAAAAAGAGACATAGGTAATCTTTGCCTTTCATATCAGCTAAGTGTTTGATTATTTTTTTTACATTTACATTTACTTTTGCCTGGTAGAAACTTGTTTTTAACAGTTGTAAACATATTTTACTTATCTAACAGCAGTTCCCTTTTTTAAGCGTAAGCAATACTTTTCCTCAACATGAGGTAAATGAACCAGAGAGGCTGTTTATAATTTGCAGTTACATCAGATTTGGGTATCTGGATGACAAAATCATTTATCCACTCTGTTGGGGCATCTCCTCTGTAGACCCTCAACAGCTCTACTCATTTTTGGGGGTTATGTAGGAGATTTTGTTTGTACCTGCTCCACTAGGGTTCCAGGTGAGCTGGGCCAAGACTAAGATATTCTGCTGTGACATAAACCCACAAACCAAGAGTCAGCTGTCTACAGTACACTTTCTGATCTATGTCTTTCATTGTTGTTGTGTTGGATGTCATAACATGCCTTGCAATTTGTATTCACCTGCCTTGTATGTATGCAACAGCTTATATCATATTTTCAGAGCATTCAGATTTACAATACTTTTAGTTGAAGGATACTGAAGAAGGGTATATCAGTATGCTATATGCATTCTTTTAAGTCAAGGTATGGATCAATTGCAAGGTTAAATTAAGTTGTTATTGTCTTTATTATCTTAACTTTTTTGTTCCATAGGAATATTGTGAAAATGGCCCTCTCATTGCACTATAATTACAAGGGCAAACAGGGTGTTTATGAAATGGACATTCACTTATTTTCTGTTATATGACATGAGACAGTCAATATAAAATACATCTCTTACTTCACTTCTCCTCCATCCAGCAGCCTTCTGTACTCGGCGATCTCCATCTCAAGCCTGGTCTTGATGTCGAGGAGCAGCTTGTACTCCATAGCTTGATTCTCCAAGTCTTGCCTCAGCTGGGTGAGGCAAGCCTCCAGGCTGCAGACCTGGCCCTGTAACTGGCTCAACTGCAGGCTGTAGCGGGACTCTGTCTCTGCGAGCTGGTTTTCAAGGGCTGCTTTCTTTACATGAGAAAAAGCAAAGAGCATGACAAGGTTAAGTGAGCCTTACTTATACTATTACTTTCTCCACCTACTGAATAGAGTTACCTCAGGTTCAGAGTGCTGAAGCATTGACAAACTGTGATTGGCAGGTTTACTGCTCAGAGGCTATTTACAGTGTTTACAGTCAAACATGTCACCTGGCATGTTACTATGGTATGTTTGTTGTATAAAGCAGAAATGACAGACTCTGTGATAGTTAGTGCAGCAGGTTTGAAACTGGAAAGAAAAAGAAGTAATTGTACAACTTATTTTCTTGTAAGAAAAGTTGACACCTTCATCACACGTATCCAAAAGATAATATCACTAACTTGAGTAAAACTATTCAGTATATATTTTAAACCTGCCTCTCTGGATTACCTGTCATTTACAAAGTCAAAACAGCCATCACTGTATTATTTTTTTCCTGCCATTTAGGCCTGCCGACCCACTGCATGAATTTAATTTGCCATTTCTACAGCACAGCCCAACCCCACTGCTTGCTTGTTGTCTTGAACTGACAAGTCTTTCTGGTAGCAGCTTCCCTCAATAAGGTGCATTTTTTAATACGGACAAACTCACTGGCTTGCAAATGTTATGGTAAGAGTGAGTTCTTGCAGCACTATTTGAGGCCAACACACAGTGGTTATTTAAAGTAGGCTGGATAGCTGAGAGATAAAAAGAGCAGAGAACAAGAGACGCTGTAGAGAAGTTAACTTGGCAACGGATCTTTGATAAATGAACAAGTGTGTACTGTCAATTGAAATGTTCTTTCAGCGACTATTTCTCCCCTTTAACCATACCCATGGACTGTACATAACACTGTTGGAAAGCCTCATAAGTCACCTTTACAATAAGCTGCAAAGATTGTACATTTGTGTAAGTAGCAGCACACCATAACATGTGAGAAGTGCTTGGGATGCCTACTTTGCATTCAGTTGTAAAGCCAGTCTCAATTGATCTTAAGTTTGGAAATGGTATCAGGACAGACCCCAAATAAAGCTGCCATCAAAACACCAGCCCTCAGTTGCAGGAGATTTTGGTACATTTTTTGGGTGCCATCCACAAATGTAGCTGTGTTGTTCATTCCATGAATACTCAATCCTTACAAGTTGCACCTTGTTGTAAAGGTGACTAATCAGGGTTCACAAAGATGTAACATATCATAGCAACTGGTATTCCTGAAGGTGACTACTGTGCTGTGATCATCAGGTCACATAGTTTGGGTTTTTATTTAACTTATACCAACCTTTGAAGGCATGTGATGATGATGATGACATCACTCACCTCAGTAAAACACAGATACCAAGCCCTTGGTTCAGCTGTTTCATCATTTGTGGATTGAAATGTTTAAGAACCCTTGAGGCACCAGTCAAGCTGCACTCACCACACTAATAAGTTCTTTCCAGTGAAATTTTCCACATTTATTTTCAATAACCAGCTAATTTTTCGATGAGTGGTACTTAATTTGAAGTTTTTCTTTGGATGAAAGTCCTACCAGTGAGACATGTGTCTGACTTACCAGGCTGAGCTGGGACTGCAGCTCAATCTCCAGACTCTGCAGAGTCCTCTTCAGTTCACTGATCTCTGTTCTGGAGGTCTGCAGGGTCTCTGTGCTAGTGGCCATCTGCTTGTTGAGTTCATCAAACTGGAAGAAAATAAGTGTTTTGAAAATGTTAATAATTTAATTTTGCAGAAGAATCACAAGTTAATATATAACTGTAAAATGAGCACACTTCAGTGGGGTTAGGGTTTCTTCTGTTGCCCTCACCTTGCCCTTGTACCAGTTTTCCATTTCACGACGGTTCTTCTCGGCAATACCCTCATACTGGGATCTGATTTCTTCCAGGGTCCTGTTTAAGTCTACTTGAGGTTTGGCATCCACCTCAACATTTACAGAGTTGGCACCGCCAGCGGCCCGAAGGGCGGCAAGTTCCTACAGACAAGAAAAGAGGACCATGGTCAGGTTATGTTACCCAACAATCAACATGATGTGTGTAACTTATGAAAATAATTAAACACATTGGTAAAGAGGGAAATAAATGTCACTGGATGTGTAAGCTTACATAAACGTACATTACACACTTGGCATGAATGCATTACTTTATTGTTTTAAGTAGCCTTTTTTATTTTAGCTCTGCTGCTACACAATGTTTTACTGCCATCCTTTATGTACCCAATGATCAATTAGATACCTCCAACAACATATCTAATATTACTCTACAGCTTTTATGTTGATGAGCTCGTTCAGCTCCTGCTTCGTAAACAGACAACAAATCAAGCGATGATCATCTGGAAAGATTTATGATCAGATGAGCTCTCATGAGTCATCCATCTTGGCAGCATATCGGGCCAGACAGCAGCACAAGCTTTAGGAAACACAACTTAAAGGCACATCTGATGATCCACACATGTTTTGTAATAAGTGTTGTTTGTAAAAGATTAGAATGTTTTTCTGCTTTATGCCATAAACTTGATTAACTGTCAAAGGAGAACTATTATTGCCTTTGCTTTCATCTATGTGCTAGCAAGATTTTTTGAAGATGGTCTAAGAATTTGATCCCTAAATATTAGAATAATAATAATAATAAATACATTTAAGAGTTTTTAAGATCCCTGATACAATATATTTTATGCTCTACTACTGGTACCTTGGCTTTATTACAATAACTGTTATGTATCCCAATATTCTATATGCCAAAAAGAAACAGATGCTCTTCACAGAACTAGAACTGTAGAACTTCATTGATTGGTGCTACCAAAAAGTACAGAAACATAATAATCTTCAGTCAATATTTGTCACCAAAACAAAAATGGAGCACTGTCCAAATTTATTACATATGTTTCCACCTTTTCTATGTTGATAATATTTAAGTGCAAATCAGACAGCAAGAGAAGTTACCTACTGCTGACGGTCTACATCGTTAGTTTTGTGTTGCAGCAGTATCCAAATACTTTAGTGTCATCAAATGCTTTGAATGTTTCATATTGCTTTATTATAAATAAAGTTGGATGAATGAAATCAGTTTCCTGTCTTTCCTTATTCTTGATTAAATTAAAATGTTGAGTTTCTTACATTATCAATCTCAGTTTACTCTGAGACTTTTCTAAATTAGTTCACCATCTTCTTTGATTGATCTATTTATTTTTATTGAACTGTTCTCTAGATTTCATTGCAAATATATCAGCTGGGATGTACTGTCACATCTAACTGGATTACTCCTCAGCCAGCACAGTTCTTAATACTTCAAATCAAAGGCCTGACCTCCTCTGCTCTCGGACACTTTCGGCTGTTTGACAGTGAAGTTGTTTCACTGATTGTTGTTTATTCTCAGTTTATAGTTTATAAGATAAAAACTTGCTGATTTTGTGTGCTTTAATTTCTTCCTCACTCACCTCTTCATGATTCTTCCTAAGGTAGACCAGCTCTTCCTTCAGACCTTCCACCTGCATCTCCAGGTCAGACCGGGTCGTAGTCATTTCATCCAGGACTCTACGCAGTCCAGCGATGTCTCCCTCCACTGAAGTGCGCACTGCCAGCTCATTTTCAAACCTGTTGAGAAAAAAAGGAGTGGACAATCAGACTGCTGTATCTGCTCAATTTGTGCAACCAACAACAACAAAACAAAACTATAAAAATGTGAAACTAAAACCAGTTCCTCCAGTTTAATCATTGTGTTGTTAACCGTTACACCCCGGTGACGAAATGTCAACACAGTCTGGAACTACTGAGCAAACCTCAATGCTATAATGATTAATTAGTTTCAACCACACATGCTGTGGAAATGTCTGATGTAATGGCACTCACTTGATTTTGAAGTCCTCTGCTGCCAGTCTGGCATTGTCAATCTGCAGCATCAGCCTGGCATTGTCCTGTGTGGCAAAACTGATCTAAAAAATGAAGAAAGACATTGTCAGTGCTTCCCTATTAACATAATAATACAACCACAAAGTTGAGTTGGTAAAGCTAGACTATTGGCTGGTAGGGCTTTAACAAGCCACAGCCTGGAGCGAAGCCTGGATCACCAACATAAAAATAAACTTGTTTAAGTTTTAACTGCAAACCGTTAAGTATGCAAGTAAGTATATATTTCTTGTGTGTATTTGTCTTAAAACATGTTGAAGGTTAAGATGTTTTTTGGCAAGCCCATAAACCCTTCTATTTCATCCCTGCTCAGATCAAGCTGTTTTAGTGTCAGTCCTCATAAGGGTCTGACTACACCCTCTTAAGAACTAGATGTGGTTTCTTTCATTGGGTTCTAATTCCAGACATGCCTGATCATGTTCCATTAACTGTGGGCTGAACAAGCATCTGGTGCAGGAAGTGTCTCTAATCTGGGGGAGGTGGTATGCCCCATCATTTTTGCTATAACCATTATGACATCATTTGGGGAAAACTTTCAAGCAAGCTATTGAACCACATTTCTGAAAGCTTCAGCAAGCAATGGGGGGGTCCCATGTTAGGTGTTTATCTACAGGTCATGGATTCATATTTTTGTTGGAAAAATAACCAAAACAAACAAAAAACAAACATTAAAAGTGTTTTTTTTATAAAACGTGACCCTGATTGTGTAACTCAGCACGAGATCCTATAAACCTTGCAACTGATTTACAGACATAAAGTCTAATTTTTGCTTATAAAAAATAAATGAATGAAAAAGGGACCAACGCCTCGCTCATTTTCTTAAACCAAAATGTCTCCTAAATAATTTTAAAGCCACACTGTGAAATTTGTTTCCCCTATCTAGTGGTGAAACTGTTTTGCATTCAAACAAATAATGCTCTCTATCGCCTCGCTTTTCAAAATGTGCAACCACTGAACTCTAAGGTAACTGGAATGTGCCAAGGGGCTAAGACAAGTTTAGCTAAGTCAAGCTAAGTTTAGCCTTAGCCAATAGTACTACGTAGAGCTTTACATCCCTCTTGACTGCTCATAGTTTTTATAGATGGTTAGGACATGGAAGCCCCTATAGGACTTACCCGTTCTATGCAAATCAAATAAGTAATTCTTCAATCAGGAAGACAAGTTAGATTGTTGGCAGAGGCAATTTGTCACAATGAGGATATATTTAGGACATTGTTTTAACCTCATAAATAACTTAAAATACTACGCATTGTCCCTTTGTGTTTTACAAAGTGCACAAATATTTTGGATTTTGTTAAAAAATAATCCAGCCTAATCCTAAGAAACATTGTAATGAAACAGCTGTTCATAGTCTGTTTTAACAATTTGAATATTATGCTGCATGGAAATCCAGAGACAACTAACAATAGCATGCTGAAACAAAGTAATAGGTTTTATCTAATATGCTGCCTCTGATGAGGAATAAAGCCTTTTATTGAACTGGATTTCAGGGTGGAACCTGGGGCGGCCGATCATATCTTGAGGGGGCCCTCATTTGGTTAGCCTCCGTCCTCTACCTGTATTGAATTGATGAAATATAACAACAGTATGTGATTATCAAGGGATATCCCTTTGTTTTTCAGAAGTGCTTACAAGCTAAATTAAAACATTTACTACTAATATTCAAGTTTCAGTCTTCCACATAAATGTTTATGATGAATGAGTTTGTGTCACAGGATCTCTGGTCCACACCCTCAGGGCACATGACTGAGTGGATGTGCTGACTCCACTTTATAGACTGAGTCAGCAGACTGCAGGAGAATAAAACCTCTCCTGAGAAGAAAATGTATTAAAATAAAATACAAATGGTTTAGTAGAGGTATTCAGATGTACTTGAATGTAATAATGGAGTAACTTTTCAGTTTCTCAACATATTGGAGCACCTTCTCAATCAGGTCAAGTTAGGTGAAGTTTAACTTCAAACAACAGGAGACAAACCTTTCTTCTCTTTAAGTCTGAATGGCAGAGTGCACGACCCTCATTTTTAACATCAGGCACTGCTGTGGCCAAAGTCCAAACTTAACTGAGATGATAAGTTGTGGAGATTATTTTTTTGTTTCCTGCACTTTTCGTTCAGAGGAATTTCCTTGTAAAGTCAAATGACTGATTATATTCCTAATGTGTAGTTTCTGTGCTTAGAGTTTCTGCTTTTGTTACTTTATTTCTGCTATTCTTGATCAGATTTCAATAAGGCTAAGTAAATGTTTAAAAAGTCCTTTGTTTGAAATTTCAAAGTTTTCTTATTGCTTTCAACATAATAAGTCTGTTATATGGCTTATCTGAAGATTTTTATCATAGAAAAAAATATGTTCACACAATGTTTAATTGTCATTCAGTGTGTCGATACAACAAAAGCCATAAAGACAGTTTTTATAGCGGTTGTTTAGAAACGATTCCACATGACTTCACTCAAATAACTATGGCTTAAAGGGAGAAAAGAGGATGTAAAAGTCACCTTTTTGCGCAGGTCGTCGATGATACACTGATACTTGCTGTAGTCTCTGACGGTGGGGGTCTGCTTGGAGTACCACTCGCGGATCTGTAGCTCCAGCTTCGCATTAGCGGCCTCCAGAGAGCGCACCTTCTGCAGGTAGTTGGCCAGTCGGTCATTCAGGTTCTGCATGGTCTGTTTCTCTCCGCCGGCGAGGAAGTCAGAGCCGACTCCACCTCCGAGAGCTCCAGCCAGGTCGAAACCACCAGAAGCGCCCATGCCGAGGTTGTAAGTGCCGCTGGAGATCCGGACGCTGTTGTTTCCAGCGCCGGCATAGACGCTTGTACCTTTCCTGACGCTCCTAGTGACGGGCACGGAGGAGAGGGAGCTGAAGGAGCGGAACACGGACATGATGGCGTCTCTTCTGCCGCAGGTGAAGCAAACTCTGGAGGCTGTCTGACCCTGCGAGTGGCGGAGGAGGAGATGGAGCTGGAGTGGCCTGTGGGATGACTTTATATCCTGATCTCAGGCAGGGGGTGAGGCCGAACAGGTGGGTGGAGGTGGAGAGATGCTGCTCGTCAGCATCTCAGGTGTGACCACAACGGGCGTGGTGTGTTGGTATTCAGGTTAACTGGATGTGATGTTTAACTTAACGGCTGTCAGAGCGCATAATTCAGAGGTTAGTGAGACTGCTGTCAGTCAGGCTGTCACCTTTACTCAACAAGCTGTGAATATCTCTGAACCAGCAGAGGACAGACTAACAAACTACTTTTGCTCAAGTTACGTCCCTGTAACTGATTTTTCTAAACTTATCAGTGTTTTACCATAAAAAATTACTGTTTCCTATTGTAAAATGACAACAGTTAAGTACTGAGAAAGGCAATGAAGTAAACTGTTCACACTCTTTAGTTTGAGTAAATGTATTTATTGGAAAAATTATGTCAGTTTTTTTTCTTTCTTTTTTTACAAATTAATAGGCTATCTTGCTAACAAATTAGGAATCTACTAGTTAAAGATGTAGTAGTATAAAATAAAATACAGGAAGTTTACTGTAGCCTAATTTCAAATCCATTAAAAAGTTGCAAACTAATATTAGCAGTAAGGATGCTATTTCTGAAAATACAGTTGTTATTCAGGACCTTGAAAGCCAGTAGTGATACCTTGAATGAAAGTAGGCTACATTAATAAAACAATAAATCACAGTAACAATGCTGTGAATTAAAATACAAATATGCTATTTTGTTGCTTTAACTTACTGTAAACTTCATAACAACCTTTTTATGGTGCTGCTCATTTGGCCCTTTTCCATCAGCCGTATTCTACTCTACTCGCCTTGAGCTGCTTTTCCATGAGCCCCAGTCGCCTGCCCAACGGGGTGAGCGGCACTGGGGTGACGTCATTTTGAGCGCGACACAACAATCCGTGGCTTTTTGTCACAAACTGAGTAAAACAGGAAAGCAGAAGAAGGCTGCTGGTGACAAGAAGAAATGCCCCTTGAGAGAACAGCAGAGTTTTGGAAGCTCTGAAACAGAATGAAGCGGAGGACGAGAGCAATCGAGCTGCAAAGAAAAGACATATGAGGGTAAGCTAATTATAGCTACCGCTAGCATGCTAGGTTGTCGCGCTCATGACTTATCGACGACATTGTCTGACCAATCAGTAGCCGGCACTTGGTGACGTTATCTTTTAGTATCAACTCAGCTCGCTTGGAACCGGAGCGGAGTAGGTACTAAAACTGACTTGTTTTAAGAAGTAACAGACTAGTGGAAACAAGCTGCAAATTGAGTAGGGTCGAGTAGAGTAGGGCCAGGACGTGCTAGTGGAAAAGGGCCATTTGTGAGCTTGTACTTTTTAAACTAAGTATTCAAGCCTGTATTTTACTTTTACTTGAGTATGTTTAATAGACGTGTAACACTTACAAACTCCAATTCCAGTGCGTTTGGGACATTGTTTAAAATGAAAATAAAAAATAAAATTTTTGCAAATCTTTTTCAGCAAATGTTTATTTCAACACACTACAAGGACCAGATATTTAATCTTCCATCTGATTTACAGTATTGTTTTTTTTTTTTTTTGCTTGCTTGTTTGTTTTTTTTGCCTGCATGTTTACCATCATGTTACATCTCAAAGTGCAAAGTAAGTTTTTAAATCAACACCACCTCACATCAGAATAAAATAAAATAATGTTTAGTAAAAATATTGCCTCACAACAAGAGGGTCACCTGTTCGATCCCTGGGTTGGTCAAGGCCTTTCTGTGTGTAGTTGTGAGCATGACAATTTGGCTGTCTTTCTATGTGGCCCTGCGATTGGCTGGTAACTCACAGCCATAGCCAACAGCATCACTGGAGTTTTGTTCGTCTAAGCGTTGAATAAAGTAAATGAAGATATTGAGGGTTATTTTTAACATATTTTTGTGTGCATGGATGGATGCATTATATATTTTGGTCTTCCAGGGAGCTGAAACCTATTCGAGCTGTCATTTGGCGGAAGGCAGTAAATCCCAGGGCTGATACATTTAGACAAATAACAATCCATACTCTCACACACACTAACTGGTAATTCAGTAGCACTAACTTATCTAAACAGCATGTTTTTAGTCCATGATTTCCTACCATACAATCAATGGGTCTTACACCACCATACGGCCCAAGCAGCATGAATATTATTTTTTAAAAACTGCCGTTGTGAGTCGGATGAGCATATGCTTGATGTGAATGTGTTTCAAGTGTGACAACAAGACACACAATTCAAAGGTAAGAACTAATAAAACACGTATCCGTGTCTGTCGTTGTCAACCAGCTGCAGAAAACAAAGTGAGTCAAGGTCATTGTTTTCTTTTTTTGGTCTTAAAACAAGGCTATGGTCCCTTTTGATCCTAAGTGAAGAGTATTACTCACAACAAATGTGAGCAAGTGTCCTCCAATGAGGGAAGAGAGCTCAGGTCCCCCTATCAAACATATGTACAACCGGTGGAAATATTGTCTGGAAATCTGAGGCTTCGTGCTCTCTGAAGCTCTTTTGTCTTATCCTCAGTACCAGGGACTCAGGCTCCTTTGAATGGATACTGTTCTAGCCTGAGTCCCTGGTACACATGACCCTGTCCCTACACTTCATTCTCAATTTTTTGTAATTAATTGTATACATGAGCTTGCAACAGCAACAACTAAACTTATTTATTCTCTAGTCATGTCAAAGTGGTCTGATGTTGTGTTAATTAGTGCTATACTCTCATTATTGTTTAAAGCAGGTTTAATGTTAACCATGTCTGTCCACAACTTTATCATTAATGCAAGTACTCATTGAATGCTCACCTAAATGTTGATAATTGTTTTATTTCATCTTCATAAGATAATGCCTTTAAATTTTGATTCAAAAATAAATCCCTACATTGAACATTGCAATCTCACAAAAACAGACAGATACAGGGCATTCTGTGGCACATGGAGTTGTCCGCTACTGAAAAACAGTAGCCAGCTAAGGGTTCAGTGGTCTTCCACAAACAGATACGTTGATAAATTCAGCATGGTACAGACGTATATTCGACAGAGCCTCATCATCTGTCAGCTGAGGCTTTGCATCGCTATGAAACCCTATTGTGCAAATCCTGGTTGTGTTGTGACACACCGCATGGCCACCTCCATCAACAGTTGTTCTCTAAAAGGTGTATTTATTGGTAAACCATCTCCCCTTATTCATGAATAAATTACTTTTTTAAAAATAAAATTGCTTTCACAGTGTCAATGCCTCCCCTCCCTTTGTAGTGAGCCAACTTGCCAAGAATTAGTGGAAAACTTGCAAGGAAAAGGGTAGAGGGGCATGGCCACTTTCAAACAGCTTTGCTCTATTATTCTAACTTATGTTTACATTTATGTTATGAAGTGCCATTTTTTTGTTTGAAAATGTTGTGGATCTTGTATGTTCAAGATGTTTGCAAAATACTATGAAATGGCCACTACAGAGATGTAAAAATGAAAAAAAAAAAAACCTGTTTTGCCTTTGTTACATCAGTTAATTTATATTTTGTTTACATTTAAGGGTTGTATTTGCTCTGAAAATAAAAAACTACACACTAATAATTTTAATTTTTAAACCTTTTATGTGAAGCAAGAATTAAAAGAGAGCAAACAAATTCATTAAATGTTGTTAAAGTTGGTACATGATTATCAAAAACTGATTTAATATGTGGAAATTAATACCATAAATTGACAATATGTGTCAGATATCAGTTTGTAAATTGTTAATTTTCATTTTTTTTGCAGCCTTGATGCATTAAAAAAAATTAATCATATTTCAAAAATATTATATAATAATTAATTAACATTAACTATATGTTTTCGTCCATTTAACAGATCAGTCAAAAGAAGGCAAAACTAGTGGCCTAAAATTAAGTGAGTTTTTGACTGTTTGACTGGCAGAAAAGCAAAAGAAAGACCACAGAGATATTTTTCCACACACACCCATGTAATTAATTGCACAACATGACGCTCTGCTACCAACCTCAAAGCTTTCTGACTCCAGTATGAGTCTGTTTTCAGAGTTATTGTAATTACTTAAAAAAAATTGTCTTCAAAGGTGTGGACAGCAAAGTTTTACTACACCAAGCTTCTAAAAGTCTTAGAAGTTTGGTAAATAACCTGTTATTACATGTTAGGATGTGTGACTTCTCATAAACTCTACAAAATTATTCATTTGCTGTTTTTGAATTACACTTTAACACAACCTACGCATGATGTTTATTTAAGCCAGTACCTGTTATGTTTTGATCGAATCATTAGGAGGCTCTTTGGCTGATGGTTTACATTCTTCTCCAGATCACTGCATGATTTGTGTAATTTCAAAGTCTTTCCTCCCACTTAAGAATTTGTATCATATTGATGTACCAAAAAGTCCAGATGTATTTTTTAATTTAATTTTACTTTATTTTTTTTGTAAATAAGCACTTTTATGCCTCTGGAATGAGAACAATTGCCAAAGACTTAAAGGACAGTGTTGAGTCAAAAAGAGATGCCTTTTTTATGGAAGAATGAAACATAAAAACCCTGTAAAGAAAGTTAAAACATGAGACCCTGTGACCTTGGTTGCTGTCCAAATTAATAACAACAAATAGATGACAAATGAATAAGAAAAAATGGATAACACCTGCATTGTTTAAAGGGACTGTGAGGAGAATCTATTACCAGTGACATAAAGACTCTGCTACCCATGAGCATGCGCGGCGACTGTCGTAATGCTGCATCTCAGTAACCACGGAACTGGGAGTGACATCATCTCTGACTTATCGGTGTTCCAGTTGAAGTTGGAAAAAAAACATGCCGATCTACCAGGCTATTGTTAGCTGTTGTTAGCACGCCCTGTGTTGTTGTTCACAAATATCACATGAAGAATGTGATTATCACTATGGCAGCATTTTTGTAAATATAAGTCTAACAATAATATGTATACAGCTGATCTAGAGCAACACAACCCAGTCAGAAGTGCAAATAAATGGATTATAACAGGAGCTAAATAACTGTTCACACTGGGGGCATCCATCTTCGAATGTCAACTCAGGGGTGGTGAGGTTTCACCGA
The DNA here is from genome assembly GCA_036419115.1 of Scarus forsteni. Taxonomy (NCBI): domain Eukaryota; kingdom Metazoa; phylum Chordata; class Actinopteri; order Labriformes; family Labridae; genus Scarus; species Scarus forsteni. The sequence goes on from JAZDUH010000098.1 coordinate 38,134,425, forward strand.
GTTCCCAGTCGGAAATTCCGACTTCAGGGGGCATCCCAGTTGCAGTTTCCTACTTGGAACTCAAAATTCCTACTTCTGACTACAACTGGAACGCACCAAAAGACGTGCAAGCCAAAGCTTGTGTTTGTTGTGATGCAGCTTGGACCTTCCTCAGAACTCTGCATTGTTTTACAACTTCTTTTTTTCAGCAACTTACAGGATGTAAAGCGACGAGGTAATGTATCTCTTTCTAGTTTTTGATGTGTGACAGCAAGCAATTTTTGGAAAATTTAGTATTGTAGTTTTGTAGCCGGCTATATATCGCTACTTACAGCCCGGTGTTTAAGACGTGTCCGAATAATATGAACTTGGTCTAGTTTTAATTGTCTTGTTCCCGAAGTTGAGTATCCAGGCCAGTCCAGCCCTGTCCGACCTGACCGGAAGGCTAAGGAATAGCATTTATAGATAACCTATTTTGATGCTATAAAACTCACCTTAAAGTGTGTATTTCGATCAGGCATATATTTGAAAGTGAGACTTTTTTGTAGTTACTTAAAAACTCCTCACAGTCCCTTTAAAAAAAGGAAAGTAAAACCAATCAGTGAAGCAAGGGTGAGGTACTGTCTTCTTGGGGTGTTGGTCTTCTTAGGATGGTATCACCTTGGAAATCCTACTTCTTGGTCCGTCTTTGACTTCAGCTGTCCCAAGGAACTTGATCTAAGTTTTAAAATGGTAACAGGGACGACAATAAATAATGCTGCTTCACTGCATGCAGGAACACGAGCTTGAGTTTGTGATTGATTTGTGTTGATTCTGGCACATTTTCTTTTGGTGCTGCCCACACATTTGGCTCCTTCTGCAAATGGACAGTTCTTACAAGTTGTACCTTGTTGTGGAGGTGACTAATCAGGCTTTCCAATGACATAAAATACCACATCAAATTGTATTGTATAAAGGGAGAAACAATCAACTAACGTTTCCAAACCTTTTATGTGGAGTATCTAATCAGATACTATGTGGCATTATATATTTGATATATTTGATCAAAAAGTGTTTGCTAATGCAGCACTGTAATGAAGAATGAGTAAAATATTTAAATGACATCTTAAATCCAATTTCAAATATATCTTGTTAAAGTGATACTCTGAGGTGAAGTCATGTTTTATTTTTTGGGTAAATGTTAATAGATGAATGGAGTACATTGAAACAAATAAAATGACTCATAAACAAAACATGGGAAAGTGTAATTTAAAATACTCTATGGTCTGAGTATGATTTACTTTAAGTCATTTGTACTATAAATTGAGTGGATTCATAAATTACTTTATCTTTTACCTTTGAAAATTCCATCCAAGTATGTGTACTTTTACATGGGTACAAGATATATATATATATTTTTAAAGTTTTCCATCCCTGCTAGACCTCAGGGTGTAAACAGCTACCTGTTGTATGGAAAATAAAAAGTCAACACAGCAACAATTACATTAATTGTAAGAGTAAACTATTAATATCAATAATTTGATATTATCATCAGATTAGTGATGGCAACAGAGGACAAGTGGTCAAAGCGCATCAGCAGCACAGTCTGCTCTTTGTTTCTAATATGATTTCCTCCATGCACTATCATGACTGTGTTGGTGTTTGACAGTTTATTGAGAGACTGTTTTAACTAACTGGTGATTTTAAGCTGACTACGGGAATAAATGTTGTAGTAAGGGAGGGGGGCTGGTTTGGTGGAGTAATAGCAATTACATACTCCTCATATGAACAAAGGCTCCTTCCTTAAATGCAACTAACATGGATATCTCAGGCCTTACTGTTATTAGTTCTTACTGAGTATTTTGCCTGACATCTGTATTTTCATCTTATGTTTTATCAATTTAAAGCCACACTATGTAAGATTTCAGCTTTTAGCTCTCTCGAGGCCTCTGTGGTCGTTGAGTGTAACTGCACAGTCTTAAAACAGAGCAACTCACACAAACGTGCATTTGTTGACATACAAAGGGAGGAGAAATTGGCCGACAGGACTTCCCAAGAGACAAATAAACCATGTGGACTGATAAGGTACAGTCTGATCATGTTTCTATTCCAATAAATCATCATGTACTTACAAGTCCTACTATAACAGGGCAAAATCAGCATTGGTCGGACATCCCTCCATGTCTGTCGATGATAGCAACGCTACATTTAACTTTTTTCTTCTTGTTTAACGGCAGGTGGTATCCAGCGTCAGAGGAGAATTACCGCCACCTACTATGCAGGAGTGTGAGCCAGAGGTCCCTATTTCCATTATGTAAATAAGTGCATATTTACTAAATTCTGTTCATTAAATCTGTGTTGAAAATTCAAAAACTGCTTTATATTCTCCTTTCCCCAGCGTTTAGCTTTTTTTCCTCGAGGGGAACTGACGTTTATGCAGACAAAGTCGCAAAATGTTTTAGTTTTTTAGTGCGGAAATGTTCCCACCATCCACATCAAAGATACATAGTGCTGATAGAGACCACCTCAGACCATGGCTGAGGTGTCATTTAACCTGTTGTAAGGTGATGTACCATCACAATGACTCTAGAAATATTATAATAGGGTGGACAAAACTACTTTGCGCTGGTTTAACTGCAAATTGCATAAAGAAATAGTATCTTCTTACTATGTAATTCATTTGAAAATAAACTGATATATCTCTTAACACTTAAATAGTATATATTGTGCTTTTCAAGTTCTTTATTCCTCTGAGTATGTTTACTTATCTTGGCCACATGATAGAGAACTATTATACACTAGACAAAAATCTGCCTCAAATATTACTGCTTACACTGTTCACAGCACCAGTAGCTGCCCAAATTCAGAAAGACCACACGGTTGACCAGTCCCAGAAAACACTGGGACCATGTAGGGAAGGGGGTCTTAAAGGAGGTCTTAAAGTGGCATGAGCTCTACAGAGTGTCTCAAACAGACTGAGAACACAGCTGGATCAGAATCAGAATGGGGAATAGGTTTTTGGAAAATACACATGCTCGAGAAGTCAGTGAAAGTAAATATATGATCCAGGGTGATCATATATACAGTATGATCCAAATTTGAGCTCTTTGCAGTCATGTTGGTACCATATGCAAAGGCTTTTGCTTTGCACAGCTGGCCCAGTTTTGATTCTTGCCTAAGGCCCATTCCCTTCTCCTGCTCTTTCTTTCCCTTTCTGAATCTATATGTTCTCTCTCAATTATCAATTAAGACCATAATTGCACCCAAAATATCTATAAAAAAGCATTATTAAAAATCCTGCCAAACTCTTTTCCATGCTGCAGTAAAAAAGCAAAGTTAATGATGAAAATGATCTTTTAGGCTTTTATTTAAGTAAAATTAAAACCAGCAGCCTATTGTGTTTTTAAAGTGAAAAACTGCCCGATCACACAATACTAACAAATAATGCTGTGCTAATGTCTCCTGTCCCATGACCAACACCCCAAGAGTGGTTTTGGAGTTAGGGAATATGTGGAAAACTGCCCTATGTAGCAAAGTTAACAAAAACTTAAAAAACATGAAATCCCGATCCACATCCCTTTTAAAATCACTACCAAAATCTTATCCCTTGTTTCTTGTGCTATGAATAACATCTCCTAAAAAAATCATTAAAATCCAAAGGGAACTTTTAGAGTGATCCTGCAAAAACAACCTTGTTGGCAGAGGTAATAAAAGCATCGACCGACAGAGACCTGCTGCTCTCTCACAGATAAAACCCATTAAATACTTTGTTGTTGTTAGATGGTATCATTCAAGTTTGTGTCAGTTGGCCTGCCAGCATCTATTAATTAAACTGGTATCAACATTATGAGCTTGTATGAAAACAAACTATGTTGCTTGATGCACAGGGCTATGGTGTTACTGAAATCAAATATGAGTAAGCAGTGTCATTTAATGAGTCTGATACCATTTTATAGTTTCAGTCTACTGTGCACTTTCTCACACCCCCTGCCAGGAGAAATTTTAATGCAATGACAAAGTTTCCTGAATTGAATCTAATTCCCATGAAGCTCCCCTGGCATCACAGTTGAAAACATTAATTGAAACATGTTATAAAACAAATAAATAATTTGTGATTATAAGTAAGGGCTTGAGATCGATCTGAAAGTGTTGGACAAGCAACAGTGTGATTTATTGACATTGTGAGCTGAGACATTTAAAAAAGAAAACTCCAGTAACTGATTCTTAACATGCAAAGTTTACTCTGTTAGGATATATTGAGACAGATTTCCCTATCGTTGTTTTCTTAAGAACTGCCAAAAGCAATAACTTATGAAAACCCTTTTAGGCAGATCAGAAGTCATTTGATAAACTTCTGTTATTTATTGCAATACCTGTTGGGAAAAATGCCAAACAAATCAGACGCTTAAACTATCAGAAGAAATGTCAAAAGGTGTGACTCAACAACATAATGTGTGCATAGTCAATTGCAAGATATGCAATGCCAGTCTCATCAATCAATCAATCAATCAATCAATCTTTATTTATATAGCAGCAAATCATAACAAGTGTTATCTCAAGACCTTTTACATGGCTTCCTTGGATGTTTGTTGAGCAAACATCCAAGGAAGCCATGTTGGGTGTGAGTGGACAGAGCTACAGAGAGGGGCAGAAACTAAAACTGAGTAGTAGTGCACGTGCTTCACAGCAAGAAGGTTGAGGTTGTATCCCCGAGTTGGACAGGTCTTTCTTTGTGAAGTTTGCATGTTCTTCCTGTGCATGTGTGGGTTCTCTCCAGGCACTCCAGCTTCCTCCCACCGACCAACAACATGCTCATCAGGTTGGTCTCATTTTTGGTGACTCAAAATTTCCCTTAGGTATGTGTTTGAGCATAAATGTTTGTTCATCTCTCTATGTGGCCCTGTGATTGGCTGCCGATTGGTTCAGGGTGAAACCCTGAAATGTATAAGCGGTATAGAAAATAATTTTTTGAATGAATGGATAATTTGTCTTTATTAAAGTGAAATTTTGGTAGCGAAACTTTCTAGAGGGGTTGTCTGGCACTACAAGCTCTTTAAGATAAATTGGTGCTTGCCAACTGAGAGCTTGGTAAGTAAGAAGAATATCTTGAATTCTATGTTTGATTTATGGGTAGCTAATGCAGAGAAGCTAATATAGGATTAATGTGATCCCTTCTCCTGGTTTTAGTCAGTATGCGTGTTGCAGCATTTTGAACCAGCTGAAGTTTATTATGTGACTTTCTGGGACAGCCTGGTAAAAATCTGAATTACAATAATCCAGCCTAGAGGTAACAAAAGCACTTGTGACAGGATAGGCCTGAGTTTTGCAATGTTACGAAGATTAGAAAGGATGTCCTTGGAACTTTTTTATGTAGGAGTTGAAAGACAAATCCTGATCAGAAAGTACCCCAAGATTTTAAACAGTGGTGCTGGGTGACTGCCATCAAGAGCAGTTATGCCATTCCCCATAAAACCAAGCAGTCTGAGAAAAATTGTTTACAGCATATTATAGAGTTAAAAACTTCCTTTGGTGATTGATCCATGATATATTTGACCAATGTACAGCATACGTTGTTAAGACCTTGGAGAGTTGAGTCATTTAAAGGTCACCTGACACTTTAAAACTAAAAATGGCACATCTTGACAATGTTTTATGACAGGCACCTCATGGCTAAGGCTGTCATTTCTATTGTGTTGGTGACTTTTGTGGTCACTACTGTGGTAGTCAGGACCATCTGGAAAGTTGCAAAAAGCCCACCCAAAACAAAGAGAATGTTAAATGTTTTCTAATGCTTAATTTGACCTATAAGTGAAAAGAACATGCAAAATAACTACCTTTCAGGTGAAACATTAGTCTTTAGGATGTGGTCTATGCTGAAATAAAAGCCTCGTTTAAAAACTTGGAGATTTCAGGAATATTAAAGTGATCTGCAGCTCTATAAAGACCCAAAAAGAAACTGAATGTGCAAAACACAGAGCTGATTTTCTAAGTAAATAAATGCTGAATTAAATAAAATGTGTTCATGATTGTTAAAGACTGTTTGGAGAAGTAAAGCTTTGCAAGGTAAGCTTTGCAAGCTAGCATATGGCTGACAAAATCTTGGGTTCCTCATTCTTGGATCATACCTTTATCACAGAACTGTCCAAAACATCTTATTGGGGACCACATTCAGAAAACTTTAAAATGACTTTGAGGAAGGAGGGGGAGCAATGCTTGATATCATAATCCATAATCCATTCATCTTCATTCATCAATGAAACTCAAGGCTATCATTCTGATGAGGGTTATGCATGAAGGATTATTGTCTAAAATTTGCTAAGGGCTCATTAAAAAATGGCAAATGGTCCTCAGATGGCCTACAGGCCACAGTTTGGACATCCCTTGTTTACAGGTTCAAATGAGTTTATTATACCTGCACAAACACTTTTGCCACCAGTTTTCAACACTGTATTTGTCTGGAAGTATTAGGCTGATTGAGAAACTGTTTTTGTTAGGCTGGTAGAGAACGTCAAGGTTATTTTGGTCAAAATCTACTTCATCATCTAGGCTTGTTTCAAACTACTAATTCAGTTTATGTCTAACAGAATGAAGTCTTGCTTTGCAAAGCATGAGCCAGGATTGTTACAACCATTTAAGTGCCCAGTAATTGTTTACTCTTTGTCTAGATTTGTTCATAAAATTGAGATAATTCTCTGCTAAGAAAAAGTTTGTTTTGTAAATTACCTCTTGTAGAGGCTTCATCAGTAAAATTACTGCCATTAATCACCACTCATGTTTGTTTAGTATGATTCAGTACTGAGTCCTAACTTTGAACCGTGAGTACTGAAATGACTCAGCTTTTGGTCCTGCAGACATTACCTGGCTAATCCACGAGGTGGAAAGGATTAAAGAGAAAGTCACACAGGGTCTGTTTCTTTAAGTGCGTCTCGGGACAAACTCTTTATTAACATACAGTTTTACTATTACACTTTGTTTATTTAAACTTCTTTTTGTTGTAAATTAATCTTTTTTTTTAATCAAATGATTAAATATATTGTTAATGGCTAAGCTTCTGCAGTTACACTTCAATTTAATATGTCAGATTTAGACATTTGACCTGGATCCTCAGTTAAATCAGGTCATCTGAAAAATGCAGGTCGTAGTTACCCCTTTAATACTGTGTGAAGAATCTTTCTTGAAAAGCATTCAGACACTGATGCTTTGGCTAACTTTTGCCAGCACAAAGGAAAACATTGAGGCATGTCAAGCTAAGTCAGGAAGAACTGTGTTATAACATCACTTTGGCTACACTGATGTTCGTTTGGTAAACTGAAAAGTTTTACGCATACTTAAAAATCGATCCAACACACTTGTGGGTGCAAGCAACAGTTCCAGCTACTTCTTCCTCAGGACTGCCCTTCTGTTGTACAATCTGAGGTGCTTTTTTTGAGGACAACCTTCTATTATCTCCTAGGCATGGTGTGGGAGTACTGAGACCAGCTTGGGATGCAAGTGATGAAATGGCATATCTGACTGCTTTGTATGGCATTTACAAAAGTGACTTCACAATAGTTTGAACAATGTTCATCAGCACCAAGCTCTGTTACAAAAGTTCCCCTGACTTGAGTGGATGACCCATGCCTTACATTCAAAATCAGTCTACGCTTGGGGTGTCATTGGGAAACATCATAATCTATCAGTCAAACCTTTTTTTTTTCTTTTTTTGCTTTAACCTGCAATGGAGGCAGCAAAACTGTCAATGGGAACATACTTTCATCAAACCTTTGATAATTTCTTAGTGTTGGTCAGTGTCAACTAGTAGGTGTTGGTGTGTGAAAGCAGCTTTAAAGACGCTCTGAGGAGTTTCTAAATAATTACAAAATAGTCTCACTTTTAGATATATGCCTGATTGAAATACACACTTTAAGATGAGTTTTATTGCACCAAAATAAGCTATCTACAAATGCTATTTCTTAGCTTCGTGGTCGGGTCGTACAGGGCTGGACTGGTACTCAACTTCAGGAACAAGACAATTAAACCAAGAGCAAATTTATATTATTCTGACATGTCTTAGAGCACTGGGCTGTTAGTAGCCATATATAGCCAGCTACAAAACTACGATACTAAGTTTTCTAAAAATTGCTTGTTGTCAAACATCAAAAACTACCGCTACCTAACTAGGAAGAGATACATTAACTTGTCGCTGTAAGTTGTTGAAAAAAGAAGTTGTAAAACAATGCAGAGTTCTGGGGAAGGTCCGAGCTGCATTCATTAGCATCAAGACAAACACACGCTTTGGCTTGGGTCACGTCTTTACAACAGTCGCCACGCGTGCTCATGGGTAGCAGAGTCTTTATGTCGCTGGAAATAGATTCTCCTCATAGCACCTTTAACATGACAGGAAAGCTCAAACACACACATATGTCAAGCTTCAGTTATTGCTTAATTAGCTATTTTGACTGGATTTCTGTCCTTGTAGCAGTATGCATACATGCACCGAGGGAGAACAGCCTGATGGGGATACAGTATTTCCACCGTCTATAGTTAGCGTTATGTCCTCTTTTCTGGTTACCAACTCTACCTGCTTACTTTGCCCATAAGTCAGCAAGCAGGTACATTTTTTCATGTCAAACAGCAACCAGAAAATCAAAATGAATGCTTTGTGTATTTTATACATAAAACACTCTACTTTTATAACAAAAAATAACAAAACTATCCCTTGAATTTGTAGTAATTTGTAAAAGCATGTGACAACTGAACTTACATATCATGGCATTGATACTACACATCATCATGCTAATTGGGTCCAGCACAACTCAACTTTTGTCAGTGTGCTGTTGATCAAAGGCATGGGTTTCTATTTGTGTTTGACTTCTGTGGAGACACCTTCATCTTTTTTCTGCCATACTGAAATGCTATCTGTGATCTCACTCTGGTCTGGACATTTGATTTTTATCCCCTGTAAAAAGGTGAGTTGACATGATGGCTGGGTTTCCTCTGGACTGTCACATAAGGCTTATTAATGATGAGCAGGTCTGACACTATAATGTGGGTTCATCATGCTGTCACATTATTATTTGTTGGCAGGTTGAACAAAAGAGCGATGCTTCTCCTCTCAGTTACCCTGCCACTTTTCATACACCCCCTGTCCCATCTTGTCTTTTGACTCCACAGACAGCCGCCTACAACAATAAAAGTTCACAGTCCAAACTTGTTCCCCTTTTTAAAAAAAACTCGCCCGTCCTTTTAGAACATTGAATGACAGCTAACTGGGCCACTCCCTTGGTAATTGTTTAGTGAGAATCAAACTTTGTGTAACCCTGAGGTGCTTTTGAAAATGTCAGACAGTTTATAAAGAGGATAAGACTTTCAGGGACTAGGACCTTGCTCTCTTGAGAATTTATTAATAAGTAATATTGGATCTATTATTTTTGTTACCTCAGGAGGTGAATCTTCAGTATGAGTTTTGCAGTTTGGTACAGATAATCCTGAGCTGCTACCTTTACTTTTATAAAACTCTGCAGTATTCTGTGAACCTACTCAGGTAAATGGGAAAAGTACGACATATGAAATGTACATTTTGTTTTAGGGCAAAAAGGACACTAGCTGGAGCACAATGAGTCAATTAACCATTTGCAGTTCATTCCTCTCAGTGATAATGTTTATAATGACATTTGATCCAAATAATACAACTATGGCCACTGATCCGATATTCGTTTTAACTTCTACTGAATCATACTTTTGTTTACTCTGTTGCATCTGCACATTTTGTGTGGTCAAACAAATCTAGTAGTGATGTAATGAATGAGCAAAGCAGGTCCAATGTAGATAGCAGTACTAAAAGAGTGTCAATGGCAGATTCACAAAAACAGTGTAGGATGATCACATTACTTATATAAACAGGTTGTTTACAAGGACTTACTTTTCCACTTCCAAACTGCTATGTTTTAGGCACTACTTTGGTACTCATCACAGCCAGGAGCATACCGATCAAAATACAACCTGACTTTACTATCAAAAAGCACACCACATCCCAGTAAGGATTAGTTTAATTTACTCATCATTTAAGATTATCCTCCAAACCAAGCACAGTAATGTTTTTTGAAGTATGTTATTGTAGTTCAGATAAACCTCAAAGCAAACATGTATGCAGTATGTTTTCATCAAGTTAACTTATCAGAACCATGATTTTGTATTCACAATATAAACAATCAGTATAAACTGAATATATACTTTGAAGATGAACTTTAATTTAGCTCTTCTGCTTTTTCCTAACACTTTGAGAAACTGTGGATCTGGTCTGTACAATCTAAATGTTCAGGGAGGCTCTGCATGATGGGAGCTGTAGAGTAAAGCTGTGTCCAAGCCGAATGCAACTTTAATGCTACGGCCACACTGGACGCGAATTAGTGAATTTAAACGCCCCGTACGCCTGTGACGCGCCGTGCGTAACGCCTGAGGCTGGACCATTTTGACAAGCTGAGGGGCGACGCGCGTCAATGTGCATGCGCAGTCGAGAGCCAGAGCTTGTCGGACTCAGCGATGACTCGTGCAGGCAAATCCAGCTGGAAACGAATATTTACAGAACTTATCTTCAAAACCTGTCTCCTCAGTGACTTTCACCCAAGCCTGCTCCTTTTTGTTCTGGTCTCTGTAGAGTACACACGTCGAATGGTATAGCTCCGGATGATAGCAAACAGAGCAGATCAACCTCTCCTCCATCTTTCAGAGGGCTTTGAGCAGGAGCAGGAGGCCAGAGCGTCACACGTCACCAAATTAAACCTGTCTCCTCAGAGATTTTCACCCAAGCCTGCTCCTTTTTGTTCTGGTCTCTGTAGAGTACACACGCCCAATTGTATAGCTCCGGATGATAGCAAACAGTGCAGATCAACCTCTCCTCCATCTTGCACAGGGGTCTGAGCAGGAGCCGGTGGCCAGAGCGTCACACGTCATCAAACCAATGACGTCAGGGGGGAATGTCATCGCTGATTGTCTGCCGCGCCACATCATCACGTGAATTTGCAGCGAAAGTTCAATATTTTCAACTTGAGCGTTGAGCCATTTGATGCCCCAAACGCGCCGGACACTCCAGACGCGCCACGCCAAACGTGTCCAACGCTCCAGATGCACCGCGCTAAACGCGTCCAATGCGCCGGCCGAGGTGTTTGATGCCCCAATCGCGTCTTTGCATTGATTTTGTATGTAATCTCACCGCGCGTCTTGGCAAATTCGCGTCCGGTGTGGCTGTAGCTTAAGACTGAAATTGAGTCCCCCGCCCAAGTTGGTCTGTCCATAGATACCTCATTTTAGTCACTGTCGCCATCGCTCAGTGACGACACCACAACCATATCATATAGTCAGATGGATTAGCTGACATTTTTCCAACTGTATCCTTTCACTTACCCACCAACCACAAAACACTGCAGCTGATGGCCCTGAGCAGCATCGCCTGACATGGATTGTTACTCTGTGAACCAGAATAAAAACTGTCTGTCATGGGTGTCATCACGCACCAACACCACACAGATTGGCTTCTGTGGCACGACATCGCCTGAAATGATCAAAATTTTCAACTTTGGTAACAGAGCACAGCAACCTGATCTGTGTCCAAAGCGACCCCAGAGTTCCCATCTGCAGCAACAGGGGCCCTGTCCCCATGTCTCCAAAGATGCAACCCAGTGGCCCAACTCTTGAACTGTCTGTCATGGGTTCTGTCACACAACCTCACAATGCTTATTGACTGTTGCAGCACAGCCACATACGACATCACCTGAAGAGTTCAAACTTTTCAACTTTAGCGATCAAATCGTGTGCAATGCGGTCGCCCAGAGCTAGCCATTGAATTGCAAGAGGGTTGACCCCTCCCCATTGTTTCTGTACATTGACTATCCGTGGAGAGTGGTTGCCCAGGTCCCAAAGTCGATGTGTAGGCGGCTTTAGGCCCTTTTGAAAACTCCTCTGATCCTAATACATCCTGAAGTTATTTTTCATAGTCACTCTTATTTCACTGAGTTTGATGCTATGAGCTCAAAATCTTCACAGCTACATCAACAGGTAAAATGGATTTATCTAAATGTCAAGTGACCAAGGTTATAATAGTTTTGGATTTGTCATTATAATTTAGTTTTAGTTAGTTTTGACATTGTTTTTCTGATTGTAGTTTAGTATTAGTTAGTTTTGACATTTTTTTCCCATAACAGTTTAGTTTTAATTAGTTTTAGAGCAGGCATTCTAGTTTTTATTTAATTTTGATTTTTGCAACAAGGCTTAGTTTTAGTTTAGTTTTAGTTTAGTTTCAGTTTAGTTTCATGTTTAGTTTTAGTTTTTTCATACCTTATTTGCCAGGTGCAGGATTCAAAAAGGTCAGATAAGTATTTTGTAATACTGTTTATTTTCAAGTCCACAATAGTGCTCACTGCTCAGTCAGTGCTGATACTGTACTGTTGGCTGCTGCCCTAAACACAAGAAAATAATATAAAATTAAATTGAAAAAAAAATATATATATATAAAAATTCCACATATTCCACCAGTTTTAATATCCACCAGGCAATTGCATTTGTTGGTGCCGTACGGCGCTGACAACTGCCGAAAACTATCGTAAAATTGGTTGGGAAAATGTGTCGGATTAATTTAAATCCTAAAGGCTAATAAATATAGGGCTCTAATTTCGTGGCGCAGCGCAGGGGGCGCAAGCTTGGCGCACCCCGCGCAGTGTTAATTTGGCAGCACACCAGGGTGCACTGCCAATTTGACAATTTGGTAGACCGTCTGCGCAGAGATGGGTTTGACAGCACACCAGGGGGAGTTGACGGCGCACCGGGGGGAGGTGTCGGCAGATTCATGTTGGCGCAGTGACAATTTCGTGCCAAAAACAATGCAGAAAGTGCGCTGAAAGCTCGCCAGCTCCGACCTGGTCTATTCTCGGCGCAAAGTGGAGCGCACCCTCCGCAGCAGTAATTTGGTGACAGGCGCACATGTGCGCGCACGCTAACAAAGCCTCAGAGGCAGGTTTCCAGAGTGTCAGGCACATTTTAATGCAATAAACAATCACAGCAATCACTATTTGATGTAACCGTCTGAACCAGCATATACATTTGTATCTACATCAACTGTCCCGTCACATCTGATGTCGGATTAAAGCCGTTTGTCATAATGGAAACTTAACCTGACGGCAGCTGGAAGTTTGATGCACATCTTACAAGTCAACAATAAACACCCATAACATCTGATACTGAGTATATATCTGGCTTCTCTCATTTCATTAAATTCAAAGAAAAGAGGGAGAAAAAAGATGAAGAAAAAGGAGATAAATTAAATGTATGTCACTAAGGATTTACCCGTGATTTCCCATATTCCTCTATTTTAGTCTTTATTTTTAATGTGATCTAAAAAGATGGAGTACATTATTGTAAGGAGGATGAGGCGGAGACACCGGGAGAGTATACAGTATATCACTAAAGGCTCTGCTATTTGGCGATGACAAACCAGGAGTGCAGGTGAATCACAAGCATTATAAATGGATAAGCCATCTGCAGTGTAACTGTCTCTTAATTTTGTGCTCCTATAATGACAAAGGAACAGATTACATCTGTCCTGGGAGCTGGCCCACACGGTGACGCGTGGACCAATGCGCGCCCCAATGGCCAGTCTCTTCTCCCAGCTGCTGAATGACAGCAGCTCTGACCGTCTCTAGCAGCGGGGATCATTCAGACCAATCAGACGCTGCGCCTCGGCCGCAGCGCATTTAAAGGCGAGGAGAGGCGCTCATTTGATTGGTGAAGACAGCGATCGGCTGTGTTAATCCCACTCGCGTCTATTCTCCTCCTACTCTGACATTTGGGCAGAGAGGCAGAGACGTGGGCGTGGACGCGCTCCTCTGCGCCTTGAGTGCACCTCTCTTGGCACTGCAGGAAACTTGCAAAGTGCGCGGGTCACATCCTGTGCGCACGGCGAAAGCCGGCGCAGGGCAGGTGCGCGTATAAACTTTAATATAATTTTTTTAGTTAGTTTCAGTTAGTTTTGTAAACACAAGATACAGTTTTAGTTTACTTATCGTTTTTGTTTCTTTTCTAGTTTTTATTAGTTTGAGTTAACTGCTATGTATTTTAAATTTTAGTTTTCGTTTTTAGTTTCGTTTTAGTTAACTATTATAACCTTGCAAGTGACCATATAAGTTTCCTCTATTTTTCATTCTGACCTGTTGGCCTGTAAAAGTTTTTCCTGTGTGTACTCCTTATCATTCATGTGCTCCCAAGTGTCCAAAGTACTTTGTACATGACAGTCATATATTTGCAGTTTCGGTTGTTTTTCCGTATGTATAGGCTATATAAGACTAGGCTATGTATAGCCCTAGCTTTCTTGCCATGTATTTTGGCACAGACTGAGAGCTGCATTCTGTCAATGTGACTAATGCTGAGGCTAATGCATTCAACTCCACTTTAAAAACTCTGAGCTACCCCTTTAATGTCAATGTTAATTTGATATGGCACAACAGACAAACTTCAGCCGAAAACTATCCCACAACCATTTGCAGGAGACAGCTGTTTGATGAAAAAAAGAAAGAAAAAAAAGAATCAGTATTGTTTCAGTATCAAGATTGCAATGCCAAACTTCATATTGGTTAAAAAGTTAAACTTCCCTATGGTGAAAACACTCTCATGAATGGGAAGCTCCATTCAGTTCAGGCTTTCATTTTTTTCTCTCAGTGTTCAGATGCTTTGTAAAAATTTGAATTGAAAATATTGGCCAAAAATAGTCAAGTAAAAGTAAAAGCACAAGCACACAAAAGCCTACGTATTTACATCTATGTGAGTACATTTCTTGAGTTACTTTCTACCCTGAAGTTTGTCAGAATTTAGGGCAAGAGGATCTATTATTTTGGTACCTATCTCATTCTTGCCAGTGAAAAGACAAACATCTGTGCACTGCACTGAAGTGACCTTAACAGGATAGCTCAGTGAGAGTGTACAGAGAGTGATTAATTATTCATTCTTTTGTTTTGTGGTTAGTTTTAAACCAACTTTCCCAGGCGGTCTGCGGAGGAGACACCCTGCATGCCTCATGCATTGTTGTCAGAAAAATTAAGCCGTTCCCTTCAGCGTCTTTATTGTGAACTTGTTGAACATCTTCAACGGTATGTCTTTCATCTAATGTGCCACTTTTGTCTCCCAGACTGTGAGCTATGTTGCGTATGTGGAGTGGAGTGAGTCGGCAGTCTAATGAGAAGGCAGTCTAATTGCTTGTCCCTGCTGGAATGATGAGCATTAAAATGAAAGGTGTGGAAGGTTTGTTTTTTGAGAGTGAAAGGGAAAGGTGAACAGTCTGGTTTTGATACTGCTCCAGCTTGTATTAGCATAGGGCTCGTTTTCTTTCATTGTGTGTAAATGAGGTAATGGAAAAGTCTTTAACTAGCCAGCTAGCCAACTAGCTAGACAGAAGGACTTTGTAAATCAGTCCAGGTTTAAACTGTTGTAATATTTTAAACAGACTGATCTTAGAGCTCCTGCAGTGCCCGCTTATGAAAAAAGATATGAAATGCAATGACTGATAGTTCAGCTGAAAAATACAATACCTGAGGCACTGTGTACACAGTTGAAAGACAAAAATTGCTTTCCTCTAACACTACTATATGTGTGTCTGTAGCTGTGGTCAAATACTTTTAATCCACTTTTAGGTATTGTAGGTATTGTTCAGCTTCAAAATGGCACAAGACCATGTTCTGCTGTGGACTGTACTGACCTGAGAAATCTTTGATGTTTTAAATGAAAGGTTAAATGTTTCTTTTTCTTAGTGGAAAGTGATGTGATATCAGTAATGGGGCTCTTCCAACAGATCCCAGTGCTGGTTTCAAAGTCACAATATATCAGCTCACTTGCTGAAATATTAAGCCTCATTTCTAAACAAGGGAAGTAAACTGAGGTTTGAGGGGTAGAGAAAATGAAATGAAGGAATAAATTCTTCAGACATGTCGTCCCTTTATATTGTTGGCCAAAGCATACATCTCTTTTTGCAAAACACAAAAATGTAATCTTGCTTTTAAGAAGAAAAGGAGAAAAAAATTATAATTTTTATATGCTGTTATTCAACTTCCTTTTTAGAGACTATGCCTTTTACATGATTTATCTTCATTATTATTTGTTTTGTGGGACACAGAGAGAGCATTGATGGGCAACCAACACAGACTTTTAAAGAGAGAAAGTACAGCACATTGTGCTGTTATTTTGTGACTATATTTCAATAGATCTATACATACATACTATTAAGGCAATGTAAAGTCAATCACAGTCTCGTCTTAACCTTTTTTAAGTGTTTTTCTAATCAAATGAAACCAGAGATGTGAGTTTTAGATGAAGGCAAAGGAAACTCTTTGTAAGACTATTGCACTTTTACCCTGTTTTTTTATACCTTGTTCGTCATCCATTGCTCTACCTCCCACTCTATTCCTGCTCCGCACCAGAATGAAATGATGAATCATAAGCTTGTTTGCCTCACCAGTTTTTGAGCCCAGGAACCATAAACTCACCTGATTTGATTGGTTAAAACTACACATGACAGCAGTATAATGCCCTTGCATGTTTTCTGGGAGGAACTCTATTTCAGATGTTGAAAGGCATTAAGAGACTAATGACTTACTGTGAATCAATAAAATATGACCAAGGTAAGGCTATTGTATCCCAGGTGTTTGGGTTGGGCCAAATGCACGAGTGGGTGTGCCTGGGGAGTTAAGGCACACCCATTACGCCACTCCTGGTTTTAAAATATTAATTCAGCTTTAAATGTCATAATAGTTATTCGGAGTGTGGTCACATGGGCCTAAAATAAACTTTTACAAATACCACTTTATTGTAACAGGCATCTTAGTGTAATAATGTTAAGCTTGTAATTGAGGCATATAGTTTTCAAGTAAAAGGGTGTTTTTTGTACTTTATTTGTATATTTGATAGATAAAAGTCA
The DNA here is from genome assembly GCA_036419115.1 of Scarus forsteni. Lineage (NCBI taxonomy): Eukaryota > Metazoa > Chordata > Actinopteri > Labriformes > Labridae > Scarus > Scarus forsteni. The sequence goes on from JAZDUH010000098.1 coordinate 38,151,316, forward strand.
AGAGTTTTCGTATTTGTTGGAATTGAACAAAGCACATTTTTCCAGTATTCCTCTCCTGTCTTTGGAGGCGCAAAGAAAAAGCAATTTTCTCCATGTTGTGAATACATTTTATAATATTTACAAAAAGGATTCTTCTGAAGCCAACCTTCAGAAATTACTCAAGAAAAGGCTTTTCATGAGGGTATACGTTAAACAATTGAGGAAAGTAACTGACCTGCTCTCTGTTTTGCTCTTTCAAAAATGAAGTGTATTTTGGTCAAAATGGTGTACAGTCAGGTGCTTTTACACTGCTAGTCACATCGACCCATTGACAACCATTCACCTAAATGGTATGTTCTCATGTTCACACAAGACCTCATCATCCATGTTGGACAAAATAAATGTGTTTTATTTGTCCCTGTTTGTTTACTTCTCCTCAAGGCCTTACACATAGAGAGAAAAGCAAATAAATGGCATAAAATAGCAAGTTTTGACAAGCCTTGTATACATATTGTGAACATTCTAACAATAAACTGCACTGTGGAAGTCAACAGACTAGGTGTGATGACCCTGTGCTGATTTAAAGGAATACTCCAACATTTTTGTTGTTTTCATGTCTTGCCTCACTCCCGAGTACATGACAAGCAGATGAGATGGACTTCAATCATGTCTTGTTAAGTTTCCTTTTAATATCATGTGTTTTTAAAGTTGTAGTTAATATCATTTGTCATTAACGTTGGACTATGGTGTATATGTGGGCTAGCCTTGGGACTTAAAGAGGCTATGAGGCGTTTCTAAGTATTACAAAAAAGTTTCACTTTTAGATATATGCCTGATCGAAATGTACACTTCAAGAGTTTTATAGCATCAAAATAGGTTATCTATAAATGCTATTCCTTAGCTAAGTGGTCGGGTCGGACAACCAGCCACAAAACTACGATGATAAGTTTTCCAAAAGTTGCTTGTTGTCATACATCAAAAACTACCGCTACGTAACTAGAAAGAGATACATTACCTCGTCGCTTTGCATCCTGTAAGTTGTTGAAAAAAGAGTCTGTCAAGCAATGCAGAGTTCTGAGGAAGGTCCAAGCTGCATTTTTTTTGCATCACAACAAACATACGCTTTGGCTTGGGTCACGTCTTTTGGTGCATTCCAGTTGTAGTCAGAAGTAGGAATTTTCGGGTTCCGAGTAGGAAACTGCAACTGGAACGTCCCCTGAAGTCGGAATTTCCTACTGGGAACTCGATGAAACCTCACCACCCCCGAGTTCACAATGGAAGATGGATGCCCCCAGTGTGAACAGTTATTTAGCTCCTGTAATTATCAATTTATTTGCACTTCTGACTGGGGTTTGTCGCTCTAGCTCAGCTGTATAAATAGTATTGTTAGACTTATATTGAGAAAAATGCTGCCATAGTGATAACCACATTCTTCATGTGGTATTTGTGAACAACAACGCAGGGCGTGCTAACAACAGCTAACAATAGCCTGGTAGATTGCCATGTTTTTTCCAGACTTCAACTGGAACGCCGTTAAGTCAGAGATGATGTCATTTTCAGTTCTGAGGTTACTGGAACGCAGCACTACAACAGTCGCCGCACGTGCTCATGAGTAGCAGAGTCTTTATGTCTTCGGAAATAGATTCTCCTCATAGCACCTTTAAGTACTACTACAAAAGACTGGAAATCAGCACCAAAAGATATGGACTATTTTAAAAAACAAGGCTATCCCATCACCCGCTGTCACACAAACAGTAAATGAGGCAAGTACTTAACATGGCTTATTTTCTTGTACCACACAAAATAAATAGGATGGTTATTTTCCTGTTTCCCCTCAAGTTACCTTAAAACTATGTTTGCAGGGAAACCCAGTCCAAGAATTACTGTGTTGTAGTTATCTGTAAAATGAAACCAAGTTATAAACTACCTGATTATCAAAACCCATTATCGCTACAAAAACACCCCTCCTCCCCACAAAAGGATGTATCTTTACATTACTTGGCCCAACTTTAGCCCCAAAGCTAGCCCACAAATATGTCAATGTCAATTTAATGTATTAATCACTGAATAAACTGAGCCTGAGCAGGGTGGCAGTAAAGAGGTTTAAGAAAACTGTCCATAGTCTTGGTGTTTACAGTCTCCTACCGCCACTCTTATCAAAATAAACTTAAGAGAAGTGAGAGACCAGTTTAAACACACTTTAACCAAGCTAACCTTTGTTAACAGAGATGTAAGTCCCTGCTGCACTGTACTCAAGTGACGCTAAGCCAAGCCTTTTCATCATGTAGCCTACCATTGTAGAAACACTCACATGTGCACCACTATGGTCAGTAATTTACTGTGCTGTCTTTCACAAATCCACCTATCAATTCCTTCAAACACCAGCAATCATGTTCAATGGGCTAATTAAATTCACTTTACTGTGTTAATCACTGCACATGTTCCTGTATGAGGTAGGTTGCTGCTTCTTTCTAACCCTGGTTCTCAGTCAAAGTTGGATGAGTTCTTGACAGTTGTGAATAGTCCCCAGGGTCCTGCTGTGGTATCTGTCACTGTTACTGTTGTTTTTGCCTTTTACAGAGCGCTGCATGTAAAAGCACGCACAGTGTGCTTCATCTGAACATACTCCCTAAAGCAAAGTCTGGTAAAGAGTTTATGAGACTTAATCCCTCTTGTGGTTTTGGCTTTAAACCACCACAATACCTTCTTATCCAGAACACAAGTTTGAGTTATTATATCATGTTCAGACTAAAACCTTGCAGGCATTTGTTTTGTAATTATTAAATAATTAGAAGAAAGTTGTATGATTTACCACAAGTTTCTCAGTAGGACACCTCCAGATAGAGGCTGCATTTACAGGAAATAAGGCATCACATGAGTGACGATCAAAGACTTTTGATTGTCAGCACCCACCCATGAGGGAACAGAGGCAGAGGAATGTAAAGTCATATACATGAGAGAGGTCCCACACTTCAGTGTTCAGCTTTAAACCTGTAATCAGAGACTCCTTTGTTTTGTTTCCCACCTCTTGTGGGCAGCATCCCTCAGAAGCCATCATCTCTGCTCCTTAACTCGGCGAACAAGCCACCACCTGCTTTTCCCATCGCCCTCAGTTACGTAAAATAGCCAACCCAACACTCCTGCAGATATCGTGAGACGGAGAATCTTTGGATCTTTGTGGGAGCACATGACGTCTGAAAACAGGCTGGGTGACATTCCCTGTTTGTAGTCATAGCAGAAATCATCTGATCCAGACAGACAGTCAGAACAGAGCTGCCTTCTACGCCCTTACAGGCGTTGTTTGTCCAGGATTTTAACAAACGACATTATTAATCTTGTCATCATCATCATTTATGCTCTCTTGCCAACAGGAGGAAGCCACTTTACTGAGAGGGTGTGGTGACATTATGGTAAGTGTCCTGACTGGCCCTGTCCTGTTAGTCAGCGTGTTTCGTGTGTGTGTTTAATAATTAAATGTTCATCAGTATTCTCCCTTTTCCCACAATGTCTGGTCTGTCAAGTAACCATCCTGTATTTCCTCCTTCCTCAAAATTCACAAGAAAACTGTCAAACTGTCCACAAACCCACAAGACAGAGTCAGCAGACTCCTCCTTTACAGAGAGAATAAATCCCACACAGAAACGTTTTATTCAGAGGTTGTAGCAGATGCAACTGCAGGCTTATTAGTCTGATGTCTGTGATTAATAACCCTCACATCCTGCCTCTTTGTTTGCCCAGTGAAAGGTCATAAGCAAAGGACTTGCAAATGCTCTAAAGTGGTGGCTTGTTATAGAATTCAAGACACAAAATACATTAAGAATTAGCCAAAAGGTGCATCACAATTCTTTAAAGATACCCAGGTTAAATGTATCCTTAAACTACTATTGTTTGTTTCTGTTCCTTAAATTTCAGTTACAGAAAATATTCTGCTGTATTTTTGATACTTTATTTTCTATTTTTCACATATTAAACAGACATATACTGCATACAAAGAAATACAAATTTATTATTTTTTTAACCTGAAGTGTTACACCAAGCAGATGCCTCTAGTGTAAAATAAAAGCCAATACAGATGTGGAGAAACACACAAACAAAAAGACAAACTAAAAACTGCAGTTCCTTGAGTGCCCACCTAAGACTTAGCTCCAAAAAGTCACAAACACAATTTTCATTAATTTTCAGTAACTTTTTACTTATGAAAACATTAACACTCTACTGATGTTTATGGTGTTGTACAAACTAAGGTAGTCTAATGAAGGCACAAGTAATAACTTTAAAAAAATGTCCTCTGGAAAATAGGGTTGCCCTGGTGTATAATTTTTTCAGGTGGAATGACTGAGAATGAGGAGGAACAGAGGGTCAGAGGCTGCTTCGTGTCAGCACTGCCCTCTCACCCCTCAGAAGTATATGACAGTCCGTTGCTCTTACTGTTGTTTTTCATCAGCCATGATGAGCCATGAGCAAAATTATTATTATTATTACCCTTTAAATTAGTATTCTTTTCAATATATCTGTCATCAATTCTATTTTGTATTATTTTTGTTATTTTATTATTATTTCCAAAACTACCAAAAAATGATGATAACAATGTGATTTTAAAATAATCATAAACCAAATCCAGAAAGTCTTCTTCTATCTTTACCCTCACTGCTCTTTGTTTAAATATGCTTTCTCTTGATCTTAACATGATATGTGGTTGTTTGTTTTATTTTGTCTCTGATGTTATCTGTTTCATAGTTTATCATACCTTTTGCGATTTTACATAGCAATATGAAATATCATAATTTAAGGGTTTGTTATTTTAAATCATGATTATCTATATTATACTAAACTTTCACACATACATTTATATCAGTCTTAGCATTAAGATATACAGTAGGCTATATAGAAATCAGTGTTTCAAGCATGTTCATGGTGAAATGTTTTTGTATCTTAAAAACGTTTGACAGGCACTGTCTCAAATCAGGGCATGTCAGGTTTTAGATATTTATGGGGAGACAGAACACAAGGTCTAGACAAGGACATCTGGTCACCCTAGTTTAGGGAGAACTTCACACCATTACTTAAAATAGAATTCATGGAGAGCTGGGGCAGCAAGCTGCAGGAATCTACAGGCACCCTTTATCTGTCATTCAGTTTATTTTTTGCTTCAGAAACGGTAATTTTACGGAAACTACGAACAACCATCTGCCACACAGTCTGCAAAGGCGTAAATCTTTTCTTTTTTGTGAGCAAACCATTTGACCACATCTTCCTCAACAACCAAACAAGAAATATTGGAAGTGTTAGATATCATTATAGATAGTAATATGTATGTTCTTACTTTTCCCTAGAAGGACCAGAATCAGTCAGAGTTGATGATCTGGAAAACTTTCAGATGCTCTTTATAATGTGCTGATCTGAGCAGGACCACACATGCCGCCGTCTAAAATAAACCATCTGTTAAAGAGACCTTTTTTAGAGTAATAATCTACAGGCAAGTTACATAATGGAGGAGGGTTTATGATTTCATGCATGAAACCAGAAAGTGAAAAATATTGATTTAGATTTTTAGGACTGGTTGCTGACCAAGCAAGCATACCCACTGACTGCTAGCTAGCATGGTGATGCTAACTACCAAAAGTTTGCAGTTTTAGACATGTAGTATGTTAGCATTTTGCTAGTCATTTAGATTGACCATTGGGTTGACACTTAGCCCTGTTGTGTAACACTAGGCACTAAGAATCAGGCTGGATATCAGCTTTTATTGTTGTGGTTTCATGTTGTCAACACAGTGTTCCTGTAGCTGGTGTGCATCAGTAGCTTTATCAGTTCATTTGATAGGCAAACATACACTCCTGCTAAGATGATAAATGATATCCAGATGTGGTCATACTAATGTTAGTGTGCTAGAAACAATTCACTAAGTGACCTTTTTCTTTTATCCTATTTTTTTTTTTTTTTTTTGCTAGCTTAGCTTAGCATGATCTTAGCTTGGAAAGCATCAGACAAAAGTTAGCCATGCTAGCTCAGTATGTTCCAAAGATTATAACACATTTCTCTCGGCAACCAACTACATTCAGTCTATTTAGCAATAAAATGGATAATTATATGCATAGCATTATTTAATGATAAATCCCTGACATTTAAAATAACTGCTTTAGGCTACTTACTCAGCTCTTGCATGCCATAGACTTATTTGTTTTGTTCACACTACTACGATGCATAAATGGCTGGGTTGGATTTCTGCATTTCGTCATACTTCCATGGCACTCTTTTTCATGTTGTGTGCCAAAACAAAGCAGTCTCTGTTGTCTTAATAATGAAATGTGGGCTGCATTGCCAAAGCTTGACATTACAGAAGACGTGCGTAGGAAAGGAATGAAAACCAAAAATCACATGCACAAACCATTGCTCTTTGGCAATAGTTCAGTGCTGGAGTTGCACAAAGCCCTTGTGCAATGGGACAGTTAACAAGTGCTTGCTATGTTGAAAATAAATGAAAACGAACAAGTTGTCAATAATGGTGACTTGTGGATGGGTAGGTGGTGCTTTAAAGGTCTGCATACGTGAGGAGAATCAGAATCTGATTTTTTTTTATTGGCAAGTAAGCAACACATAGGCCTACACAGAATTTGACTCCAGCAGTTGTTTTCTCTAGCAGGGGAGAGTGGGGTAAAGTGAGACACTTTTTACATTTGTTCCCCTCTAAGCAAGCTAAAATGATAAATCAGTAAAATTTACACATTTCCCAGTAATTCAGGATGTTTCCTAGCAATGGAATTCATCAGAAAGTATTCAGGATGAAGGGCAGTGAAAATATGACTGTTTTAAAAAAAATGGTCTTGTGTCTCACTTTACCCCAGAGGGGGTAAACTGAGACAGGCCAGAGAAATCAAGGGGGTAAAGTGAACCACTTCCTTTTTCCACTCTGAAACAACCACAACAACACATTCTGTAATAGTTAGAATCCTGACAGCTAACTTAACAACCACACATTGCAGAACTAGTGTTGGACTTGTAGCAGAATCATGGAGTTTGGTCAATTAAGCAAATATTTTTCTAAACACTTGAAAGTTACTCTGAACAAAATCAAATACATGATAATATATTTAAAAATGTTTTAATTAACATTCAAATGACAGATAGAACCTGTTAGATTAGAACACAGTGTGGGGGTCAAAACACAGGACAATCAGAACCAGCTAGAACAGCCTGGGACTCAGAACACAGGACTAGAACATCAGCCTACTGTCACACTCTGCAACTATGCTTACTCTACATTCCAGCCCTGAAGGTTACAGGGAAAGATGAAGAGTTGCTCTCTCTGTATGGTTCCTCCAGGCCTTTCAGGCTGAGGCAGCTTCTTCACCACATCCCTTTAAGGAACATGTGCAACATCATTTTCCTTTATAGCAAACTTGGGTCTCCCCCACTCTTATGTTTCAAGTGAGACACTGTCTCACTTTACCCCACATCATTTGTCTCACTTTACCCCACTGGTACAATTTTAGAGAAAGCAACCTCTCTTAGCAATTCAGGCTAATTTTCAGCCAGCATCATCACATGGTTTTAAATGCTAGTAGTTCATCAACATGTATGATATAAGTTTTTCTACCTGAATTAATTTGCTTTGGCACAACAGTTGATTAAGTTGTCAGCAAGAAAATTTACTTTTACATGCAAAAAAAATATTTTTGTGAAAAAAACATGCTTATAACAGAACCACAAGGTCCTCTCCCTCATGGCCAAGGGGAAATGGGATGAGCTTGAAAACATAATGGTCACATGACCACAAATGTGTTCCGTTGCCTAGATACAGGGGGTGTCTCACATTACCCGGTGTCTCACATTACCCCGTTCTCCCCTACGAGCGACGTAATTAAATAAATATTAAAAAAATAGAGAATAACATGAAATAAAATTAAAATGAACTAGAAATGAAAACTGTCAATACATGCAATGTAGGCTAAACTGTACAACATAAACATCTGGAAATTTTTTACAACTGATGGGAGGAAAGTACAGCTATTTTGACTGCTGCTGTTGTACCACTGTGTAAACGAGTACTGAAACTGTTTAAAATAGTGACAGCAGATAGAAAGAAACTGCTCCTGTGCTGGCTCATTCTGGTCTGCAGGGCTCTGATGCACTTGCTGGATGGGAGCAGTTCAGAGGGTCCATGAGCAGGATGAGAGCTGAGTCCTTCACAATGTTCCTGCCCCCTTTGAGTCTTGGGGGAAGTACAGGTCCTGGATAGAGGGCAGGGGGCACCAGTGATGCACTCAGCAGTCCTCACAGTGTGCTGCAATCTGGGTTACTTGACTATGTTGGCTGTCTGAATAAAAATACTTTTGAATTTATTTATATGTCTTAATCATAAGAGGTGTTTCTTAACTCTGGTTTGCCTTTACAGAGGTGAAGTGTTGTTAGTCACATATAAAACACTGCTATCGTTCCTTCTCAGTTTTTGTCAAGTTCTGTGAATATGGCATTTAATTGCTGAGTAAACAGCAATTTTATGTTCTTAGTTTAGCAGATATTGTGTTATATCATTGTATGATATTCATGTTATATTGCGATTCTCACTGTATCTTGGAATTATTATTGCAGAGTAAGTATGGGAATTGCAAAACCCAAAACCAGTGAAGTTGGTATGTTGTGTAAATGGTAAATAAAAACAGAATACAATGATTTGCAAATCCTTTTCAACTTATATTCAATTGAATACACAGCAAAGGCAAGATACTTAATGTTCGAACTGGTAAACTTTGTTATTTTTTGCAAATATAAGCTCATTTGGAATTTGATGCCTGCAACATGTTTCAAAAAAGCTGGCACAAGTGTCAAAAAAGACTGAGAAAGTTGAGGAATGCTCATCAAACACTTATTTGGAACATCCCACAGGTGGACAGGCTCACTGGGAACAGGTGGGTACCATGATTGGGTATAAAAGCAGCTTCCCTGAAATGCTCAGTCATTCACAAACAAGGATGGGGCGAGGGTCACCACTCTGTGAACAAATGCGTGAGCAAATTATCCAACAGTTTAAGAACAACATTTCTCAACAAGCTATTGCAAGGAATTTAGGGATTTCATCATCTACGGTCCGTAATATCATCAAAAGTTTCAGAGAATCTGGAGAAATTACTGCACATAAGCGGCAAGGCCGAAAAACCAACATTGACTGCCCGTGACCTTCGAGCCCTCAGGCGGTACTGCATCAAAAACCGGCATCACTGTGTAAAGGATATCACCACATGGGCTCAGGAACACTTCAGAAAACCACTGTCAGTAACTACAGTTTGTCGCTACATCTGTAAGTGCAAGTTAAAACTCTACTATGCAAAGCCAAAGCCATTTCTCAACAACACCCAGAAACGCCGCCGGCTTCGCTGGGCCCGAGCTCATCTAAGATGGACTGATGCAAAGTGGAAAAGTGTTCTGTGGTCTGACGAGTCCACATTTCAAACTGTTTTTGGAAACTGTGGTCGTCAGTTGAAAAGAATTTGCAAATCATTGTTTTCTGTTTTTATTTACGATTTACACAACGTGCCAACTTCACTGGTTTTGGGTTTTGTAAAAACCAATTGCATTTGACAATCAATAAGTAACTCGAATAATCTAAAAACATTAGTCATGTTTAACAGTTTCACTCTTATTTTAACCTTGTAGTGCAAAGGAACTGCCTGTTTTAATGTCTGTAAACAGTCAAAACAATCTTGTCAAGCTCCACTCTATTATAATTATGGGCAGCCAAGAGCAACACGGCCACAGTCCTCTAGAGCAGGAAGAGGTAAAAATTACAAGTGAGATGACAACAAAAAGTTATTGCCTGTTCCGAGATTAGCATAGATGCTAACAGCTTCAGCAGCAGTTTTATAGGATCTGGACCACATTTCTTCAAGAAATGAAAAACAATGTGTGATTTCCAGCCCTGTCAAACTTTTACACTGTACAGAATTTCTGCAGGGGATGAGCACCCGTAGTTTCTCATCCTAAAATGTCCCCTTTTAAGACACATTTGAATTAAAAAAAAATCAATGGCCCATAATAGGATCTAGCTTAAAATCAGCTTTGTTCATGGAGATTACCTGTGAACATTGTATTTCTGGCTGTATGAAATCGACATTTTGTAAGAATATTAAGTCTTTCCTATAAGAGGCCCAGACTGTAATTAAGCAAGAGGTAACTCTGCACAAAGTGTGAATTACTTGAGTTCAGTGTGTGCAAATGCCCTCAGACTTGACCTTAATTATTGCATATGTACAGGTAACCACTCATTAAGGTCCTGTTTAAAAACACACTGACTCACACACAAGCCTGTCACTGTGTCTCCCTGAACATTCCCTCCACAGTGTGTGTTGCTGTGCATTTGAAAGCGCCTCAGTAATCCTGGATCACAGAGTACAAAGGGCCCCAGAGTGCTGGTGATGTAAGCACAGTGTCCAGTGCTTACCCTGCTGCTCCACCATCGTCCACATGCTGCCAGGAAGGTGAGAGAGGTGGGACAGAGAGGAGCATCGCTGCCGTGGCTGACCCCGAAGGCCACAGACTGACAAACAATTACGCTGATACTGGCAAGCTAATGGCAGCCCATCTGCTCTGTCCTAGGGGACGCCTGCTGAGGACCTGAGAGGAGGAGAGAGTGTTGAGGTAGAGGAATGTAGCTAAGCCGTGGGGAGTGGTGGATCGGCTCAGTGTGACCAGGCAAACAGACAGACGGACTTTTGCTGGCCTGTTACTACACTCAGTGTGCCCAACTCGTAGAAGGCCACGTAGTCTCAGGTGAGTATCTCTGGGTAAACATTGACTGAGTTAACGCCTCTGGCAGCGTGTGATCTCACATGGGTGTTAGACTGTTTGCTGTGGAAGTTATTTCATATTTCTGCAGGCACGTTCTGGATGAAACAGTGTAAGTCGGCTGCTGTGAGTGATTTGACTATATGGAAATGTCATCAGCTGGCTGTGCGAGTAAACATTTGGGTGTGGGCTCTCTCAGGTCTCCATGGACTTGCTGCAGGACTCCAGTCACACCATGTGGGGCCTGAATGCCCGTTTAAAGGGCTTCTTGGAGCAGGTGAACCGGCTGCAGGAGACAAACAGGAGGCTGGAGGCTCAGATCGCTGACTGGGGCGTCAGGAACGACTCACGCACCAGGGACTGGTCTCTTCAGGAGCAGACTGTGAAGGAGCTCCGAGCACAGGTCATTCTTTACTTCTTCTGTCAGTTAGATTTCTGAAACGCAGTTTGTCAGATGGTAATAGGATCGTTTTGTGGTAATATCCCTTTATGCCTTTCACTTTTGCTCCATGACATCAGCTCAAGGCTGTATTGGCTAGATGACAACAGGGGCAGGTGTGTATAATCAAACAGCATGACACACCAGAGACACATGATTGTGTTGATGACAACTGCATTCAACATCATGTGATTTTGATCAGCCTCAGCTTTCACATCAACATCAGGTTAAGGCCCTAAAACACCTTTTTTGAGACAGCAGACCTGCAATTCATTCATCAAAACCACCAACATTTCTACTCTCACAGAGTTCATGTTGGATGTTTACATAAGAGATGGAAACTGGGTTGAAGGCCATAAAAGTTGTAAATTATTGTTTACGATTTTTGATGCCAGTAATTTTACTCCAGTTTTGACAGTCTGAACTCTGCACCTTCCTTGTCATGTTAAGAGGGGTTTCCATCCACAAGGGTTATGTACATTTTTAATTTGAACATAAACTGAGGGAATATCCTGAAAATTAAAAAAAAAAAAAACTTGAAATATCACACAACAATTGCATGATGAAAAACTTTGAGTTTTGATCACAAGAAAATGTGACTTTTCACCATGTAAACAGATTTACTGAGTAATGTCCAGGAAATGACTCCAAACTCTCTTCATCCTCTTTGGATTAACATCTTAAGTAAGTACCAAGAAATGTGAGCAGTGGTGGACAAAGTACTCAATGCCAGTACTCAAGTCAAATATAGATACTCATGTGCAAATACTACTCCAATGCAAGTGAAAGTTGCTCAGTCAATTTTTTTACTGAAGTTAAAGTACTGGAGTACCTGCTTTTGAAAATACTCAAGTATTAAAAGTACATTTTCCCTTTGAACTTACGGATCGTAATGACTGAAACTATCTACAGAATGCACTGACCTGCTTATTGATCAGTAGAACAAAGAATTTGAAAATATGCTACAAAGCCCATGGAAATGCATACTGAAACACTAATGAACAACAAAAGGACAACCATTGCCATTTTCTTTTTTTTCTTTATTTAACTCCCCCCCTTCAGATATGGCCATGGGTGCTCTGGTGTGGAATTGTCATCTTTATCTGCCATAGTAGCCATCATTACTGCCAAGACCAACCGTAACCACTAATGTTAGCTCAACCTTTACCTGTCCGATCGCAGTAGTGCATGCGCGTCTTCTTCTTGTTGTTTAATGGCAGTTGACAAACCAACTCAAAAGTGCATTACCACCACCAACTGGACTGGAGTGTAGAACAGGATGCACGAAGTATAGATAACACCACTTGAACAAATCAGATTTAAGAAGGGAAAATTAATTTCATCCGCTGACTTCATACCTGTACCTGAAAGTAACGAGTAACGAGGCCATTTATAGAAATGTAGTGGAGTTAAAAGTAGAATATTTGTCTTTTAAATGTAGTGAAGTAAAAGTCATAAGTTCCAAAAAAAAAAAACCTCAAGTAAAGTACAGATACTCAAAAAATGTACTTAAGTACAGTACTAAAGTAAATCTACTTCGTTACTGTCCACCCCTGAATGTGAGCAAACCTCTTTTAAGAGTTTTGTAAAAGTTGTTCAATTCCCAATCTGAGAGAAGAATGCTCCTTTGAGGTTATATATGTCTCAAGGCATTTATAAGACAAACAAGTGACAACAATAACACTGAAGTTTAAATGTGTACAGGGGAGATATAACACTTTAAGAGTTTGTACGATAATCCAACTGGAAAAGCATTAAATTAAAAAGGACTTTCTCTCAATTAAAGAAAATAGAAAAGACAGACTTAGAAAGTGATATTACAAGAATGAAAATGATGATTGAATAACAACAAAAAGTAAGAATAATAGCAAAAGCTACAAAAACAAGTTTTTGAGCAAACAATGTTTAATAAGTGACTTACCTGTAGTGTAGTTTAAAGCTAATGAGGTTTTTGAGACCTACTGAAAGGTTCTGGTCCTAGTGTGTTTGACAGTTTCATCATGTCTTGTATTTTTGCTGCTCACTTTCCCTCCTGTTTGGGTACGCTCAGATGTGAGGGGCTGGGGAGACTATGGGAGTATGATAATGAAGTCTGCACTGACTGGTTGCCCAAACAGTGTCTGATGAGAGAGGTGAGGATGGGAAAACCTACATGTAGGTAGAGGCTGTATAGCTGTTACATAATAAAGCCAAGGAAGTAATAAAACAGCATTCTACAGGGCATTTTCTTAAAGAGAAACTCTTTCTAACAACATTTGAAGCAAAGACGGTTGACTTTGCAGGAGGACAGTGAAGGACATAAAGTCACTGCTGTGCCGTTTTCATCTGCAATATTTTTTCTTGAGTGGTGTCATTGACCGCTTAATCTGCTTACTTACTACACTTGTGTAACAGTTTTTGAGAAAAACATGAATACATTTGCATTTCCCTGTGTCAGATTTGGCAATTCTGCTTCTTGGGTTTTATGTAGCAAAGTTCATTTAGACAGTTTAGGTAATATTCTGAAATTATAAGTGTTATATTGCTACATTTCTTCTCCACCCTAATCCTTATTTTATTATTGTTTATTGCCATACTTTGGAAAGCATAATAAAACAAGTTTAAGTACAATTTTGGAGCAAGAAGCAAGAATTTGTGTTGACTAAATATGGGCAGTTGCCTTTGAAAGCCTTTGTACATTAGTGTTTACATTTCAGTGTTTGTGCTCAAGTTGGTTTTGAAAGTGCTGACACATTAATTGAAAAATTGAGTCACTGTTAAAACAAGAAAAGGCAGTATAGGAGCTCCAGCAAATAAAACAGAAATGTCAACAATGAAACATCAATGCAGTAAAAGGCCTCATTGTTTAAAAAAACTAAAAACATTGGCAAGGTATTTGAATAAGTTTGACACAGCAATTAAATGTTGTGTTATAATTATCACCACAGGGAAAGCTGTATGTTTAAAAATGTTTATCTATTCCACACATTGCAAGAATATTAAGTCAGATTTTTGTTTCCCTAGCAAGAAATAAAAACTGTTACAAAGAGAAGCATACCAGCTGAAGCACCACTCCAGCTAAAAATACAATTTCATAATTCATTTGAATGCTCAGTGTTGTAAATAAATTTAGAGGATTGAGACCTAGTCATACACCTAACAACACTTTCAACTGAAAAAAACATAAGTTTCTCTCTCTAAAAGCTCATAGAAATGTGCACTGTGTAAAGAATTTATTGTTGTTGATGTTTTAGAGCAGTGAGGATGGTGAGTGAACTCCCAGACACAATCATGAACTTGATGGATGCTCATCAAGACTTTATAGGAGATTATTAGTCCGTAGACAGACACCACAGTCTTCAACATTCACACAGAAAATCAGAGCAGAGTGATCAGGTAGACTGCTGTGAGACTGTTTATTGTCTAATTAAAACTATAGTAAATTTTAAGACTATTCTGAATTGTTTATTTATAAACTTGTTTCAAAGATGTCATAAAATAATTTGTTAGCAGATATGCAAGTGTGTTTGGGGAAATTGGATCTGCACCATTGATCTATTCTATCAGAAGATGTTCTTTATTTAGATAGACTGAAAAGCAAGAACCTAGGGTGACATCTACAGTACCTATTGGCCCTTTTCCATCAGCCCTACTCTACTCTACTCGACTCTACCCAGCTCTACTCTACTCGCCTTGTGCAGCTTTTCCATTAGCCCCAGTCGGCTCCCCAACAGGGTGAGTGGCACTGTGGTGATGTCATTTGGAGCGCGACACAACAATCTGTGGCTTTTTGTCACAAACAGAGTAAAAAAGGAAGCAGAAGAAGGCTGCAGCTGGCAAAAAGAAATACCCCTTGAGAAGCACAGGGGAGTTTTGGAAGCTATACAACAGAATGAAGCCGAGGACGAGAGCAATTGAGCTGCAAAGAAAAGACGTATGAGGGTAAGCTAATAGCTAGCTAGCATACTTGATCGTCGCGTTCATGACTCCTCAATGACGATATTGTCTGACCAATCAGTAGCCGGCAGTCGGTGACGTCATCTTTCAGTATCGACTCAGCTCGCTTGGAACCAGAGCGGAGTAGGTACTAAAACTAGCTTGTTTTAGGAGGTACCAGGCTAGTGGAAACACGCTGCAAATCGAGTAGAGCCGAGTAGAGTAGGGCCAAGGTGTGCTAGTGGAAAAGGGCTATACGTTTTTCTGTTCGACAAGACCTCCTGATGGCTTTATTTTTCTGATTGAATTAAAAGAACCTTGAAAACCTTAATCTACTGAGATCAAATGCCTCTAGTTGCAGGAGGCTTTATAAACAGCTAGATAATGTTCTAAATATTTCAAAAGGCAGTCACATAAACACAAACGGGCCACCAACTGGTTATGCATTTATATTGCTTTTGTTTTGCTCTCTCCTATTGAGAGAGGACTGTAAACTGTGTTAGTGGTTGATATCATGTGGCATTATAATGATCAACCCTGTTGTAGCTAAAATATTGTAAGAGCTGAGTGATTTAGGACTGAGGAGGGGGGATTGTGCTGAGGCACAGCACAAGACATACATACCAAACATAGGCCTACACCCTTTTGAATGCTCTTTTAAGGTACTGCAGCGCCAACAGTGACCCTACCTCTGTACCCATTCATGAGCTCTAATACAGCCCTGATCAAAATCTTAAGACCAGTTGAAAAATTGCAAGAATTTACCTTTTGAACATTTGGATCTTAATGAGGTTTAAAGTAGAGCTACAATATGCAAAAGCAAGAAGGGGGAGGGCAACAAAAAACACTTTAAAAAAGTAATTTATTGAAAACAACAAGTAAACTGAAATAGGCTGTTTATCAGCTGATCAAAAGTTTAAGACCATCACTCAAAAAAATTGCAACAAACACTCCAAACCAGAACAAAACTTTTTCTCTGTAGGACTCAGTAATGAGTAGCTCCACCATTCTTGTTAATCACCTCAAATTCGTTTGGGCATGCTTGTTGCAAGTGTTTCCAGGAAGCCTTTGGGAACATTGCTCCAAGTGGTGAAGATGGCTTCACTAAGGGCATCAACTGTCTGGAACTGACGGACATTTTTATAAACTTCCCTTACCATCCATCCCCAAATGTTCTCTATGAGATTTAAATCAGCGGAACATGTGGGATGGTCCAAAAGAGTGATGTTATTCTCCCTGAAGAAGTCCTTGGTCAAGCGAGCATTGTGAGCTGCAGCGTTGTCCTGTTGAAAACCCAGCTGTTAGCACACAGACGAGGGCCCTCAATCATGAGGGATGCCCGCTGCAACATCTGCACGTAACCAGCCGCCGTTTAACGACCCTGCACCACCTGAAGCTCCAGTGTTCCACTGAATGAAAAAGCACCCCAGATCATGATGGACCCCCTCCACTGTGCTTGGTAGAAAATATCTCAGGTGGGATCTCCTTGTCATGCCAGTAACATTGGAAGCCATCTGGACCGTCAAGGTTACATTTTTTCACATCAGAGAATAAAACTTTTTTCCACCGTTCAATGTCCCATGTTTGATGCTCCCTGGCAAAGTCTAAACGGGCAGTTTTGCGGCGTTGAAGGAGACGAGGTCTTTGAATTGTTTTTTTGTTTTTGAAACCCTTTTCCCACAGATGCCGTCTGATGGTTATTGCGCTGCAGTCGGCACCAGTAAGGGCCTTAATTTGGGTCGAGGACCGCGCTGTGTCTTGACAGACAGCCAATCGGATCCTCCGGTTCAGTGCAGGTGTAATTTTTTTGGGTCTACCACTTGACTTTTTTGTTCCATAATGCTCAGGATCTTTCAAAAAAGTTAGAATGACTGTCTTACTGCGTCCAACCTCAGCAGCAACCTCTTAGCTTTAGCCATCAGGAGGGCATGACCGTGTGAATGCCTGACAGAAAATGAAAATTGTGAGCAGATTTGGGCTTTAATTAACCTGACAAGCCAGATGGACAGCTCCATATATCTGCCACAGAAATATTTCACAAGTCCATCTGGGTAGGGGCCATTTTAATTTGTTTTCAGGGGCAGAACGTTTAAAAAAAAAACACAAGCTTGTGATTGGATAATCGTCCTGCTCGTCACATTCATCACAGACCAATCCACATCAAGCAGGGTTGCCTCATATAATGAAGCAATGTTTTCATTGAATTTGTCATTATTTTTTTCTTTTATATATACATTTTATTTTATTATTTTGTTTATATTGGCTGCTGATGCTGCTCAGTGATTTTTGAAGAATGTATGATGCAAAATGTGCCTGTTTGTTACTTAAAATGGCTGAATAAAGAATTGAAAAAAAAATAGCATACTTTTTGTTAGCTGTTGTTAGCTGTTAGCCGCTAACTTAGCTGCTAACAGCTAATGACTGTTAGCCATTAGCCGCTAAGTTAACGGCTAACGGCTAACGGCCTTATACTATAGTTTTACACTATATAGTACCACATAGATGATTCATTAAACTTATATGTAACATGAACCTCGTCAAAGACGATCCCTACAAGTAAACTTCTGAGGAGGGCAGATTTCGCCAAGTTTTACCAAGTATCTATGAGAACAATAGGCTCATCAGCATCTCCATTCTCAACTTCCGGTTGTCATCATGTCCGCAATCTGCAGCTCCCGCCTCTCTTCCCTGATTGGGCTGTTAAAATTTTAGCCGAGTGAATCTATTGGGCAACGGGGCGCTACAAGATGGGATCTGCAGGATTTCAGGAACTGAATCAGGCAGGCCCATCTGCTATGCAGGTTAGGCTTTAATAGCCTGTGGTCTTAAACTTTTGATCAGCTGATAAACAGCCTATTTCAGTTTACTTGTTGTTTTCAATAAATTACTTTTTCAAAGTGCTTTTTGTCACACTCCCCCTTCTTGCTTTTGCATATTGTAGCTCTATTTAAAACCTCATTAAGATCCAAATGTTCAAAAGGTAAATTCTTGCAATTTTTCAACTGGTATAAGATTTTGATCAGGACTGTATGTACCTGTATGTAATGAGAATAAAAAAATAAATATACAAATACCTCTTAGGGCTGTCACTTTTCCCAAAAAATAAATGTGCATGCTCATACCCCACCCAGCCTGGCTGCAACACAAGCCTGAGGTATTTGTATTAAATCATTTTATTTCTCTTAAGGCCACAGCATACACAGGTGAGTGAAAGGCCGACAAATGAGCCTGCAGATTTGTTGTTAAAGAGGAGAGAGCAGAGGTGTGGAGCCCAAAGTGCTTCCGCTGAGTGGCTCTGCCTGTCCTCCATCTTACGGAGGTGTACTTCTTGTTCTTGAAGTCAAGCAAGGGGTAGATTGTCAGGTTGCACTGGGAGCGCCCTCTTCTGGAGCAGATTTCCGCTTTAGGGCCACAAATATTTTGGAAAACTGTTTTCAATTTAAAGTTAGAGTTGAATTTTTATCCCCATGCTAGAACCGACTTTTGTACATTGAGTACATAAGGTGACAGCCCAGTACCCCACTGAAGCTTAAAGAAGCACAATTCTATTAAATTCAGATCAAGAGAGACTTGATTTTGAACACCTTGGTGGTTTTCATGTTTCAAAACAACCCTAAAAACGGATGAGCTGAGAGGTAACTCCATATGAAAGGTCACGTGTTGCAAAGGCTTGAAGCAGATCTGTGTCATTACCTCTGGCTCAGAGCCAGAGAGACGCAGCGACATCAGCTGTAACACACTCACAGAATGCGGAAACTCTTGAACTGAAGGTCATTCATCTCTGTGGACCATTAACGCTAACCGGTATGGTGATCTCACATGACTCCGGCTGATGGTTTTTCACTGGGCCGTCTTTCTGCATGAGTAGCAGTTGCTGACAGACGTCCTAATGGCTTTGTATTTCTTGCTGTTTCTCACCTCATGCGGCTTGTCTCCATAGTTTGGTTCCCATGACTGTAACAGACACAAGAGGAGTCTCCACAGGCCTTTGTCTGCTGATCCAGGAAGTGCATTCATGTTAACGTATAGGATTACTCTTAAAACTGCTCTTTATTATCTTTTCATTGACAGCACTAACGTAATGATGAGTATGACAGTATGAAGGACATCTTTTCATCGTACTGATTGATTCATCTGAGAGGGCTCAGGATTGGGCAATGCACTGAAACAATCCTCACAATGTGGGTATTAAAATGTTTATGGTAATGATGTTATGGAATATTCCTTGTGATCTTTGGCCCTCCTTTGACGCAGGTGTGCCGCTCGCTGAGAGCGTTTCAATCCTAAGAAAACAAAGTGAAATAAGGGTGTGTTCACATCTGTCTGCTTGTATGATTAAAGATGAGGAACAACTTTTTTGTACTTTGATTTATCCATTCAATCTTAAGAATACACTTTTCCAGACAGAACTCAAGCTCAAACACAGAAAACAAACTGAAACATAAAAGAGTGTATTTAAATGCTCAAGACATGAACCTGTGTAAGCAGACCACTCCCAGTTTGAACCATGGGAAATTGGAAGAGTAACTGTTATTTTCTTCCTCTAATGCTGCTATTTTTCAGGCATACACTGATTGTGTGTTATTTTCAAACCCTTTTGAAAATGTTTATAATAGCTGAAAGTGTCCCTGGTAGTCCTTTTTTTAAGCACTACCAGTCTTGGTTATTGTGACCAGGTTTGACAAACCCAGGCACATTCAGGGAAAATGAAGATGACTCAGAATCTCTGAACTCTTTTTAAATGTGCTGGAGTAGCTAAATTAATGTCTCATTTCACCACAGTGCACTGACTACCCTGGCAAATAATTGTCCAACCAGATCAGTTGATGTAAGAGTGGACTCTACAGCCTCATTCACGCCTTCACTTCAAGATGTAATATTTAGCCTTTCTGTGCTAGTTAAAACACCAGCCCTCAGCTAAAAAGAAGCCAGTGAGCTGGCCTCAGGACTAGTCTAATACACGTTATCTATCTCGCTGGGGTTTGCAAGGGCTGGAGCCTATCACAGGTCAAGTTAGCCGAGAGATGGGGTAGGCCCTTAACCAGTTGCCAGCCGAATCGCAGGGCCACAAATAGAGATAGACAGCCATCCATGCTCATATTTATACTTAAGGGCAGTTTGGTGTTGGCAATCAACCTAACAAGCATGTTTTTGTCTGTGGTCTGTGATTGCCCCATAACCCACACATACAAAAGGAAAACATGTACACTCTGCATAGAAAGGCCCTGACTTACAAGGGGATTGAACCAACAACCTTCTTACTGTGAGGCATGTGTATTACCTGCTGTGCCTTAATGCTGCATTGAATTAACAACACATGTTAATTACATATCATCTTACTGATTTAGATAGTTCTTAGAAACCTCATACTGATACAGGGTGACGTTTGTGGTCTTTATATTGCTTTTCTTCTCTCTGATTGGTTTGATTACATTTTGTTATGTTTTTTGTCATCAGGTTGGTAGACTGCTGATGGAGAATGCCCAGCTGGCACTACAGTCTGATACCATGAAGTCCAGAGCTGCTGCCATCCAGGCAAGGTCAGCTCAGTTTGGTTCATGTGAAAGTCGTCATTTATCGCTGTCTAGATTTATTTAACAGTTGGTATGGTAGTCACATTATAACAACTACATATCGTGTTGAACATACACTTACTTTAAACTAACCAGATTGTTACTTGAACCTTGAGGTGTGTTTGTATTTGTTTGATAAAACAAAGTAAGATTGAAGACACATCCATGGGGGCAAAATGCCAAACAGAGAAAAATGCTCCTGAAATCAATAAATCTAATTCCAATGACGATGGGACATTGTGTAAAACATAAAACAGAATATGATAATTTAATGTTTTTTGGACCTGTTTTCAATTGAATACACCACAAAGATGATATTAGTTATCCAATTAATAAAAGTTATTGGAGAACTGAGGACATCAATTGTTGAAGCTTTGAAAGTAAAATCCTTTCCCATTCTTACTTGATGTATGACTTCAGTTGCTCAACAGTCTGGGATCTCTTATGTTGTGTTTTGTACTTGATAATGTGGCACACATTTTCAGTAGAAGACAGGTCTGGTAGGCCAATCTCATACCCGCACTCTTCTGCTGATTGTGGCTGGCATTGTGTTGCTGAAGGAAGTAGGAACATCCCTTAGAAAAGATGTTGCTTTGATGGCAGCTCATGTTGCTCCAAATCTTGTGTACCTTTTGATCGTGTTTGCAAGATACCCATGCCATGGGCTGGCAGTGTTTCTGGGTGTTGTTGATGTATGGCTTTGCTCTGCATGGTAGTTTTAACTTTCACTTGTGGATGTTGTGACGAACTGTGTTAGCTGACAATGCTTTTCTGAGGTGTTCCTGAGCCTACATAGTCATTTCCTTTACAAAGTGATGTTGTATGAGCAAAACAATCACATCTTAACTTATAGTATATGTAACTTATAAATATACTGAGATATCGTAAAGACTTGATATATTACCCAGTCCTGCCAGCAGCTATCACATGTGTCTTGTTTTCATCCTGCTGTGATACTTTTCCAGTCCTCTCTTATTTGACTCGGGCCAGTTCTCGCTCCTGTGAGCCAACCTGCATACAAATCCAGGCCGGGCTTTGTGCCGCGTCTGCACTTTCCCTTCTGTTATGATGCAGAGTCACACCACACACACACACACACACATGCACAAACAAACACACACTAACTGTTCACTGTCAGGCATTAACCCCTGAAGGACAGCGTTGACTCGCAGCAGCATGAAACGAATACACCTGATCTATTTATAGTCTGTCCAGCTGAGTGTGTCTGTGAGACTCTGGACTCGTTTTATGACACACTTTAATGGTTCAAGGACTGTTTTGTCCTTTGTACTAAAAGTTTGTGAATATTCACTACTTTTTGGGTGGGTAAGACATGTGCTACTACCATAAAATTTATATAGCTGTTAGTGGTGTGCGATATGACGATATTAAATCGTTAACGATTATAACGTGGGGATGATCTCACAAAGCAGAAAGATCGTCAGATCGTCTGTGTGGGCGCAGAGACTTTGATGCGCACTCGGCTAGCCAATAGTAGCACATTACGTGCAGTGCATGGTGGGATCTCCTGTTTGGTTATGTAGCGTGAAGCCATGGCGGAAAGAGAAAAGGAGATAAAAGCTTGAAGATGTCTGAACAAAAATCTGTTCTAAAGCAGCTGTATTATTCACTCAGATTATAGACACTGCAGTTAGATAACATTTGTTTTAAATTGTTGCACTTTAAGAGATAATGTTGTTTTTGTTGTTCACTACCTTTTATGTTTACATTTATTGCACATTTTTATAAAAACTCCACTATTTAAATTAAAACCTGTTCAGGAAGTTTCTTTGGCTTATTGTTTTTCTTTTAGGGTTTTACATGTTTTATATGTTAAACATAGGGAAAAAATGGTCAAACTTGCAAATTCATCTAGAAAAATCAATGTAAAAATTAATCATGATAAAATCGTGATCGTGATTTTATTTTTAAAAAATCATGATATATTTTTGCCATAATGCCCACCCCTAATAGATATATATGTATGTTATTTTTCAAGTTTAAGTTAAAATTTAAGTGCTGCATAAAAATGTTTACAGCAAGAGCCACTAGTAGTAATATACTTGTTGACTTCATAATCTATTTTTTAAATGCTTTGTCCAAGTTGAAACTCACAACTTAATTAATTTATTTAACTTAAGGAGTGTTATTGTTACTAATAAAAACTGTTGATACTGTTAAATGTCTCAGGTCCTGATGTGTTTAATTGTTTTATTTAAGTAAATATGTAAAATAATGGCAAAGATTGTTTGTAGAGGCTCAGGTGTAGCTCTTTTTCCCTCCCCTTTGAAAACATGTTGCTGTGAGAGGGCAGGGAGACTATTAGTGACTATGATAATGAGCTCTGCGCAGATTGGCTTACACAAAGGATTTCAGATGGGAGGGAGGTTTACAAGCTGCAGAGGGGTCTTTCAGAACAGTCATGGCATCTGCCTGTGGTGAAGAGTAAGTGCGGTTATAAGGCAGCTGTATAACTATTGCATAGTAAACATGAGGAAGGAATAAATAAAGTTTGTTAAGGGCATTTTGTTGTAAAGAGGCATAACGCAGACTCCTCAAGCTTCTACAAACAGCATTATGGGCAAGGAAAATGTATTTAGCAGGACACGGGACCTTTAATTGTGAAGAAGATGAATACACCAAATTTTAGGTATTACATTGTTTTAATTATCAAAGGGGGACAGACATTTCCCACACACTGCAAAAATTGGACATTGGCAAGACATGGGCAACATGTGGAATTGTGAGTGTAAATCTACTTTTTGTGCCATTGAAGCAGTGCTCTCCCTGTTTTGGTTGAAAATATGATTAAAGATCTTAAAACTGTTGTATTTTATTCAGCACTTAGTGAATAGTGAATCTCAAATACTTGTTGTGTAAGAGTATGGTAAATTTTGACAACCTCAGTCCAAGAACGTGTTGCCAATCTGTTGTATAATTTGCTGTTTAGCTGCAGTGTTGATCATTCAAAACTAAAACTACCAATAATTTGCAGTTAATGACTTCTATTTATGATTCCATGAGAGCAAACTGTTATAAGTACTTATAATTTTATTTTTTCGATAACCTTCTACTGTACCTGTATTGAGACCGCCACGTTAAAAAAACAGGAGATATTTTGTTGTGTTGCATTTTAATAAAAAAAAATAAATAAAAAATTATGATTATGAGTCCATAATTTCCTGCCCTACTTTCTCACCATGGCATCGGAGCATGACAGGCTGTCTGGGAGTAAATATTAATTCAATCACTCAGGGAAAAAATAGCCTTGACTAGATTTTATAGTGTTTTATTCTCTGGCCATTTGACCTTGTTTTGTCACAGTTTATCACTAAACATTAAATGATGCTATAAAGTACATCTTTTGTTGTTGATATTACATCACAGGTGTGAGTTGGAGGAGAAGAACACGCTGCGCCTGGAGCAGCAGGTGGCGTTGCTCAGAGATTCAAAGGAGAAGGCGGATCAGAGTGGTGTGACATTAGAGGCGGACCTCCGACGCTCCATGATGGAGCTGCAGGAGATGAACCAGGAATTTGAGGTCATTTAAAGTATTCGTCTACCTGTTTTTCTTTGTCTTCTTTGTACTCATCTTATTTCTGATTGCTTCACTGTGATCTGCTCTCTCTGTTTGCCTGCACCTTTATAACGACAGCCTTGGAAAGTGAGATGTGTTACAAGAGTTGGTGGAACCGCACAGCAAGCTGATTATCTAAAAAAAATTTTTTTTAAGTGCCAAAAACTTCTCCTTTTTTTTCAAATAGTCAATTTATCTACAAAAAACAGTATGAGGATCACACAACATAACATGAACAATACGGTCTTCTGTGCCATCAGAAATATTACCAATCTGTTGTTGGTAGCAATCCAGGTTAGGTAATAGTTAAAATTGTGGAATGTGCCTTGAAGAGAAAGAAGGTACCAACAGTGCTTTAAGAGACTCTAAAGTACTGCTGGTGTTGGGCCAAGCCTTGCTGTTGCACAGCCACATGACTGTAGCTAAAAATTAAACAACAAATTGAGCTCAAAGTGACTCTTACACTGCAGTGCTTCACTAAAGGCGTGACGTAAACTACCCACAGCATTTCCTTTAGAGGGTAAGACAATACCAATCAATCAATCAATCTTTATTTGTATAGCGCCAATTCATAACAAGTGTTATCTCAAGACACTTTACAATAGAGCATAAAGCTCTTCATTTTATGGATACACATATATGCATAGATACATATATACATATAAAATACACATATACATATATATACAAATATATACATCCAACACCCAACATGAATCCATATAGCCAATCATGAATCCCTCCATCATGGCGGCAAGAAAAAACCTTCTGTTAAGCAGCAGGAAATCTTGAATGTGGATCCCAGTCTCATGATGAACAGCAAATCCACACGACTTATACAACAATATTTCTTTTGCAACATAATGCTGTATTGACATATTATAGGGCAATACTGACATTTTTATTATTGTATTAATCATTTAAACAATGCCTGGATATGTCTTTTGTGTTTCACTTGAGCCTTTAGCAGCTAGTTAGCAGCAGGTTTTCAAAGAGATGCTCACTGAATTCCTTGAATTGATTGTTTTTCATTTTAGGGACAGACAGTATAGTTCATCAACACTGCACTGGCAATGCTTCATATTACTATAACAATTTGGAAACTGTTTTTTTATGCATCAAACATTGCAGTTTCCTTATTCTATAATTTTTAATGACGTTTTTGTAGTAAAAAAGATAGCGATTCAAGCCCTGTGATATAAGACACCTCTAATATTTGTGTTATAATTTCTGCAGCATTTTGGCCATTCCTATCCAACATTTACCATATCTCCCATATATTGTTTGCTCCGATGGCAGAATGTACACATGTACTCTCATGATTGACCTCATCACCACTGAAAGTCTACTTTTTTTAATTTAAAAGTATAATTTAGAAATCATAAGACATTGTTTTTCTTGCTGTACATCTGTCTTCAACACAAACAGGTACAAGTGTCGGCTACTTTTTTGCCTGTTCTTGATTATGGTGATGTTGTATATATGTCTGCTTCAACCACCTGCCTTCAGTCCTTGACTCCTGTCTACCACTGTGCTCTGAGGTTTATGCACAGGTTGTAGTCGCCTCACCCACCACTGTGAACTGTATGCTAAAGCTGGCATGCCCTCTTTGGATATACGGCGATATATGCACTGGATGACTCTGGTTTATAAAGCTCTTCTTGGCCTGGGTGCTTGCTATTTCAACACTTTTCTTAGGAGAAATGATAGCCATTATGCTTTACAGTCAAATGACATTTTGTATCTCTCTGTTCCCCTTTCTGTTCGAACTGAAACAGGAAAAAAAGCTTTTAGTTACTCTGCCGCCTTTACTTGGAACGCCCTCCAGTGTGAGCTGAAACTGGCTGAATTTGTTTCTTTGGAAGTCGTCCGCTCTGCCTTGAAAAACATGACAACATAAATCCATCAAACAGTGCCTGTGTTCTTAAATTGTTTCTTAAAATAAGTCCTGCATTTTATTGCTTGTATTTTAATGTCTGTCACTGTACTCTGTCTGTTTTGTCTACTGTGACATGTGCTGCTGCCTCTCTTGGCCAGGTCACCCTTGTGAAAGAGGTCTTGACCTCAATGGGTCTTTTACCTGGTTAAATAAAGGTTAAATAAATAAGTATAGGCCTTTTTTTATAAAGTGGAGGCTTTTTGCTTTTGAAAGTATAATTACTTTTATCAGTGATAACAATTTCAGAAAAGCTTGCATATGAGATATGGACAAAAATACAGTGTTGTTGTGCGATCCTATTTTAGAAAAATCCACTTGTTTTATATCAGCCAATGGCTACTACATCTACTGGCCATATGTGCTTGCTGTTTTGTCATTTCAAGTGTATGACTCTGTATAGTTCTAGTTGAATTTTTGATGAGATGGCTTTATCTGTTGGGATTCTGTCGATACACCCAGGCTTTGAGCCTCACATGATCTTTTTTCTAGCAATATGAGTATAAGGAAAAGGAGTCGCAGCTTTGATGTTTTTATTTTCTTATTCTTCAACATCCAACCTTTACCTTATGGTCCCGCCAAGTTCTTTCTCTGCCTGTGGGTGAGCTTATGTATGTGTCTGAGCATTTGATACGCTTTATGATTTCCAATGACTGTTCCTGCTCTCTCTGACCTCATCCACACTTTCTTTTTTCATCCCGTCTTACCTCCTTTGTTCTCTCAGTCTTGCTGACTAATACTTCAGGCTTTACGGTCTTTTCCTGCATATAGAAGCAACATAAGCACACACACATAGGTACAATATGCTCAAATACACAGCTTAATAACAAATCCCTCTTCACCTTTTGCATCTGCATTGCGTGGACTGCTTCACAGCACCATCCTGCATGAACAAACACTCTCACGTACACAAACTTAAAAATGAACACATTTCTCTGGCCCAGGTTTTCCTCTTTGCATGTAATAAAACTAAACTTTTACCTCCCTGTTTATTTGTATTTCTTCTCTTTCTCTTTAAATCTTCCTCTCCCACCTAATGATCCCCCTGTCTTTATTTCTCCCTTCTCTCTCTTTCTCTCTCCATCCTCCTCCCCCTCCCTCACCCTCTCGCTCCCACTGGTTGTCTTTTTTGCAGGCAGCCCGGGCTCTAGAGCTGCAGCGGGCCGGCTCGTGTGATGCGCTGCTAGAGACGGCAACAGCAGCAGCAGCAGCAGCAGGAGGAGGGAAGAAGGAGGATGGCACAGCGATGGAGCTCACCCGGCTCCTCGACAGAATCAGAGCGCAGTGCGAACAGAGCAGAATCCCCAGCCTTGGAGAGAGACGCCTCAGTCTGGGCTCCATTTGTAATCCAGTCCACGGCTCGGTTGGGCCCAGCAGCTCTGGAGCAGCAGCATCCAGAACACACGGGGGAGGAGCTCTCAGCGAGGTACGCATCCTCTCCATCATCTTTACTTCTGTGCACCTCTCATGTGTCCTGGCTCACTGCCAATCAGACACACCCTCAGTGTTAACCCTGGGCCGTCCCGTAAGGCATGGCAGACTTCTGTATGTTCTTGGCTGGAGTTTAAACAAATAGCAGGGTGTTTGTTGACTGTGGTGAGAGGCTGTAGGCTTTGGACTTAGTGTGCCTCTCCCTTCTTTGAGGTTTGTGTATGTTTTATGGAATTGTCTCCCCATGTCACCTTTTTGCTGTAACTTAAAATTGATTAAGTTTTTTAAGGGTACAAAACATAGTACTTTTGGATATGTGTGTCCTGACCTATGAAACAAACTGATCATGTTATTCATGATTAGATAAGAACACACATTGTCTCAACTAGTTCCTCAAGTTTTAAAACCAGAGAAATCCTTAATTTTTGTACAGGATGAGTAATCATTGTAGCTGCCATGACAGAGCCCCCATGAAAAGACACAACATGCCTATGAATGAAAAACACTGGATATAATGCCAAAGACTGCTATAGGAAATAGGAACTGCATGTGTAAGCTGTGGTTCTGTTTCTGTATCGTACTTTATTTTGTTTCATTGACTTGAGGAAAAGCATGAATACTCTTTGCCACTGGTTACGCATTATTTTGCCCTAGCTCCCTCCGTAACCCTTAACCCTATCCCCCACCTCACGATCACTTGACCCCCTGACCCCTTTAACACTTTGACCCAAGCAACACTAGTCTCAGGTGCTGAACAATAAAGTTAATATGGAACCCTGCAGCTTCTTTGGTGTCCACTTAAGGTTGTCTGCAGAAGCCAGGGAGATCTAATACTGTATATCCGATTGTACATGAAGAGGTGATTGTTTTGAAGCAGAAAATAATAATGTATATAGCACGATTGGAGACAGCTATGGTCTCTCTCTAGGTTAGACGAATTTCTTTTCATAACTCATCCTTTTTTTATGAGGCATTTAATAGTTATGCACATGGTAGATATGATAACAAGCCTGTGTGGTGTTGATATTTGTCAGCTGGCCTGAGGTGCTACCTCAGCTTGGCCTCTTTTGCATCATTGCTGGTTTGTCTTGGCTCAATGAAACATAGTTATTTTAGTTTTCCATGGACTAAACTGTGACATGTTGCCATCAAGACAGTGGTACCTGATGTTGAACTGAAATGCCGGCTTAATATATTTTTCTTGATTTCCAAACTCTGTGTTATTTTTAATTGTTTGATATTTTACTGCCTGTTGCCATCTTTGGGTTAAAACTTGTCTCCTTACTGTGACAAAAAATGACAAGCAAAAAGCCACCTATGCTGCCTTTATATCCTGCTCTGTCATTGTCATGATGTCCCTGTTGCTTCACACAGATGTGCAACCTTGCTTGTGTCGAAGTGGGATTATCAGTGTGTACTGTGATGGAAAAGGGTAACACAAAATCGTGTAGTTAAGCCAACTGTGGCAGCTACTACAAACAGAAAGCTCCATTTGTCTATTAGGAATTTGACTGTATAGTTTAAGGGGCATGATTAGAATAGAGGGACAAGTAAGGGTCAGAAAACTGCCACCAGTGCATTCACAGCCATGTGAGAGGACTACTGTCTGAATTTGAGGCCGAAAAAATCTGGACTAAATGCAACAACTAAAAAATGACACGACATGATGAGTCATAACTCAGCATAGAGCTGGATCATGCAAGTTTTTGCTGGGGCCTGGAAGAAGAAGAGAACCACTGATCCAGAATTAGTTTGAGAACCTTTTCATAATGGTGGACACCAGAGATTTGACTTTCAAGTCCTCTTAGGTAATAAATGGCTGACATCACTCTGACTTTTTCCAGTATTTGCTACAGTCTGTAGGCATAAAAAAATGCTGCTCTGTTCTTCCCACCTCCACTTTATGGTTTTGTTTTTAACGCCTTCAACGGAAACTGCTTTTCAAAAACATGATTAGTAAAGACAAAGTATTTTTTTTATTTTTTATGTAATGATTTGATTTATTTCACAAAATAAGAAAAAACATTTTTCTGATTTGCACCAAATTTGATCTCAGAATATTGTAAAACAGTTTGCAGCATAGTAGGAGCTAACAGTATAAACAATGACAGCTATTGTTCATAAGTACTAACATTCACCTATGAAAGAAAAACGTGGGTTGGCTGTCACCTTTTTTCTATTGATGAGCCCCCGCCAGTTTACTGAACATACTGTGCATTTACAGCATCTGATTAGTTAATTTTCCTGACTGAACAATCTCAATTTTCATCAATTATGCATAAGTCAATTACAACCCGATCATTTTTATCTACTGTGCAGATTTTTAACTTTTCTTGTAGCTTTTTGAGTCAAAGCTTTTAGCCTCTTTGTCCTCTTTTTGATTGTGGAGAAGAGCACAGTCAGGGAGTCTTTTATTGCCCCTATGTTCCTCTCTTACAGCATTATGAGTTTGGTCTGACAGGGATGTTTAAATGCCTTCATCAAAGGCTGCAAGCTACCACAGTAATAAAAAGAGCATGTTCTATAAAATACTGTTATTTGTCTTCTCTGTTTGTCCGACTAAGGGAAAAAGTTACACAACACTGCAGTCTTTGACCTTACATAATGCCTTTCAATAACATCATTTGAAATGATTTATCTCTTTAAGGCTGTTATTCATATCATGATGTGGAAAAGCTGGGTATTAAACAGACATTTAAAAGGAGACCCTTCCTTAACAGAGGATTTGATTTGCTTACTTCTGTGTTTGCAAAGTTGGTGAACAAACAAGTGAAAAAGGGTGAAAAGTCAGATGCAGGCACCAAAATCACATGACTCCACCATCATGGTCATTGAGCCTAATAGGATTACTGACATCCTGTGGAACTAATCTTGCTGTTCTTAAATGCATCAAATTTCTCATTTCACCTCTGCATGACATTCATTGTTTTTTTAAAAATATCTAAACCTATAAAGATCTATAATGCACACTTAGAATACCAGGAGCATTTAACAACATCTGTTATGAAAAGTAAAATGTAGAGATGTACAGATGTAAGCTGGTCAAATACAATCACAACCACAAGAGTTCTGTTCTTACCCCAGATGACAGATGGATTGACTTGAGCTTGTGTGGTGCTTTTGTTACTTTCATACTCAAAGTTCTTCTTAGACTTCAGGCCATATCCACCCAGCCACACAAATCCCTGTTGACAGTATCGAACAAAACCAGAGTGACGTTATCTGTTTGGTTACTGTCGGGGGCTTTGGAAGCCTATCAGACGCCCCCATTTTGTCAAACACAGTAACAGTCACTAAGGAAGGTGGGGTTTGAGAATAAATCACTTCCTGTAAAGGGCAGGCTTAACAAAGGGTCAACTAAACAGACTGACATTCTAATAAAGGAAGACATAGCATTTGAGTATACTCACATTTGATGTCCTCTTCATACTGTTTTACTTTGCTGAGTTTTTGAAATATATGGTACAAGATACAATATGAAGCAGTTCAAACAGGACCGATATACTATACTATAGTGGATTGCACTCTTGGAGTTTATGCCTTGCTCAATGTCACCTCAGCATCTTTGAGAAACAACATCCATAATTGGTCTGCACTGGGACTTAGACTGACAAAGACAGAGCAGTTCAAATTAGGCTAACTTCATCATCTGCAAATAAAAGGTTAAAAATGTCTAATGATAACTTGAAGCCATATCCGGAATCATTTTTAGATCATGACTAGTTAATCTTTTTATTCTTAAAGCCATATACTTATGCTGATGTTTTGACCAACTTTTGCAAATGTATAGAGTGAGCCATGTTGAGCCAAGTCAGTTACTCAGTCTACATCAGTTGAGCAACACTGAAGTTTGTCCTTGACATTAAGACTCTGCTACCCATGAGCATGCACAGCGACTGTCGTAATGCTGCGTTCCAGTAACCTCGGAACTGGGAGTGACATCATCTCCAACTTATCAGCATTCCAGTTGAAGTTTGAAAAAAACATGCCGATCTACCAGGCTATTGTTAGCTGTTGTTTACACGCCCTGCGTTGTTGTTCACAAATATCACATGAAGAATGTGATTATCACTATGGCAGCATTTTTGTAAATACAAGTCTAGCAATACGATGTATACAGCTGATCTAGAGCGACACACCCCAGTCAGAAGTGCAAATAAGTTGATTATTACAGGAGCTAAATAACTGTTCACACTGGGGGCATCCATCTTCCATTGTCAACTCGGGGGTGGCGAGGTTTCACCGAGTTCCCAGTAGGAAATTCCGACTTTGGGGAATGTTCCAGTTGCAGTTTCCTACTCGGAAAAAAGACATGACTCAAGCCAAAGCGTTTGTTTGTTGTGATGCTAATAATAATGCAGCTCGGACCTTCCTCAGAACTCTGCATTGCTTCAGAACTTCTTTTTTCAACAACTTACAGCATGCAAAGCGACGAGGTAATGTATCTCTTTCCAGTTACATAGCGGTAGTTTTGATGTGTGACAACAAGCAATTTTTTTGAAAACTTAGTACCGTAGTTTTGTAGCCCACTATGTAGCGCTACCTCAAGCTTGGTGCTCGAAGTCGTGTCATAATATAAATTTGCTCTAGTTTTAATTGTCTTGTTCCCGAAGTTGAGTATCCAGGCCAGCCCAGCCCTGTCCGACCCGACTGCGAAGCTAAGGAATAGCATTTATAGATAACCTATTATGATGCCATAAAACTCATCTTAAAGTGTGTATTTCGATCAGGCATATATCGAAAAAGTGAGACTTTTTTGTAATTACTTAGAAACTCCTCACAGTCCCTTTAAACTCCTCTTGCCTCTGCGTAACTTAAGGTTCCCTTTAGGGGACAGCTGTCTTTCATCTGCAGCTCAACATAACAAAATAGCATTTAAGTCTGCTTTATATGCTGTTAGTGAAGTGATGTCACAATACATTTGTACACCAATCAGTGGCATTCTCCACTGAGCCAAAGTTCCTTCAAGTTGGGCTACCCCTGGTTTACATGTTGGCCGACATTTAAAATCTGTCCCGACATCAGGGGCCATCGGAAAGTGTCGTACTCCAACAGTTCAATGTTTCTCTCTGCCTTAGAAATGTCTACCTGTGTTGTGTGAAATGTCTACAAAGTTAACCAGGGACTGAACTTCTAAAGAAATGTCATTTTGTCAGTGTCAGCCACTAAAAGTTGATGTGTGAATGCTGTATAAAGATGATTTTATTCATTTGAATCTGTAATTTTGCATGAGATTTATTTGTTGGTAGATTATGTAAACAGTACATTACAACTTTTTCAACGAAGAAGTTTTTAAGTAACCTCTTTTTTATTATTGCTTGAGATCAAGGATAAAAATTTTCCTCTGTACTTAATCATATGGGTCAGTGTTATCAGTAATAAAAATTAAAGGGTAATATATTTTTTATTGACTTTGCTTCTGAACTACTAAAATGAAATAAATCTTTTGCACCGGAGATAAAATATATCCATGACAGTCAGTACAAACTGTGACTTAATCTACATTATTTGAGTCATCTTTTTGGTTTTATATAATCATTACTGATCCAAAAGAGCTGCAGTCTGAGGAGGATGTGAGGACGGAGGCTGTGAAACAGCTGTGCAGTGTGCACACACACCTTTACCAGCTGTGTGTACACACCAGCCTGGGTGTCTGCTCTGCTCTCTGTTTACCTTCAGAGTGAAACACACACTATGAACGGCCCCACCTGTGAATTCTCCTCTCACTTTCTGACTGAGTGCCAGTGGGAAAGAAATGTTCTCTGCAAGGTGAAGGCTCTGTGTTGAGCTTTTAAATCAATCCTGTTTTTTTAAGCAAAACAAATATTCATTTAAAAAACACTTACCATCAGCTATTGCACATTCACACGCCATTCATTTTTACTTAGTCCAGACAAATAGTTCCTCTTACTCAGAACACAGGACTGAAGATTGATTCTTAAATGTATGATAACAAGCAGTGCTGGGTAATTATAGGGACAGGAAAGATAAGCTTTTTATTTTTATTGCAAACAATGCCAGTATTTATTCAGTACTGCAATGTTTTATCTCACACAGTCCTTGAACAAGACTAAACTGACTCACTCCTTAAACTTTCTCCATCCTATCTCTGTACCCTTCTTTATTTCAGCTGTACTGGTACATTTACAATCTTCTAATTTGGAGGTTTTCTTTTACAATTCAATGGAAGCTTCTTTTTCCAGCAGTGCCCTTTGGAAATGGAATAAGATTCAGAAAGCTGAAATGAGACACAGTGATATTTCAACCAAACTTAAGAGGATCAAAAAGAGTTGGTGTCTGGGTCATGTAGATTTCTGTTTGTAAAAGATAACACCAAACACTGACAACTTGTTTGAAATAGTGGTAATTTTCCTTATCGTATTATGTATATATTTTTAAGTTTTTTTATTTATTCTGTGCTTCCACCTCAGCCAGATCTCTCTTATAGAAAAGTTTCTTAGTCAAAGCCAAAATGATGATAATAATAAAAAATAGTAAATAATATGACACCAATCACTATGTTTTGTCATATGGGGAGATGTACATCCTCCTGTTCTAAACAGCACAGTGTGTGGTCCATCCTTCCCACTAAAATAGCTCTCATTTTGATTTAAGTGAGGCACAGTGGGAGCCATAGCATGTCCTCTGGTAAGTTTGCAAAGTGAAAGAGGTAAAAAAAAGACAAGAAAAAATGGAGCCACTTTGGTTGTTAGTAGTCAGTCCTGCAACAATGCAGAATGACTCACAGAATTAGTTTCATGGTTGTTTCTGCCCTTTGAGACAACATGATAAATGCATTTGATGATATAAAATCAGGTGCAAGATGGTACACATCCAGCAAAGTAACTGTGATTATGATTTTTTTTGTCAACATGAAACTGTTGTAATAACAATAGAGTAGAGCAACTGTATCTCTTTGAATACTGCAATATATGTTTGGTGGTTTTGATATCTACATTTTAATGTTAATGCCTGATTTCTGCCATGTTGCTCAGGAGGAGGCAGCATGGGCGCAGGTGAGCCTCGGTGGAGCGGCTCTGAAGGAGGCCCGGGCCGAGCTCGCTGAGGCCAGGAGGCAGTGGCACTCCCTGCAGGTGGAGATAGAGACCCTACATGCCATGGTAAAGTAACACCTATTATCACTAACATCTTTCATTTTAACACTGGTTATACTTTCATAGCTGTTTGTACATTGCCAGAAATGTTGTTAACTGTGCTGCTTCACTTCTTGGCCGAGATTTTCTGAGATACACATTTAAAACAAATAAGGTTTTCACATTTCAATAGGTTAAATAAATAAGCTGTTGACTTTCTAGAAGTGCTACCATTGTAATAAAAGTTTTAGATGCTAGTATATCATTGGCACACTGTTTAGTTATTTTGACAAGTTGGAATTTTTTGTCAATGGTTTCTCAAAATATTCACAAACTTTGTTCAGAATATTCTTAAGCTTTTCACAGGATTTAAGTCGATTAAATCTTTGTTTCTTGATTCTTTGTCATTAAAGTTTAATATTGTTTGGCCTACCTTTTTAAAAAAATTCTTGATCGTCAATTAAAACACGTGGTGGGCATTTTTCCAGATACTTAACACCATGTAGGTTGATCTTAACTTTGAGGCCCCTGCTTTTTTGTGATCACATTGTATTCCGTGTTGATCATACAATGTAAAATAGTCAATACACACACAAAAAACAAACAAACTTCAAATATAATAAAACCCCAATCCCTCCCTTCGCCCTAGAACCAGATGGTACAAACAGACTATATAGCTAGGCCCGCTCCTTCAATTTTCTCGCTGCCTACACCCACAGATCAATCTTGGATTCCTCAGTTTCAATCATAAGAGCAGTGAACAGCTCCAAGTAATTTATATCAAGAAATGTGAAAATCTAATTGATCACTGGGAGCTTATCAGGGTGTTTCCACCTCAAAGAAACCAATTTTTTCGCCAGAAAGAACAAGTCTTCTCTGGCGCCTAGGCATCGACAGCTGAGATAAATCTCTCAGTAGTAAACTTGTTACTGACACAGCGATGGTCAAAGAAGACATACCTGAAAATCAAGTGGGTGACCTGTTCCAAAAGCAAGCCACAGGTGGGTTTTCCCAAAAACTTTGATGCCACTGTAAAATAAAGATTGCCGAGTCAAATCAATTAATCAATCTTTTTTTGTAAAGCGCCAATTCATAACAAGTGTTATCTCAAGATACTTTACAATAGAGCATAAAGCTCTTCATTTTATGGATACACATATATGCGTGGATACATACAGTATATACATATATAAAGTACACACACACACACACACACACACACACACATATATATATATATATATGTATATATATATATATATATATATATATATATATATATATATATATATATATATATATATATATATATATATATATATATATATATATATATATATATATATATATATATATCACATATATATATACACACACATATATATATATATATATATATATGAATCCAGCACCAACATAAACACATATAGCCAATCATGAATCCCTTCATCATGGCGGCAAGAAAAAACCTTCTGTTAAGCAGCAGGAAATCTATAATGTGGATCCCAGTCTCATGATGAACAGCAAATCCACACGATGCTGTGTTGGGTGCGTGGGCGAAGGAAGGGAGGTAAGAGGAGACAAGTGGACTAAAGTAAGAACTAAAGTTAGTGACAGATCCATGAGCCATTTATAGAGTCTAAAATAAAGAACATGACATGTTTGACACTGGCTTGATAAACTGACAGCAAGGCTGGACCCAAAATAATTTGAAGGGGAATAACTTGAAACATTGACTTGTGGACTTGTAAGTGTGTGTGTGTGTGTGTGTGTGTGTGGGGATTATAGACTGTTTTGTTCTGCCACTGCAACCTAAACCAGGGTAGTATGAAATAGTTGATTGGTCAAGACTTCACGCCATTGTATTTAGGTCTTGAATCCAGATTAAAGTATGATGGTAAACACTTTATAAATAACCTATTTTTCAAAATTATAATGTTAACTTTTCACAGGTCCTTTTTAGTTTCACCTAAAGTTCATGAAAACCTGAACTAAACCAACAAACCAGCATAATAGCTAATTAAATCTAATCTGAAATAGAAAACAGTAAGTCAAAGTAATATCAAATCAAAAAAGTAAAATCATAAAATATCATGACCTTGGTTATTTATTTTCTGAATTTTGCCTCTTTGATTATTCTGTGGATACTGAAAAAGACAACTGTGATTTTGGGTTTTACTTTGTCCTCCTTTTTCAGGAGAAAGGCCTGGAGAACTCCCTGCAGAACACCCAGAGGCTGTACTCAACCCAGCTGCAAGACCTTTCCCAGGTGATCGCAGGGCTGGAGAGTGAGCTGGAGCAGGTGAGGAGCGGACTGGCCACCCAGCGCCAGCGCCACAGCCAGCTCCTCAACACCAAGATGAGACTGGAGCAGGAAATTTCTACTTACCGACGTCTGCTAGATCGTGAAGAGGGCAGGTAAGGACAGGATTCAGAAAGACAGGCAGAGGAATGAAACGTGGGTGGCATCAGGAAGTAGTTTTTTTTAGTCTAGAGTTTTTTGTGGTTACGGAGTCAACCAGGAAGATCATTTTATTGTTTCAGCTGAAAGAAGTTTTACCCAAGCTCTGAGGAACCTTTATTTTCAGGCCTTCAATCACACTCAACAGGGTAGAATTGATTTAATGATATAGGAGTGTCCGCATCCACAGCATTTGCAGGTTATATGCCCCCATCTGCTGTTTCTATGAACTGCTTGTGAGGGAGCTACAACTGAGTGCCAAGAGAATCATATATGGATTGTTGTTATCTGAAGCACTGAAACACTGCTGCCATTGTACAATTACTAACCCCCCCCCCCCCCATCTCTCCCTGTGAATCAGTCACCATGATCACCATACTGTACAGAAGCTGGAGCTACACAGAAAACTGACATTGTAACATACCTTCAAGGAGGTGGCTGGACCTGGTAGAGCATTCAGTCAGAAAGTTGCAGGTTCAAGCCCAGTTGGCCTGTCATATGTTGATGTGTCCTTGGGCAAGGCACTTAACCCCAAGTTGCATATGCTGGAGTGAAGTGCCTTAATACTTACTTAATGCTTATCTAGAAACCAGGAACCATCAGTTGACCAGATCATCTGGTAGATATGATGAAGTGCTCTAATAAAGAATGACTAGAAAAGTGCTTTATAATTATCTATTTCCTGCTTTCTGTCTATCTTGACCTTAAATGTTGGTAGAGTTTAATTCCATTGACTTTGTTTTCACTTATTTCTCGTTGGTGCAATTGAAAACAGGTGTCTTTCTCAGATTCAACAGAGAAGGTTTGAATAACAACTTTAAATAGTTTTCTCACATATTTTAGCCGACTCTTATTGGTGATTTGTCACCCATACAGCCCATAAGATATCAGAAAAATATCTATAAATTATTATCAGCTGAAACGTGAGCTCCCCTTCTGTGTTTGGCATTGTCTTGGTTTGTTTGACAAACTTGAAAGGAATTTGATTTTGTAAGAAGTTTGTTTGACCTACACACACATGTATTTGCTTTCACACCTGGATTACAATGAGAAATCCAAAGTAATTATTTATTTAGCCAAAACGTAATAAGACTTAAGCCATTAAAGCCAGTTTAATGTAAGTCACAGAGCATTGGCTGGTATTCAATAGCAAATTTAGATTAGACTTAGATTCTTACTTTTATCATCAAAGACACATCTATGAATGAATATTGATTTTTGGGGGGGGAATAATGCTATTTTTATTGTTTATGTATCACATTTACACAATTTTTATGTCCTTTTAGTTGACTATCTGCCACATTGAGGGTGTAGGGGAGTCACATGTGGTCATCAGTCACTAGTTTCCAAGCCCTGATCTAGAGGAAAAGTGCAAGACTGTCTTTAATCATCTAAATCTGAGGAGGGGAACCAGCGTTGAATCTCCCTAAAAGACCAGTTTCAGTCAGATTAGCACAATAATGTGACTCCGTCTTACTACTTACAATTCTACTGTGTGACATGACAAAAGGAGAAAGTTCACCTTCAGGACTGTCAGACAAAAAAAAAACATAATGATTTTTTAAATCTTTTCCTTTATGTATCTGTCAGACAGAGATTTTCTTGTCCCATTTATGGTAAAAGCCATCTATTCCTCCATGGATTATGTACAGTGAGTCAGTTTAGAAACAGGACATCCTATATAAATGCAGGTTAAGACACACTCTGAAAGTTGGGTTCAGCACGGCATCATAACAACAGCAGGGATTGGCAGTCAACCAGAACTTCCCGTCATTTAACATAAACAAAAAATCACAGACAGTAAATCAAGTCAAGATGCGGAACACTTGCTTTATGATTTATCGTCGAGCCACCTTCTGTGTATCAGATGAGGTGGTAGAAGTCAGACAGTTGTCCTGTCTTTGTCTGCTCTCCTCGTTGAGAGCCTGCCAAAGACAAGCTGTTTTATTAGGGGATGATTCATTCAGCTGGTGTGGCCTTTAATTATCCTTTGACACATTTGCCACAACTAACATATGATTGTCACGTTAAAGTTCAAGGAAAGTACAGAAGCTGGAATGTATGACTAATGTGGACGTTGCAGACGGCCTTTGTTTTCCTTATAGGATTGTCTGCAGATGCTTCTCAGTCAGGTTTTGACATGATTGATTAACTTATGTCATTGATGCAAGGAGTACAAGACGTGGCACCTGAAATTTGCATAGAATGTTTGAGAAGGGCGCTGACTTAGTGGCAGGTGGCAGCTAAAAGGGCTGTGACAAAAAAGACGAGAACCTTTTGCTGTCTGAACACAGCAAAACCTTCGGGTAACTGAGCTTTGTGTGCTGGATTATAAAATAAAAGAAACAAAACATACCACTTGTGTCTCTTTGCATAGTATCTTTATTTGGTCTTGAAAACACTATTTTCTTGTTCCCAAACACTTTTAGAATACTTCTGAAAAGCCCCTAGCTTAGCTTAGCTTAGCTTAGCTCAGGCTCCAGTTAGCATAAAACTAAAGATGAGCTAACGTTAGTCTTGTCATCAGAAAGTCACAAGTCACTCACAACATCATTGTCTACCTCATACGCTTGGTGAGTTTCCAGAATTTACTCAACACTCACTTAACCTTTGAACTCTAAGCCATTTTCTGCTATTTGTAAGCCGACTGATTTTCTTTTTTTGTGCACTGCCCAAGAAGAATCAAGTTGAAGACTTTTTTTTACCAGGTCAGCCTGTGTTTCAGAACTTTTTTGCTGTAAAAATGTCTGATGTGTTAAGAGTTGAGTGACTGAAGAGACAAAGTGAAAACTAACAAAATCATAATATGTGAATCTTGCTTGACTTAACACAAATCACACTCAGATCAACAATACCTTAGCATTTTCATACCTGACTGTGGTCCTGTCAAGTCTTGGCTATGGAGGGATAAAGGTATGACATATTTTTGTGGTTAGCATCGTGCTACTTCACTCAACTAAAATTCTGATAAAAGCCTATGGAGTGATTTGGATCATTGCTGATGATGAGCTCTGGAGTGAACAAATACATGAGACTAACATTTTCTAATCTTAACATACAAACCTGCTTTTCATGATGTTTTATTTATTCTTAAACATGCATAGATGGCTTTATCAATGGTCTTTAATCTGTCTAACCACAGGAACCACCTCCATCGCCTTCATGTGGAATCATGACCTTAAGTTCTACAGACTTACATCACTCAGATGTATTCAATGCAAATGACATCACCTAAAACCTGAGATAGAACAGATTTGATCGTAGAACAAGACATAACAAAGAGTACACAGCAAGTGCATCACTACAAAAATCTGGGTGAGGCAAGCGTGAACATTTTATTTGACTTTGTTGAAGGCAAAGCATATGGTCTCAAGGGGGCCTAAAGAAGTTGACTTGTCATAAGGGTAAACTGAGATTTTCAATCCTAAGAAAACAAGATGGATGAGTAGAGATCTGTGGAAAGGTGGAATTTATGAACGTAGTATGTTTGTGTTCTTGGGGATTCCTTTAGCTTTTTTCCACTGTTTTTGTCCCAGACCCACATTTGCCTCCCTATTTTGGTCATTATCCACTTGTTGAGAACCATTTGTTATACAAAACTAGCATATCCAACATAGATGGGCCTGACAGAGTAGGGTTTTACATTAAGACCTGCTCATCTGCCAAACGCAGTTGAATTTCAGTAGCGGTAGGTACCACAAAGACTCTCACTCCACACTTTGGCAGGAGGATTTTATCTGTTTTAGTCTGTGCTTTATGGCTTATGAAAAGCTGCAGTAACATGTATCACTTTAGCTGGGCTGTTAGCACCAGGGTTTGCGAATTAGATCATTTTTACACTGTGTTTGTTTTGGACATAAAGGAGGCCAGTGTTTTTCCACTCAGTGTTCCAGCCTCTCTGTGCTGGTGTGACTTTGGGGATGACATAGTGGGTCACAGCTAGTCAAACACACACAGCATGTGCTAACGTGTGTAGGTGTGCATCTACAGAGGAGGAAAAGCTTTGACATGCTAGGTAAATATAGGATATAATGTTTCTATTTGTATATAAAGTCTGTTGAGACAGGTGTACAATCCACCCCATGAAACTGTCACTTTCTTTTTATCAAGTTTGAAAAAGCTTTTATATTTAAGTACTGCAAGTCTTCCCTTTGTGCGATCGGCCATGTTGTCCACAGGTGGGTTTTGGGGACAGAAAAATCAAAACGCAATATTTTAATACAAGTCTGGCCGCTGGTCCTGAAATATACCCAGATGGCATGTGGCATCTTAACTGACCTATAATCTATTAAAATAATAGTTGCAAATATGAATGAAAAAACCCTCACCTTGTAACTGTTATACATGATGCTTTCGGTCTTCACCGGCTCTTGTCGCTAAGTGATGTAACGGATGGGCTCATTCCAAAGTCTGAACGCTTGATGTCGCTACAATGTCAATTTCTACACACTGCACCATTAAACAGATTTTCATTATGGAGGAAATTGTAAGAATTCCTGTTTTTCTTTGCCATCATGAAAATGCTTCAGGGAAGAAAGATAAGAAAGAAAAGAAAAAGATCAGACATTAGAATCAGCCAAAGTTCTTTTGGCTGTCATGACAAACACAGAAACTTTGGTACTTTTCTCTGTGATAAGTTTTTGGATATTTGCAAGTAGAGGTATTTTTTTCTAGTTGAGAAAAGCCTTATTCAGATGGATCAATGAGGGAGGAAAGAGTATGTGTTTGTCTCAATATAAACTTTATTTGTACAAATTATGTGGGAGACTGCAGACTTGAGAAAGTGTTTCTTATGAAACCACATCAACACACTGAAGTTTGGCTAACTTTTGCTGATGTACACAGAACTAAGTGTCACTTGGGCAATGGTGATGTTAATCAAGTACTTCCAAAGATTTTACGCATGCTCAAACATTTGCAAGGTTAGATCCAACATGCTTGTATACATCAGTAACTGTTGCAAGTGTCCAGTGTCTAGACTCCTGTTGTAAGTTGTGTTGTCTTGCATGTGAAACCAACCAACTTAACTTGTTGCGTGTGCCCTTATTGGTTTCATTGAGTCATCAGTTTAGTACCCTCCTCATCTGTGTTTTGTCAATCAACGCATAACAGCTCCAGGGGACTTGACAGCAACCCTCTCACCCCCTTCAGCCACACCACCACTGCTCTATACTAAGGGGCCGTTTACACAAGGCCTAATCAGAAGAGTTTTCATTTCATTCTGGCCTCCTGTTTATATGGGAACGGTACCTGGGGCCCATTTTACGAGGCAGGATTACTGCCTAGCGAGGTTCCCTGTTCTACGAGACGGGTTCACTTCTTAGAGAGGCGAGTCTCCATGGCAACGAACGCTAAACGGCTAACCTGCTCCGGGGCAGGTTAGGTTCCAGATTGAACTCGCGGACTATAAAAACCCCACCCACCGACCAATGAGCTCTCTCGGCCAGCTCCTCTGCAGGAGTAAAATCTGGGAGAGAAGCCAAGCCCCCCCCCCCAGTTATTTTCCCCTCTGCTTTCTTTCTGTTGGCTGGGGGGGGTCTTAAAATTGTGACAGGAATTCACGTGGGGCTCATGTGGCCTACATATCACACAAAAACTGTAAGCACGATAGGAATGAACAAATGAATGAATTCATTTTGGAAGTTAATTAGACATGTCTGGTGCATGTTACAGTAAAAGTGCATGTTGAACAGTGCTATTTCAGGATGATAATGGCACCAAAGATTTTTTTGCGTGCTTTACTTATGCATTGAGACTGTCAGCAATTTTCTGCCAGCACTCCTTCCGTGCTTTTGCAGCAGCAACGGTGTTTCTTTAGACGTTTATTACATGTTTTAATTCTTCATACTCTGTCATGATCGCCTCCTGCTCCTCGTGTGTGAAGTATGCAGTCCTCCCCTCTCCGGCCTGCTCTGACGCTCCAGACTGGTCCATGTTCGCGATTGGTCAGATGCGGCGAGCTCCGCCTTATATGCGTGCACGCGCTCGTTGCAAAGCTGGATCCACTTATGAGGTTCATTACCAGCGTCGTCAAACTGTTTAGCGAGACCGCCGGCTACCACGCTCAGTTCAGCGAGGTAGCCGGCGGTCTCACTACGCTGAACTTACTTCGTAGAATAGGGCCCTGGAGTGCTTAAATCTGCAAACTTTTGAAACCAGAGTCCAGGGTGGAGAGCTTTTCAAAACACTCCTCCATTCAGCTCCTTGTAAACCAGAGTCAGAGCATTTCAGGGTGAAATAATGATGTCACCGCATGCGTAGTACTCTTTCACATGAAGGCTATGTGCGCATATCAGGAGCAACAACAGCTTCATCCAGACAGACTGTCCAGACAAGAAACTTGTGCATCTGCACACTCGCCAGGATTGTTGTTTCCTGAAAAGTTTTTCTTCTTCGCACGTATATTGTAGCTGCACTGTTTCTCTGCAAACCTACATTGCCATCTACTGGACTGGCATGCACGCAGCAGCAGTTTCATTTATTTCTAGCATCTCCTTCTGAATGCAGATTGAGTTTGAATACGCAAAGGAAAACCCTTTGAGTTTTAGGTGAGAGTGTCTCTGTGTAAACAGGGCCTCATTTTTTTTGCATGGCTGTCACACTGAGGCCCCTGCATGTGCATTGGCTCTGATAGCTTATATGAGCAAACATAAGGTGGTCACTCCATCAACAGTGTGACAACATTATGGTGACTTTGACTATAGCACAGAGTGGACACTCATACTTTAACGTAAGTACCTCTGACAGGGAGGCTGTGTTTTTGCAGGCATTAGTCTGCCTGTTTGTTGGTTGGCAAGATAATAATAATGTTATGAAGGGATTTTAAAGATATTTTCAAGATTTGTTAGTCAAGGCAATGGGAAAAAGTGATTTGATTTAGGAGGTGATTTGAATTCAGAGGCAGATTCTGTTTTTTTTTTTATTTAGCTATTTCTTCTAAGGATTGATTAACATAGCAATATATGAAAGTGTGCATTCACAATTTCACTGATAACTTGGTTAAGACCTATTTGCTTTTGCAGAGGGTTGTGCTCTATGAGCAGTTCTAGTTTGAGTTTATTCCAGTCAT
The DNA here is from genome assembly GCA_036419115.1 of Scarus forsteni. Lineage (NCBI taxonomy): Eukaryota > Metazoa > Chordata > Actinopteri > Labriformes > Labridae > Scarus > Scarus forsteni. The sequence goes on from JAZDUH010000098.1 coordinate 38,195,572, forward strand.
TGAGACAATAAATTTTGCATTTGAGTTCTTCTTTGGCAACAAAAGTTGAATCACTTCCATGAATCACTGCTTGATTTTATGTCATCTTGTGTTATACATTTGATTTAAATGTTTTTGTGTTCATGTTTAGGTGTTCAAAAGTCACAAAGTTGTAATGATTTATTCTGGAGGGAATATGAATAACTGTTTTTTTTTTTCTAATCTTGAATCCCTCCCATTTCTGTTCATATTACACTCCCTTTTTAAGGTTTAGTCTGTAAGGACTATGAATGCCTGTGTGTCTGTTAAAATAAGCAGAGATTCCCCTGGTGCCTAATTGTTTTTTTTTTAATACTATTCTTGAAACTTGAACACCTTGAAGCAACAACACCACCCCTTTGTTTTTCCAACCTCTTGCTAATTGCCAGTCATGGATAACATAATTACTGTAAAGAATCCTTTCAGACTCACTGTCCCGGGGCATCACTGACACGCCTTTGGCAGACCTGTTGGCTCAGCAATGAAGTTTTATGTGAGAATCCCATCTCTGTCGGGTAATTCCACTTGTTGTGATGGAAATGATTTTTTGGAAAAGCGTTTTTAGTTTGTTGTGGCTGGTCCTGGCTTCATTGGTGTTCTAAGGGGTGTTGAGATAAATGCAGCATGTTAGTAAAGGGTGGTTAAGTAAGACAGTGATGGCCTTCCAAAACAAATAAAAGCTTGTTTGGTTAAGTTGAGAGCTTTTAGTTCAGGGTTGTTGCTTTTGAGATGATACTGCTCAAATATTTAGATTACAAAACAATTTTCAGAGTATTATACCCAGAAAGACTTCACTAATAGATCATCTTTTTAAAGTGTAATCCTACAAGGTCATCAAGGACAGTTTTGTAAAGAAAGGTCTAAGTAACAAGAGTTAAGACAGAATGTCAGGAAAATAGGCTAAAAGGCCTGATTTCATTATTTTTAATTAAAAATTTTGAGGAAACTAGAAGTCCCAGCGTTGTCAGCAGTATATTACTTTTCTAGTCTTTTTTACAGCCTTAAGCGCTTTCACACTGCAGGTCACTTCTTCCCATTCATTCCCACATTTACTGCCTGATGGTTTGAGCTTCTATGTCAGTTGTCCATCAGCATTTGCTGTCACATCCATGCCATTTCATACCCAGAAGGTAGAATTTACAAAAAATAGTTTTTACAGTTGGTTTGAATATGGTTCAGTGTCTATAATGGTTGCCTTGACCTGTGCCCTCAGGTACATGGGTAGAAATGTTCAGGCGATGAGCCTGCAGCCCTGGAGGTCGTCAGTGGATGAGCAGAAGGAAAGCTGCTTGGAGAATGGCTTTAGTGACCCTGCTGTGACTCCAGATGAACCAAAATCTGAGCCCCTGCCTGAAATACCCTCACTCATTCCTGCAGACAACGGGCTGAAGAAGAGTATTCTGCACAGACAGCAAAGCCTTGTGATCCTCACAGGTAACTCAAAGCCTTGAACTACCAACCATAGTGTTATGTGAATAAAAACAGTGCAACAAAGTGGTTTGTGAGACAGCTCAGCTTAATCTCATATTTAGTGACTTTCTCTTTGATTCCTAATGAGAGAAAAGTGGCAGACAGACACACCAACGAAGCTGTCTCACTTATGATAAACTGTTTAGTACAGTTTGTTTTAACTATGAAAGACAAGTGCTGCACAGCAATGTGGTAAACGTGTGTGTCTTTTGCCCAAAACTTGATATCTGTAAATAACAGCAACATTTAGCAACCTATTTTGCAAAGAGTACAAACTATGTAGATATGATATTTAGATAATAATGTCAACCCCACTTCCTACACATTGAACAAATTCAACCAGATTTTCTACCTGTTCAACACTTCACGATCCATGGGGGGCCCCATTTTGCGCACAGGGATGCGTTCTCTGTTGTCTGATGCACCTACGATCTGCTCAGTGGACTAAACAGGCCTGATATTTTCTATTTACAGTGTGGCTGTTACCATTGTTGTTATGTTCTCTGTTTAAGTGAGCACAGACTTCTGCCTTTTGATTTCATTCACTCAGTTTTCTGAATTTAAATTCATCATGAAGTATCCTTCATCACTTATTCTCCATGTTGTAAAAACAATCTTTGATGGATCAAGCTTTAAATACAATCTAATCATGCAGCAGTTCTCAACATGTGGATGGAGGCCCATAAGTGGGTCTCAGAACTGTTTTCAGTGTAAAAATCAGGTAAAAATGTGTCAAAAATGTCTTCAGTGTATGAAGGCCCTAAGAGGACAATCATCCATCAGAGTATGTCAGTGTATACTTACTAGAATAAATCAGACTACACCACTGGAAGGTGGATATGTATGTTACTGAAATAAAAAGAAAAACTTTGTGGCATAAACACCCCAGCTGTTAGCCTGCAATGATGGGACAGAAGAGCAAATAATTCTGTGTAGATGTGGACTGCCGATCAAATTTCCCTACGGCCTTTATAATAATTTTTGAAGGTCTACTTAACTGCAGATACATTCATCTCTGTTGAGAGATTAATAATTTACCAGTTAGTGATTGTAAATGAACTTCTGCTTAGGGCCTCGATTTGGCAAGGGGTGGCCCTGCATATATGTAAAGAAGATTGGTTAAAATTGTCCTCATGTTCGTTTTTTAAAATTATTAAAAAACATTTAGTGTGACGTGGCCCTAAACTGACACTCCTGCTGCAGTCATACTCATTATAACTTGTTATCAATGTGTCCTCACAGAGCCAGAGCAAGATAAAGACTTGCCAATCTCTACTGTGAAGACTCAGGAGATTCTTCAGGGCAACGTGGTGCGAGAGAGCGCAGAGGGTCACGGCACCATTGAGTGAGTATTGATTCATTTGCCCCCCATTGACCTGCAGTCAGCACCTTTGCTTATACTGAAATGTAGGCATTATCCAGCAGCAAGTACTAACAGCATCACTTTAGAGCCAAATGTTCTTCCTTACAAAGATAAATGGCTTCCTCACCAAGACACATAGTTTCATGCTAGCTTAATCACCTTACACCTTTGTACCTGTTTTTTTAGTCTCAGAGAGGATTTTATAGACTCTTATTTCTTTAATGACACAGCCATGCGTGTCTTCTCCACCCTGGCGACGTCTGGTCCAGCAGACAAGATGAACAACCTCAGAGAAATTACATTTAGGTGGTGAACAAGTTAGCATAGGCAGAAACATTTGATTTGCTGCTCAGGTTCCCATGAGCAAGGTTTTGCATGGGAATTCTCCTCCTTTCATGGCTGGTGTTTGATGTGGAGATATCCAGGGTGTGGAGGCTTCAGGGCGTGGCTTCTATTATTGTTGGAAGACTCGAGGGTGGAATTCTTTGTAATTCACGCTTAAAGTATTTCACGCATCCAAAAAATACTCACACACAAGCACAAATCCACAGACTGACTACACACAAGCACAGGCAGTCATTTGGGAATTTTACTTCCTCTTAAAACAGTCAGAGGCAGATGATTTAATGTACTCTGTCAGTTTTATTAATTCTTTGTTGGCCAGCCTACTTTGTTAAACCGAAATGTCATGATGAATGCCGTCACTGCCCTGAAGACAAATCCCATTGACAGGGATGGAAAAGTGGCCAATTACACCTGCTAAATGACTGTAAATAAGTAGCATTTTTGTCTTCTTGTACTTTTTTGAGTGTTTTTTTTTTTAAGTACTTTAATTACCTCTGCCAGAGGTTATGTTTTTGCTGGTATTTGTCTGTGTGTTTTCTTTCAAGATATCTCAAAAGTTTACACAGACGTTATAACATTTTAAGGGACGGTTTGGGAAAAAGTGACACAGTTTGGTGATAATCCAAACTCAGATTCTTTTTTTTACAGGATCTGTTAAGGGATAGTTCAGTTTTTTTAACTGAGGTTATACGAGCTCCATATGGCCACTAAGTACTACGTAATATACATCCCAATTTATAAAATCTAGAAGTGCTCAAACAGCAAAAATCTCAGCCAAGACATTTTTAAAAACTTGGAAAACTGCTCTTTCTCACACTGTTGACATTCTTTCAACATTTTCTTGGCATACATCCAGATTTGGATCACCAGAGCCTAATGAAATCTCCCTTGAGCTGTGATCGACACTCATCAACAAAAAGTGTCATTAAAGTCTATTAAACACTTATTGAGTTATTAGCAAAAATGTGAACACTGCCCTGTCTCTCTATGTTAAAGGGTCAGTTCAGTTTTTTTGAGGTGGGGGTGTGAGAGCTTCATATGGCCACTTTGCACATTAGATGCAGTGGAAAGTTCTCTCTCTCCCTCAGTAAGCCACAGTCTGTAAGAGTCTTTTATACAGAACCAGGGAAACAGGGAAGTACTGTACCAAATACAAAGGGTGTTTTCTTCACCTTTCCAAACCTTTTTTGTAGAGTATACATGCAATCAAATGGAAGACATCATGCATAATTTAACATGTTGGTTTGCCAGGGAATTCATGTTACACTATCATACTTTTTCAAAAAATGACATCAGTCCTATGTCAGAAATTAGAAAATCATGATTAAAGGTGTGGTCAGCGATGTGGGAGAAAACGAGTGGAGAGGTTGTTGATAAAGGAATTTAGACACACCTCTCCCGTCATACCTCACCCCTGGCTCCACCCCGAAAGCTGATGGACGTGCATCGTCATGGAAACGGCCGTAGAAACTGCGTAGCTGACCAACGTAGCTAAGGTAACCCCGGCTTGTCAGACAACTCGACTGATAATATTGATAACATCACAACAACAGTACATTCTGGCAGATTAGACAATAAGATGAATGCCTGATGGCTGTTACTGTTATGTGAAGCACCACAAAGCTAATGTTGCTTACCCGTCCAGCAGACAGACCTCGACAGCCGCGTCCGTTTTCAGGTCTTTCAATTGGCAGAGTTCCCTCCACTGTCGGAAAGCAACACCAATGTTGACCCGGGTCTTCGCTCTTTCGTGGCCATAGCCCTTCTTTTCACTTGCTGCTCCTCTGACCTTTTTCTTTTGGGCTGTTTTTCAGCCATTGCTACTGCACATATTGTATCTCTCTCTTATGTAACGCTACGCAGCCTACGACTCCCCCTCCCCCCTCTGTCTGATCTGCGCATGAGTATGATCGCCCCCTGGATGTGGGGGGGGTGTACCCTGTTTTTGTAACTCGGCCCGAGCCACAGTATTTACCTGCTGAAATTCAGAGCCAAGGCTGTGTATTGAAACCGGACTTTTTTTTTTCAACATGCTGTCAGTGGGGACATCTTGTAGATGGAGAGGAGAAATACGGTGAATTTCACAAATACTGCATTAGATTAGTAGATTGGAAGATCGCTGACTACACCTTTAAGTTATATTCTTCAGGTGGTAATTATTGTGCCCCAAGTTAAATTCCTTCAACGAAAGTGTTTAAGTGAAATATTTAAAAAATCTCCTGCATTATTCAATGCTCAAATTTTTTGTTTAATTATTGTGTGTAACTAATCCTGGACAATAAATTTCACATCTTTTTCAATCTAAAGCAGAATTAAGTCTTGAGGCCATCTCAGTGTAGTAACACTGCGGCCATTATGGCTCTGGTATCTTCTGCTTGAGATAACATACCTTAGTCTTTATTTGGCATGAGAATTTTTTTTATTGTTAAATTTGACCATAGCAGAGCCTTTTTCTTAGCTGATTATTCTTGCTCTGACTTTATGGCAAGAGGGACTTTATAGTTCTACTTGAGGGGCACAGTGTATATGAAACACTTACACTTATTTGCTGCCCCCTAGTGTTAGTCTGCAGGAAGTGCACAGAAATGCAAGAATTTATTTCTCGTCAGTTATGTGGTTTGATATTTTATCAAGCTGCTCATTCCTTGTTGTCCATCCAAGGACCAGGTGAAGTTTTCAGAGGTGGTTGTATTAGGCAGTACGATGGATGAGATGAACTCAGCTGTGCCATCACCACTGAAGGGCAGTTCTTGGATGTAAAAACATGGGCCATGATTACTGTGTCACATTCAGGTTTTGTCCCTGTACAGAGATGCAGAGGACAAGGATACAAGTACACATTTACTCATAGGACTTCAACTGCTTAATCAGAAAAGTATGCCGGAGGGGACACTTTAAAAATGGCCTGCTACTTTGAAGAGCAATCAGAACATCCTATCAGAGTAACTGTAATAATAATAATTTAGACATTAATAGGTGTCGCTTTGCTTTCAGTCTAGCTATTTTCCACAAGAGAAGTGTAGTCCATTTCTATCAATAAAAACTTTAGAACATTTTAATCCCCCACTGTGTCCAAATTCCCCTTTCACCAGCGTTACACCTCTGATACAACTAATGGAGCAAATGGGAATAACCTATTCCACGCATTCTAGCCCTGCATAGTTCAGAGTAGGGGCAAAGCTGCTCAGGAACATGAATATTACAGACTGAAAATGTATTTATATAAAATATGTCTAACAGAATTCGAACTTAAATAACAGCCCACCTCTTACATTTTTACCTCATCTCATTTGGCTGATACTTAATAAGTCTATTCCTTTTTTTCCCCCCCTTAAAAAAATCTTTGTTTTAAATATTTTTAGTCAAGAAAAATTTGGTTGAAAGACATATTTAGTCATGTTTTTTATTGATTCAATTCCCGCAGATATTGAGCACACGTTGCCTCTTGTTAGTTTAGCTTTATGGTGTTTGTTTTATACAGATTAGTTTCTGTTTTTATGATGTACTTCAGGTGTGTTCTTTGCAAATTTGCCACATATTTTAAAAGTTCCATGTCCTGCAACATCAATTTTCTTTGCTTTCATTGTTGTAGGAACACTCTTATTAGGTATAGTCCCAGAAGGTCCATTATGTCTATGCTGATAATATGCTTGTAAATTCTTTTTTAACAGACAAGAAGGTTTTTTAGTTCATACCTTTACATTTTTCGACAGAAATCTTCCATCTTCATTGGAAGTGTCGCCACTGACAGAAGATTTGTGTCAAAACATGTGAATGTATGAACTAAAAAATCTTCTTGTCTGTTAAAGCTAGGGTTGGTTATTAGATTTAGATACACTTCTTGTAAAACTGGTTAAAATGATCTTGATGACCTGATGGCAATTAATTAGGGGTGTAACGAAATGGTCAACTCACGAAAGGATACGAAATACGAAACAGGGCTCACGATACGAAATACTCACGATACGAAATAAAGATTAAGGAAAATCCCCAACAGTAGGAAGTTGTGCAAAAATCTCATTTTCTTTAATTTATTCCTAATGCAAAAAAATAATAATACAATACAAAAAACATTGCTGCATCAGTACAAAATAAATGCTCTTTGAAAAAAAACAAAATTGTAGTTTGTTCCCCTTATTTAGACTACAACTGTGAACTATGATATTTAGCCTATAACAGTGCATATACTTCTGATCTTCAAGTATGATCAAATTCTGTCAACTCAACAGTACATGCAAAAATCGAAATTGTTTTTTATGCAGACTTACACAAACATAGTGGAGCAGTTCTACTGTTTGTTATGTGTTCAATGTGGATTTTAATGTTTCCTATAAATTGACGGTCAGTGAATGGAGCAGGAAGGCGGGGCAAGCGGGTCAGAGTTCAGAAGGGGAGAGTTAGTGTGTGTGTGTGTGTGTTTGAGGGAGGAGGGACAGAGCCGTTAGCAGGAGGTCTAGAGATTACTACTCACTGTTTCGTTAGTGAATTAAAATTGTAGCTGGCGTGGTCACAGCCCACAGTGACTGTTGAATAAAAGCAGGTATTCACAAGCCGGAATCACCTTTATTTTTACGTCCGACGGATGTCATAATACAGCCGCTGCCACGGTTGTTGTTTTGTCCGCAATCTTCTCACCGTTCTCTCGTCTTTTACATGGAAAGCAAAAATAGGTCCACACCACCGATTTATTTGACGAAGGAGCATCAGCTAATTCCCCCACTTTGTCCTCCTCCATATTGCAGCGAGTGTTTTGCTACGGGAGGCGAGGAGGGTTTATTTCGTCCTTTTATTTCGAGCGTCTTTGAATTTTATTTTGTCATGTTTTTATTTCGCGAAATTTCATGGCACGAAATTTCGTTTCACCCCTACAATCAATTCATAATATGTTCTTGAAATAGGGCAAAAAATATCTGCTATTTATAGCAGGAGTAAAACAGGGAAACAACCAATCTCATCTTTGTAGCCCACATTTCAAACCAATCAAATCCCGTTGCCGTTCTGCCCGCCTCCTGCGTGTACATTTTGCCGGTGTGCACAGACTCTGATTCAGTGCGTGCAGCCAAGCTGAGAGGGATCAGAGTCTGCGGGAGAATGCTTACCTGTCAAGTTTTGTCTTTGAAAATAAGGGAAGCCCCCTACGAGCTGTTCCACAACCCCAACCAAGCTCCAGTATCCCTCACATTTTAAGACAGGTGTACAAGAAATCTAAAATAAACACTTTGGTTTTTTTTGGTTTGTTCCGCTTTTGGCTCTCATCTCGCGACAGCTGCAACCCAGGCTACCGCAGGTGGAAGTTCTCACGAGGCTGAGGAATGTTTTTAGTATTATATTGTCACACGGGAGATTTACGGGAGAGTACTAATACAGGAGGACAGCGGGAAAGATGATAAAATACGTAAAATACTGTAGTTTCATGGCCAAAACGGGAGATTTGACAGCTTTGTGGAGAATGGCAAAGCTACCTATTGCCCGATCAACATTGGGTTGTGAGTACTAACTAACTTTCCCTGTTTGTTTGTTACCTCCGCCAAGGAGGTTATGTGTTCGGGAGAGTTTGTCTGTCTGTCTGTCTGTTCGTCCGTCTGTCTGTCTGTCCATCTGTCTGTCTGTGAAGTAATGGATAGATTTGGATGAAATTTCCAGGAAATGTTCAGCATGGGAAAAGGAAGAACTGATTCGATTTTGGTGATGATCCGGATCAGCGTCTGGCCGCCATGATGAAAAATGTGATTTCTGTGAATAACTACTGACCTAAAATAGATATCATTATGAATCCAATTGCTAATGGTTTGTTTTCATGGTCAAGGAATCTAAATATTTAGATGAAATAAAGGTAGGACTAATATTTATGGTCAAAATGACAATATGGCCGAGGACTGTGGCACTGGCGGAGGTCTGCACTCTCCGAGTGCTTTTCTAGTTTTAAATGTATTTTTTGGGCATTTTGTGCCTTAATTGATAAGAGAGAGACAGTGTATAGGCTTGTGAAAGGGGGTGAGAGAGTAGGGGAGGACACTCTGCAAATACAAAATATAAATATATATATATATATATATATATATATATATATATATATATATATATATTTATATATATATATATATATATATATACATTTAACATAAAAAAACTAGGCTCAAAATATGTTTGCTTATAAATATAATGTTTAATTTGTTGTTTTAACACATAACCTTTTTTTCTTCCATCTTTCAATCTATTTCCCATCAGGACGGAGAAGATAGATAAGGTGATAAAACAATGGGAGGGCTCCTTCTTCAGAGGGAACCCCAAGCTGAGGAAGAAGTCCGTGTCCCTGCGCTTCGACCTGCACATGGCGGCAGCAGACGAGGGCTGTGCTCAGACCAAACAGGACAGCCTCCCTGACGTGGAGGTGCGTCTCATCATGAAGAGGTCCCGCAGCATCCCCACTATCAACCCATAGACCCTGTCACTGGAGACAAAACACTCATGAGCAGTTGTTTTGGTTACCCTTGGTGATGTTGAAGTTACAGAGATGTGTCATTTACAGCTGGGATATTACCATCCATCTATTTCATCATGCTTAATGTGAACTTCAGATTGCTACTTTCACTGGACTTTGCAGAACAACTGATACATAATGCGGAGATTTCCGGCCTCAAACCTTGGCAAGTACACATCTTCCATCAGGCTTCTGCTGATCTAACAGGGCCTTTTTAATAGTGCCAGCAAACACATCAAATATATCAGAGCCACTTATAATAGGAAAATATCTTTGTCATCATTTTAAATACAAGTAAGTGTCACTCAATGACCCCATATACATTTTGCATTCCTGTGTATGAAAATCCGTGCTGGGTAAGCAGATACCAAGTTGATTGATCTTCAGTTTGTATTCACTCTTTGTTGTAACTATTCATCTACGGTGGTGACCTGTGATTGAGACTAACTTAAACTAACCAGCACCCCAAAGGTTAACTTGCAAACATGTACATCAACAGTTAACAGCAAAATAAGGAAGAAAATCTGTTACAAGATTTTCTTCTGGCCTTTCAGTTCCTTACATGTGCCAGCATGTTATGTGCATTGAAGCTATACTTGAAGTGTTAAGAACCTGAGGCTGCGTTCACACTGCAGGCAAAATGGCTCAAAATTGGACTTGTTTGCCCATATGTGACCCAAATCTGATTTCTTTTTAGTCACGACCTGAATGGCACAAATCCAGTATTTTCAAATCCGATCCAGGCCACTTTCATATGTGGTCCTAAACCAGATGCACATTTGATGCTTCTGAAAATGACCTCACATTGAAGATCCAATGTAAATGATGGACAAAACAATTATGAATGAACTATGATAATTAATTATCAGTGAAGCCCCTCACGTCAGAATCCCACCACTCCCGGCTCAGACTCTGCATCCACTCATTCCTCTGTACAGAGGGAGCAGCCATTGTAAAAATGTCCGCTCTATTTTTCCTCAGTCTTCTTCTTCTCTTAATCACTTTGTCATAATTTTGTCAGCTCCAATTGCAAAACAACTGTAAAACTGTTACGCGTGTGCATCCGTATTTACCTCTGGAAACACATCACATCTTCTTCTGCTCATGCTGGTCACTTCAGGGTCATAGACGGTTCATACTGAAGTCTGATGGCAGTCATGTTTAAATTGTATTGTGAGAAACCATACAACAAAATCGTCTTTAAACAAAAAAAACAGAATTGAGCATTAAGACATGCAGTGTTAACGCAGCATCAGATGCTGAAGAATGAAGCCAGTGCAGAAGTGCCAAAAACTGCAGTTTCTTGAGGGTCCACTTGATGCTTTGTGAGACCTGGACGTAACATGATTGTGTGTAGGGGATCAACTTTTTTTACAGCCTGACTGAACATAGTCACAGCCTGGGTCAGGAATCAACTTTGGTCTAAACTTTTAACATATCTTAAGCCTGCTACAGTAGTATTTTCTTTACCATAAATTGTTTTATTTTATGTATGATTGCTGGTTAGGGTAGTTTGGGACATGACTGACAGTGACAGTGTAGTGTTAAAATCCTGTGCAGTGTTACTGTTGTTCAGACAGTTTTAAGTCCCACCTTAACTTGGCCTCTGTCTTGATAGATTTATCCAAAGTTAAAGTTAGGTACAGTATGGCTGCATCCTCAGACTGACAGTGATTGGCAGATCAACAGTGTCTTTATGTCACATTTTAGTATTTGTTCAGCTTGCTTGGAACTTCACCAAAAGTGATGTGAAAGCAATTTACCACCAATGATATCTAATCAAAAAAAGGATAGAGCGGGAGCAAGCCAAGCCAATGCCATTTTCCATTAGGAGGTTGTGTTTTCGGAAGAGTTTGTTTGTCCGTCCGTCCGTCTGTGAACAAAATAGCTCAAAAAGTAATGGATGGATTATGATGAAATTTTCAGGAAATGTTCAGCATGGGAAAAGGAAGAACTGATTCAATTTTGGTGTTGATCCGAATCAGTGTCTGGCCGCCATGATGAAAAATGTGATTTTTGTGAATAACTACTGAACTAAAATAGATATCATTATGAATCCAATTGCTAATGGTATGTTTTCATGGTCAAGGAATCTAAATATTTAGATGACATAAAGGTAGGACTAATATTTATGGTGAAAATCACAATATGGGTGAGGACTGTGGTGCTGGCGGAGGTCTGTGCTCTCCGAGTGCTTTTCTAGTTTATTTTTCAGTTTGGATGATTGAAAATGGTCACTTTGTTTTGTGATTAGCATCTCTTTGGCAATTAGAATCCATTATGATGTCCTCTTATACTTCAGGGGTGCTGAGGCTGACTGTGAGATAGGATGCCCTTCAGGACGCTTTATTCTGAAAAGAACTTTGAAAACGTAGATGCACATCATTATGTTTCAGTCCAGCAGACCTTCATCAGGCATGGTGGCATTAACACAGCACTCATGTCTTTACATAGTATTAGATAGGCTGCCTCAATCTTCAGCCATCCAATCAGAAGACTTCACTTATGGATGAGATAGGATACCCCCATGGAGTCTGGTGGTGGCAGTGAGGGATACAGGATATGGTGAGGAGTAGACTTCTGAGCAGCTCATCGGGACCCTGATGGGATGGACGTGGATGCCGATAAGGCCTGCAGGTTGAGGTGAGGGGCCAGACTTTAGAGGAGATAGACCTGGACTCTGATGAGATGATTGGAGGTGCTGGAGGTAGAGAAGGGTTGCAGAGATCACACAGCACCACACCACCAACTGTGGAGGAGCAAAGACATGATGCAGGATGATCGTCCTGGCAGGTCTTGGCAGAATCTGGCTCAGTGCTGAAGTGAGTGTGTGCTCCTAATCAGCTGATGGATTGAATGACCTGAGCAGGAAAGCAGGGTGAGGAAGTGATAGCAAAGTGGTAAACTGATAACTGAATGAGTGTCTGCTTGAGCTGTCACTACAAGCTCCATGACTATCAAAAGCTTGCCCCTAATCCCCCCTCTCATAACTTGCGCCAGTGGCTTCACCCCTCATAGCGTGCTGGGCTACCTTGCAACAGTTCATGAAACTGAAAGTTATTATTTCACAATATTTAATGTGTGTCCCTATTTGTATAGCCTACACTACCAAACCAATTGACAAAAATAAAACTCCCAGACCCCCTCAATGTGGATACCGTTGCACATTAACATGCATTCACTCTTCAAGGGTTACAACTCTGATTAACCTGCACAGATCTGAATTCAAAATGTAAATGGGGTCAATATGTTTTTAGATAAGTGCAAGGTCATAGTGAACAGGGCTTATATTAACCACATGCTTACCAACAGCAGATTTTTTAGGCCCTGACAAAAGAGAGAATGCACAAACAGATGTACAGAAGTGCAGGGTCATGGATGAGTGGTTGGATTTGCCTTTTTCTTAAAGCAATTGTACAAAGATTGGAAGAGTTTCTTGAGATGGCAAAACGTTTGAAGATGGGATGAGACTGTCTTTTTTAACCTGCTTGAATGTTTTCAGTTTGCCTTTCGCTGACTTCACCTCTGACAGCAACCTCCACCTGCCCTTTATTCGGTGTCGCTGCAAAATGTAAATCTGCAGTTAAGAGAAAAGATCATGGCTGATATTAAAGGTGTAGTGTGTAGAAGTTGGCATCATTCCCCAAACAGAAGCAGTGAATATAGGACATAATGTTTCTATTTGTATGAAAAGTCCGTCAAAATAGGTGTTCAATCATCCTTATAAAACCTTGGTTTTCTTTTTATTAAGTTAGAAAAAGCTTTTTATATCTATGTACCACGGGTCTCCCCTCTGTGGAGGCTGACACAACGATTCACCATGTTGTCTATGGGTGGGTTTTTGGGACAAAAAGAGCGAAACACGATTTTGAATATCAGTCTACAAAAGTTTACAAAGCCTATAATCGTCATCTTAACTGACATATAATCTATGACAATAATAGTTACAGATATGAATGAAAAACCATCACCTTGTAACTGTTGTAAGTGATGCCGTGTTCACAATCCTTTTTGGTCTTCAGTAACAGACGGGCTCGTTCCAAAATCTGAACGCTAGATGTCGCCAAAATGCCAATTTCTACATACTGCACCTTTAATGCAACAGGGAAGAGTTTTCCATTATCATTTCTGTTGGTAAAAGTCCATTCATACTCTGCCATTTTGTAGCCCTGAGCTATTGCAGATCTGGTTAACTTTTTGGTTATAATTGGTTGTAAATACACATTGATTCCAACAGAGTTTTGGACAACTTACAAATGTTATCGAAATAATATTTGTAAGTAAAAAAGACTAGAGGAGTTGATCACAAGTCAAGCTTAACACACCCAGGCCTTCTTCAAGCAAGTAGGCTCAATAAGGTCTAATTGCTTTAGTTGGTAATTTTGGGTCCTGTGAAGCTGGTGTTAACTCTTCCTGCTAATTTAAGCTGCCTTTTGGAGCTGTAAACTCAAAACAAACGAGTCCCTCTTCAAAAAAATAGACTATCAGCTACTGTCTGATTATGTCAGACTAAACCAATTAGAAGAGATGATAAATGCATCTCTGCTCCACCACATGTTAACTCATGCTTCAAAAACTCTAGATGTCACTTCTTCTGAAAGCTGCAGTTTTGTCACTGCGTCTCATTCATCGTTTGTACCGTCTGCCTGTGAAGGACCACAACTATTCTCTGCCTTCGGCTGCATGATCTGTCAGCGCTCCCCCCTATCCTTCAGACTAATGATGATTTGGAGTTCGTTTTATCTGGTTGTCTTTTGTTATTTATTAGGACGTAAGCTTCCAGGTGGCCAAACTGATCTACTGTGTGTTCAGTGAAATTGTTCTGGTTCTGAGGTCAGAGGTTTAAGGCTTACAAAGTTCCAACAGCAACTTTTATTCACAGAGCTTAAGGTCAAGTTGGCTTAAGAACTGTATTAAGTTAAAAGCTTTGTTCAGGTAAGACCCTCAGGTGTTACCATCTTAACAGCCCTTTGAATATAATTTTGACTGTAAAACAAGTGAAACAGTTTTTTAAAAAAGCTACCATGACTGTAGTTGGGATGATGCCTTTGTGGTATGTTAAAGTAATTACCAGTGAATTTCACAGCAGCCGTTTGACTGTTCTGCCCTCATCCATTATTTGCATATAATGGAGACCTTGAGTTCATAATTCATTAACTTAAAGTTTAATGTCAAAATTAAAGCACACCCTGTTAAATTATTTATGCACTTAATCCAACCTAGTCTTTGAAAGAAAAGATGATTGTTGCCTAAAAAAGTATTACATAATGTATGTTTTTTTAAATTATATTGTTCCAGTTTTTACTCTTCAAATACTGATGTAATTAAAGATATACAAATGGTAAAGAGGACATATTAAATAAGTGAAACAGGATGTTCTACTTCCCTCACAGCTGCTTAATTCTGTTGTAGTCCCAAGCGATTGCACTGGATGGCACTTAAGTACATCAGCACTGCGAGATTTCCCGAGCGTGTGCACTTAGAGGGTCTTTGTCATTGCCCCTCATTTTCTGTATGATTCAAAAATTTGTTCCAATGATGTATCTCCATTCCTCATTGATCTTAAAAAGTACTGCTCACTGTGATCTTTCCAGCAGTGAGGCCCTTTACACTCACCGTGTGTCTCAGAGAATTTAGATTCCCTGTCTTACCAGAGGGGGGCAGTGTTTGTAAATAGTTAACTGCAGTTTATCTTCAGCGCTCTACCTGTGTTGTGTAGCACATGCCCTATGTTACACCTTAGATTAAAGAGTTTTTATGCTATGAACTTTTGAGTTGGCACCAAAGATATGAAACCTAAGAAAATGAACATTGTGCATTGCATTTGGGTGCCACGGAATATTCAAGAAATTATCTATGCAGTTCTGTGCTCGGTTTTTGCTTTGCTTCATGAAGCATACTCTTCATTTTGGGAGCTCTTGTCATTTCTGAGTGAAGCTTTATGCTTTTATCGAACAGATTATCATTTAAAATAAAAAGACATATGTGCAGACTATTCAGTTTCTGTTGTCTTTTTTGAAAGTTTTGTGTGACCTTTGCTTAACCAGCCGTACTCTCATAAAGAGCACAGAGATCTCATACAAGGAAGTGGTGGTCAAGACTGCTGCACGCAATGTTTCACATATGTTAACAACTGAAAATGACAAGCAAAGGTCTTCATTCATAAATAATCAACTTTCAACTGTTAACATCCACATTCACTGGCCAAATGATTAAATGATTATTATATCAGTATTTGGAGCCCTTCAAGGAAATGCAGTGCTCATGTTTGGGGTGACTCAAGTTAAGACCAAGATGCCAAAAAAAAGTAATTTCTTTTTGTTGTTTTTTTAAATTTAGGTGATTTTGTGGAAACCATATATAAACCATAAAAATATATGAAAAACAAATGTCACAGCCATTGATCATGTTTGGAGTCAGTGAGGACCATCAGGGATCAACATCTATCTATCTATCTATCTATCTATCTATCTATCTATCTATCTATCTATCTATCTATCTATCTATCTATCTATCTATATATATATAGCTATCTATCAACAAATAATCCCATTATCCACTTTGATGGAGAAAGCCCTATTTTCATCCATCTCTTTTCTGTTAGACACAACAGTTACGCTGTAGTCCCAAGAGCTTGCACTGGATGGCAAGGGGAAGGATTTTATCTTCATTGATAAAAAAACTCAATGGTCTCTTCCTCCCAGTCGTCCACACTGCTGTCCAGTTCATCAGAGTCCACTCCTCTGAGCTCCAGGCGGATGCTCTTCTGTTCTTCTCTGTAAGACTGCAGCGCGGCTTCCCTTTAGCAACGGTACTCCTCCATCATGGCCCAGTCACTGTAAAAATGTGAATGACATTTTGAAAATGTTGACTCAAACCCTGAGCTGCACATCATTTTAGTTTAATCAGCCTATTAGTAGCTAGAAATGTGAACAGTAACATATTGTCACCTTAAATACAAGTTTTACAGTATGAAGGTTTCTCTGGACAACACTGAGGGCCCTGTATGAAGGTATGAAGGTATGAAGACCATTGTGTGACTGTATGGGGTACATCTATTTTTGCTAATATGATGATGCATGTTCTTAGCGCAGAGCCAGTTGCATTGTGCAAAGAGGGTGAAATATGTACTTTGATTGTACACGGTGTGTTTTCTAAATTTTTGGTTGTTTGTAATTCGTCTGCTTTAATTGTGCCACTTTAAAAAAAAAACATTCAGATACATGTTAGTGTTAAGATTCGAGTGTTTTTTTTTATTAAAGCATCAATGAAATAAGAAACAACCAAAAAGCCAGTCAGCCAGTTTCCCATGAAGGTTATTGTCTATAATATATGAAGAGTTCTTTTCCAAAATGCTATAAAAGCCAAAATTAAAAAAATATATATATATATGTTGCTCAGTGCCATCCTTTTGTATACCGATTGTACTACCTGCCCTATCAGTATTTAATGCCAGAAAGCTACATATCCCTGTTTCAACTGTTTTTCAAAGTTCAGTTCCCAAGCCAACCCAATGGTGGGTCTGGGTAAATAATGTTATTTTTCTAAATGAAAATGGATTTATAGCGTTTTGGAACAGAGCTCTTCAATTATCTTATTAGTAGACATCAAATACCTGGTAGCTATAAAGATTTTTTTTTATTATTTCATGCAGGAATCTTTGGCTCTGTTCTTCATTGTGTGTGTAAAACACCCTGGGGAGATGCTTAATTATCTTTTTATACATAATTATTCTTACGGATATTAAGAATGTAGCTCAGTGTTTTAAGAAAATATTTTAATCTTGTGTGTGTTTTTTCTTGTTTTGGGGAGTATTACGTGCACTGGAGAGCATAAGAATGTCCCACCCATGACCTCTGCAAAAAGAAAAGCTACACTGTCTCTAAGCTGTCTACCCTGTTGTTTACTATAAAATGATTTTTTTCAACAAATGTTCTGAAATTCAACCCTAAGGTGTGCGGCTTGCCATCCCACAAGCTCAGTTACTTATGTTTTGAACTTGCAAATGTGCCTAATCTGTTGAATGCATCCCTGAAATAGCAGAAACACTGCCATAGACTTGAGACCAGTTATAAAAATATTTAAGGTTCAGTCAGTCAAGTTGTAAACACTACAGCTCTTTGACTAACCACTCCTCATTTTCAGACAAACATACCTCTGGGCACAAACTGGAGCACACAATCACTTCATTTAAACAGCATGAGTGCCTCTAATGCTGCATGTCATGTATTTGTTAAAATTTCTAAACAAAATGAAAACGTCATTATAACTGTGTCATTAGCAAAAAAAGGTAAACAACAGAAATGACTGTGCATACAATTTTGTTAATGAAAAACATAATTAGAATGGTAGTAATCATGTACCCACGTGGACTGCTATTGTGATTATTTAAATAAAACCACAAGACAGACTGCTATGTATTTTGTGATAATCTTAGGTGTCTGACTGAGTTTAACCACAGTCTTTTTTTTTTCAGATACACTTTGATGGTGGAAAGATAACTTGGGTTTTTTCATCACTTCATATATTCTCTCTCTCACACACACACTCTCTTTGTCTTAACACAAACATTATATCGTAAAACTTAAACACACCAGTTCAAAGGTTTAGCAGTTTATTTTTTTATTTTGATAAAAAAAGTACAGCAATACACATGATACACAGAGCATTGTTAACAGTGCAGTGCTATAAATAAATAGACTATAGTATATACAACCTGGCAAACTGCAAATGCAGCTTTGAAATGAAAAGACAACCATATATGAACCACTTAACATCAATTTTGTTGAAGGAAACTTCAAAATGCCTCATTATCTTACTCATGTAATGTCAGCTAGTGCATATTTTGCTGGAGAGGAATGGAGGTTAAGGGACGAAAATAATGAGAGGAGAAAGACATTTTCCATTTTAAACTTAGTTAAAAAAATAACGTAGAGAATAATTTTGCTATGAATAATGCCATGTGTTTTAACTCTATCTTATCAAAGTCTTTATGCTGATAACAACACCATATTCCTGAACTAAAATATAGTTTTATCCTTGTTGCTTAAGCTGATTGATAAGAACAGTTTCATAAATTTCATCTATACACGGTCTGTTGCATTCACATGTGTTTATTGTTAAAGCTACTAAAGGTCAACTTTCCTCTCACATTTTGAGTTTACAGTTTACATGACAATAATTCAAAACCTTTAATCAACAGAAATTATTTAGGGATGAATCATATTAAGGTGCCAAAAACTACATTAAGTGACTTACAACAAAAATATGTGCTTGCACATCTTTAAATTACTACTGCATAAATGCTGTTACAGCTTTAGCAATAAACACAGATTTTTTTAAACAGCATCATAGAGCCATTAAAATCTCATGTCCGACTCTGAAAAAGGCACATGTAGGTCACAGACTTTGATGTCTGAAGTGACACTGGATGAACAAAAGCTTTGACAGGTTTAACAGAGATATAAACAGTATTTGATCACACAGAGAGCCTCCAGCCCAAATGTCATTGTCTCAGTTTTTGTGTGTCTTTGCTATGGCTGCCTGAATAACCTCGATGGTGTGGTTGTAAGGCTGCAGGGGGTCGTACTCTGCAAAAACGTGGCAAACATTCTCCATCCCAGCCTCTACACCTTTAGCTACGAAGCCAAACATCCTGTAGGGAGAAAAGAGAAAAAAGATTTGTTTGATGATGACAGAATAACAAGTCTCCAAACGTATAAAACAATGTCTGATACTATAGGTATGAAAACTCCTCTCATGTTAACTTCAACTGTTGTTTTCTTCTTACACTGACTGAACTTTTAGCTCCATTTTGAAGCCATCCACAGGTTTGAGTGACCATCATCCCTTCTATGTTAATGCCACATCTAACATTACCACTGAACATGACAGGATTTATCTATTGTGTGAATATCTCCAGGATGTGCACTTGTAATGCTCTTATCACATTTTTGTCTGTATTAACAAAAAAAAAACACCAAATGACATCATCAAACTCAAGCATAGGATGTGAAATATAGGTATCATTATGAGAGATAAATCACATTTTGATAACTTAAGCAAAAATAAATAAAGAAATTACCTTGCACCAAAACTGGAACCCCTTGTCCACCTGTGAGACAAAAGAAGACAAGTTAAGAAGATGATCTCTGTGTCACAGTCAGTGTGAGCTTTGATAGACTGTATGATGTTTCCTGATGTTTTTAACACTATAGATAAAATAATGTGAAATTTTAAATGTAGAGCTGTTGCACATTTATTCGAAGTACACTTTATGCCTTCTGCATGCAGTTACTTCAGGGTCAAAGAACTGTTTGCTGGCTTGATGTCAAATCTTTGTAGCCGCAATTAATGTGGTAAACCCTTTTAAATATTGCACTGGCGTATAAAATGACATCTTAAACGCTAACTTACTGCCCTGCTCTAATGTGACCCTGCTAAAAGAGCAAGCAGGCCTGCTATAAGAGGTATAAGAATGTTTATTCACAAGAGGGTTTACTTCTCGAGGCTGTCTATATTTTTCCCTTAATAGGTCTTTATGATTTCCACACCTAAGTTGAGTAACTGGGCTGTCCCTCCTACTCATTGTGGTCTGCAGGTCAGTTTCAGTTCTCAATCAATTATTGTAAACATTAAGAAAACATAACAGAAAATGACAGAGGTTTTTAGTCTGCGGCCTGTAAAAGCATCACAAAGACCAAAAGCATCAGAACATAGAACATGGTGTTCCTATGTTCCATAAAAAGTGTTTCATATAGATCTATGATTACAGCAATATGTTTTGAGTTGTTGTTGCTAAGAATTACCTCCAAAACTCATACGGTGTGAAAAAGTTAGAAATGCATTTTGAAAAAAATATAGGGATTACAACCCTTGAGTGGTGTAGGAAATATTTAATATTGTCAGCCCGCAGGGTGGTTAGCATTATGTCGGTACATTGACAAAAATCCAGTGGGTTTTGGGTAAAGAGTTTCAGGGTTATGTCCAATGGAAAATTAATCTTGTGGAAAAACAGCTAGATGCTCTCCCCTTCTGTTTCTTTAACCTCATCTGGCAGATGTAGAACTCCACTTTCATGATATTTGACTTTTAAAAACAGATGCATTTATTATGAAGGAGAAATATGTAAAAATGTCCTAAGCTTGTTTCTACCACCTTTTTTTTCTATTATAAAATCATTCAAAAATTGTTTAAGAGATTATTGAACCTTAGCTGTTAAAGCTTATCAATTTTTATTTGGTGGACTCATTATGTCACCTCTTTACAGCAGGGCTATTTTTGTGGTATTGAAAAAGTATTCTAAACTGTATTTTTCATGAAATATTTTGTTAAACCAATCTTTTCAATATGCATTTGAGTTTAAAATGTTTCAATATTGCAGTCTGATGCCAGCTATTTATTCTTTATTTTATATTACAGGTTATTATAGTTGTCTAATTGTGAGCATCCTACAACATATAACATTATAACCTCATTCATACTTGCAGAGAACCAACAACATTTTCTGGAAATTACCCGGCTGAACTGCATGTGTGAATGCAAACAGCAGGGTTTTTCACCCTGGAAGTACCTGCTATCCAGTAACTGACATGCAAACTGCAGGGAAACCTCCTGCTGCTAAGGGCCATGTGTGAATAAGTTAGTCAGGGATTTATGCGTATAGGTTACCCAGATGGGTTACCTATACAGGGTTGTATGTGTGAAAAGGGCTTATGGCAGTCTGCACAGCCATTGCTGCTGCATACTTACAGTCGATTGTCTGGATCTTCACCACTGTAGCTGAGCAGCTGAGCAGGGTAATGCCGTCTGAAGAAGAGTCTGTTGGAAAACAAAAACAACCTTCAACAAGTTGCACATAAACCACAATTACTGTGCCATGAACTGAAGATGAATCTCTGCAGCGAGCTTGCAGGATGTGTCTTTTCTTACTTCCTGTTGATATCTGTCAGTGTGACACCCTTCAGAGACACCTTCAGGTTCACGATGGTCGGTGTGAAGGAGCCCGGGGCCTTCCCAAATGTAGAGGACACTGCCCTCTGCACGGCACAGGGGCCTGTCAGCATCTCAGTGGGGACTGCATTCAGGTAGACAAAATTGGAGGCTATGGGAGATACAGAGTGCGGTTAGAGAAACAGGGCTACTGCTAGTACAAGTTTTCGAAAACATGCAGACAAGTACAGAGCTAATTCACTGTACTTGGAAAGTCAAGCAAACAACCACAGTTCTATCTCTGCTGAAAAGACCACATACACCCCTGCTTCACTTTCGGGGCCAACTTTACGAACTGTGGCTATTCGTGCTGACTATACAACATAGGGGATGCATCTGCAGCATGCATAATTTGACTGACCTCAGCCCTGCCACAGAAGTCTCAGTTACTGATAACTGCTATGTAGAAACTGTTAGTCTTCCCAGTGATCATCTATTGTTGTGGCTATTCATAGGCCTTTAGGTTCTCCACTAAACCCTTCATGAGCAGTTTCCTGTAATTTAATTAGAAATTGGTGGTGTAAGTTTGGATTGGTGATGAACTGTAGTAATAAAAACTCACTTCACTATAACAATAAGGAAAAACAGGTTATTTCTTTTCTGCCTAAATGTGTCTGATAAAGTTGAACTGAAATTATAATTTTACATACAAGTGCTGAGACCTTTTCGAGTGACCAAAATGAGAATGCACTTGCAATAACAGTATATAATGAGCTACGAAGGAGCATGTCAGATGAACTCATACAACTTGCTGGGCTACATTTATTAATTTAGACAGTCAATATAACCTGTTTGTTTTCGTAATCTTGACAAAAAAAACTGTTTGTTCTTACTCAGGTCAAGAGCCAAAGAGGTTTCTGTCTGTATTCAAGCAAGCTAGAGTGAAGAAAGGTGCAAACTGTGTACAAAAGTGTTACACTCACTCTTAAGTACAAAATTTGTGCCATTGAAACCCAATAAAAATGCATTTTAAAATCTCACTTCCATGAAAGAATAATTTATGCATTTTATTATACCTGTGTATCATCTTCTGGGCTTTCACTTGGAATTACTGGTAATCGTTTTTTTACTTTTCTCCACCAGATGGTGTCATTTTAACCATACCAGTATGAGTGTGGGTATTTGACTCTGCACAAAAGGTAATGCATGCAAATTAATGTTACTGTTTACCATCATTTTCCCCTGGCTGTGATTATTCAACAAACCAAACAAATTACATTACGTCTAGTAGACTGAAAATAATTCCTTTTTTTCTGATTCATCCAGAAGAGTTTGTGGCATGATGACAACATCCTGGCATTTAAAGGGTTAAAATCTTAAGAACTTTGTGAACATCTGTGTGTTTGTTTAGACTGATGTTGGTTTTAATATCAAAAAATGTTGGAAATAATATCACATATATTTTTTATAGCTACGTTAATGAAAGCACCTTCTGTGCTTTGATCAAAGAGAATTGGAACAGAAAATAATTATACAACAAAAGTAATTGTGCTTATTAACGGTACTGTTGGTAAAAACATCAACTTGACAAGTACATTCTTTCACATGTTAGCATATGAAAAAATGGCATTCAATGGGTTAAAATCTTTGAAATAAATACATTTTTCATATCAATAAAGCCGAGTGTAGGTGAAAAACAGCAAATTTAAGCATAACATAATGTTTAAGTATGATACTTTTAGGTCCATAGCTTGATATAAAAAGCACTTTTTTTGTGCTCAATATGAGCATGACAAATATCAGACCTACCCCCAGAGCTGATGGTGTAACCTTTCCCTCCAGTCATAAAAAGCAGTTACTTTATTAATTAAATAAAGACGAAGAAGGTAAGAAAACATATCAATAATATGGAGCACTTAAACTCCCTTCATGTTTTTGTCTTTGCCTCTTGAAGTGTTTAGCTGATGGATGTTAATTGCTAACGGTTTAGCCATTTCTGTCCACCATCCTCCCCATAAAAAGCACTTAGCTTTCAGAAAGTACCTACGCTTATTGGTGAAAAACAAACGTTAAAATTAAAGTTTATGTTAGTAATACTTTGAAATCTTTTATTTCCACGGACACAAAAATGAAAAAAGTGTTGCTCGGCTGTTGTATGCAAAACTTCTTGGTAAATATGATGACAGTTTTGAGCTAGCCTTCATGAGCTAATTAGCTAGCGATGTAATCTTCCTGTAAGAGCAGCAGCAGAGGCTGTTGTTAGCATTTCCCTAAAGTCCTGAAGAACAGTCATTTGAAGAAAAAGAGGAAGAAAAGGGTAAGAGCATGTTTAATTGAATCACCTTGTAGTTTAGATATGTCTTTTATTTTATTATTCTCTGGTGATCTTTCATGAAACATAAGCTTGTAAACAACATTTGATAACTTTTGGTCAAAAAACAGATGCAAGAATAAAGGTATTACTGGCAAAGGTTAACAAAGATGACATATGTGGTGCACTGTATTGTAATTCAATCCCACCTGTTTTATTTGTTACTTCTGCTTTGTCATTTGCTCTCTCTTCAAGTTCACCCAGCTCTGTGGAAACAAAAAGGTCACATAACAATATATTTTGTTTTCATTTTTTAACTTATATAAAGGAAAATCAGCACAATACTGGGATAGAACAAGCCCATAGAAATCCCTGCAGTGTCAGCTTACCTTGGGAGTGAAGTGTTAACCTGCAGGGCAGGGCGTATGCAGAGATGGTATGCTGGTAAACCAGAGCAGAGAGACTACCTGTGAGGAAATCAAATCAAATAACTTTGGTCAGAATTAGATGATCTTTTCCGTCTGAAAAAAAACAAAACTAAAACAGCCACTAACCCTCAGAATATGATCCAGCATTACTTTTGAACTTATAGTACAACATCATTGATGTTTGTGGAAGTGCTGTCACATTATTGAATTTTAAAAATCAGATTTGAATAGATTTAGGTTAAATAGATTAAAATACGCTTGACGTAACATTCACAGCTTTTGTGGTACAGGTGCAGCAAAAATAAGTCAAAGGTGCCAAATATTGAGTATTAATTATAACAACTATTGTTGTGGTTCATTTTCATTCAGGGTCTGGAGAAGTATCACTAAAAGAGAAACGGTGTTATTAAGTAAGTGTGTACTTCTTCCCACTCCTTTTTGGCATTTTCAAGAATCATTTAAACCAAATGGTTAAATGTAATCTTGCTTTTATGCTTTGAATTTGGACAATAAATGGTTTGTTTGTTGATTTTGGTTGGTTTTCATTATATATTTAAAAAATAAAAATTCTAAATACCAGTAATTTCATGGTAGTCAACAGTTTTAATTTGCATACTCAGTTGGCAGTTGTTGAAATATCAAATTGTTAGAGAGGAATATTAGAGTAATTTCCTCGCTATGAGTGTTTGCAGTTTCATTTTTTCCCATGTGGGGATTGTATTTCCCCTCAGAAGCCACCACAGCTTTGGATATTCTGTGGAAGTGAATAGATACACATACCTGACTCCTCACACCCAAAGGCTCTCATAGGGAACAAGAGTCAAACCACCCTCTGATAAAGGTTTTGTGTTTGTGGGAATACACCCTGATGCTGTATCATACCTGTAAATGATGAAAGAAGTCCACCCACACCTTCAGAGTCCAGACATAGCTGACTCAGTCTTGGCGTGGCAGACAACATCTACCACCCTACGATGTGCACTCATGCTGAGTGGGCGATTGCACTTAGAATAGGTGTAAAAATTGGGAAGTGAAATGTGAACAATTATGAACTTACCAAAGTATGGTTCCTGAGAGGAGCCTTTGATGCGAACACCTTTAGCTGATGATTCAATGAGGAAGTGTCTGACAAGTTCGGAGCTGTTCTCCCCTGTTGCATCAACAGAAAAATGTGCAGCTAGTTGAGACATTGTACAGTTTAATTTTAATTAAAGGAGCATCAACAAACTTAGAAACTTGCTGAAAAGTTTATTTTTCAGTCATTTAAATCAAAAAGTAAAAACATATTGATCACAGTGAGAGGAGGGCTGCATAAGCTCAGTCAGCAAGAAGCTGAGATAGATACAGAAGTCTTGGGTTCAAGACTTGTGTGGAGCAGGTCTGGAAGTTTGCCAGTTAGACAGAGAGGTGCTGTACTAACTGCTCATGAAGCATTTTCATGAGAGCAACAAACCACCATCTGACGTCTCCAAAAATGCAAGAGCATGTAAACATGTTTCAAAGCACGTTTTCTCTGAGTGTCAAAAACAAGACAACTAGGCTTACAATAAAAGTTCACCGTGTCGGAGTGATTTCTTTCCATTTGTCTTGAAAGTGAAATATTTCAGGGCAGCAATCCAGACAATCTGAAGGCTTCAATCAAAGCAGCATAGGTCTATAAAATAAATGCCTCCACTGAAGTCCACACAAAACAAGCACAGGCCAAGAACTGGGAGCACATCAACACCCTCTTCAGTTGTTTATCACCCTGATTGTATTGTCTTCAACAAAAAAAAGTCTGATCAAAAGTGTTATCAATCACAAAAAAACACATTATCTAAGAAAATACATTTAAAGAATATTTTAACCTATCATGTTACATGGAACGTCAAAAGGATCGTCTTCCTGTTTTAATGTGCATTGCACTACTGCTTTTAAAAATGGATGACAAGAACCAGTGATATTCTTTTGTATTCTGTAAATCAATCTTAATTTTTAATTTCTGGGCTTAACTCCCTTTTGAAGTCTTTCAGCATTTTCATGAATTTTGATTTTATTTATTTATTCATTTATTTATTTTTTGATATATTTTGTTCCTGAAAAATACGAGAGGGGAAACTTCCCAACTGTGGGGATCATTTCGCCGAGGAATATTACAAGTGACAACATAACCATAACTTTTCTCTCAGTAATAGTCTTAGTTCCTGACACAGCCCTCACATGTCTTTCATATCCTGCAGTCCTGCAAAACAAATACAAATCTGCAAAGGAAGCAAGCCACATAATTGTTTTGTGACTGAGGTCCATTTTCCCCTGTTTGATTGTTTACTGGGTTATAAACAGGTTTTCTTTGTGTTTACACAGCGAACACTGCGGATGGAAAACGTAACAGCACCGTCTCCTGCCTCACCGCCAATCTTCAGACATGCCCATTCACATCAGCAGACTTTGGTAAGTGATCTCTGCGTCTCTGAGGAATCTGGATAAACCGAGGACAACAGCAGCACTGTACTACGCTGTGTTTATGATTGTTGTCAACTCCAACATTCATTCCCCTGTCATTACTCTTATTTAGCCAACACTGCTCTATCGTCTTACAGTCTGCACAGAGTTAATACAACACTGATCTTGTACTTACACTCTTATTGGTAGATTATCAGTATCAGCAGATACATACATTTATACAGATAGTTACAGAATGTATTTTAGCCTCACAAAATAAAGAAAATACCTTAATGTGGGGTATTATTTTTATTTGATTTAATATTAATATTTTTATCTAAACTACTAAGTTCAACATTTGCACTTCAATGTGTTTTTTATTTTATTTTAAACGCTTTCTTTTCTCTTTTTTCTTTCTCTCTTTCTTTTGTTACAAACAACTGTGAGAAAATGTTGTTTCCTGTAAGCCCCCTCTTCATGGGAGGAACTACAGAGCAGAAAACACAGCATGATCTAACGTAACCCTGCCCTGCAGTGGACTCTTTTGTTGTGCTTACACACAGTAGATGTAGCGTAGGAAAATGTCTCAGAGAAAGTTTATTACTTCATAACTTTCAACATACTTCTAAAAATTTAAATGGGAATAATGAGAACAGAGCACTGACATTAGTGGCTAATGCATGTGCAGAAGAAATCAGGTCACTCTCTGACCGTTGTGGATGCACTGGTTACTGCGTTTGCAAGAAACTAGAATACGCTGGATGGATTTTGTTGCAGGTGCAGAGTGGTTGCTGCTGTTGTTTTTAGAGGCATTGTTAGTGATATGTCATGATGTGTGTAGATGCTTTAGTTGAAAAATGTACTGCCTCTTGAATCTGTGTGAGACTACAACACAACACAGGAGCTCTAGCTTGGGGCACCTGATTGCACATGGTCATTTTGTGTTCTGATTAAGCTGAAAGGTCCATGAAAAGTGGCACATTCTCAAGAGCTCACTGTGTGTCTGCAGGTTGTTATGGTAATGTCTGTAACTTTGCAAAAGGCAGAGATTGCTTGGTTTTACTGTTTCTAGTAAAAGTGTGTTTAATAGAGTGTCTAGCAATGGTTGTCAAATGGTGTAGGAGGGCAAACTGGTGTGCTTTGAGGCAGGTCTAGGTGTGCCTTGTTTTATTTTATAACCATGTGTTATTACTGTGGCTAGACAGCAACCAGTGAATGTTTTTGTTTGACTGGTTTTTCATTTTCTACACCTACTTTATGTAGCAACAAATCAGTAACTTTAATAATTTTGAGAAAGCTTTCAAGGGTTTTACAGTCAACAGCATGGGTGGTTGGGATTGAAACAGACCACTTTTGTATTTTCAAACCCAAAAATTAAAAATCGTGTGTCTGTTGATACAGCTGTCAAATCTTATTGGTCATAAAACAATGGTACTGTGTGCTTTACCATACAACTGCTGCACTACCAAACATCAGTTCTTGCTGTGGAAGCTCCAAGCATATTAGCATTATGCATCAAGCCAAAACAAAATGTCATGTCTTTGGACTGTCCACTTAAAAAAAAAAGAAAAAAAGTTTTATCTGTGGGCCCCATATATCAGTGACATTAATCCTCTTTTGAAATTGTTTTGAAATTAGCAGAATAAAAGTGAGTTTTCTAATTTTTCACAGTCTGACAGATGGTTACAGTATGATATGTTTAATATCAACTCAGAAAAATGATTGTCAATGAAAACGACATAAGTTAACTTCATATTGTGTTCAAGTATAACATTAAAAACAGTTTTTGGTAAAAATAAATACATATTTTGTGACTTACAAAATTACTTTTCCATTTTAAGTAGGCAGAAGTGGATACAAATAAACTGGGCAGACTGAAGCCACTGTAGCATGTGTTTTTGAGGCTTTTTGCATGGACATAACAATGGTGTGTCTTGTGATTTTGGGTTGATCTAAGGTGTTATTTGGGGAAAAATAAGAGCTACTGATGAAGAGTGTGTTAAAGAAAGCAATGTCTCTGCATTCATTTAGATACTCCGTTAAAATATAAGACCCAATATTGTTTCTTTTAAAATGTAATATTTGTTCAATTCTGTTCTTAAAGCAGACTGTCACACCAAGTGTAACAGCTGAAGTCTGACACGGAAAGACAAAACATGATTCATCTCTGGCTGTACTGAAAGTTTACCTGGATAGGCGCTGGAGGTGCTGTTGGCAGATATTTGGTCGACCTTCATGGCCAGACCGAAGCTCCCCTTGTAAGACGTGCTGTCTCTCACCACAAACGTCCCAGGGTCTTTGTCCTTTATCAGGGCTTCAGCTGGAAAAGGAGAGGTCAAAGAAATCATTACGACTGTCTTGATAGCCACTTTGGTGTCATGGTGTCATGCATTAGCTTTTGTTGAGTGTAGTTTTAAAGGTGGGAGCTTTGTTGCCATGCCATTAAGTCACCATATTTAGATAAATAGAGAGAAATTATTTTCAAGCTACAACCTGTTGGGTTCAGAAGATAAAGCCTCAATGAGAATTGTTGGGTGTGCAGAAACTCCCATTACATTCATTATAATGTTCCCATTTTGGCAGCAGAAATGGACAGGTTTGCAGGTTAAAACACACTCTGTCATTTATGTACAGGAAGTGTCCGGCACAGTATGTACAAGAATGGTTTTATTTTGTATTTTCACCCTGTTTGGAGTGTATCAACTGTTCAGGGTGTGGCTGATGTGACTAACAGCAGGGGTGCTAGTTGTTTGTAAGGAGGTGTAAGGTCTGTTCTGTCTTCAGATTTTTTTCTGTTACAAGGTGTACTGAAAGTTAAAGACAGTATGTCTAATAACAGAGCAATAGCAGCGGGTCAAAACAGGCAAACTCCACTTCTGACACAAAAGGAAGGCACAAGTGGAACCACACCCAAACTATGATCACCCCTCATAAAGGCTGAAAAATGTTTCGAAAAGAGACACTGAGTGATGCTGTTTTCTGTCTGCCATATGTATATTGCAATAAGATTTTTTTTTTTCATAGAAAGTAATCCCAAATAAAAAATAAACATTTGCTTGAAGAGGGATTATTAAGAATCCTATAGTCTTGCAATCTTAACATACAGTATTTGTTTTTAACTTTGTCTTGATTTATCTGATCCAGCTGTCAGACAGAAAACACCCTGACCACTAAAAAGTCTTTTGTCAGTGTCTAAATTAAGTTTAAAGTCATAAAAAATGTTACGCAGCATTGAAAGCAGGTCATAAAAAGGGACAGCCTGGTCTGTGGTTGGTGATACATTGTACAGTGTAGTATTTCTCAACATACAATAACATTATGCAATGGACACATTCTTCACATTAAGAATTGCATGAGTGGTCCCAAGACTGACCCCTGAGGGGCATGTTTTAGTTATGAGGATAGATTGGTTTTGGCCTCTGCTATAGCTATTTATAAAATACTTCAAATGTACTTATTTTAGAATGATATACTGGTGATTTATTGCTCAACCCATCCTTCAGGCCTCCAAACAAAATGCAGATTTAAGAACTTTTTGCACTAACAGCATTTAAAGCCAAGAGACTGTTTCCTCCTCGACTATTCACTCCGTTCTTACAACAGTCCGTGTTTTCAGGTTGCATTTGCTCTGTACTGAGTTGTGGTTAGATGTCTCACCTTCTGCTCTGCTGGTATGTGGACGGAACCAGAACTTTGAAGTGTCCATGACGAACTTCATTGAGGGCTGACTGCCACTGAAACGTGCTTGGAAACCTTTAAACAGATGAAAGTATAATCAAAGATACATTTTTTTAGAAGATAATTTGCAAAATTCAACATTTGGGTCCATAACTCGACTCACTGTGTGGAGTGCTGGGCTTTGATGCAGATACTCTCTGTATCAGGTCCATGTCTGGTCCCAGACACTGGAGGTTCAGGTCTGGCTGTGGAGCTCCATTAACCAGCAGTACAGGAATATCAGTCAAAGATCCAGACAGTGAGGCAGGGCTGCTGTGTGCTCCGTAATGCTCTTGTAGAAGTCCTCGCCTCATCAGCGGAGGCTTCTCTGGACTGTGCATGTCAGTCAGTCCTGATTTGGACGTGTCACTGAGGGATGATGTACGAATGAGAAGAGACTCTGGAGATTCAGCATCTTCACTGGCAAGAGACAGGTTGCTGTTGGGAGGAAAATAAATCTATTAGGTAAACAGATTATAAGAGACTGTGGCAGATATGATTGGGGGAGACATTAAAAGGCAGCAGGGTACAGTGTTTACTGTCATTCTGTATTTGAAAACGGCCAATTCAGAACAAATTCTCAGACAATTTTACAAAAGAGCAGGTCATAGGTTATACTCTATGGTTTATTATTTACTGGAGATGAATATTAAGGTAACTACGACTGCATTAAACCTTCACTGAACCTGGTAACCTTGCCCTTAAGACACTAAATTATTTATGTAAAGCATCAGTGTTTTCATTTGCTAAGTGCTATATCACTGATTCATGTGAGCAAAAAGCTTCATGCTAATTAAACAATAAAAAACTTTCAAAGTTATGTGGTTGCCAAGCTTAACTTAACTTATAGCTGAAATTACAAAAAATGGTTTAGAATTAGGGTTCGAGTTATATTGAACATAGGAGGAACATGTAAAAAGTTGTTTTCAGTGATTGTGCCAGTGTTTATCAGTGTACATGACACTCAGATGTGCAAATTTCAGCGAGCAAGTACCTTCCAAAGATAAACATTATCAGTGCTCTATTTTTTCATATAAGTTTTTGTTCAGGAACAAGAACCAAACTAATCAATACCCATTTTCTTTTTTTACAGAGTTATAGCATTAATCTTAAAACAGCACCATAATAATGTTGTAATTATATATTTTTTAAGGAACAACCATGCATGATAAAGGACCAGTCATTTCAGTATCAGCTCCAGCAACATAAAAATAAGGACTGATATTTGAAAATTGTTGCTGTTGAAGCTAGAGTGATGTGCAACTGAATTTAACAGAATTGAATTTAGGCAGGTCCTCAACATTGGGCTGTATGATAAAAAATATGTTTGAGATTGGCAGAAGCAACCATGAAGGTATAATGTAAAACTGACTATTTATCAAGATGATACTGTTAGAATTAGGAAGACTGGTAACATTTACTTGTAGTACTTAGATAGCTGTATCACTGTGCAATGAATGATAGATTAACTATCTCAAAATTAATTTGCTTTAAAAACTAATTCTGCTCTTGACTTCAGTGATGTTGTGATACAGCTGTTTGGTTACTTTAGGACAGTGCTTCTTAATTTCTCTGAATTAACCTCTTTATTGTTTTTTTTTTATTTATGTCTTGTTCCAAGTTTAGTAACATAAACCAAAGAAAAACTATATGAGCCTGTTGCTCCATATCACACAGTGGATTTTACTCAGATCCCACCTCTAAGTGGCCAATCACAGTGCAGGATTTTAGTTTGGCAGCTAGGCCGACTACCCTCCATGTCTCCTTTAAAAACACTGAGGCTGTATCGGTTCTGTAAAATCCGTATCAATGCACATATCTCCAAGGAGTGCATGACGATATTTTGCCGTATCGATAATTTGAGCAAGCCTACCTCTGCTACACTGCAGCAGGTTCATTTTGAATAGAACGTGCTGTATGAGATGGAGTCTTAAATTTACTTTTATGGCTGAGCATGCTTTTATAGACGGTGAGTTTTACCTGCCAAGGATGTAACTGGTGTCCGAGCATGTGGACATGGACAGAAGTGAGGTGGCACTGTTTCTGTTGGAGTGTGACAACCGCAGGCCTCCGGTCTCTGACCTTGCCGAGGGGTTTCGCCGGGGTACACTTCCACACGGCAGTGGAGGCAGGGAGCACGTGGGGGAGCTGGAGAAGACCACAGTACCTTGGGGGCTGTAGCTGAGGCTTCTGTTTGAGGGGATTGGTACACTGGGTGACACACACTTAACCACGGTGGGTGAGGAACGGGGGTTACACCCTCTTGAGACCAAAACGCAGGTGGAGACATCTTCATCTGATGAAAAGCCATCTGTGGAGTGAGGAGACAGTTTGAGAAAAAAAACAAACAGATTTTGCAATAACTTGGCTACTTGGAGAAAAAGTGCATGTTTTATAATTTCCCAGACATGATGCTTTGG
Source organism: Scarus forsteni (assembly GCA_036419115.1). Classification (NCBI taxonomy): domain Eukaryota; kingdom Metazoa; phylum Chordata; class Actinopteri; order Labriformes; family Labridae; genus Scarus; species Scarus forsteni. The sequence continues at coordinate 38,228,477 of JAZDUH010000098.1, forward strand.
TTGTCTCTTAGCAAAATGGGCTTGGTCTCCTTATGCAAACAAGCAGCTGCTAACCAAAAAAGACGGTCATATTTCTCGTGCAGAGACCTGCTGCGGGGCCAGGGCTGTTCCTTCCAAATCAAATACTTTAAAGGTTCAGGAATCAAAATGTCTCAGAGGAGTCCAGACTTGTTCCTCTGCAGCGATGATCTGTCTGCCTCATTGAGAGGATGGGTGCTGAGCAGGTTTTGACCTCAAACACCCCATGAGCCATTCAGACAAATCTCCAGCAACTGATGTTACGTAATCATGACTAAAGTATAGAAGTCATGATGCCCGTCTGCGCCTGTGGGTGGATATAGGCTACTGTGTTTAGCAATCAAAGGGAGGTAATGACCCACACAAGTTTTCCAATTAACTGTTTAAACCTCTTTATAATTTTACCCACTCATTTTTGTCTGTCATTTCTAAACAAAGGACCAAACACCTTACATGAAAGTACAAGAAAGGGGGGATAATTGTTTGACTCGTGTTTGCACTTTCTGTTTGCTCCGTGTGAGGAGACCACTGCACCCACCCCAGAGTGTGACTGCTTGGCGAGCGCCTCTGTGTGTGCCGGTAAAATGTGCAACAGGGTGTGGCGCAAGGCTCGGCAGTAATCCCAGAAGAGCTGAAGTGATGCAATTATTCTGTTAAAAAACCCCCACAGATATCACAAACAGGGAGGGTAAAATTCCAAATCCTCAGGCGATGTGTGTGTTCAATTGGAAAGGGTGACTATGGTTCACACGTGCTTCTCAACACACCTCTTCAGCCGTGTTCATTAAGGGCTTTAAATGAAATTGCTCAGTAAGTGTGAATGCTTAAATCTTTAAAAATTGTATCCCACTGACAAGTTAGTTGTTACTTTTAGTCAAAGTCTGATCAGTTATCATCTGGTTAAAACTGAAATAAGGTATGTGTTAGCATTTTCAGTGCGAATTAAACTAAAAACTATGAAGGGCTATGTACTAAAACTTTGTGTGTAATAAGATTTGTTCTCTATTCAAATCAGTGGGTCTAAAACTTTTTCTGCCATGCCCACCCTTCAAACCACCACCCAATAAATTGTCCCCTTTAAGGATGGACTCTAATTTATAAAAAATGCACTTCAGTATTGTAAGGATACCCCTATGAAGTTTTAGTGTGCAACTTCAGCATTCACCCTTTATGTATCTGTTCACTTCAAAGATCAATATTTTAGTGTTCAGGAGATTTGATTTTCTTTTTCCTTTAAAAAATAACACAGCAGTGTGCCACACTGAACCACAAAGGAAGCAGTCTGTCTTAACACAACAAAATAAAGAATCCAAATACTTCACAATTTGGCTAGGCAGCTTGAGTGGCCAATCATACTTCAGGGTATCTTTGCCACCCCATACATACCCTTTATACTGCTTAACAAGCAAATCTTTATTCAGCAGCTATAAATTATTTTCCATTTATGGAAGGATAAAGTAAATATTTTTTTCCAGAAATCTTGTTTATCTGTTTAAAATGGCTGAAAAATCAGCCATATCTCTACCTCTGTTTCTGATTTATACAAACTTCTTGGCAAAACCTTTTTTTTCTGGAACACACCAAACTAAACATGCATTTTGCACAAGTGTAAATTTTCAAAGATCTATTTTTAGCAGGAGATTGACTTGCCTATGTTGTGAAAAAGTCTATTGAATTCAGTATGTCATCATTTTCACTGACCAAAGTAATGTTGCCATTCAGTAGGAATGGGAATCAAAAACCATTTCCAGTTAGGAATAAATGATTACTCCTTCATTATTCTCTTTGCATATCAATTCTGTTATCAATGTCTTGAGTTTTATTCTGCATACCTAGAAATTCAGCGAGTTCACACTCATCAGAGGCAGTCAGCAAAAGTGATAACAATATAGTCTAAATCATGTCAGACTGGGCAGGATTTAACGAAATGGTAACTTAATTTTTTGGCAAAAGAAACATTTACAGCACAACTTTCAGTGAGTGGGAACAATAACAACTAGAAAAGCACTCGGAGAGCGTAGATCGCCGCCAGTGCCACAGTCCTCACCCATATTCTGATTTTCACCATAAATATTAGTCCTACCTTTATTTCATCTAAATATTTAGATTCCTTGACCATGAAAACATACCATTAGCAACTGGATTCATAATGATATCTATTTTAGTTCAGTAGTTATTCACAAAAATCCCATTTTTCGCCATGGCGGCCAGACGCTGAACACCAAAATCTAATCAGTTCTTCCTTTTCCCATGCTAAACATTTCCTGAAAATTTCATCAAAATCTATCCATTACTTTTTGAGTTATTTTGTTCACAGACGGACGGACGGACAGACAAACAAACTCTCCCAAAAACATAACCTCCTTGGCGGAGGTAACTATCGGAAGAATCTACCTCTCCAACATGGCATTGAATATCAAGAAGGCCATGTGTGTCACATTGTTGCTGCCAAAAACCTGTGTAGACTAACTTTTGCTTAAAAAAACAATCATCTGGAATCGATTTGGAAATCATTATAGAATCAGATCTATATGCAGAATCATTAAAGGCATCAATATCAACAACACATCAAGCTCCATCCCTACCCCTCAGGTAAAGGTAGAGGAAAGCTGAACTAAATCTTGGATACAAAGTAGCTTCACGATGATACCTCACCTGTGGTGGGGCTGACAGATGAAGGGGTTTTGTTGACTTGAATAGGTTCAAATGTTGGATCCAGGTCCAGGATGAGCTGGTTGAGGTTACCCAGGGATATGTCCAGGTCCTCATGGCCGCTGCTGGGATGTTGATGAAGGGTGTCCTGGGCCGGTTCCAGGCGGATCGTTTGACCCACTCTCAGAACATGATTGGGTATCGTGTGGGATATGCATTCAGCTGCAGGCATCATGTTACATCAGATTACACTTTTCTGGAACAACTACAGACAGGAGCACAAAAGAGGGGGATCAGTTACACTGTACATTTTGTCTTTCTGTGCAAAACAGACCCACAATAACAATCTTTTCCCAGACACGCAGATTCATCAGAAAGTATTGCATTAACCACTGAAGCTGCCAAGATTCAATACTCGAATATGTTTACAGTAAGCCTCAGAATTTGAGACATTTTCCATCGTCATGATGAACAAACATGCCAGGAAGTGCTGAAGCTTAAGAAACTACATCAGTTCTTTAACTGAAACTAGACTGAAGCATGAACTTACAAGTGACTTTTGCAGCACTGTCTGGAACATCATGGCAGTTTAGACAGTGTGTAGGAGTTTCTCTCAACTTTTCATGATCATTTTTTTTTGTTTAACTTTACTTTTTTTCCATTCAAAATATTTTCACACATTTCCACTTGAGCAACCTTTATGCAAATGAGCACATGATCTTATTTCCTGTGGGCTGTGATTACTTCCCTAACTCTTTGTTGTTCTTCATAGTAACTGTCTCTACTAATCAACATTATATTGAATCTTTAAAAAAATCAGGGCAGACTGTCAACTGGGGGCAGTGCCCATTTCCCATAAATCACTGCGATTCTTGTACCTCGAGTGTCATGTCTTCATCAAGTTGTTGTACAAGGTAAAAGTCAATTTCTCTGTGGAAAGGTGTTTCAGTTTTGATATCAGTGAAAAACAGCAAACATTTACCCCAGTTATGAATGTGATGAGCCATATTACTCAACATCATAAGAAATTACACTCACTGGCCACTTAATTAGGTATACCAACACTGATCCGAGTCACAACTGGACTGGTTAAGATTGTTGAATCTTTTGTCGAGTTGTCATTTGGATAAATTTTGGACAACTATGGATGACGGAGAATCTACACAGACTTCTTAATTAGGTAAACATAAACAACTGCTTCTTCACACAGGTATAATCTGCCAATCACATGGCAGTAACGGTGCATCTGTGTATGTAGTGGCATGGCTGTTGTTCAGAAAATTCTTATTTGAGGGATCAGAAGTGAAAGGCTGGAGTGATCTGAGATGATAAAATGGCAGCAGTAACTCACTAGAACACCTGTTAAAACAAAAGGTATGCAAAAGACTCTTCCTGCACACATAACACACTGAATCCTGCATCTTGAAGGGCCACAGCAGCAGAAGATCACGGGGGGCCACACCTGTCAGCTGAGAACAGCAACTAAGGCAGGGATTCACATGGGTTCTCCAAACTGGACAGCAGGAGACTGAAAAATGCTGCCTGGTCTGATGAATAATGATTTCTAATAGGACAGGGGCACACTGTATTGGCACACTTTAACCCTTTAACTCCCAGCTCAACTGTTTGGCAGAGGTAAATAATTTCAGGAATATCTAATATGTTAAAAATAAGTCATTTTAATCTTTTTGAGATACAGAATTAAATAACTGATATTGTCTTTGTGTGGAATTTAGAGGTTCAAAAGGCTAAACTTTTTTGTTAGAATTACCTTAATTATTATTTTAAATACTGAAGCATTTACTGATATGATGATTTATTTACAGAAGATCTGTTATTCGTCAAAAACATTTTTGTGTGTCAAACAGTATCATTCATTTAAATAGATTAATAATTTTTGATTTTTGCCATTTCTGATGACAGAGTTTGTTTGAGGTGTTCTTTGGAAAGGGATTCAAAAAGTCCTTGAAACAAAAAGAAGAGACTCCAAGGCACTCTCTTTATACTATTAAATGCCTTCATTTAAACAGCATGGTCATGTAGACCTTTAAGGTCTTTGGAGTCTCTTCTTTTTATTAACAGTTTTAACTTTTAAATCCGAAATCAAGAAAATATCTTGTGTTTGGCTTGTTTGTAGTTTCTCTGTTACCTGAACAGAATGACATAATAGACCAAATTGTATTAATGACTTAATTTGGTTTATTTTTTAAAACATCAGATGCCCCTAAACTTATTAATGACCTCTGCCTAACAGCTGGTAGTTGAAGGGTTAAGACACTTGGCACTGATTAAGAATCAATATTTCACCACAGCCAAGCTGAGTATGGCTACTGACAATGTCTAACCATCTTCTGAGGGTTATTTACAGCCCAATCCTGTGCTGTTTCACAAAGCTCAAACCACTGGTTTCTTGAACATGACAATGAGTTCTCTGTTCTCCAGTGGCCCCCACAGTCACTGCATCTCAAACCAGTAGAGCACCTTTGGGATGTGGTGTAACGGGAGATTGCATCGAGGATGTGCTGCTCACAAATCTGCAGCAGCCGTCTGATGCTGTCATGTTAATATGTATCAAAATTTCTAAAGAACATTTACAGCACCTTGTTTATAAAATGGCAAAGACTTGTGGCATAAAGAAAAAGGGAGTTTAACCCTGTACAAGCAAAGTGACCAATGAATGTAATTCCTTACTTACTTACGGGTTTCAACATACCCTTTAAATAGTTGCAGAATGCCTTAAAGCCATGTGCTTTAAAGACACAACCAAAAGCTTTGATACTCAGAGTGTGTACGTCACTAGAACTTTCAAAGTTTGTCAGTCTTTGCAAAAACACTCGGTGACGAATGACACAAGCTGAGTAAAAGCTTTACATCAACCCTGATTTCAGCATGAATAGTCTGGGTGTGTCACATGTGGGTGGATCGACTTTTACTGTGTCTCCCTTTTCTGAACCATAGACGAGGTGCGGTGCTTCATGAGTCAGCGAGGTGACAGGTAGTAACCATGACAACAGTAGTGTTTTTCAGCAGCAACAAAACCTTTCAGCGTAAATGCAGCAGTGTGGGGGGACAAGAGAGAAATATCTTGAATATAGAGTCAAAAGTAGTTTCTTTACAGCTTTATGTTACGTTTTAGGAGCACCAAATATAAATCACAAAGCCTGAATCTAAAAGCAGTGATTTTGATTTGTTGTATTAAAAATTTAAAATATGCATGAAGAAATAAAAACTTTTCATCCCTTTCAAAACCTGCTACTATAATAATGTTATCACAAACTGAGATGAAAAGACTATTTTAGACTAAAAAAAAGAGACTATATCTGAAGAAATGCTGCATAATTAACCAGTCAGATAAGACTAATCATTTTTGCTTTGTCAGCAAACTAATTTATGTTAGTCAGAACCCTCAGGTAAAAAAAAGACATCTTACCTTATTTTCTTCAGGTCAGGATGCTTCGGTATTATCTTCAGTAATTCTCAGTATTTCTTGCTGTTTTACTGCAGTATTCAGGGTGCTACTTGCTTTTATACTCAAATCCCAGCCCTTCCCCCTGTGAGCCAATCAGCACTGAGCTGTGATCCTGGTGGCTCCCACTGATGATGTCACCTCAGCAGAGTCAGGTTTATGGCTTCAGGGGTGATTTTCCAGGCAGTGAAATCAGATGAGTTCACAGGAGCGGTGACTTTTACAGTAAGAGTGGGAGGCTTTCAAAAGAGTTCATACGTGCAGCTACTCAGTCAGTTAAATTATTTAAACAGTTTTTTTAAGAGGAAATGTTCAGGCTGATGATTTGGCCTCTTTATTAATGAGGATTATTAAATTATTTCAATACCTCAGATCAGTTTACTCTTTGTGTTCGGTTTAGTGTAAACAGTAAATGACATGATTTCTTTAGTTTAGATGATGTCTGGTGTGTGACAGTAGTTTTTTATTTTACCTAGAGCTTGTCTGTAAATCGGAAAATAAAGCAGTTTTTTTGTTGTTTTTATTTTGTAGTTACTCACCAAATGAAACAGCATGATTCAGTTTAAGAGCTCAGAGGGATATGAAATTTTAAATGAACTATCAACATATGTTCAAATGAGATGAAGGGTAAAATGATATAATCTATATCAGTGTAGTGTATGTTTATTTAATTTCAGGAACAAAAAAAGATGTAGGGTCATGTAAGCAATTAAATACATTTTTATGTGTTATGTGTTATTTACTACAAGGTAATCTTTGTGAAATGTTTGGCTAGATGGTAAAAGGTAGTTTTATTTATTTTGTTTTGTTTTCCATATGGAGCATTGTTTATATCAGTAAAAGTCAAACAAAGTTTATTCTTGATTGGGAGTGTCAGTATCTCAGTCACTTTCTGCCTCAGCCTGTTAATTTTTTGTTTTGATTTTTTGTTTTACTCTGGAACTTTGGCATCATGAGATCAGCTTCTGATCTGCATCTAGCACAGTAACAAAAATAGACAGATAGAAATATAATTTAAAATGCTTGGCATTTTGTTGTTGTTGTGATGTCCTTTAATAATAAGGTTGTAAGGCAACCGTTTTGTATTGTGAAAAAGGTGGCCATGTCTGGTAGTAGGGCTGAACGATTTTAGGAAAAGATTAAATTGCCAATATTCTGGCAGATATTGCGATTTCAATTCGATTCACGATTTTCTTCAAATCAAGCTTTGGGATATTCACATGTAGGGCTGAACAATTTTAAGAAAATATCTAATTTAGATTTTTCTGGCAGCTATTGCAATTCACGATTTTTTTTTTCAAATCAAACTTCAGTGCAAACTTCACTTTGTTTACAGTTCAGACAACAGTAAGGAAATAAATGATGAAAAACACTTAACACATTATTCACCTTCAATAGTGATGATGAATAATCTGTTTTCATTAACTTCTACTCCTAAACAGAGGCTTTGTGTTGTTGACCTGCTTACCAGCACTTTTAACATATAGATTGTCTACAAATTTGTAAAACAGTATGTGTATAATACTTGACACAACAGATCCTGAGTCAGTCAGGAGTGCTGCAAAAAAATTGCAGCTTTGGCGATCACAAAATTGCATTGTCTAAAATTGCGATTTCGATCTGAAAACGATAAATTGTTCAGCCCTATCTGGTTGTGCTCTCCACCATCAATCAACAGGTTAAGGGTTCAAGACAAACTCAAGCTGCCGCCTGTCCATGTGTCCTTGAGCAATACACTTAACCTCAGTTTGCTTCAACTGCTGCATGCAAAGATGATGATGGAAACCTTTCATTGAAACTCAGAACCATCAGTGAGTGAATGTGAGAGTGAATAGGTGTGAATAGTTGTTTCTGGGTAGATGTAACCTGTGATGTAAAAGCACTTTGAGTTGTCACAAAGACTTTAATCACGCTATATAAACTCAAGTCAGTTAAACATTTATGGGGATCTTTGGATGACTGCATAAACTGGAATTGAATTGAATATGACCAAGGAGAAAAAAGTAATAAAAGAGAAAAAGTAATAGTGGAGTGGTTATATATGATTATATTTCAACCAGCCAGCTGGTGCTGTTGTGCCAATGGTGTTTTTGTTGTCATATGAGACATTCTGTAAGGTAAACTCATCACTTCTGCTGTTTGCCTCCAATTTGGCATCATGGAACTTTAACTCATCTTTATTTTCTCATGATTTACTGGAAGATGTCAATCAGGACATTTTATCTTTCTTTTTTAATTGGAAAAATGTTTGCAGATTGAATCACGGTTGGAAAGAGGGATGGGTACAGGTTGTGTAAACTGGACAGGACAGGACAGACCATGTTGGTGCAGAAGCATGAATTTTGAGCCCATGTCTGTAAACTAGGAAGCCCATTGCTGTCACAGGGGTGACTTAGTAATACAGCTTCTCCTAGACCGTTATTCAGACCTCTCAATAAGCCTTCAATCTGCTGTTGTATGTTGTAGTCGGGATCAGTAGAATGTGAACTGCAAACATAATGCTCTGTCACTGAGTCCTAATGTCCATATTTAAAACAATCAGCCAAATTTAGTGACAGCCCAGTGGGATAAATAGAGGAGCAACACATCTATGTACTAACCAGGGAGTTGGACTGTTTTATTTATCCCAGTGACTGCTACCTAACTCCATACAGCACTCTGTCCTGATCTAAGGAGAAAAGTTGCTGGCGGAAGGATATGTAGCCCTTTGTCGCTTCACAAAATAGTTCTTAACACAGGAGCTTTGTTGGGGAAAAGTTAGACACTGTGAAGAATCTTATTGTTGCATATTGTCCAGCCAATGCAGTTTTTTGAGTAGTTTTGACCTTGAAGTGAGATAACTACAAGGCTTTCAGTGGCACCATGCACTGCTATGTAACCACTACCACCAGCCCCGATATCTCCCCTTACGAACAAACTCGCAGGTTCCTTTTCCGGCAATCATATGTACAAGTACCATGGAACTCGGGCAACCCCACCTTCAAAAAACCTGAACTACCCCTTTAAATAAATTACATGTTAAAACTCCTTAACAACTATTTTCATGAAACATTTAGAGGCAGTTATGTAAAATCATATTTGATAAAATTAAGTCTTTTTTATATGCATCTGACAAAAAAGTGCTCAAAAACATTAATGATGGTTGTAAACAGAATTCTGTATTGAAGGAAAATACAACATATAAATTTGAAACCATTAATGCAACAAAGTAGATAACATTCTTAATTATGTGGGCCAAATGGTACAGAAAATAGCTGATTCGATATCAGACAGAATGTCGGTTAGCTCATGTTGTTTAATATGTACACATATAATAATGATTGCCACAGATATCTGAAGTTCCCTCGCTACCTTTGCTTTTCTTGCTTAGACAAAGAAGAAAAATGACCCATGTTGGGACATGGAAAGAAAACAGGTCTGCACTGAATGTCAAGTGCAGAAGCATCAAAATCAGGCTAAATGCATTCAAACCTATGTGAGTGTCCTAACTGGCCGTGAATGCTGCAATGCTATGTGATGAGTCACAAGGCATTGTTTTTGTCTTACTCCTCATTTCTACTTCCTCTCTGTCACTTGTATCTGGGTGGACAAAGAGTGAAGCGGGAAAGATTCCATCGATGCTGGATGGATTTTCTTGGTTTCCTTTGACTTTTCTCTTTCAGCAGAGCTTGTTAATCTGCTGAATATAATGGAGATAGCAGAACATTTATTTATGCGTATTTCAGGTACTGAAAAAATTTACTCTCACTTTGAGCTTCAAGGGAGAAGCTTTGTTTGGCTCACAGAGAGCTGCGTATTTATGACCATTTAAGTTAAACATTCACCAGTACAAAGTACTACACGCCCGTTTCTCAAGCCTGGGCAAACTCTTTATGTTTGCAAAGGGAAACATGGGGCATGAAATTAGACTTTTAAAGGATGTAGTTTGAACTGCAGGCTTGCAGCAAAACATTCACTTTCACATTCAGTTAGGACACTGTACTCACTATACAAAAACATACATTTAAGCAAACAAACAATAAAAACAGCAAAAACTGAACATTTTTTGGCGATTACATAGTACAAAAGATTTTTTTCAGAATGTGTAACAGTTCATTGTGTGGCATTCAGGTATGATAAGGTCCTTGTTCATTATGAAAACCGCTTTAAGGAGAAAATGTGGTGGTGGTCTCTGTGTCTGTGGCTGCTGAGCTCCTCCTCCTTCCACATGTATACCTGAAGAACCTCTCCTGGCTCATGCAGCCAAAGTCCTTCAGCAGCTTCAGCAGGTCGTGGCGAAACTTCACTCCGATAAATGCATAGACAAAAGGGTTCAGGCAGCACCTCAGGAAGGCCACGGCCTGGGTGACATCAATGGCATAGAGGAGACGGTTTTCATAGCCACAGTTTGTAGTTCCTCCTTGTGCTGTTAGAATGGTCATCCAAAACAGGACCACATTGTACGGCAGTTGGAAGACCAGGAAGACTGTGACAACAGTGAGAATCACCTTGATTGCCTTGTTCCGTTCAAAGTTACGAGCCTGGCAAAGAGTCTGAGCGATGTTGCTGTAACAGACACTCATGACCAGGAGCGGCAGGGCAAAAGCTAAAACCATCTCACTGGTCTGGAATTTGACACGGAGCGGGTCAGAGGTGCTAGAGTATGGTGTGCAGGTGTCATTAGTGATGGTGGTGTAGGTCATTTCTGGTATGGAGAAGATTAATGCAATCACCCAGATTACAACTGATGACACCTTGCTGAAAAACATTGATCTGGACCTGTTGCGATGGGCACAAACAGCCTTGGCGATGGCAAAGTAGCGGTCTACGCTGATGAAACACAGAAGGAACATGCTGCTGTAGAAGCTGACCTTGTAAATCGTGTACATGGCTTTGCAAACCACATTGCCCAGCATCCATTTTGCCGTGGCGTTGGCAGCCCACAAGGGGAGTGACAGGGCAAAAAGAAGGTCTGCAAATGAAAGGTTGAGCAGGTACACATCCGTCATGGTCTTGAGACGCTTAAAGTAGAGGAAGGTGAGGATGACGAGAAGGTTTCCAACCAGCCCCAGGAAGCAGATAATGGAGTAGAAGGTAGGAATGAACCACATGCGAAAATTCCGGTTGGACTCTTTGACACAGAGCTGAACAAAGTCGCTATAATCTACAGTGGCGTTCTCGAAATACAATGGGATATAATATGTTGAATTCTCATCATCCTGAGACAAGCAAGCCTGCAAGACAAAGTGTTTTCATGTTAATGTGACCTTTAGATCAAAAGTATCAACCCTATAAAGCCAATTGTATCATATTTGATACATACTTTTATAATACCTCTATCTACTCAATATGATCAACAAATTACAAAAAAACATCTGAATACAATCAGATAAATGATAAAAATGTCCTTGAATGGATTATCAGTTGCCAAAAACACCTAATATATCAAATGAGATATGAAAAATCTAGATGCTGAATTTTATGGACATTTTACTATTTTTAGTATTTTAGCAGAAAGTGAAACAAACACTACAGCTCCAAAAAATTAGAATTTTTTGGCTATGATATATGGTCTTGGGCTTTAAAGTATTAAGGTACAACTTAATAGGGAAAATGACAGAAGTAGTGAAAAATGTTGAGATAAATATTTGAAAATCTAAGATTAATATTGATTTACAAATTTGTGATAAGCACTTTTTCTTAACATTCAAATTTGACATTATTCCTATAATGGGGCCCAGTGGTATGCCTGGCTCAATAAATATTGGCAATGCATTGGGTGTCATTTAAACGCTGTGTGGATGTATTTGTCTGGAAATAATGAGTGGTGAGGTGCAAAGCTGGTGTACTTTGGAGTGGAGGATACAGAAAATGACAGTGCTTTAAACTACCCAGATCTTGGTCTAAATCTGCGACTTTGAGGACACAAAGTAGCAAAACAGGAGAGATTGACATCCATGAGATCAAATTACACACTTTATAGAGCTTGTTTTGCTCCCATGAGATGCACAGTTGCACACCTCTACCACTGAATATCATGGCATATGTTGAAAAATTCAGTTTAAAGTGTGTCATGGGACAGAAAACTTAGAGACAGGCCAGCTTCTTCAGCGCTCCTTAGTGCGCTATTCCCATGCGCTCCAGCACACGTGATACTCCCAGAAATAAGAAAAACACCTAGAGGATTTAAGATTCTACTTAAAAAGGAGCCACATTACTAATATCTGCTTCCAGATTACTGAATCTAATTGAGAATTATTCTCACAGATCATTAAACAGTCTGTCCAGTGGGAATAGCAGAACACAAGCTGCCCACACACTGATTTAAGAGAATGAACACTTAACTCGTATTCTTCTGATCCAAATTTTAAGACCAGTTGAAAAACTGCAAGAATTCATATCTTGCACTGTTGGATCTTAGGAAGGTTCTAAGTAGAGCTTCAAAATGCAAAAACAGAGAGTGAGAGTGAGACAAAACAAAATTTGAGTAAGCAATATATTGCAAACAACACTTAAACTAAAATAGGCTGTTCATCAGCTGATCAAAAGTTTAAGAACATCACTGTTTCTGCATTTTGAAGCTCTACTTTGAACCTTCTTAAGATCCATCAGTGCAAAGTCTAAATTGTTGTAATTTTTCAACTGCGCTTAAAAATTTTGATCAGGAGTGTATTGGTTTGATCTCTGTTGCGCCCAAACACACGCATGTATAGTCAAGGCACAGTGTCACTCCTCTAATGTCTGGCTTTTTGCTGAGAATTTGTGTTGTCAGATTAGCAAAATATAGCTAACAAGATCCAAAATGCAGCAAGCCAGTACACAGTTTACTCTACACTGTCAAAATAGGGCCCGTTTTGTCTTCCCTAACATGTCCATCACAGCCTAAACAGCATCACCACCCTCAGCAGGCCCAGGCTCTATGCATGTGAGCTTCAAGAGACAATGAAAGATAAAGAAAGATGGTAGGTGAGTTGGCTGAACCAAGGCTTGTTTTAACATTAATCTCAACATTTTGACTTAATCTGATCCTTAAACTGTTTTCTTGAAATTTGATCATTATCATTTCTCAAAAGCGTAAATTTTTTGGTATTTAAACTTCTTTTCCCCAACATTTTAAGTTTTCTTTAAAAGTGCAAATCAATGAATCTTTATCTAGAGATTACAAGATTTCTATTCCAGAACCAGTGTCTTAAGAGATAAAGGGTAAAAGAGAAAAGCAAATGACTACGTGCATGAAAGTAAAAGAAAAAAGAAGCCACCTGCTTGGTGCCAGACTACACATTTTACTTTGAGGTACAACTTTACCCCCAACCTAAATTACTCTTTCAAGAGAGGGGTTGTGGTTTGGTACCTGCAGAGGTTTTTTGAAACTTTAAGTAACACAAGTTTGTAGGGCAGTTGTTTTTTAAATATATAGAAATAAGAAGAGGCGTCAGGCTTGTGTGTTTTCTTACCTTAGGATTCATTAACCACAACAGCACGGCAAGAGGGAGCTGTTTTAGATCTGAAAAAGAAATTCATGGTTACTTTATTGATGCACAACTTTGAAAGGTTCATTTACCATTTACTGAATATTGACTGTTTTTGCTTTTTTTCCCTCATCTATATGTAGGACTTTGGAAAAATAGTTAAAGAAGGACATTTTACTCTTGTTTTCAGGGTAAAAATAGTGAGTCCAGAAAAAGAGATTAAAAGTTAAGGCAAGGGCAATGAAAATATGTGGTTAAAATTTTATTTAAAGTACTTTGCTAAAGTTTGAGGCATATGCAAATGATTCTGTGAAAAAGGAACGTTTTCAAAATTATCGTTTTTTTAAACAAAGAAAATGTAAAAATGTTATATGAAGAAACAGAGGACAGCTCAGTCGAATCACTATTTGGTGTGAAAACCTTTTGCCTTCCAACCACTATCATTTCTTTAAGGCACACTTGCAAAATTCAGAGGTCCTTTCAGGGAAAAGTCAGGTTTAAAGTTAATCATAAACAGAAAGCAGGTGACAAAGATCATCATTTTCATATGTAGGGTGAAACAGACTTGTAACTGAAATGGATTCATGTCACAGGTCATACACAATGGCAAGACTAAGCCCAGCAACGACACAGCAGGTAGTTGCACTTCACAAGATTTCCAAGCAGATTGAGGTTTCAAGATGAGCTGTTCAAACTCCTTAAATGAGAGGCTAAGAAACGGGTGAAGTTGAGGGCCATGACTTCAGTGGTTGCCTAAGGAACAAGGGTGCAGAGGCAAGGCTGTGCTTAGGAATACTGCTCCATCATTAAGCCATCCATTTGGCCTTGTGTCTAGAAACCTAAGTTCAAATGAAACTGAATAAAAACAAGTTATAATATATATGATATGATTATGATAATCTCTGAGTCGAAGGCTTAATTGATTTAAGAGTGGGACTGAACACAAGGTCATGAATTCCATCCAAATAATCACTGAGGAAAAAATGCCTTGATTCTTTTTAGTTGAATTAGGGATGGGCGATATGGCAAAAATATCACATCATGATTTTTTAAAAATGAAAGCACGATCACGGTTTTATCACGATTCTTTTTTACGTTGATTTTTCTGGACTAATTTGCATGTTCGACCATTTTTCCCTATGTTTGACATATGAAACATGTAAAATCCTAAAAGAAAAAAAAAAGACAAAGACGGAAAATTTCTGAACAGGTTTTAATTTAAATAGTGCAGTTTTTATAAAAATGTGCAATAAATGTAAACAAAAGGTATTGAACAACAATAAAGTGCTCTTTTGTTACATAAAAAGTAAACACACCAAACAGCTTATTGAAAAGGGTCAAATATAAATGCAAACTTAAGTCACTGGTTATCTCTTAAAGTGCAACAATTTAGAACAAATGTTATCTAACTGCAATGTCTATAACCTGAGTGAATAATACAGCTGCTTTAGAACAGATTTTTGTTCAGACATCTTCAAGCTTTTCTCTCCTTTTCTCTTTCCGCCATGGCTTCACACTACATAACCAAACAGGAGATCCCACCATGCACTGCGCGTAATGTGCTATGATGGATTAGTCGGGTGCGCGTCAAAGTCTCTGCGCCCACACAGACAATTCGACAATCTTTCTGCTTTGTGAGATCATCCCCACGTTATAATCCTTAACAATTTAATATCGTCATATCGCACAACCCTAATTTGAATGAAGAAATTTGCAATTCAATTTCACAGAGAAGGCGCATATTCCCAGGTTATCATTGCAGGACATTGTGCATTGAAGTATTTGAATTAATCCCTTTCCTTTACTCTTCTATAGTGCTTATTCCTTTCAGGGTTGAGGGGGGTGCTGGAGCCTATCCAAGCTGTCAATAGGCGAGTGGCAGGGTACACCTTGAAAAGGTCGGCGGTCAATTGCAGGGCCACATAGAGAGACAGACACCCATTCACTCTCACACTCATACTCGGGGGCAATTCAGAATTACCAATTAACCTTGTAAAGCATGTTTTTGGTCTGTGGGGGGAAGCCTGAATTCCTAGGAAGAACATGCAAACTTCACACATGATGCATGGATCGAATGCATGGGTCCAATTTCATGAATTAAAAGAGTTTTGGAAGGAAGTCTGAGCCATTTAGTGAAGTTGAGCCTTAACAAAGCAGCCTGCATGGAGAAAAGTTTTAAATATAGCATGCAATCACATTAAGATGTTTCTGGCTGCTTACTTTCACTTAATATTCTTTAAATAATGTAGAGCAGCATCATCTGAAGCAACGACGAGCTCTACCCTTTCTGGTGCTTAGTTTCTTAAGGACACAGAGCTGACTATCATCACAGTGGCTAATGTTCAGGCTAATGCCAGGTTCCTCATACAGCCCACTTTCAATGCCCCAAACCGTAACTTTAAGGATGTAGCGATTAGATTGTGCTGGCTACAGGTCAAGGCTATTGAGACCTATTCTCCTCTTTTTCTCATAAATGCAACATCTTAAGAGCATATTGTAACTCAAATAGAAACTTATAAGACCGTGGGCCCAATGTTCACCCCTTTCTTTCTAAATGTATTTTTTGGGGCATTTTTTGCCTTTAATGATAGGAGAGAGACAGTGGATAGGCTTGTGAAAGGGGGTGAGAGAGTAGGGGAAGACACTCTGCAAACTGGTCACAGGTGGGATTCGAACCTGGACCGGCAGAAGCAAGTACATGGGGTGCCTAGTTGCTAACCACTCCGCCAAACTAGCACCCCATGTTGACCTCTTTCTTAAAAAAAATTCTAGGAATCACACCATCACAAAAGCTACTGCAGCCCTTCTTTTTCATGCATCACGTATTTACACTGACACTCATACTATGTAGAGGCATACAACTTTCAAGTGGTATTTCTAGTTTAGGCTTGTGGTGTTGGGAGGGGGGGGGAGGGGGGGGTTCGCTTTTATACTTTTCTTTTTCTTTTTATCTACTAAGCTGCAAATCTTAACAAGTAAGGCTGAGGGGGGGCTCCAGACAGGTTTACAAAACAATGGTCAAAGCTAATGGCAGACAGAATATCAAGATTTACTCCTAACTTTAATTCTACAACCACTTGATGCTATAGTTGCAGCTAACGGCTACTTCTATTGTGTGCTAGTTATCAACTGTTGGGTCTGTTAGTCATCTGGTCAGGTGCTTCTTTTTTGTTTTGTTTTTTCTTTTTTTTCCCCCTCACACTTACCTAATGGGTATTATTATTACTTTGTGATGTTAGTGTTATATCAAGAAATGATGTAACATAAACAAGAATTATTTTTTATATCATTATTTACCTCCTTCATTTTGTCATTCTGTTTCAAACTAAATGGGCAGTTTTTATTCTAGCCCAAAATTCCTCATGTTCTAAGCAAAACTATTAACTAACTTTAGATTTATGATTCTTTTTTTGACTGTGATGCCTCGTAACCACAGTTTCTATGTCAGTATGATCAGACTTTGGTTAACTGTTTAGTTGTAAGAGTGGAGATAGAATAAGGTAAGTGGAGGGGAATTACAATGAAAGAGAAGGAAAACCAGTGCATGGCTTTCATTTTGGTTTCTTAAGAGACACATTATGATTTGTGAATGTGATGTTCAAAGTCCCCTTTCTTGTAATGCTTGTGCGTCACTGGCATACTCTAATACCACTCAATGAATTTAAAAAAGTTCCATTCACACTAGTTGGTCAAATTATAGCAGGACAGAGTGGAGCTAACTGAGGCAGAGTTTGAATTAGGTTGTCACATACGGAGCACTAAACATGATCTTTGGCAGACATACAGTGCAGTCTGTGAGCTGTGGTCTCCACGGCGCTGTATGTGAGGTTAGCACTCGCGTCTGCTCGTGGCAGCTATCGATGAAGTTGGGGTGAGCTCTTGAATAAACCACAACTTAGCCCCGATATCATAGCCGCTGTTTTCTTGAGCTCTAAAATGTAGATGTGCATGACTAGCAAACAATAGAATGCCTTTCACTTTATTACCTTGGCTGACCAGCAAGGAGCTTATATTTTGTCATCATTTGTCCACCTGCCCGTTTATCTGTTTGTCTTTATGTCAAAAAACTGATGACTCAAAAAAATTCATGCATCGATTTTGATGATAGTTTCAAGGAATGTTGGTCAGTGCACCAGACAGAAGTGATAGGATTTTGGTGGTGATCTGAATCTGAATGCAGATCCAGAACTTTCTCAAGGTCAGTGTTCCACATTTTCACAAATTACCCCACAACTTCTCAATGGATTTTCAAGGATATTGGTCATAGCACAAGGATTGAGTCTGGATATGGATCGAGGAATTTTCTGAAAGATTTGTTAACAGTGTCAGATATGGCAGTTTTTCAGTTTTGACAATGACACCTGACAAAGTTGGAGATGACTTGGTGGAGGTTTGTGCTCTTGGAGCTACTTTATTTCCTTCACAAAGTCCTTCTTGGGCCTTTCTTGATATTACGTTTAATACTGTTTCAAAAGGACCACAGTCTGATTTGTGACGCAGCCACATGTTCTGTCCTTTATGATCAAACAACTGTACAGCCAAGATACAGAGTTCTGTTTCAGTCAGAACATTACTGTTTTAATGGGCTAAGTGGTCCCCCCCTTTTTTACTATGACCAACCTCAACAGTACAGTTAGTATGTAAACGCATGCCTTAAGATGCCCTCTCTGTTTTGAATCTGGTTTTTGTAAGAGTTGTGTTTGTGTCTGCTTGCTAGACAAACAAGATTTTCTACCAGCAGAACTGTTTTTCCTTTTTTAATAGACTTCTCAGCAAACTACTACAAGCTACTAAGTAGTCATTAGTCAGATAAAGCCCAGCTGTTAGATGGTAGGAGACTTATTTACAGAGTTTAACTTTGGACTGCTGGTGTCTAAAAAAGAACTATTGCAGAACATGAAGCAGTCATCTCATCGATACCACTTTAAGTCTTAAGATGCAGATGTTAAAATTAGCTCTTTCACAGATCATTTTTGAACATGCTCGGATAGATGCAGTGACTCTCTTTGGCTTATTTGATGTTTGAGATCTTCCTCTTAAACATTCAGGTTTTCATGAATTACTTACATTAAAATATGCCTAACTTCATTTCATAGATTTAAGTTGTCAAGGTACTTACCACCAAAAGGAGTCATGCTGACGGAGAGTTCTTTGCAGTAGGTAAAGCCACTACACACCGACGAGTTAAATGTCTGTGTGTGAGTTTGGTTTCCCCTTGCTGAAAAAAAAAACACCTGAAACTTTTTTTTTCTCTCAGCCCTCAAATATCACCGTCAACAGTCAGGAGACCACAAACATACTACCTTAGCTTGGAACAAAAATACAATTCACATTATGATGATGGTGACTACTTCTATCCTTGTCAAGTTTATGTCTACCATTTTATGATACTGTTAAAATGAAAGCAGAGCATTTTAAACTGCGGGCTTCACTTTGATAATCTTGACAAACAAATCTACTTCTTTTTTAACAGTGGTTGTAAAAAGCAATCATCAAGCTACATGGAACTTCAACATGGTGAATAAACCTAGATGTAGTGGCAGTATTTCCATTTTTAAACATCATGCTGTGAGCTATGTTTTAGAATTTCCTTTTAAGTGGCCTGACTAAGTTGGTCCTCATCTTTGAGGCAAAGGTGTATTAGTACTGCTGATTAAAAAATAACAACTGAGGATGCTATTTTGGCAGAGTGGTAAGTAACCAGGCATGACCCATATACATACTTCTGCTAGTGGCCTGTGTGCTACTCTCTCTCACCGCCCTTGACGAGCCAATCCACTATCACTCTCCTATCATTAAAGACACAGAAAGCCCAATAAGTCATCTGAAAAAAAGCCATCAGAAATGTTTGCATTAGGGTCCCCAGCCATTTTTGTAGTCCTTATCAGCAGTTTGTTCGCAGCTGTTCTTTTAAACACACAATGCTTCAAAGTCAAAAGCAGGCAGTATGCAAGGCAGATGCTTTTTTTAAAACCATATAGATTTATTGATTTTTAGCTTTTAATACATCAGATATTATTACAGCAATAGTTTGGTAACGATGTGTCTCCCTTGAACAACACAACCCTCCCTCCTCTCTGCCACCTGTACATTTTTAGACATCACTGAAGATAAATAACAAAACAAGGCAGATGCATTTTATTGTTTTAGATTCAACATAAAACTCTCTTATGTGTGTGTTCATAATTAACCTTATTTCATGTATTTGTCTGTTAAGCTATTCTAAAATCCAGATTATTTTTGGCTTTGGGAGTGAGAACTGCTGACCCACTTCCATGTTTTTGGACTCATTCCGACTCATTCTGATGTCCTCTCATCAGGCCCATTTTAAACAACTGGAACTACTCCTCAGTTTGAGTAACTCTTATCTAATTTTAATTGACAAAAATTCTTTATTGACTTCTACAATTCTACAATTTCATTTAGCGGACGCTCTTGTCCAAAGCGATGTACAACACAAGCAAGAATTTGGACTGAGGGGAAAAAAAAAAAGAAGTGCCAGGTTTTTTTTCTTCTTTTTTTTATAATGCAGCTCATCACAACAATAGTTCAAGTCACAACGAATAATTCAAGTCAGCAACAAAGATTAAAGTCGACAACATCGATCAACATTCCAAGCATTCAAAATTCAGTGCTAAATATTCATTAAGAGCTGGTCTGAGACCCTCTGATTCATTCTACCTCTGAGGACAAAGAAGAGAAGATCAGACTTGTACTGACAACAAGGCAAACATATACGGAGGTGTATAAGAACCTCTAAAGATCTTAAAAGCTCATAAAAGATCATAAAAGATCATAAAGATCTTAAAAGATCATAAAAGCTTGTTAAAAATATAATCCCTGACTGAGGCTGAAGATTTTAGCTAATGCAAGCTGTCCACCAGTTAAACATAAACCAAGTGCTTGTTTAGAACAAAATGATAATTGAGAATGTGTTATAGATTTTCATTTTTCTGACTCAACCTACTCTAAACAAAAGTTCATGTTAACACTAGCTGGTTTTCCCAGAAAGAACTTAACTTTATACCATGCTATAACAAGTATTATTAAGGTGGTAACAATGACAGAAAGTACTGTTACTAATATTTGGATTACTAGAACATCACATATTGTAGGTACTGTAATATTCCCTCTTATCTTAAAGCATATAGTTATGTCCTACTTGATATGATTGCTAGTGAGTTGGATTGTCAGTATGGTCACTCACACTGATGAGTCCAAAGACAACAGTTTTTTTTCTTTTATTAACCTTCAATTCAGGAAACAGGATAGAAAATGCTTCTAGGTAATGATGTGGTGCTCCTCTTTAGGAGCGTTATGGAGTTGCTTTTTTCCCCCTCTGTCTTCCTCCTTTTCTCACTTTTCTCATCTAAGAAAACGGGGCACCACTCTCGCTGGCGACTGGACAGTCTTCCTGTTCCTGTCCCTGCAGCATGTGACCTTTGTATGTTCTTAGACGGATTGAACTGAAATGAAGTTTTGTTACTGTGTACACGTGACATGTGCAAGACAACAAATGAATCTGAATTTGAATCTGAATCTTCGGTCATTCTCATGGACGCCCCATGAACACTTTTTAAGCTTGAACTTGTCATATTGTACCAATAAAATACTGTATTTCCAGACATCATCATTCATCTATTATTCTGTATAAAGATATAACCTGAGAGGTTTATTGATTCATTTATCATTAAAACTCTTACACTACAACTGATTCAAAAAAGCTTTGTTGCCATACACAACAGGTAAAACTGCAGAACTGAATATAATATGTTTGAGAATGTTTGTATCTTTACTCATTCACTGTATGTTTATATATATATATATATTTTTTTTTTCTCTACAACAAAGGATGTTTCAGCATTAAAATCAATATTTGTCAAAGTTTAAATAC
Source organism: Scarus forsteni (assembly GCA_036419115.1). Classification (NCBI taxonomy): domain Eukaryota; kingdom Metazoa; phylum Chordata; class Actinopteri; order Labriformes; family Labridae; genus Scarus; species Scarus forsteni. The sequence goes on from JAZDUH010000098.1 coordinate 38,249,955, forward strand.
ATCATTGAAGCTATTGATAAATTGCCATTATTCTTTGCATCCTGTTGACAAGTTGCACTGGGCAACAGATGAGTCCCGGCAGACCTAACCCCTGTACTTACTTCCTATAAAGATGTTTCTGCACACCTGTATCTCTGCGGTTGTGGTTTCTTGCTTTCACTTGAAGCAACACAAACCGCATGCTGCAGAACATGGCATGCTGCAATGCAGGAGATAATCTATCACAATGAAACTAAAGCACGACCAAATCAGATAGTAACAATGCATGACAAATGAAAGAAAGAAAACGCATTTGAAGCCTTAATTTCCCCTGCAGGCCTTAGTCATTCATTTATTCAGGAAGTCATTTTAATATTGAAGCGTGCACAACTGTATCCTCAGGAGGGTTGTTCGCTCTGCACAGAAAACAGGAAATCAGAGTAATTCCATCTCATGGTACCCACTTCCCTTACCTGTGCGAAGTAAACTGTCTCAGAGAATAAATATGCTCAATGCCAAATGTCTGTAGACAGGGAAAAAAAAGAAATTATTTTGTTTTTTTAGTCACTAACGAACCATGACTGCTTAGAAGTAGGACATTAATAAAAAAAAACATATTGTGATATTTTTAGCTAAATAGTGGATCATTAAAGGCCTTATACGAAGTCCCTTTTTGTAAAAAAAATTAGACAAACAAAAGAAAAACATGCTTTTGATAAGAAAGGTATAGTTTTCAGGCTAAATTTGGTTTATGATATCATGTGGTCAACAAGAGAATGACCGTGTACTTTCATTCACTTGCCGAGTATTGGGCCTTACATCTTGGCTTCAAATCAACTTGTATCTTTTGCTTTTCCCTTTTTTTAGAAATGTATTGTTATTTCTACAAAATATTGCTCAACCTTACTTGCAAGTAGACCAATATGCTCATTTAAAGTAAAAGTAAGATACTTGTGCCCCAGTAAAGGATAAGGGCTCAATAAGGAAACCCCAAAACCCATTAATGCTCGGATACACTGATAAGTAACACAGTCTACCACATTGCCTTTAGCTGCTGCAACCCAAATAGCTTCTACCTCCCTCAACAGACCCAGGCTTTTTAAATACAAGTTCCAGATACTGACAATGCCAATACCACCTACTCTATTGCATGCCCCCCCTGCTCTTCCCTTATACAACTCTGAAGACTGACGGGCAAGAACAGACATTCTTTGGGTGGGACCTTCCCTTCACCAGTGTCTTGTCCACTTAGTCCCTGGGGATCCTGTTGTGTCTCGGGCATTTAAATGCTCTTACCACCCAGCAAAGGAAAATCTCCTTTATCTTACCCAGCCCACGACTTGGCCATCACAGCCCTCCGCCAGCAGACCCAGTCTCTGTGCATGCAGGATTCAGGAAGCAACAATACCCATATAAGCAATAGAAGGTATTTCTTACACTATTTGCCTATCTGGCAATGTTGAGAAATCCTTGAGAAAAATCCTGGATATGCTTTGGGTTTGGATCACCTCCAAATTCTAATTCTACCTTGTGCTAAGACTTCCATTCCTAAACATTTGATTGAATCTGTTCTTAACTTTTTGAGTTATCCTGTTAACAAACTAACAGACACTGGCAGATGTTATGTTTTTTATTGTTATTTCCCTATTGAGATAATTACTCTAAATGTAAGTGAACAGAGTGCATGACATAGCTTCAAAAGAATTTCCACAGTTCAAACACCTCAAGAAGCCCCACTAATAGCTTCAGGGAATGGATGGTGTCACTTTACATTCACCTCAACGTTTGAATATCAGTAAAGCGTTATCTAAGCCACTCACCTGGCCATCTAAGAGACACCTTTTAGTGATCAATCATTTATGAACACAGTTATGAAGTGTATTAACAATACAATAGTGAAGTATTAGTTATGCATTAGTAAATACTTTTCTCATCGTTTTTAAAGCATGATCAATAAGTTTTGATACGCATTAACACAACTATGATGCTTTATGCATTTATCAGGCTGGGCTTGCTACCTTGAGACAATGGGCTAAATCTGCTGATGAAACAACGGTAGGATGTGATGCTGGTTGGTGTCATTTGGAGTGAGGGCAACTGCTGATGCCACGAATATCATAAGGGGTAGAGATGCAGCAAACTTTTCGTCTTGCTCATAAAAGTACTCCATCATGTGGAGGAGATATGTTATACTACGGAGCCCCCCTGGTGACATTAGATAGAAAAAAAATAATGAGTGGCCACGAGGAAGTAAGGCGAGGCCACGAGAAAGTTAATGCGTGGCCACGACAAAATTCACCTTTAGTATTGAGATCTGTCAGTTTCAGAGCAATGCAGAGACTGTAGCCTCTCAGTATGGACAACTTTGAATACATTTCTCATTATTTTAATTCGGGAATGAACTGTAATGACAGTCTTAAATCACTTGCAATTAGGCATGGAGTAATTCTTAGCAAGAGACACTTAATTCGGCTGCTCTAAATGACTGCGGTCACATAATCCGTGCTTCCGTGATTCTGTTGCGCACTTTGCCCAAATGTTACGGTAGGCAAAAGGTTACGGAGGCATGACGGTGGTGCGTTCAGTGGCACTGTGGAAAAATAACTGCTAATTTCCAGACAATTTTACTGCAACATTATTGATTTAGAGCACATCAAAATCAGGCACTTGAGGCCTATTTTACGATAAGCAAATATCAAAAAATTAAGTAAAAAAAATTAAAATCAAATTTGTACTTATGATCTAGGAGGTCCAACAGAATATTGTACAGTACATTCCCAGGTAGGCCTACCTCTGTGCTTCTTTCCCGAAAATTTACTGTAGCATTATTGATAAAGAGCACATCAAAATCAGGCATTTGAGACTCATTTTTATGAACGGCAAATATTTGTAATTCTCATCTATCTATCTATATACAGTCATGGAAAAAATTATTAGACCACCCTTGTTTTCTTCAATTTCTTGTTCATTCTAATATCTGGTACCACTAAATGTATAATACAATGAACACAACAAAAAATGCAGCTGGTCACATAATACTTTATGTCCTATTTGACATTCTTAAGCTTAATTGATTCCCAGGGTATATAAGAGGCCATTTCATGTCACAAGCAGCACTGCACATGCAAAGGCCTAGAGTGGTTTCCTGCTTACATTCAAGCCGTAGCACAACTCAGAAGTTGTCAGCTCTCACATAATGCCTAAAACAAAAGAATTATGTGAAGCCACAAAGGCAGCCATCTTGGCACTGCTGGAAATTGGCATGAGTGAGAGACAGGTAGCGAAAAAACTGAAGATCTCCAAGACAGCCGTTCATTACAACAAAAAAAAACAAGCTGAACATGGCACTACCAAATTGCTACCTGGCCGTGGCAGGAAACGTCTTTCTACCCCACGAGATGACCGTGCACTCATCCGTTCCTGTGTCAGGAATCGTCGTCAGACCATATATACAGTCATGGAAAAAATTATTAGACCACCCTTGTTTTCTTCAATTTCTTGTTAATTTTAATGCCTGGCTCAACTAAAGGTACATTTGTTTGGACAATTATAATGATAACAACAAAAATAGCTCATGAGAGTTTAATTTAAGAACTAAGAACTATTCATTTTCCATGGTTTTCTTGATAATAACCAAAATTACTTAAATTCTTACATCAATAGCTATGGCATTGTACCGCCAAAAACACTACTTTTAAGCATTCCATGTTTTCTTTTCTGTTTGCTTTAAACACATGATACACACAAGAGTTAATACTTGATTGCATAACCATTGTTTTTGATGACTGCAGCCATGCGTCTTGGCATGCTCTCCACCAGCTTCTGACATTGTTCTGCTGTCACAGCAGCCCATTCCTGTTGGACAAATTCAAACAAATTTTCTTTGTTTTTGGGCTTGTGGTTCTCCATTTTGAGTTTGATGATTTTCCACAGGTTTTCAATTGGATTAAGATCTGGTGATTGAGCAGGCCAAGGCATGGTGCGAATGTTGTGGTTCTCCATCCAGGTTTTAACTGACCTTGCCGTGTGGCAAGGGTCTTGTTGGTTAATCCAGTCATTCGAGGCAGGAAAGAGTTTTCCAGCTGATGGAAGAAGACTGTTTTCAAGGGTAGTCCTGTACATGACCTGGTTCATTCGCCTTCACACAATTGCATTTGCCCTGTTCCACTCAGACTGAAACAACCCCAGATCATGACTGATCCACCCCCATGTTTTACTGTAGGGCAAGACAGTCTGGGTTGTAAGCTTCTCCAGGCTTCCTCCTAACCAGTAAGTTGGCTGGAGGGGCATCAATTCAAAATTGATTCATCACTGAAGAGAACCTTAGCCCAATCATCAACAGTCCAATCCTTGTGGTCTCGAGCAAAGAGTAACCGGCCTTCCTCTGCCTTTCATTGATGAAGGGCTTCTTGCGTGCTCTGTGTGACTTCAAACCAGCTTCAACAAGTCGGTTTCGAACTGTCCTTGCTGAACAAGTCACATTTCTCGACAGTGCCCACTCATTTTTAAGGTCCCTGGAGGTCTGACGATTCCTGACACAGGAACGGATGAGTGCACGGTCATCTCGTGGGGTAGAAAGACGTTTCCTGCCACGGCCAGGTAGCAATTTGGTAGTGCCATGTTCAGCTTGTTTTTTTTTGTTGTAATGAACGGCTGTCTTGGAGATCTTCAGTTTTTTCGCTACCTGTCTCTCACTCATGCCAATTTCCAGCAGTGCCAAGATGGCTGCCTTTGTGGCTTCACATAATTCTTTTGTTTTAGGCATTATGTGAGAGCTGACAACTTCTGAGTTGTGCTACGGCTTGAATGTAAGCAGGAAACCACTCTAGGCCTTTGCATGTGCAGTGCTGCTTGTGACATGAAATGGCCTCTTATATACCCTGGGAATCAATTAAGCTTAAGAATGTCAAATAGGACATAAAGTATTATGTGACCAGCTGCATTTTTTGTTGTGTTCATTGTATTATACGTTTAGTGGTACCAGATATTAGAATGAACAAGAAATTGAAGAAAACAAGGGTGGTCTAATAATTTTTTCCATGACTGTATGTATATATACACATATATATATGCATATATACATATAAATATATAAATATGTATATGTATATATATGTATATATATATATATATATATATATATATGTATATATATATATATATATATATATATATATATATATATATACATAGATAGATAGATAGATAGATGAGAATTACAAATATTTGCCGTTCATAAAAATGAGTCTCAAATGCCTGATTTTGATGTGCTCGCAATCAATAATGCTACAGTAAATTGTCTAGAAACAAGCACAGAGGTACCTGAGACAGGACTTTACAATATTCTGTTGGACTTAAGAGATCATAGTACTATTTAGATTTTTTATGATGTTTAAATATTTGCCGTTCATAAAATGAGCCTCAAATGCCTGATTTTGATGTGCTCTTAATCAATAATGCTACAGTAAATTTTCGGGAAAGAAGCACAGAGGTAGGCCTACCTGGAGGCCTACCTCAATTGTGATTTTAATCAATATTGTTGTGCCACTGAACGCACCACCGTCGTGCCTCCGTAAGCTTTTGCCTACCGTAACATTTGGGCAAAGTGCGCAACAGAATCACGGAAACACGGATTATGTGACCGCAGTCATTTAGAGCAGCCGAATTAAGTGTCTCTTGCTAAGAATTACTCCATGCTTAATTGCAAGTGATTTAAGAATGTCATTATAGTTCATTCCCAAATTAAAATAATGAGAAATGTATTCAAAGTTGTCCATACTGAGAGGCTACAGTCTCTGCATTGCTCTGAAACTGACAGATCTCAATACTAAAGGTGAATTTTGTCGTGGCCACGCATTAACTTTCTCGTGGCCACGCATTACTATCTCGTGGCCTCGCCTTACCTTCTCGTGGCCACGCATTATTTTTTTTCTATCCAATGTCACCAGGGGGGCTCCGTATTATACACATGTAATGGCATATAAAACAAAAAAAGCACTTAATTAATCTGCTCTTTAATGCTCCCAACTGAAAATCTAATATAACCATCTTAGAGCGCACCCTTAAATAGAGGTTAGCATAGTTACCTCCGCCAAGGAGTTTATGTTTTCGGGAGAGTCTGTCTGTCTGTCCGTCTGTCCGTCTGTGAACAAAATAACTCAAAAAGTTATGGATGGATTTTGATGAAATTTTCAGGAAATGTTCAGCATGGGAAAAGGAAGAACTGATTCCATTTTGGTGTTGATCCGGATCAGTGCCTTGCCACCATGACGAAAAATGTGATTTTTGTGAATAACTACTGAACTAAAATAGATATCATAATGAATCCAACTGCTTATGTTTTCATGGTCAAGGAATCTAAATATTTCGATGAAATAAAGGTAGGACTAATATTTATGCTGAAATACACAATATGGGTGAGGACTGTGGCGCTGGCAGAGGTCTGCGCTCTCCGAGTGCTTTTCTAGTTGCTTTCTGCGTAAGTAGCAATTTTGACTATCCTGATCATCTTTAATAAATGAAAATCAAATGACAAGGCAGAGTATTTTTGATTGCAAGGATATTTTCGTTCCACTCTGACATGTTTTGATGAAAGTTTGTTAAACACAGTAGCTTACATTATGCACTTTACAAAGCAGCAAGTTGCACCTGCATTCTACATTAGTTTATTGGTCCATAATAAATGATCGATGGAACAATTGTCCAACCACCTGCAAGATGTGCATTTGAAAGGCTCTGCCATTCCCAAAACCTTTCTCCTGGGGTTGTTGCCTTGGAGGACTGGTGAAATATGGTGTCATCTGGTGTGTCATGTTCCAATCAGGGTACAGTTCTCCAGCAGTCATCAAAAATGAATATATGAACCAGAGTTTGGGCAAAATATGACCCAATTAATTATGTATTACTGCTCTTTTAGAAACATAAATCAGTAATACTTGATAGATGACAACTTCATTGTTTCCAAACATGTAACTACTAATTAAAGGAGCCAAGAAGTCATTTCTGTGTTCATGATAGGTCAATAAACTTTAAACCATGTTTTTAATCCAAGTTAAGAGTTTACTGATTCTCTATTTAAGCTTGGCAAATTCTCAACAGATGTATGGATATAAATAAATCGTTCTTGTCTTCTTGACATCTTTTTTGTAAAGTCTGATATAGATTCATTGTCAGCCTTTTATTTAACCATAATTTCTCTTTCCAAATGGGCCTTACTTTGGTCTCTCAACATTGCACATTTGTTTTATTTAGCCTTGCCTTGTATGAAATTACAAAAAAAAATTGTGGAGCATTCAGTTAAAGCAGTTTGCAGATTAATTACTTTTAACTACAAGTGTTAATTGAGTTTAACTCTGGCATGACATTTACAAAAGATCTTGATCTGGATCAAAACAAATCAAAGTTTTCACATGACGTTAAACTGCACAATAATATGTTTTATGTATTTGTGGGGTTTTAGTGAAATTGTGGAAAAACCCTTTCTCACAGTCCTTTGAAAAATGACTCACTTATTCCTCATGCCATGTCCAACATCGCAAGAAAATTAAGTTAAAATCTGTTGGTAACATTTTGACAAGAAAAAACTGTCAAAAACATAATCTCTTTGGCAGAAGCAGTAGTCTTTTTTCTTTCAGGCCATGAAACAAGGGAAGAGCTAAGCAGAATAAAATGAACAAAATAAAGTTAATACCTTAGTGTAGGTTACTTGCATGGTAAATCACTACTTTAAGCTATTACTGTACCATCACAGTAGTTACCAAATTACCACAGAGCCGAAAAGTAAAGCCTTTATGAAGTGCCAAAAACATTGTTCCACACACAACTGACACGACATGAAGTCCATGTGGGGTCCTCATTGACCAGATGGCCTTCAGTTTTGTCTCAACCTCTGTGAGTAGGTTGATCTAAAGTTCACTTGAAGTCACATGCACATTATGGCAGTGTTCACTGGCCTCACAACATTCTCAGGGTTCCTCTGTTAATTAAATGACTGACATGACACGACTCTGTCCAATTCTTTCTACAGTCGATGAATTGCAGTTTATGAGGCCTTTGACAAATATTTGCAGTTAATGTTCCATGTTCCTACTGTTTTCTCATGTTTTTTTTCATAAGCTCATATCAAGCTTTCTGAACCATTACCTGTTTATGTGTCAGTCTCTGATTTGTGTTGATGCGTGTTTAGCAATACTTGTAGTTCAGGAAATAAAATTATTAGAGTTGTTTCCTGAACTACAAGTGTTGCTGGAGCTCTTTTGATCTCCTCAAGGCCTTTTCTTTCCAAGCACCTTGGAAGTTGTCGAAGTTGTGCCAGAACGTCTAACCTCTGTTGATGCGTCTTAAAAATAAACTTCTGCTTTTACTGGAGATGCAGCAAATAAAAAAGCATCAAAAATGTGAACTGTACGTTATGGGTCACTTACATCCATGGTGTTGTTTTTTCATGTTAAGCTACATTAGTACTTTCAGACATGTTGAACAAAGGAGATACAGGTACTTTATATATATATATAACTTTAATATGAGAGGAGGTGAGCAATTATTCCTTGTTCACTCTTGGTCATGTCCTATAGTTGTGTATATCTGCGGTTTAATTAAAGAAAGATGCTTTGAAAAGAATTATCCAACTAAAATTGTTCTATGCAAAACAGAAGCTTTATATCACTCATTGCCTTTGACTCCAGACTTAAATGTGGTTTTGTATGGACGTTTGCATGTATTTTCCAAGTTATTAGTAAAAATGTGGATAAAAATGGTACAAACCTTATATCACACCTTTGCTTTCTAGTCACTTGAGAGCCCCTCATAATGTCAGTGATACTTGTCTCACACCTAGACCCTGTTGTCCCCCCTGGATGCACTTAATAAGAATAATACTTGCATGTTGTTTTATACTAAAAACTCAGCTGAACAGTTTTCAGGGTAGAAAAGTTTATTGGTATAAATATGCAAAGAGAAATGTATTTAAGACTGCATGTTTATGACTGTTGTTCAAGCTGTTTTGTCACGACATGACACTCCATGTTTAAGCAAACCTCGTTACGACGTGTACACATTTATGGTTCATTTAAAAGTCTTCGGCCGAAAAACTGCAGTGCTGATCGCAACACAGAAATGTTCTAAGCGTACTGCTTTTGATTTGATTGACAGCTAGCAAACTTCAGAACACTGGTATTGAGCATTGTACAGCATTGGTGATCATGTGATATACCGATGGACGGACTGGGGCTGAGCCCAGGACAACCAATACACAAGTTTCATAAAAATGGCAATAATAAATAACAAAAATAACTACCACTAATGTCTTCAAACTCCTGAGACAATACTGTCACTGTAATACTGATACAGAGAGTAAACAAATCTCCTTCTGCCTCCACTCTTCACAAGTATGTATTTTAAAAAATTACAACATGCAAACATAGCAATAAAACTAACAATGACACTACAATACAAAAGACAACGTTAAATTTAACACTGAACAACGTTTGTGTCATGTTACAGCTTTTTATATAACTGTTAAGTCTTAAATTGCGCTGATCTGGGATCTGCCAGACGTAGTGCGAGAGATATGTATCAGTACGTGCTGAAGAGAGTCTGCATGGGTTCTTCTTAACGGGAATGCAGCCTATCAGGAGAATATAGTGCTTTCACATGGGCTCTGGTGCAGCCCATGATTTTAAACATCTTTGCTTAGTCGGCTTCAAGTGCTTTACTTTTCAGGGCATTTCTCTGTTCAAACTCAGCCCATCCAAACGCTCTTCATAAGCTTTGACAAACTGAGATGATACTGTGCAACACATGTGATCAGAGGATGATGGGACCCCAACAGTTCCTGCTCTCAGTGAGCTGCCCTCGCTTTGCTGGGCCCCTCTGATGGCTCATTAGTCTGAGCGTCTTCTGTTTGAGCTGATGTGGTCTCTGAACCGGTGTTACTGTCGCTGGTGCCCTCCTCCATGGCTCCCTCTGGAACGCTCTCCTTGTCCTCTGATACCCCCTCCTCGCTTCCTGGGTGAGCCTCGAGGTCATCTGAGGCCTTTGGCTTTTCTAATTCATTTAAAAAAAAAAGGTGAGAAATCCATGATGCCTTGAAGCCCAGACTAATGCTTAAGGGTGTGACTCAGTATGTCACACTTTGATTTGATTCCAATCTTAGTTGCCAAAGATTCATTCTACATTGCTATTCAACTCAGATACATCAGAGGGACTGCCCCTGCCTGTAATGCAACAAGAGGTTATTTGACAAAAAATGTTTAAGCCTCATCCCCTTTTTTAAGCCTTCTGCTCGAAGATAACATACTCATAAAGAAAAGAGTGTATCTCTGCAACCACAAGGTCTAATAGAATTATTTTTTTGTCATAATGAAAGTAACACATTGTCATGATGTGTAACTATCACTTTATGCAGGGGTCGGCAACCTTTTCAATCATAGAGCCATTTTGCCCGTCACGCCCACCAAAAAAATCTGTCTGGAGCCACAAACACATTTGAACCTTAAAATGACGACAGCAGCACCTGCTGATTCTACATTACAATGACATTAGATTTATAAGCAAACTGCTTTACCACCTGACATGACTGCTCTATAATGGGCCATGTACTTTTGTTGCTTTAACTTGACATTAGTGTTATACCATATTATTTTGAAGTAATTCATTTAGAACTAAAATGACAACAATGGTGTGTTTACTTTGATTTTCAGGTTTGTCAACAAAAATAATGATCTATTAATATTAGCCCTGTTAACACTGTTATTTTCATTTTTTATTTTGCTATTGTTGTTGCTCTGTTTTATTTACACAGGATCAGGTTTTACTTGCAGTGGAGAAATCATAAATATTTATTTGACATCATCAGGTGAGATGGGCGTCAGAAGGTCCTCCCCTCACATTTTAAATTTAAATCATTTCTTTCCTGCATTCTGATCATTATTATGCACAATTTTATCATAATCATGAAGTAATCTTGTAATTCTTGAGGTGCTTTTCGACATCTCATCAGTGTTTTAGAAGCTTATCCCACATAATTACTCAATGTTTAGTTTCATGCCAATTTTGATGTGTCATTAAAAAATTGTCATATATATATATATATATATATAACACAGTTACTCACACACCTGAGTCTGTAGTTAGTGAAAGAGAGATCATGTGAGGGGGAGAGACTGACTGCAATCATAACGCAGAAATGGTAAAAAACATCCACCTGATATCTTTGTGTAAAAATCCACCGCTTCAACAACGCCATCACAGTCACGTTGAATTATCGTCTCCCCGTGTCTCTCGTCTTTTCCAAAGCTTTATCGCTGACATGCCTCTGTTTAAAAAGTTTGAATCCCTTCACAGCAGCAGTTAAAAGTCTGAGAGTTCATCAAAATATCTCCATCAGAACTTAAAATGAACATCAAGTGAGCTCACAGCTAAAGATGTAGCAGCGTCCTGCTCTCACTCCGACCTGCTGCAGGTCACGCAGAGGTCATGGGAGGTGGACATATGATGCAAAGTTCACGATGTAAAAACCAAGAAATTGTCATTAAAAGAAAAAAAGCAGATGGTGCTAAAACATGCAGAAATAACACCAATTAATTAGAGTTTAATGCAGGTCAAAGAAGACGTTTTTTGCTCTTCTGACCTCTGAGTCAAGAGAGCCACTGGCGAGGGGCAAAAGAGCCGCATGCGGCTCCGGAGCCGCTGGTTGCCTACTCCTGAGTTTATGTGATGCTGGGACAGAGTAAATGAAGATAGAATCAGAAAAATTTGAAATGTCTTCCTCGCCTAAAAAAACTTTTTTTTATTGTAAATATCTCTTGGAAATTATGCTGGAGAGGCTGTAAAACTCTAAATATAAATGATAAAATATGTTTTAACATCATCTCTGCAAAGAGCAGAGCAAAATTAGTTTTATAACAATATGGTCAGGTGAGGATTTTGAAAAATAGTACATATTAAAGGTGATAAACTCTTTTGGATCGTTGTCCTGATATCTTTTACTAAAAAATGCCTATAATAAGACTGAAAACTGTCATATTTGATAATGTGACATCTCCACTGAGGCCTTAGATGGTAAAATACAGTACTATTTCCCAGGTCTTGGTTGTAGAATGAAGTATTTGGTGTCCATGGGCAGGTATTGGTCTCAGCTTGCTGTAGATCGCAGCTAAAGGCGTAAATGTGTTGAGTATGATGCCAGGTTTCACCATGGTGCCCTACAGATTTTTATTTTTCTATGTTTTTTTTCTTGCTTGGTGTTTTAATTGTGTTTGTTTTATGTAATAATGACTCATATGTTCATGTGGCTGAGTTATTCTGTTTAATTTGGTGTTCAGCATGACTTTATTTCTTTTTTCTTACTTTTGTTTGGGAGCATGCAAGCATTCCTGAAAACAGGTACTTTGGGGCTTAACTATTTGAACCATTTTTGTCTGCTAGTTACAATCATATAGATACAAAGAAGACAGTCTAAAACAAAACAAAAACTTGTGCAAAAGTTGAAATATATTTTCCTGTAACAGATAGAAAGCTGCATCTACCACATCAGAACAACACAACCTCTACTTGGTCTGCAAACAGAGATGAAAGAGAGACTGAAAATCAACAGTGGTGGGTTTGGCTTTTTCCTGGACCCCCAGAGTAAACCTAACACAGCATCTACAGTATGTCAGAGTGAGAATACAGCTGGATCAGGCTGCTGAGACTGAAAAAAAAAGGCAGGTTTTCTGAACATCAGTAACTGAAAACATTACCCCTCGGTCATCTATATCAAATGTCTTCATTACAGTCAAAGGCAAAATCTACTAACATTATTAAATGCAGAATCCTGAAAGTGTGATATTGGTTTCGATTTATCTTAAAGCACAACAATATTTTGCGTTGCTCACCTGGAGTATCTGTGGTATTGGATTCTGTATCTTCACCTTCTTTGCTGTTACTTTCGCTGAGAGGATTTTGCTGGGTCTTGTTGCCATGTGTTGCACAAATGTGTTTTTCTTCCTCTGCCAGGACACAGGTGGGGGCTTCCCTCGCACCTCTCTCTCCCGCATCCTTTTCTCGCTCTGCCATCCGTTTGCGTGCTGCCTCCTCTGCTGCAGCAATCTCGGCAGAAATCTTCTCCATGTCCACTTCTACCTTCATGCAGCAAAGCTTGGAGGACAGTAACACAGGATTAGAGAAAGTTGATAACATTTCATTGCATTACTCTAATTGAAGACCATTTTTGTGTTATACTATTGCTTTGAATAATTTTAGAAAATAGACATTGGCTATTTCCACAAACAAATTTCAGAAAGTACTGTATCATAATACATTTTACATAGAACCAGATTCTAAGTTAAGACAAACAGACAAATAACTTACAAGACAACAAAGATCCAAGCTCCGCCGCAGGAATTTGCTAGCGGTTTGTCTAACACTACCATGCAGGACTGGGGTGTTAACAAGTACTGAAACTACTACTGTTTTCTGCCATAAAATGTCTTTTTTCATTTTGCTGAAATGGCTAATTGTCAGTGTACCCACACCCTCTGCTAGTGTCCTTAAAACATGCTAAACTTACAACAGGAATTGTTGGAACTACCAGTCATTATGGCAGGTGAATAAAAGTAATCTAACAGTTATCTGTGCCACTACTAGCTCACATTCAACATGTTTCACTCTGAATGAACAAGGCAAACACATGAAATATCATGTTTCTGTAGCAGCCTATGACTACTCAGGAGCAAAACGAACCATACATTCAGTTATAGCTGCAGCACAGAGAAGGGCAAACTCAGGTTTAATAAAAAATATTTCTGTGATTTTTGCACAGGATTTTCGCAAGGCTTGTTTAGGAGCAGAAAAAGGTGGAAGCCCTTTAAAATATAACTTAAATTCATGATCCCTTTGATTTTGTCATGACACAATACAAACCATTAAAGCTACTGATTAAGGCTGCGTTTACATGGCGCCGAAAACAGCCGAATCCGATAAGTTTGCGTTGCGTTTCCAGCTAAAACGGACACTTTTGAAAACAGTGGAAAGATTTGAATCCACTCTCCATTCAGCTCTGTGTAAACCCATATCAGAGCGTTTCAGGGTGAAACTCTGATGTCATGCTACATGCGCAGTACCCTTTCATATGAAGACTGCGCGCGCATACCAGGAACAACAGCTTCAGCCGTCTGCCAAGTAATGTGTGAGCGTCTTACCATGCTCGGTTTGTTGGCCAGACAAAACTGTCCAGACAGATTTGTTGTCCAAACTGATTTTTTGTACATAAAAGAAACTCCTGCGTCTCCGTGCGTCTATTCGCCATTGTTGTTCTTGAAAGTTTTTCTTCTTTGTTTGTGTGTTGTAGCAGCGCTGCCTCTCTGCAGACCTACACCGCCATCTACTGAGCTGGCATGCACACTACAGCGGATTAAGTCGTCTCCGAGCATCGTCGTCTGAACTCAGAAGAATTCTTAAACGCAAAGGACAAATCTTTGTGTCTTTCAGTCAGCAGTGTCCATATAAACGCAGCCTAAGGATGAGAAATATATCTTTTTTGCATTGCCTATGTACAGTACTCACCACAGCATGAGCAATGCAAGTCTCGTGACTTGGAGTAGCATGCTGCCATTTTTGTGCTATTTGATAGAAACAAAAATGGGCAATATTCTTGTTTCTGTCTGAAATCACCTTTACCTGGCTTACATGCAGAGCTTGTATGTGTTTCGTCATTTGAATCATTGTGTTTCAGTATTAATGTAAAAACTCCCATGCTCTGTATATTGATTTATAGACCCCCGAAACCATCAACTAATTTCATTTCTGAATTCTCAGAGCTACTTACCCTTACTCTGCCAAACTATGACAGGGTTCTAATTCTGGGCGACTTTAATATCCATGTTTGCTGTCCTACTCATCCCCTTGTCAAAGAATTTTCAACTGTTATAGAACAATTTAATCTTACACAATCCATAACCAGTCCAACACATGTCAAAAATCACACCCTAGATTTAGTACTGTCCTCTGGTCTCTCTCCCTCTAATCTCGAGCTCATAGATATCTGTATCTCAGATCATAAAGCAATCATGTTTGACTCACTGTTAACTCCTTCTGCCCCAAAACAATTATTCTCTTCTTACTCCCGCATCCTCACCAGCTCCACCTCCACCCAGTTCTCTGCTGCATTTAGAGCAGCACCAACCACCTGCCAGTTAGAATCCCCCTTTCTTTCACTAAACACAGAAGAATTACTGTCTCTCTTTAACCAGTCCTGTAATCAGATTCTCAATTCTGTTGCTCCTCTCAAAAATCGAACAAAGAAACACAAAACCTCACCGTGGCTAAATGATCATACCAGATTCATAAGACAGGAATGCCGAAAAGCTGAACGTAAATGGCGCAAAGACCATCTGCAGATTTCTTACAACATTTTCAAAGACCTCCTATCAGAATACCAACAGGCTGTTAAGAATGCAAGAACAATATACTTCTCAAAAATCATAGAACAAAGCTCTCATGATCCAAGAACCCTTTTCAGCACCATTAACTCCATTATTCACCCCTCACCCACATCCAACATAGAACCTCTATCAATTAACTGTGAGACCTTTAAAACATTTTTTATTGATAAAATTGAAAACATCAGACACAATTTAACCCCTACTGATAGTGCTTTAATACACCCACCCAGGACCCCACCAATACTTCACACTTTTTTGCCCATCTCTCTCTCAGAGTTGGACAAAATAATTTCTGACTCCAAACCCACCACCAGCTCTCTGGACATAATCCCTTCTAAATTGTTAAAGGAGGTCTTTAAAGAAATTGGTCCCAGTCTTTTAAATATTTTTAACAGCTCCCTGCTCACTGGTAATGTACCAAAATCTTTCAAACATGCCATAGTTCACCCACTCCTGAAAAAAACAGACCTTAACCCACAACTTCCTAACAACTTTAGACCCATATCAAAACTTCCTTTCCTCAGTAAAATATTAGAAAAAATAATTCTTAATCAATTGACCCCTCACCTTAACAACAATAACATTTTTGAAAAATTTCAGTCTGGCTTTCGTACAAACCACAGCACAGAATCTGCTCTGTTGAGAGTAACTAATGACCTGCTTATGTCAGCTGACGCTGTTCTCTCCTCAGTCCTCGTCCTCCTTGATCTCAGTGTCGCCTTCGACACTGTCGATCACTCCATCCTCCTACACCGTCTGCAGCACTGGGCAGGAGTCTCTGATTTGGCACTTAACTGGTTTAAATCACACATTACTGACAGATCATTTACAGTCACAGTTAGCAACTCCTCTTCCTCCCCTGCTGATCTCTCTTGTGGAGTTCCCCAAGGCTCTGTCCTTGGCCCCCTGTTGTTCTCCATATACATGCTTCCTTTAGGAAAAATTATTCAGAAACACAACATCTCATTTCATTGTTATGCAGATGACACACAACTTTATCTGCCCATTCACCCACATAACCACTCTAGTCCCTCAAACCTCGATCAATGTCTGGAGGATATTAGGGTATGGATGGCAAAAAACTTCCTGCAATTAAATGATAGCAAAACTGAGATCATAGTTTTCCATCCCACAAACTCCCCTAACACCGTCCTGCACTCTCTCAGTCACCTATCAGAATACATAACACCTCATGCAAAGAACCTGGGAGTAATATTTGACAGTAATTTAAAGTTTGACAAACAAATTAGCTCTGTAATCAAATCCAGTTTCTTCCAGCTCAGGATCATATCAAAAATCAGACCATTTCTGTCACATAAAGACTTGGAGAAAGTCATCCATGCCCTGATATCCTCCAGACTTGACTACTGTAACTCCCTGTATTTTGGAATAAACCAGGCATCAATACAGCGACTACAGCTGGTTCAAAATGCCGCAGCACGACTCCTTTGCAGGTGAAAAAAAAGGGATCACATTACACCCATACTAGCATCACTTCATTGGCTTCCTGTTCAGTATAGGATACCCTACAAAATTCTTCTGTTTGTATATAAAGCTTATCACAACACAGCTCCCAGCTACATCACTGAACTAATACCACCATATAGCACTACACGGCCCCTCAGATCATCACATCAAGGACTCCTTACTGTACCAAGGTCCCACAAAAAAACTCTTGGAGACAGGGCCTTTGCAGTCGCTGCACCAAGGCTGTGGAACGACCTCCCATTATATGTTAGATCTGCCGGTTCCCTGGACTGCTTCAAAAAACACCTTAAAACTCACTTTTATTCTCTTGCCTTCTCATGAGTTCATTCTTATCTGAATTAAGTTTTCATATGTCTTTTTGCTCTCATAACTTGTGTATGTATGCATCTGTGTCTGTCTGTCTGAGTGTATGCTGATGGCTGTTGCAGCGGCTTCATGCTGCCATCTGTGGTTGTTTGGGTTTCCTCCCATGACTCTGTCTAATAACGGCTGTGGAAGTCTTTGTGTAATGTGCTTGTGCTGCCCTAACACAATTGTGTTCTACTTTGTTCATCTGTCTTTACCTATTCATGATGTTTTTATCTTATCATTTGGTGTGCTCTTTATGTTCTTGACTCTTCTCGGGTTTCCCTTGCTGTACAGCACTTTGGCTCAAACTCTGTATTTTAAAGTGCTCTATAAATAAAGTTGATTGATTGATTGTGTGCTGACAGTAAAATTTTCCAGCTAATGACACAAATTTTTAGATACAGAGATGCCACTTTTAAAGGGTGATTGTGCTAAATTAAGACATTCCGTACTATTTGGCACTCTTTTAATCATAAACATACTCATTATGTGCATTTTTGGGAAACATTTAACCCTGTGGGCAACAAACTTATCGCCACAGGACCCCCAAGTTATCAAGGCAAGATGGTAGGGACCCCAAATATACTAAAGGTGGTAACAGATTGTAACAGACTTATATTTTATGGACATTTTTTTTATATAATACTGTTTTTGTGATCAACTCTCTATTGACCTTCAACATATAACAAGAACAAGAACAAATATGAACGTAAAATATATACATGACGCCAATCAAAATAAAATTAAAATTAAAACAGACAGAAATTTAACATAACATATGTAACAAAATTAAAAATATACAATGAAAACGTGTATGTTTGTGTGTGCAGTTTTCAGTTCATAATTTGGTGATTACAGTTGTTCAATAAAAAGTGGATTTGAGAGAGTAGTGGTCAAAGAAACCAAAGTTTGTACCGTGGGTGCCTGGGCCTTGTTAACTACAGCCTTCTATAAGAGAAATGTCTCTAAAACGGTTAAACCATTCTGTTATTGTTGAAGGGTTAGCAGAAAACCAGGAGTGAATTATGGTCTTCTTTGCGGCTGTTGAATCTGCAAACACAATTTTCCTGGCAATTACACTTGTATTGTCTCTGAGGTTAAAATCATCATTGAATAAGAGTAAAGAGGCATCTTTTGGGATTGGGAATTTAAGAACATTTTCTCATCATTTAGTATACATATGACTTTTATTTAATTATTTAATCCATAAGCTCCAATGATATGTATATATATACTGTGCTATGAATTTAAAGTCCTTATGCCCTGCCCTACCTCAAAGACAGTCAGTAGCACTCCGTAGAAAGACTGATTGCTATTTTTTATACTTAAATCTATTTTTTATTCTATTAATGCTGTCCCCTTTGCGGCTGCAGCACTTTAAATTCCCCATGTGGGACGATTAAAGGTTTATTCTACTCTTTTCTATTCTATTTCACATTATTGTACATCAAAACTTTGCCCCAGCTATGCACTCTTAAAAGATAAACCTCTAATTACATAATCTGGTTGACGCTCCATATTCTCTCGCCAGTTTACATCGCACATTAAAGAGAGGTCATATTTTATTTTATAAAGGGTGATTGATTAATTAGATAGACCAGTAACTTTACTTCTACTGAGTTAAATTAAAGGTAAATGTTCTTTTACTTGAGTTCAAGATTCTTGTACTCCTAACACCTGTGGAGGTGACTGAACATGTCCACACAGACCTACCAAACACAAGTTACATAATGTGGCTTCATAATTAAACGGAACGAGTGCATATTTCTGTTTGTAAAAACAACAAATCCTCTTTTCAGATTCAGTCTTGACTTCTCTGTCTGACTCTGAGCACAAGGACACACTTTTGAAAGGCTTGCAAAGAGGCTGGATGGCGCCACCTGTTGTGAGCTGAGCACAGTGCATTCAGTTGCACAGTGCTGCACATCATTTCAAAACAACAGTTACTATGGGGGCTGCAAACTGTAAACGATGACAGATATATGATTGCTAGCACATGTGGATGGAGTTAACAGCAGCTGGTTGCTGTAAGGCAGACGTAGACTGGCATATAACCAGAGCTGCACACAGCTCGATTAAACATGCAAAACAAGGCTTGCGTGTGAGGAAGTGATGACCGAGCCCTGTGTAAATTATGCCGTACCCTTTTGAGCTCATTTGTAAACGATTCTGTGGCTTCTATGAATTTTCGTTTCTTGTCCTGGTGGCGGTCTTCAATCTGGAGTAACTCTGCCTCCAACTTTCTCTGCGACACAAAGCATCATCACACGGTTAGCACTTCAAAACAAAATCTGTTTGCTTAATGCGGTGGAGGCTGAAAGACCTGACCCCACCTGGTGCACCATCAGAGACTGGACCTGGCGTTTAAGGACCTGCATGCGTGCAGTGGTAACAACCGACCGCACATCTGGCACCACACTCTCGCTGAGGATCTCGCTGATCAGGCGGTGGTTGCGTTGGAAACGAGACGCGGCTGAGTGTTTTATAGAGAAGCCGTCGTCATAATCTGAAATCAAGAAAACATCAGATTGTGTAGAGGTTCTTTTTTCACGGATCTGTCAAACCGTAGAGATGTGTTACAGTTACTATCAATGCCCACACACAGACACTACCTAACAGAGTGATGCAAGCTCTGCTGTATCAAAACACCAGGAGGATATTGCTCAATATTTATACAGACTTAGACTTAATTACAGGCCATTATATTTGAAATACTTCCAAAGGCAAAGCAGGATCGTTATTGTTGGGTGAATTGGACAAGTGGTTAATTATAACCCACAATCTGTAGACAGATGTGGTCTGCAATTTTCCTCCGTTGGCAAATGTTTATCTTTGTCTTAAATGTATACTCCGGCCATTTAAATACAAGATGATGGTGCAGGGAGGTAAAGTCCAAATAAAGTTAATGTATGTTTCTCACAGACAATAATCATCCCAAACCATTTTCCACATCTTGTGGTGATAACTTTTGAGGTCTACGATCAAGATTGGTTGTTTAATTCAATTTTGAAATGCATTACAACAAAATGCAGAACTTTTCCATTCGCAAAGGTTGTAGTTTGAGACTGGCCTGGAATTGAACTCTCATTTCTTTCATTTGTAGTGGAAAACTATGTGCAATGCTCCCTCGCTGGAGTGACTGAGGATGTGTTGACAGCAGGATCACTGCAGCATCAAAGATCAACTAAAGGACAGGACTGTACATGAAACATTTTTTCAACTAGAAGAATACAATCTAGTTATTTCCATTTATTTTATACAACTGCATGTGTTGGTGCTGACGTGAGAAATTCAGATGCTTTAAACGGTAATGTGAAATAAAAAAGTAAGTTGATGTTCTTTGGTTTTAGAGATTCAAAGACCAGGTTGCTGACAAATGCAGACGTTGTTTTTAAGCATTACAGAAAATGTATTTACTGCTTTTATTGGTTTGAGGTCAGTTTTCACCATGATTTTCAGATAAACCTGAATGTTTATTTATAATTATTATTAATGAATCTCGTTCATTCAGTTTCACCATCAGCTTATATCAGCCTATATCCTTTCTAGAACTAACTCCTACTTTTACAAACACTTATTTCACTTTATTTCCCTTTGCAAAGAAATGGTTAAACTGCTGCTACCAGTTAAAGGCAAGAAACAAAAAAACTACATACTCAGGAATACCCATGGGTGCTGCCTCAGACTTTCCAGAGAGAGGAAATTACGCTAATGAGCCACTTTGAATTTTAAAAGTTGTTGTTTGATGCCACAATAGAAAACAGTCAAGAAGAGTAAAATAATCTGATAATAATGTGTGAGATTTATGATCATGCCATGGTTTGTTTTGTACAGTCTCACCCTGACCACTGAGATCACCTTTTCTTTAAGCATATTACTATTACTATAACTTTTACATATTAAATTAAATTATTTATAGATTATTTTAAGGCTCCATTGATATGAGATATGCTGCCATTGTTACGTCCTGTCTTTGAAGCAGCCCTTACAGCAGTTAAAGAAATGTTTGACAAAGATTGTGGAGATCAGCACAAAATTTCAGACCACCCAAGAAATCAAATAATTTGAAAAGTCTTTTATGGTATTACATAAAATATCTAACGTAGCTTTTTAAGAACTGCAGGAACCCTGTAATGAAACTGAAAATTGGACAACTAAAGTGAAATCAGACTTTCGTTAGAGAAAGAAAATCTTGACTTTCAATTGCTTGCACACACTTCATCTCTATGAGCTGTTTAGATGCTGTTAACAACAGAAACTGCTTTATGGCAGCACCCTAGAGATTCCTTTAAGGCTGTAATTATTACCACAGACTCTGAATGTGCAGCCATCAGGAGGACCAAAGCTTAATCTATCACTGACATCTGTGTGGTCTGTCTGCAACATAACCTACTGGGATAACGGCTCTGACATTTTCATGGATTGGGGTGTTTCCAAATAGGAATCAGTGTTATTTGTAGTTTTCCTGTACATCATTATCTTCCACTGTAACCCAGCCAGACCCCAGGCAAGCACCATTCCCTTGAGGTGAGTTTAACTCAAATGTCTTCTTCTGCCTCAGAAGTTGAACTTGTGTGAGTGCATCTTTCTATAAAACAATAAAGAAAGAAAGTTAATTTTTTCAGTTATTTCCAAACCAATGCCAAGGATGCCTTTTCAGAATAAACAGGTTTGCAAAGGTGTAGATTTTGGTCCTTATAAGTAGAATCTGCCTTTTAAAATGGCTTCAGCCAGCATGTGGATACTGCAGAGGTGCAGGTCAGGGGAAAAGGAAGACCATCTCTGGGAGTGCAGACTGACGGCTGTGTGATCGTGCTGTATTTACAGCCCTGTCACAGTCCTCTAAACCTTGGGGGACAAAGCAGTTAGCCGAGTGGCCTTACCATCTGGATCTTCTGCTGGCTGAATGCTCATGTAAGGCTCGCCCTTGTCCAGTCTGGACTGTCTCTGCCGGCTCTCCTCTTCGAGAGCTGCCTCGGCTCTGCTCTTTGCATTAACGTAGGCTAGGTAGGCTGGTGAGTTGTGATAGGCCTTCATACTCTCATTGTACTCAATCTACAGTGGAAAAGACGACAGGAATGACAAGGAAACAGAGAGGGCAAGCAGTCACAACATGTGGACCTCTTGTCAAACAACATCAGTAGAAACATTTACTTAGGTCTGTTAGAAAGTAAGGAATGATGTCTGGAGGGACCCACAACTATTGGAGGCACATCTACGAGTCACCCATCAGAACAACCCCATAAACATCCCTTGTAAAACAACCAACCTTCTCTGCTTCGTAGTCATTCAAATAATCCTGTTTCTCCTCATCAGTGAGGTCCCTCCACATGCCACCGATTATCTTCCCAATTTCCCAAAGCTTCAGATCAGGATTGGAGGCTTTTACTTGATCCCAAACCTGGTGATGAGAACCAGACATGGGTGTGGGGTTGGGTTGGGTTGGAGGGGCTATAGGTGGTTATCTCTTTGCAGAGAGGTCACAAACCAGAGGAGGCCGTGTGCTTTAAGCTCCATCTCCAAGTTGATAAATCCCACTATGTGATGTTTACAGTCCTAGCCAAGTCCTGGCTGAGATACCTTCACACCTACCTTAATAACAACTCTAAGTATGATTAGATATGTGTCTAACTATGTCTGAGCTTACTGAATACCTGAAAAGTGCAGCATCCCTTTCTTCCAACAGAGCACATGATGATGCATAAGACAGCCTTTAAAAATGTGTACTTACCTTTCGACTGTATCTCATATACGGCATCAGTGGCTTATCAGGCGGCTTGGGTGGCTTTGGGATATTTATTCCAGAGGAATTCTAGTTGGAGAAAAAGAAGAAGAGAACTTTAGGGCATGGTAAATGTTGAGCGATCACAAAACCCCTGAATACCCCCCTATACTAGTGCATCTAACTGACCCTGCCCCCTCACACATCAAGCACTGCTGAGAAACTTCTGGATAGACAACACTTCTTCTAACCAAGTTTTTTCTGTGTGTTGCAGTGAGATTGTGACATTAATTGCGTTACGTTAACAGTTCAAAAGTGTGCTTGGGCGTGACTCAAGATATCAACATACTGTAGGTTCTTTCCATTTTCTAAACTGGGCTTAAATATTAAAAATGTCCTCTGTGATTGAGCTACCGTGTGATTCAACCAATCAACGGTTTCGATAAATGCTACAATATGCTTGAGAGTAGCATACCATTTTCAAATATTCCATAATTAGCCTGAAACCAGGTTCATGTATCTGATTTTGATGACTGATAAGGTACTTTAAAAAAATCACAAATGTTCAAAAACACCTTTATTACTGAGTGCCTCTAATCTACCTGTATCATTAACCAATGGGCTTGAAGAACAATTTGCAGGTTAGATTTATTTTCACAAATATGGAAAGCCTTGTCGAGTGATTTATGTCTTATTACTTGCTTTTTAACGTAAAATGGTTTTGAAAGCTAAAGGCACAAACTTAAAAAAAAAGTGCTTATTTTTGGTGAGGTGTATTACTTCTCTGATTTAAATCAATGAACAGTGTCGTGTTTTTGAAAGTCTAAATGCTCCTGTTATAAAATGTAATATCATTTTCACAAAATACCCCCCCCCCCAGTTATGAGTTTATAATAGTGCTTTAAGATAAAAAAAAACAGTGACATTTCCAACAGTATCATCTAAACACTGTTTGAACTCGCAAGCAAGGGGGATTAGAAAGAAACAGCTTTTCACTGACCCAGGTATGAGCTTTGTAAACTGTCATTTATAAAAGCATCTTTCTGATGAATTAAACATTTAATTCATTAAACTTTTACAAACAAATTTCTCTGCTCTCATGCACATTAGTGAAATATTGCAGGTTTGAGAGGGTGCAGGGTTCGTATCGTGATGGGCAAATGAAAAACACGCTCAGAAGCTGCCTTTATGTCTGTGATGACTATGTGCTTTTGTTTGGTATAATTTAAAAACTTTTTAAAGGAAAGCAAAGCTGTCTTTGGTATGAACCCATCCTCAAATATTGATAGCTCACCCTGCTCGCTCACATGGGCATCTGCTCTGTTCTCCACTGGTTTCACATCACACCTAAACCTCACTGATCCTCTTCAGCCACTGGTTTTCTCTATCCTGACCTATATCGGCTTTCCTTTTTACATCATAGGTTCATAATTACTTCAAAATAATGTGAATATTGGCTAACTCACTGTTGATCCTACTTATTACATCAGTTAGTTAGCTGCGTTTAATGAGGAAGTGGAAGCAAAAATACAAGAATGACAACGATGACAATTAGTCAAATTCATGTAAAAAAGCTTTTCCTTAGTTATTCTCCAACACATTGTTTCATTGGGGTCGCCAACCTGCAATCTTCTCTTTTAACTGGGTGACACAATGATAAGACCTCATACTGGTAGGTCTATTCAGGGGCAAGGGCTTATTATTTGAAATAATAAAATGCATCTGACATTGCCCACTTTTGAATTATAAAGTTTTGCTGATTGTTTCAAAGGACAGTGCTAACAAACTGCTAATAAGGGCTGCAAAAATGGCTGGGGACCCTAATGCTAGTATTTTTGATTATTTTTTAACAAAAAATAATGCACACACCATTACCACAGGTGCAGGCATGAGGACCAACTTGACCAGATCACTCAATTATAAAGAAACATTGAAACAAGCGGTAACAACGATACGTTATACATAGCATAGCAAATGTTGTGACTGCTTCTGTCAAGCCGCCATGTTGTGTATCCACAGTATGTTGATAAAAGCTTAAAAAACCTGTGAAGTAGGTTTGTTAAGATTATCACAAAGAACAGAACATAAAAGTTTCATATTTTTAAGTTGCTACAAGTCTTATTATCAGCAATGTTTCAAAGCACAGTGAAAAATGCCAAAGGCCTTTAGCTGAGAGACCCAGCACAATGCTAACTTCCACATTGGCCTACAAAAGCACCTCATCCCTACACCACTCTGTACTGGTCCAGTAATACAGATCTGAATGAACAACACTTCTTACTGATGTCTTTCTGTGAAACTAGTGATTAGGCTCCCATGGGAAACAGTTAGCTTTAGCCAACATGATTCTAAAAGAGACATCTAATGTGATGTCAACAAACTGTTTCATTTCCCACAACCTGTTGTATCATCTCATCACATTGGCAATGACTTCATCAAAAAAAAATGAAGTGAATGTAGACTTTATCACAGAGAACTTTTACTTTTACAAATCAGAAGAAGCCAAGCAGGAAGATATTTTATCTAGCCTTACAACACCGACAGGGCCGCTCACAAAGGGTCAACTGTTGTTCGCACAGTTTGACACAAAACAATCAAACTCAGCACAAACCAAATGTAATATGCATTGCAGTCCTGTCTTCTATTTAACTTTATTTAATTAATGTCATTTTGAGGCCAAGGACAGGTCAGCTATCCCACAGAGTACAATGAAACAGCGCTGACTGTGGAAAAATGAGAAGAAAAAAAACACCTCACTTTAGCCAAGATTTGCCCATAATTCCATTATCAGAGTCAGCCAACCACAGCTTGCATGCAGTGACTGAATTACTGCTCAGCAGCCAGAGCCATGCCAAGCAGCGAGTCTGTAATGCCATGGCAACACTGATGGCATGGGTTACTTAACATTGCGTGCAGAAATGCAGACTTTAGAAGGCAGGTGGTATTGAATTCACAGATGGACTCTTAGCCAGTCTGTACTGTGATGATGGTGGCAGAGGGAATGACACAGAATCAGTCTCAAGAATGAAATGAGCTCTGCCTCTCATAATTATTCTCTAGCATATGCTCTTTGAAAAGTGGAGATGCTGAAATAAATCTTAATTTGCCACAAAAGCTGAAAATGCTGATCTTGAGAAAGCTGCAAATGCTACTGATGCACTGAAGTTTCTTCTCTGTCTTACATGGAGGCAATGTAGCTTGATTTTGTATCTCAAAATGTACATGGGTGCGTCATATTTGGATTTCCCCAATCTTAAGGGTCTTTACTGAAGTCTGTTTTATGTGTTTGTTGCTTTATTTTTTTGTCTAAAACTGTTGAACGTGCTGCTGTCTTGACCAGGACACTCTTGAAAAAGAGATTCTTAAACTCATTGAGGTTTTCCTGGTTAAATAAAGGTTAATAATAAAAAATAACAAAACATATTTTTACATATTTTGATACACAACCTTTGCTGGTTTTGGTGTTATACTGGTAATGGCACAACTGGATCTGATATCTTTTCTTCACTATCTAAAATGCTGTTACTCTACAAATGTATAGCAAAAAGAAGAACACTTATGAGCTAGAACCCTTAAAATGGCTGTTTGCTATAATCAATCGTGTGTATAAAACAAACTTGACTTTTGAATTCTGAAATAAAGTCCCACTACAGAGATGATGAATGGATCAATCTTTCGAACTTGTAGCAATGATGACAGCTGAAGTGATGTAAGTTAACATGAACTGATTGTTCCACCCCTACCGCACTGATCAGTGCTATACTTTAAGTCTCTGTGTACATTCATACCGTTGCCCGACTGTTGCTGCTTTGGCTTCCTCCCAGTCTGTAGTTGTTGTAGGCCAGGTGGCTGTAAGGGTTGTACCCCACAAACCCAGTAGTGTTGGAAATTTGCTGATGAAACAAATGAGACAGAAATACGAATGAGAAATGACAAATTAAGAGGGGGGGGCAAAAAAAAAGCCAGAGGACCAATGAAACGAGCCAGGAAATGCAAAATAAAGAAACTTGCATCCATGCTGGAGCTTCAGGGACATCATCTTTCCAAAAGCAGAAGTGAATTCAATGGTCCATTTGAATTATATATACTTAGATTTAAAAGAGTGTTTTAAGAGCAGGTTGAGCAGAAGCAATAACTATCCATGGTGCACTACTCCCAAGGTTGGGAAGGGGCACAGCCAACTGGGTGGCCTAGATCCTTTAAAAGTCCAATTAACCTGCCCAGGTGCCAATCCAACATTCTACCATGCGATTGGCTTTTCTTCCTGTCAAAAGTGAAACTTACATTTACGATAACGTGAGCTGCTAAAAGTTCACGTTTCATTTCAGTGTGACACATTTTCCTTTGTTGGAACTTAAAATGTGACTTAAGGGTAACAATATAAAACGATACAGAGGAATAGATGGTTAAATAGAAATAATTAACCAAAGATTAATAAAAAAAGAGAAAATTAACACCATTAATCCCTGTATTTATATGCTAAAACATTGGAAAATAAAACCTCCACAGTCTTAACCATGATTAACAAATAAACCTGATGATTTTAGTTACTGCTACTACTGGAAAGAAAAGGTATCATCTTCCTATGGGGGGGGATGACCAACGAATCGTGAAGCATGGAGCTAAACCCACTTGAAAATAGTGTCAAGCACTGTATTTCATACTTACGGTTGTCGGGGCAGGGGGAGGAGGAGGGGCATAGGACGGTCTCTCTGTTGAAATAAAATAGTTTATCAAACCTTGTTTGTCCACTGGAAAACAGATTCTTAGATCCCCCACACCAGCTTACAATTACTATTGGCACTGATGTCTACCATAGAAGAAGCTTCTTCTATATGCAATAAAACTTTGATATTTAGGGTCAGTAATAAATCGTATCTTCAGATAAATCAATGTATTTCCAAATTAGAAAAATGGTACAAAAACATTTTTATAGCAATAATGTTGATGTTAATAAAAGGGTAGGCATGTCTATTTCTATCTAAAATATCCGCCACAAGAACCACTAATAGAAATATTGTTTATTGACCACTAGGTCATAAATATTTTGGCGAAATGAGGAACACCATTTTCATTTTCATTTCAGACCCACTTTTGCTTATGGAAAACAATGTTTAGATCTATCTGGTACTACAGCAACAAAAATAGGAGTTCTGCACAACCCAAACAGAAAACTTCCTTGATTTAATTCTTGTCTGCTCTTAACTTTCCACAAATTAACTATGTATTTGTGCAATTCAAGTGTTGTGGGCACAGTTTTGGTAAAATATGGCTGAAGATCATTTAGTTTCTGTACGTTTTCATACCTCCCATCATATAAAACGCTGATATTTCATATCTTAAAGGTAGAGAAATTTAGGAGAATAGACTATTTGACACTCTCAGCATACAAAGACATTGACATTGTTTTGTTGCAATTAGACAGTGTGTAGGAGTTGTGCTGAAATGTGGATTGTTGAGAACCAAAACTGTAAATTAATGGCTGAACAAGATTTCTACTTTTGATGTTGTGGTTTTACGTAGGTACCAGACACCCCAATTTTTCAACGAATCACGACAGAATGTATGTATATTTCTGGTGTTTTAACAGTCATGTGCCATTTTCTTTGAAGAAAACAAAATGTTGTGAATGGTTGTTGTGCATCACTGTTCTACACGTAAATATTTTAGTATGATTTTGGATCCTAATTATCAAGCCCTTATAGACTTAAATTGCAGTTTTCAAGGTCAAGGCAAACTTTATTTGTCTTGGGCATTGTTTTGTGGACATATCCTTTTATCGTTAATATGCAGTGTGTGTCAAATATCGTACCTACATAAAGCTTTTCATACATATGGTGAAACAACAAAAGTTTCTTACTTGACATGTTTGCAGTGGGCTGAAGCTATCAGTCCATTCCAGTCATCAATCTGTAAGAAATGAAGTTATAGAACTGCATAAAAAATGTATTGTGCAATTTTGAGAACATTAAACATCGTCAACATCTTCACATATTGTTTTCAACACTTAAACAATATACAACCTGTGTCTTGAATAAGGCAAGCTATACGGACAATAGCTAAAAATTAAGAGCAGTTCAAAAGATACAACAAAATATTAAAAATACACAAGGATATGATTAAATCAAAACATAAAAAAAACACACATTATAGTATCAGTGTCGTAGTGAAAGACAAGTTTTTTGTAGTTTATCATCCATTTTAAGAAGTGCTCTATTTGGTTAATTTAATTACTTACAACCTTCATTGTTAAATAGTTGCATTAATGTATATAATAATAATAACAATAATGATAATAATAATCACCTATTATATTATCAGGCCTACGACTATTATTATTATTTCAAAACATGATTTAGTGTTGCATATCCCAAGTGTGTTCTTCCAGCATCCCCATTTTGATTTGACTCTATTGTCCTGATTGAAGTCAGTCCATAGCATTTTTACACCAATTTAAAAAAAAAAGAGGTGCCACTTCTCAGCTAATGAATGGTTATTTGAAAATGTAGGAGTGAATCTGCTTTTCAATTGCATTTTTATCTTGGTTAACTGAAACAATATTAGTTTGACATAATCATGTAGACATACAATAATTTCAGCTCGAAATGACAGAAAAAATTATAGCCAATGTGTCACAAACAGCCAAGGAGAGGGACATTCTTATAGCCCCTTAGTACAAACACTGGAAACAATCCCATTTTAAGGACACCATATTTATATATTTAAAAGTATGCTTATTCGAGTGTAGAAATATTGATCCGTCAAAAATGCTCAGAAATCAGACACTGTGCACCCCTAGAATTCAAGTCGATCAATAGCAGTAATACTTCGCTGCAAGTCTACTGTTTGGTTACCGTGTGTGTATACTAGGACAAAACAAGTCTACATATTGGCAGACAGGATGCTTTTAAGAGTCTGACATGAATTTCTTTGACTTTGATAAGAAAACAGGCTTCACGGGGAGCTCTGCACAAAAGGGATGCAGATTATTGTGTGGAAACGGAGCAGGCTAAGGCTGGCTAACATCAGCGTTATCTTTAAATTGAACAAATTCGGGGCAAGACAAGGTTAGAGTTGCGTGTGTGTTGTCTGTTCAATTTATAAGGCAATAAGAACATGAGATGCCATGAGTATGCAAACACAATAGGCGAAATGACAGTAGCAAGTGGCCTGTTTTCGCCACTCAATTGAACCATTATTCCGCTAGCTTGCTCTGACCGAGCTAACGCTAAATAGCCATAGATTGATCCACGTAGATGTCGCTTTCGGCTTTCTGTGGTGCGTCTACAAGGGCGCCATTTTGAAGAGGGGCAGCGGCAGCACACAGTACGTCAATGAGAGGGCTCAATCAATTTGGGTAACTTTTTCAGTAAAATCGATTGTAATTGCGTTATGTAGGCTGTCCCATTGACATAATGCAAAAGCTTTTAAAACCCAAGTTTGCTCACAATGTTACTGCCCATAGTAACACTAAACCCTGCTGTAGGCTATTCGCAATTAATGACAATTGCAGTTGCATTTAAATTTTAAAAAGGTAAAACAATGCAAGTGGATGGATTACACCTACATTTATTTATTCCCCTGAGTAATATAAAATAAGGTAGTTTAACCTTTCGATTTGTAAGCTCGGCTTCAACCCCTCCAATATGTCTCCTCCCTTGACGTATCGCCCCCGTAACAGCGGCCTGGGCGACACCTACATGTATTATCTATGCTCGCTGGCAGCTGAACTGCTAACATCATGTAGCTCAATAAGACGTTATTCTGCTAAGCTAGGTAAGCTAGCGGACGCTCGAGCAAAGGGCGTCAGTTAACACGACTGACATTTAATTTAAGTATAGTATTAAGAGTGTTAATAGTAATGAATGATGGTTCGCGGTTTGTTTTTACTTGTCAGCCCAATTACATAGGCATTACAAGCAGTATTAACCAGTCCGATGGCGTGATGTTTTTCAAGCTTCGCAAACCAAATGACAAGAAAAATGACAGATATCATTAGCATGCAGCGTCAAATCAAAGCAGCGCATGTAGAGACATCAGATTATCAGAATGTCATGATGGCATGCAGTCATGTATTAAAGACATGGTTATAAACTCACCATTAACTCACAAGTCCCCACCTCAGAGTATAGGTTTTTGCTTTGACAAGCAAGGCTAACCACTTAGCTCAGAGAAACAGTACCCACAATAAACCTATGAAATGGGGTCCACTCCTAAGATTCCTGCAGAATCTTCCAGAATTACACCCCCACCCTCTCCTCATTACAGCTGTTCCTATTGTCGATGCCGATGCTCATCGGCCTCATATGTCACTGCTGCAGTTCTCTGATTCTCTTGACAGTACGAACATCTTTCTCGTTATTCAGAATAGAGAAGAAGGTATCATAAGAGCGCAGCAGAATCGGATTTCACAATTCACAAGCATAGCTTTTCTTCAACTCAAAGCGTTTGATGTGCATGATCATAAGACTTGGCAGAGACACACTGCAGCTTTTGTACAGTGGCAAAGGCTGCCTTACATAATTACCATGCCTGTAAATAACATTTGGCCTTCCTTGACCATGCAGGTGCTTTTCATTTTATGATGGGTGCAAGACAGACTCCCCTTATGGTAAATTAATTTGTTTAAACCCTTAGAAATATCTCACTTGGACAGAAAGTTACCAGTTTATATTATTGCAGCAGTCCATTTGTTTTGGAATAGACTGCAATAAATGATAGGGATGCATGATAGTGGATTTTTGCACATCCAATATGCCAGTTTTTTATAATAATAATAATAATAATAATAATAATAATAATAATAAAATAATAATTCTGAAAACCATTTTTTCAGTAAATACATAACTCCAAGCCTTTCCCACACAAGACATTGACTTTTAAATGAAGACATTTAGTGTTGAAAATCAAATAAAGTATTTTTTTGATGTCTTGCTCATTTAAAGGCCCCAGGTCCTGGTGAGTTTGATCTTATACAGCATGCCCTGGTTGTCTATTGATCAAGTATTTGATTTAAATTGAATGAAATGATAAAAAAAAAAAAAAAAATCTCAAAAGAGGATCAGATGCAGCTCTTTTTTCCCCCCCTTTGAAAACATTCAGATCAGGCCTAATTAGCTCTACACCTCCATGCATAACTCATACATAATGAACCTCCAGGAAATAAAACTTGGAGCATTTTCTATAAAGTACATTTCTCAGTGAACCGGGTGTTTAATGAAATATGTTGTGCTCTTGTGTTCCTCACAACCCTTCTAATACCCCAGTCACACATTCCCGTTTTTCATGGCGATTGTGTACAGCTTTACACAACTGGCAAGGCTGATTTGATCACACACCCCATACATACATAGTAAGTAACGCTTCTACAGCGCCTCAAGGGCATTTGTCCCACTTCAGTTAGGTCAATACAACGATACGATGAGGATTCTATGAATTTCCATCCTGCTGACACAACATCAGCCCCATTTGTTTTGGAATAGACTGCAATAAATGATAAGGATGCATGATGGTGGATTTTTGCACATATCAATATGCCAGTTTTTATAATAATAATAATAATAATAATAATAATAATAATAATATTGAGCCCTGTACATGCCATGCTATTACTGTTCTCTTTAGGACTGCATTAGGCTTCCACCCCACTACGCAGGACAACGATTCTCCGAGCTAATTTTGGGCTGATCAAACCAATCAGGATCCTTCCCCATTCTCTGGTGTTAGTCCACAACTATACAACACTGGTCCAGATCAAGTAGCGCATGTTCCACGACCAAAGCAGGATTATGACAATCCTGCACATCCCCATGAGGAACAGAAATGTGAGACTGGGGCATTATGTTATTAAAAGTAAAGAAAGTTGATTTTACAGGACAAACACCGTCCTTGTGTGTATGTTCCTGGACAGCTCGCACAAGCCACTGTCAGTTCTTCCTACGTGCCCTTATGAACATAATATTTTTACTTGTAGTTCACACATATCTTTATTCTATGTATAACTTGTTTCTATTTTATAATATGTTTGCTTTGCTGTGTTTTTTGCTGCCACAGAGGATGCCTGTGTTTTGCCAGTGTTTCACTGTAGAAATTCTGTCACCTAACAAGTGTTTATATGGTGACAATAAAGAACTATTCCAATGTACATTAAACCTTTGAGAAAAGTGCATTTATAACACAAACCTTATATGAATGGAATGTTCATTTTGCTGATGATACAGCCACTGTAAACAATACAAATATGCATGGCCTAGATATTTCTAGGAAATACAAGTAGGAAATTTTATGTCCGCCCACACCAGTAAAGGCTTAAACCCTTTTTTTTTAAATGCATATTTTTTGGGCATTTTGTGCCTTTATTGATAGGAGAGAGACAGTGGATAGGCTTGTGAAAGGGGGAGAGAGAGCAGGGGAAGACACTCTGCAAGCTAGTCACAGGCGGGATACGAACCTGGACCGGCAGAAGCATGTACATGGGGTGCTAACCACTACGCCAAACCAGCACCCCAAGGCTTAAACCCTTAATTGTCAATACCCTCATACTGCTGAAAAAATACATCCAAATAAATCATAAATGTATCTTTTTTCAAATAACTTTTGTTTGCATTTACGTATTATGAAAAATTATTTAAAACTTCACAAGCACTGCTATTTTGTGATTTACAGGTAAAAACTTTTACATTCTGTTGACTAATATTGAGCTCTGAAGAGCACTTACTTGATATTTTTTAAAATATCTGTTAGATATTTTAAAAATATCAACATACTTAATTTTGCCTGTATTATTTTTGAACAAAGTATCTTTATAAGTGGAGAAAATAATGTTTGAATTACTTATTATGTCACTATACCGTAAGTTGCATTGAGCACACTTCACAGGCTGCTAAGCTTTTGAGAAAATTAAGGTTGCCCTATTCACTGCTCCCTTGTTGTTAGAAGTGAAATACTTTGCATTCTTGTTCACATTGTTTGAGAGCCGCCCAGGTCAATAGTTGTAATAGTGTGTTCCCTAAAAATCACAATCCAAAGCCTGCAGGATTCAGCTTATATCTCTGTCCATTCAACCTGAATCGTACTTGTTTTGGGTTTGTTAATTGATTGTGTTCATTGTGACCCCGTTTCCCTCTGTTTACACTGCACACTTGAGAGCTTATTCTATTTCTGCTTGACCTGAATCCTGTATAATATGCAAGCGGACACTGTTGTGATCTCATCTGCAGGTGTGGCGATGGCTAGAAAGATGTATGGATGGGCAGGGGGGCCGGGTAGATTCCACACGAGGCATGGCAAGACCTTGTTTGGCCTTGGACAGCTGCAATGGAGTACATCTGGAGGTAGGGTGAAGGTCACATGCCTCCTGTAAGCTACTGTGCAGGCTTAACACAGACACTCACACAGGGCCTCCCAGGCACAGCTGTGGGCCGGTGGACGCCCAGAGGCAGAACAGGGCTTGGGATATTTTGAACCAATCATAGGGGAACCTGTAAAGCTGTTCTAGCAGTTCTGATTCGGACCCGATTCTTAAGCCCGCGGAGCTCACCAAAATAGATTCAGGCAGTGGAACTAAGCAGACTTGAAAGTTTACTTTGGGGGTGGACAGTGAAGGTATTTTTAGAAGCAGCTGTTGCCAGATTATTATGAAGTATCATTCCAGAGGTTTTCACTGGACAAACTCTTTGAGAATAACCTTAAACATGGACTCCATCACGGTTACTCTACATACATTGCGTAGTTCAGCCAAAATAAACAAACTAAGACACAAAGTTAACTGTACTGGCAGATTTTTTTGCTTGCTTTTACTTTATAGAGGTGGTAAATTCTGACTTTATATATACAGTTGCATTAAAAATTATGTGAACCCTTTGGAATTACTTGGATTTCTGCATAAATTGGTCATAAAATATGTTCTGATCTTCATCAAAGTCACATCACTAGACAAACACAGTCTGCTTAAGCTAATTCCTCACAAAAAATTTCAAGTCCTCATTTTTTATTTGACACACTATGTTAACAGTCACAGTGCAGGGTGGAAAAAGTATGTGAACCTTTGGATTTAATAACTGATTGACCTTCCTTTGGCAGTGATAACCTCAACCAAATGTTTCCTGTAGATCAGACCTGCACAACGGTCAAGAGGAATTTTGGACCATTCTTCTGTACGAAACCCTTTCAGTTCAGGAATATTCCTGGGATGTCTGGTGTGAATTGTTCTTTTTAAGGTCATGCAACAGCATCTGAATGGGTTAAGATCAGGACTCTGACTGGGCCACTCCAGAAGCCGTATTTTCTTCTGTTGAAGCCATTCCATTGTTGATTTACTTCTATGCTTTGGGTTGTTGTCCTGTTGCATCACCCATCCTGTGTTGTGCTTCAGTTGGTGGACAGATGGTCTGAAGTTTTCCTGCAGAATGTCTTGATAAACTTGGGAATTCATTTTTCTGTCAATGACAGCAATCCTTCCAGGCCCTGAGGCAGCAAAGCAGCCCCAAACCATAATGCTCCCTCCACCATAATTCACAGTTGGTGAAATACAGTGTAGCACATCTAAGAACAAGGTTTGTTAGTACTGTTGACATGCAAGAAGGGGGAAGGACTAAGCAGTATGTATCAAAAGTTCTCCCCTCTTTGCTCTTTCTTACTAATATTAGTATAAATACACACATACTTTTAAACTACTCATTTATTGTTAAATTTGATCAGTTTAAAAAAGTGATAATCAGAAGAAAATTCTGAATCATATCAATATTTGGTGAGACTACTTTTTGTGTTCAAACCAGCATAAATTCCCACAGTTATGCTTGCAAAAGTTCAAGAATTTGTAAGTCTATAGTAGGTTGTGTGATTAACCAAACAGGTGCGACTGATCTTTATAATGTGTTTGAAGCACAGTCATTAAAGGGATAGTTCAGTATTTTTGAGGTGGGGTTGTATGAGCTCCACATGGTCACTAAGGACATTAGATACAGTAGAAAGTTCTCTCTTCTCCACCAGAAAGCCACAGTCTGTAAGAGTCTGTGACGAAGAAATGACGCTAATAGAAAAGTAACGTACCGGATTTAAAGGCGATTTTCTCTGCCTACAAGAACTCAAATCAAAAAGTAATACCACAGTTTAAGAGTATGCTACATATACAATTTTTGAAGTGCATAAACCATTCGGAAATACAAAGTTTATCCGGACCTAAGCCTGCTCACGTCTGTGTCCTTCCGCTAAATCCTCCGCCGTAGTTAGCTAGCGGAGAGCTAGCGGCTTCGAACGTCTTTTTTAGACTAATTAAAAGCACATTATAAGACAAATATTTCTGAGATGGGTTTTTGTGATGCTTCCCTTGATGCAGAAACAGATGTGCATCATCTAGAACTCAGCTGCACAGAGATCGTTGCGTGTTTGTGCATGTGTGAGAAACACACACACTCACTAGTAGTCCGCACTGTGATATAAACATACAGCCTCCTCTACTCTGCTTATTTGTCTCTGACAGATCATTGTTACTTACTTTGAGCAGAAACTGTCATTAGGTCCTTCAGGTTTGGGACGTTTTTCCAGTTTATCTTCGGGAAATTGAAGAATGTTCACAAAACTCCAGGAAAGAGGCCTGTTTGACGTCCGGTTACCTATTTCCAGGTCAACATTCGCCCCACTGCTAATTTACACGCACTCTGTCTTGATGTCCAGTTCTCTGCGGATGTTTGTTTGTTTTCCTTCGGGTCGGTTCGCTTCCATTTAGTACAGTCAGTCTCGCTATAACTCTTTCTGTTTTGACTGTTAGCGCGTAAGGAAGAGACACACCACAGGAAATTGAAAAAAGGATGATTATGACAGCGCCGGCAGGTTTGGAGACGCTTCCAGTTTATCTTCGAAATTGAAGAACGCCCACAGGAAACATCCGGAAAGGAAAGCGCTGCTTTATTTGAGTAATACCACCGGCCCATATCGTGACATATTGGTGCAGGTCAAACATTCGCCCCACTGTGTATTTACGCCTCTTTCTTGATGTCCAGGTGGTCACGTGGATGTTTCTGTTTTCCTTTCGTCGGTTTGTCTCCATTTTATCAGCTCGCCCCTCTGTAAGACTCTGGTTCATACAGGTATCCCTCTTGGCTCCAAAGTAGAATGGGACTTCATCGTGCTGTCATAATCATTATGATATGAAGATAAACTGGAAAAACGTCCCAAACCTGAAGGACCTAATGACAGTTTCTGCTCAAAGTAAGTAACAATGATCTGTCAGAGACAAATAAGCAGGGTAGAGGAGGCTGTATGTTTATATCACAGTGCGGACTACTAGTGAGTGTGTGTGTTTCTCACACATGCACAAACACGCAACGATCTTTGTGCAGCTGAGTTCTAGATGATGCACATCTGTTTCTGCATCAAGGGAAGCATCACAAAAACCCATCTCAGAAATATTTGTCTTATAATGTGCTTTTAATTAGTCTAAAAAAGGTGTTCGAAGCCGCTAGCTCTCCGCTAGCTAACTACGGCGGAGGGATTTAGCGGAAGGACACAGACGTGAGCTGGCTTAGGTCTGGATAAACTTTATATTTCCGAACGGTTTATGCACTTCAAAAAATGTATATATAGCGTACTCTTAAACTGTGGTATTACTTTTTGATTTGAGTTCTTGTAGGGCACAGACTCTTACAGACTGTGGCTTTCTGGTGGAGAAGAGAGAACTTTCTACTGTATCTAATGTCCTTAGTGACCATGTGGAGCTCATACAACCCCACTTCAAAAATACTGAACTATCCCTTTAACTAAAATAGTAAAAGCTGTCTGGAAGGGTTGAAAATAGGCGAGGAACAGCCAAACTCTGTTACCAAGGTGAGGTTGTGGAAGACAGCTTGATGCAACAGGTCATGCACCATGGCAAGACTGAGCACAAGAAGGCACAAGGTATACTGGTTATACTGCATAAGCAAGGTTCCTCTTAGGCAACGATTTCAAAGCATGCTGGGGGTTTTAAGATGAGCTCATTTGAAGAAGTACAAATAACTGTAGTGTATAGAACTATAGACTCAGTGGTTTCCCAAACGTCTGTAGTGCATTAGATGAAAGATACACCATTCTGACTCCCCTTCGAAATTGGAAAATGTTCAGCAGTGCCATCACCTCAGAGCTGACAGAAACCAACAGGAGCCATGGACACCCATTTACTGCCTGCTTAGATCTGGCCAGAAGTGGTCTTCAGAGAAGAATTGTTGTCAAAAAGCCATACTTCAGATGCTGAAACAAGGTCATCCAATTCACTTGTGCACAAAAACATAGGAACTGTGGTGCAGAAAAATGTTGGCAAGTGCTCTGGACTGATGAAATGTTCAAACTTTGGGGCTGCATTTCTGGAAAATGAAGTTGGGGATTTGATCAGGATTAATGTTGTCCTCACTGCTGCAGCCAATGTCATGAAGATTTATCCTAAGCACGAAGGAGAACAGAGAGCCCTTGAAGAAATGTGTATGGCCCCCACAGGACCCTGATCTTAACATTATTAAGATTGTTTAAGATTCCATGAAAGATAGAAGGGATTGAGTCAGTTTATATCAACATTAGATCTATTGTTAGTGTTCTACAATGTTTGGCACAACATACTTGCCTCCCTTCAAACTGCTTGCAGGTATTCCAAGGAGACTTGATAGCATTTCACAATCCATGTATACGGCACAGAGAGAGATTCTATGGCTCTCCCAGATACAGACTGACAAACAGGTAACAACTAATCAACCGGACATAAGACCCTCAAACTTGGCGAGTGGCTCCAGCAGATTCCAGGAACAAAAACAGAGACATCTGTCCAGAAGAGTACGGTCCCAGGGCAACTGGGGGATTTTTTTTATTAATAAGATAGTTGTTGATATGGATATGTTGACAAAATATAGATATTGATAATAACTGATCCAGATTTGTTCATAGAAAGACAGATTTTTGTAGATCAGGGATGGGTAACTTTTATTATGCCGAGGGCCACATTATTTTGGCAATTGTAAGTTACTTTCAGTCCCATCTACACTTATGATTAACCAAGAGGAACAAAAAAGCTCTCATATGGATGTATTATATCAAGATAAATATGTTCTGACTCAAATGTGAGTAGTATTACTGGAGTTAATCATCTTAAAATAGGATTTAGGCCAGATAAAGCTTCTTTTAATTTATAAAGGCACACAGTCATTTCTCTGTATGAAAGTATATTTTCCCTGACAACTGCATTTTCCGTTGCACACAGCAGTGTAACAGAAACATAGCAG
Source organism: Scarus forsteni (assembly GCA_036419115.1). Lineage (NCBI taxonomy): Eukaryota > Metazoa > Chordata > Actinopteri > Labriformes > Labridae > Scarus > Scarus forsteni. The sequence goes on from JAZDUH010000098.1 coordinate 38,289,158, forward strand.
CCTATTACAGCTCCATAGCTGTTTTTACTGTTATGTTACTGGCAGAAAAAGTTATTTTTCCCAGTGAATATACATTGCTTGCCAAATTTATTAGATCACCAGTCATTGTAATATTTATTCCTCAACTGCCCTTAATTAGCAGCACTGGTAATTACTGAAATTTTGTAGTGTTCCTGTAATGGATTATACACCATCTATCTATCTATCTATCTATCTATCTATCTATCTATCTATCTATCTATCTATCTATCTATATGTACATATATATATATATATATATATATATATATATATATATATATATATATATATATATATATATATATATATATATATATATATATATATATATATATATATATATACATATATATATATATATGTATATATATATATATATATATATATATATATATATATATATATATATATATATATATATATATATATATACATATATATATATATATATATATATATATATATATATATATAGATATATATATATAAATATATATATATATTAGTGCTGTCAGACGATTAAAAAAAATAATCTAATTAATTACTGGATTTATAATTAATTGATCTAATTAAAAGCATTTTAATCTCATATCTGCTTAAAGTACCCAAATAAAGAATTTTAATTCTAGGATATTATAAAATTGTAGTGCATGACTAATCAAATGAATACACTAAGAAGTGAAGATTTGTAAATCCACATTTTTATTGGTGACAGAATAAAACCAAAGTCAGGGCTACTTATCCAGAAAATTCTATCAGGCAACTCAAATTACACTTCAAGTGTGTTTCATAAATCAAATTCAAAATAAGAAAAAGGTCGAGGACATCCAGCAAACCAATTAGGCCTGGTGCATTATTAAAGAATTCAGCAAATAAAGATAAATACATTCAAAAATAAAATAAAACTAAGTCTTAAATAGGCCGTTCCTGTTGTCACTTGGGCTTTGTTTGGTTTGACTAGAGACGTATGTGTGAAGTGACGTGCCACTGCCATGTACGGGTCCTTCAGCTGGCCAATATTAAAATGTTTGTGTGCTATGATTAATCTTGTGACTAATTTTTATACGCATTAATGTGCGGTGTAATTAATTAATCTAATTAATGCACTAAAGTGTCAACCTTATAATATACATATATATGTATATATATATATATATATATATATATATATATATATATATATATATATATATATACACACATATATACACATACACATACATATTGTGTGTATATCTATATCTATAATATATACATAGATAGATAGATAGATAGATAGATAGATAGATAGATAGATATAGATAAATATATGCATAGATAGAGAGAGAGACAGAGAAAGAAAGAAAGAAAGAAAGAAAGTAATAGACAGATAGGCAGGTATAGATATAGATATATAGACATACACATTTATGTCTACTTTTCAAACTGCTGTTGGATTCCTACTAATTTCCCTGAGAGAGTTTCCCAAAGGGATTAATAAAGTTCTGTCTGATCTAATCTAATACATATATGCTATTATTACCATTTCCAGCATTTAGTGAAATTATCATAGTCTGAAATGGGCATCTCATTGTGCTTGTGGTTGTGTGTCTTATAGATGAACAAATATTGTCATACCAACACATTTATATGTCTAACTCTAAAAGTGCTTGGCGACTTCTAATAACAACTTACAGACAACATAGTAGTTTCTAAGAGTTTTAATTGTTGTATAACAATGTGTACATTTCAGATCAGAAACGCTATATTTCAGTTCTTTGATCACCTCAGTGTAACAGTCTTGTTCTGGACAGATAACACCTTGGTTAATTCCATCCCCTGTCCATATGCATGCAAAAATTACTTATTATCCTCTACACATTAATATATATATAATATCAAAAGCAAAAGGAACAGTCTTTTCCTTGGATATGCAATTACAGTTAAGTCCAGCAAAGTTAGAGATCAAGCAATGCACTATGTATTAAATACACAATTGATGTAGTTAGAAGGCTCGCACAAACCCAAGCCAAAACCCCGCACCATCTCTTTCAACCACTAAGATTACTAAACAGAGACTTTTGTTCAGTAGCACATCATTAATAAATCATTTGGTGAGATTCTGCAGGGACAGTTCATGTGTTTACAGCTCACTGAATGAAATCCAACATCCCCAAGTATTTTGTTTAAAGCCTCTGGAACAGTCTTTTGAGATATTTGGCTTTGTAGCTCAACCACAGAGACTCCAACAATCTTTTACTATCCTTTTTTATTTTTTGGTGAGACAGCTTTGGATTAATTTCCTTTTAAAGCCAAAATAAAAAGCAACTCATTAGATGACAAAGTTTCCACAGTGAATAAACAGACAGTTTGATTCAGCAGTTTGGTCTTTCTAAAAACAACATTGCTTTAACATCAATATTTGATTTATTTTTAATCAAATCATTAATTTTTGCAGTAAGATCTTCAACACAAAGAACCTCTGGTTTTGATTTTCAGGCCTTACCTTGTTTTTTTTTGCTCAGCAGCAACAATATCAGTATTAATGATACTGTCAAGACCTAACACTTGTTTAAAAATATGTCAATACTTTAAAAAAAAAAACAGTTTACCTTCCAGCCATAATGTAATCACCATCAGCTGGTCTAGCTTTTGCGCCACCATTTGAACAGTTTCTACCTTTATTTATGCAAGTATGTATCTATTATTTTTATGGCTGAGTCACCATACTTTTAAGAGATGCAGATGAGCCCTGTTGCATGTACTGTTGCATATACTGTCAATAGCAGACTGCTAGTCTTGCTTCATTTTCCACCATGAAAGGAGTTTACAAAATTATCATTATGTCATATTGTAGAGTGCTCCCATGTTTCAATGTACATAGTAAACCAATCAATTACTACTTTGTTGTTTGATTAATTTAAAAGAGAACTGGCACGGGGCTCCAGTTGTCAGAGCAGTCACCAGTGTATAAGGCTTTAGTCTCAGTCACACTGGTTACAGGCTTGACGCTGTTTGAGCTCTGTTATTCATCAGTCTTTCTCCTTACATAACTTGTCTCTCTACAGCTTTCTAGGTATATGTTGTCCCTAGATGTGCTGGCAACTCTTTTAACTGACTGCTATTTTATTGTCTGTAATATATATCTTTGTCTGCTACTTGTTTGTAAATGTATGTATAGTCAAAGTCAACTGAAAAGAACATCCAGTTAGTCAAAATGTTATAAAAAGTCAAAATATTGTGATTGTAATTGAACTCCTAAAGTCCATGTCAACACTTAAGTGCACCTAAACTTTCTGGAGGTCAGACTGACACACCTAGATAATACAGTTACAGATTATTCTTCTGAACCTAAGACACCAGATGGATGGTTTCATATACCTATGAGATATGTTTCAACTGTCCATCTGGACCCTGTAGATTTTGGTCACCGTCACACCTAAAATTGAGTGGACTTGGTTCAATTTGGGGGTGAAGTTGCATCATGATTTCTTTTTTTTTTCGTTAGTCTGGTTTGGTTTCACACTGCTCTTTGTCAGACAGCCAACCAAACCTGTCAAATGTTGTGTAATCTAGATTTCTGTCACTAGCTGGGGCTGTATTTGCTCTTTGTTCCTGCCATCCAGCCCATTGTTGAATTATGAGCTGGAAATACAGTACACAGGCTTTGAGTAATAAGATAAAGCTGTATTTAGAGTTGTACTTGCATAATATCCATGCGTAACCATGTGTAAACATAGTCCACGTGGATTTGTAGATGGAGGACTGGAGGCGATGCTCTGCATTAGCTTTTCTGTTTTGACTTTTTACCAAATCCAAGCCACAGTTCTCTCTTTTGGTTCGCTTGCTTCATTTGGTCCATGTTTGATTTGGGTTGTTTCACACCCACTGCGAACCGAGACCCACGTTTTTTTGGCAGACCAGAGTTCGTTCTTTTGGTTGTCTCCAGTATTCATGTGAGCTTTCACACCAGCCCAAACTAACCAAACTTCCAACAAGCGAACAAGAGCTAATTTTGTCTGGGCTAATGTGTTAGGTGTGAAAGCACCCTTTGCTTAGGGAGGGAAAAACCTTTCAAAAAGAGTTGGAATGCAGTCACATTCATTACAGGCCAGTCAGTGGCTTACAGTCAATCACTGTTTTCAGCACAACAAAAACACAATTTTAGCTTTCAACCATTTCTCCTCAAAGCACTCGGGTTGGCAGAGTCATTTCCTTTCCAGGAACAGACATTTTGGCTTAGGGGCCGTTTACATGGAAACTCCTGACTTGAAGCCGCAAAGATTCTCCCTTTCCGTTTTCGAATTCTTCTGCGTTTACATGACAACGCCACAGTTAATCTCTGTAAATCCGCTGTAGTGTGCATGCCGGTTCAGTAGATGGCGGTGTAGGTCTGCAGAGATGAAGCGCTGCTACAACACACGAACGGCAAGAAGAAAAACCTTTCACAAACAACAATGGCGAACAGACGCACAGAGAAGCAGGAGTTTTTTTTTGGACAACGAATCAGTTCTGGACAACAAATCTGTCTGGGTGTGAAAGCACCCTTTGCTTAGGGAGGGAAAAACCTTTCAAAAAGAGTTGGAATGCAGTCACATTCATTACAGGCCAGTCAGTGGCTTACAGTCAATCACTGTTTTCAGCACAACAAAAACACAATTTTAGCTTTCAACCATTTCTCCTCAAAGCATTCGGGTTGGCAGAGTCATTTCCTTTCCAGGAACAGACATTTTGGCCCTTAGACTTTTCAACAGATTGTTACTGGGGGATGGGCCTTTTGGCCTTTATTGATATGTGACACAGTGGATAGACTTAGAAATGGGGGGATAGAGTAGGGGAAGAAACCCAGCAAATGAGCCTCATGTCAGAAATGTGGACCACCCGCATGAGACGGGAGCCCCAATACATGGTAAGTGCATGGTTGTAACCTACTGCTCCATACAGGCCCCCCAGCTTGGACCTTTCTAAAAAAGAATCTATTGAATCCAGTTGCTTTGCAAGGTTAGGATTTCTTTTGCATATATACCTTTATCAGATACAACTGACCTTGGCTTTCTAAGTGTGCCCAAAGATTCCAGGCATTAAACAGTGTAAAAACTAATCAAAGCAAAGGTCCCAATGCCATCTGCCTTCAGATGTCACTATAACTACGATGGCATACATCTTATTCGTACCGAATGCCAAGCGTAGAATATTAATGACGTGAACGAAACTGTAAATTTGATCATGTTTTCACTTTTTGTTCCATTAGCTGCTTGCTAACATGTCTGCAGGGTCATTATGAAGGAATCTCATAGGAACTGGCTCAAAAAAGACAAAACTCTGTCGGAGGAGGACGAACCTCTCCCCCTGTGCAAGTATGCTGGGACAAAGACAGTAGTTCAGTTAAATTAAAGATTGAGCTTTAACTTTAGCCTAACTTAACTATACATGTAAATGCACTGACTGTCTTATCTTTCAAGACTTTCTTTATTATTATCAGAGGAAATTTTCCTGAACTACATTTGTCAGTGTACTTTTTCATAAAAGCATGAAAGGAAAAAAACTACCAAATTATTCGGGAAAATTGTTCAATTAGTCTTAACTGTTTTTAATGGCACTCTTGACTTCAACCCCTTATGTTGTGCTTTAATCATCATATTTAAACTTCATTGGCTGATTTCAAATTCATGACTTTGAGTCTTCTTATTTCCCTTTTCTATCAATTATAATATTAATTTAGCCCTGGTAATATTTCCTGTGATAATGACGTGACTCCTACTTCAAACTTTTAATATTCATTGTTAAACTTTAGTAGAGAGTAAAACAAGTCAAAAAGCTAAATAATAATAAGAATAATAAGAATAAAGAAAAAAATAATAGACCAGGTCACCTTTTTGTGATCAAAACAAACTCCAGGATAAGCTGTTACTCTGTCCTGTAATCAAAATAATCAACACTAGTGCCCTTATACTGTGATGAGATAATTCTGTCCTTTTCTGTATTATCCTAAATATTCAAGTGGTAATAAACAGTTTTATTGTTAGCTCGATGGTCTTCAGAGGATAAAATGAGAATCAGTATTGTCAGTCTTAACAAAAGAAAATCTCACCCACACCTCATCACCAAACAGTCTTTCTTTACAGTAACTGATGCTTAACTTTAGCTCAGTCAGTAAAACCATTATATTTACTGTTTTTTGTATTCAGGGACATTTTCAAACTGTTTTTCCAGTTGAAACAAACCGGGGTCTGTTTGCTGAGTAAGTGCTGTTTAGTGTGATAGTTGTCAGTCAAACGCTAGTGTGAACCAAACCACCAGTGGGTCTTGTTCCACTTGTTTGGACTCTGATGCAGTAAGCTTATGGTAAGAACATTAATCAACCTTGATCCAGCATACAGAAAGCATTGCCCTAATGATGTTTTACCAGATACTGTGAATTACACACACTAACATCTGCAGAATGAACAGGCTCCAGGGGTCATAGAGACCTAACATGTTCCCAGAACAACAACAACTTGTATTTGAGCTTCAGTTGTATTTCTTTTTCAAAATCTATTGATTGCCTGCAGTGATTATACAAACAATTAATCCGTATGGTATTTTGAACTTGGAAAGTGTCTTTGGAACAGCCATCACCAGGCAGGGTGCAGCTTGTTTTTGTTTACTTCTGGGATTTTCCCTCAAAAAATTCTGAGCAGAGCAGTAAAACATATTTTACTCATGTATCACACATTTTGGTCTCCTTGCAAATATCCTGATGAAAAACAACCAAAAAGAGAGGTCATTCTGCAACACATTGGTCCACTGTTCTGACCAAAGCAGACAAACTTTAGGTTTTAAAACACCTGAAAATACACCAAATGCAAGCTTGCATTTAATAATACTGACTAACACAACCTTTTGCAATCACAGCCAAATATCATTCTGGTGTTCTACAATAAAGCTGAAAACAGACAAAACGGACATTGCCAAATTGTTTCGGAGATAGTCACACATTTAGATGATCTTACAACTTGCTGATGCTAAAGGCTAATTGTTTTAAAGTCTGAGTCTTGTGTGTTTTTACTAAATAATGCCCAAGAAGTACAGATCCATCTTTTTTATTACATATTTTGGCACAAAGAGTATATAGCACCACCAAAGTTTTGCACAACAGTCTGTTTTGGAGGAAATCCTGTAAGTTGGAGCATATTCACATGAACAAAAGGGTCACACTGGCACCCTAGCGCCAGCTGCAGAAATAAGATTACCCTATCAGCTTTGTACAGAGGTCCTGGCCCAGCTACGCTGGGAGAGAGGGAGAGAGAGGAGGATTTACTGCAGGGTGATGAAGCAAATCTGCTCGAACATTTGTACATCTTTCTGCTTTTTGCCTGTTGCCATTTGACTCCTCGTTGCAGAGGAGTGTTTTATTCATCAGTAAACCCAGATTCTCTCTTTGCTTTTGTACGTTGATGTCATCCTTTTTTTTCATTGCTACCCTGATGTCACCTCTTTGTGTTTGCATACACATGGTATGGTTTGTTTGAACCCTCTTACCTCATAGGTGTGGTTTATTCTTACAGGGCAGTACGGTAAGAGCCACACTTTATAACCAATTACACACACTGTGTGAAAAACTAATACACAACCCTTTAATGATTTATCTGTCTGGATTGTCGTGATGCAGTACTTACTAAATGATCTATAGCACTCCAGAAACAACTAAAACAAATGCTTCAAGCTCCTGTTAAGTCTCTGGTCTGATTATCTGGTGGGAATGTTACATTTTTCACTTTTCAACAATACTTGACTGAAATAAGACCAGAGAAAACAAGGCATTTGCTCTCTAACAAAGATCAGAGCTAGAGCTGTGGAAGCTCTTTGCCTGTCACCTGTTACCTCAAAGCGCTCATTTTAAGTTCAGTTAATCAAAACAATACACAACAAGTGCTCAAAAGACTCAGAGATCACATACACACAGGTACATAATAGCAAAAGAACTTAAATCGATAGTTTCCTTTTTGTTGCGCAAGCTCTAGTACCGATGGCCTCAGGTGAAGTGAGGCTATAGAGCGAAGTCCTTTCCGCATATAGTTCTACTAATAAGCACCAGTAGAGTTAAGCTGGTCCTGCACTCCGTCTGCAGCTCCCTGCTCCTCAATCCCTCAGCGTAGCAGTCATTAACTGGTGGCAGTCCAGTTCCCCTCGCAGCTCCAGTGGACCTGGCAACCTCAAGCCCGTCTTCTGGTCCACACACCAGCACTTTCCACGCTGTCCATCGCGAGCAGGATGGCACTGTAGACAGAAAAATACATGACAAATTTACACATTGTTTTTTATTGTAATGATTTCTAGAGACACTTCTGATGATTGATTACATCCAAAGGTCTGTGGCACCTACATATAAATATACATATACAGTTGCATGAAAAAGTATGTGAACCCTTTGGGATTACTTGGATTTGTGCTTAAATTGGTCATTAAATATGTTCTGATCTTCATCTAAGTCACATCACTAGACAAACACAGTCTGCTTAAACTAATACCGCACAAAAAATAACAAGTTTTCATGTTTTTATTTGACACAATATGTAAACAGTCACAGTGCAGGGTGGAAAAAGTATGTGAACCCCAAGACTAATTACTTCTCCAAGAGCTAATTGGAGCCAGGAGTCAGCCAACCTGGAGTCCAATCAGTGTGATTAGATAGGATGTCCTATAAAAAACACACACCAGTTGAGATTTAGCTGTTCTCAAAAGGCACTACCTGATGTGAACCATGCCTCGCACAGAAGAGCTCTCTGAAGATCTACAATCAAGAATTATTGACTTGCATGAAGCTGGAGAGGGTTACAAAAGTATCTCTAAAAGCCTTGATGTCCATGTGTCAACAGTAAGACAGACTGTCTACAAATGGAGAAAGTTCAGTACTGTTGCGACTCTGCAAAGCTGTGGTTGTCCTGTAAAGATGACTGTGAGAGCACAGCGCAGAATGCTCAATGAGGTGAAATAGAATCCTAGAGTGTCAGATGAAGACTTACAGAAATCCCTGGCACATGCTAACATTATTGTTGACAAATCTACAATGTGTAAAACATTACACAAGAATGGAGCTCATGGGAGGACACCACCAAGGAAGCCATTGCTGTCCAAAAAAACATTGCTTTATGTTTAAAGTTTGCAAAAGAGCACCTGGATGTTCCACAGCACTACTGGCAAAATATTCTGTGGACAGATGAAACCAAAATTGAGTTGTTTGGAAGGAACACACAACGCTATGTGTTGAGAAAAACTGGCACAGCACACCAACATCAAAACCTCATCCCAACTGTGAAATATGGTGGAGGGAGCATTATGGTTTGGGGCTGCTTTGCTGCCTCAGGGCCTGGATGGATTGCTGTCATCACCAGAAAAATGAATTCTCAAGTTTATCAAGAGATTTTGCAGAAACTTAAAACTTAAGACCATCTGTCCGGCAACTGAAGCTCAACAGAGGATGGGTGATGCAACAGGACAACGACCCAAAGTATAGAAGTAAATCAACAATGGGATGGCTTTAACAGAAGAAAATACGGCTTCTGGAGTGGCCCAGTCAGAGTCCTGACCTCACCCTGATTGAGATGCTGTGGCATGACCTCAAAAGAGCGATTCACACCAGAAATCCCAGGAATATTGCTGAACTGAAACAGTTTTGTACAGGAGAATGGTCCAAAATTCCTCCTGACCGTTGTGCAGGTCTGATCTACAACTACAGGAAATGTTTGGTTGAGGTTATTGCTGCCAATGGAGGGTCAACCAGTTATAAAATCCGAAGGTTCACATACATTTCCACCCTGCACTGTGACTGTTTACATAGTGTGTCGAATAAAAACATGAAAATGTATAATTGTTTTTGCGGTATTAGTTTAAGCAGACTGTTTGTTTAGTGATGTGACTTAGATGAAGATCAGAACAATAATTTATGACCAATTTATTCAAAAATCCAAGATAGATAGATAGATAGATAGATAGATAGATAGATAGATAGATAGATAGACAGATAGATAGACAGACAGACAGGTATCAGTAACAAGTCACAGATTTCAATGAAAACTGTCTGATGAAGTCATTCAGTGAGGGTATGCCTGTTTAGAACTGTTTTAGAGCAAGTTCGTGTCAATTGTTTTTTTAAGCTAAAACTGGATCAAGAGACCTTATCTTACATATCACCCATTTAAATACACCCTATCCCAAAAGTTTCTTGGCTTTAAACGTATTGTAATGCTTGTTTTATATTATATTTTCTCACGCTACTTTCATTTGTCCATAACATCAGGACTTTTTTTTTTTTAACAAAATGGATCTTAAACCTGATATTCATTACCTGCCAAGTACCACAAAGGACACTGAGAAGTTGTAACGTATTGGTAAAATTAGTGCAGTAGTTGAAAGGGCAGATTTTTCCTGCATGAACTCCTGAAAGGTAGAACAGTTTAATAAGGACAGGCAATGGCGGACTTAACCCCCCTCTGTGTTGACTCCAGTTTCAAAATAAAAGGCTTTGTCTTCTTTTATAGAGCAGGTTAGTGCTTTGAAAAGTTCACTGTGCAGTTTTATTGTCTTGACAGTGTAGTTAATACTCTGTTGATGAGGTTATTTCCCTCCAAGGCCTTTTTTTGTAGTTTTTTTATACTTGCCATTTCCAAGATCTCCATTCAAACCCTGATTTTATTTATTTTACCGTGTATTTGCTCTTGGTTTGTGTTTCATTATCTTTGTGCTCCATTATCTTTGGTCAGCCACAGTGAGTCGAATGAACTCTACACCACCTCTGTTTATGCTCTGGTGGGTAAACAGAGAGATTATGATGGGTGACATTTTAATGGAATCTACATGGCCTTGGTTTTTCTGTTTTCATGTCAGAGCCTCTTCCTGATCCTTACATGGAGCCCAAACACAAGAAACTGAGAAACATCTGACCACAAAAACAAGGGACATGCAAATTACTACTCAGACTTAAGGACTTCAGTTTGTTTCACTCTAAATTTGTCCCTGTGCCTTTTGGATCTGCGCTGCCAAATCCCTGAACTTGAAAGATGCATTTGGACACTTTCAGCCCTATGATGTTGAGTTTTAACAAACCCTGGCTCACTGTGTTGGATGGTTTCTTTTGTTTGGGGAGAGTACATGCTCATAGAGGGTCTGATGCAGTCCAAAGAAACAAATTCTATTCCATTTGAAAACTGGTCTCTTGGTTTAGTTTGAAATGTACCTGGGTTTGTTTCGACATTGTGTAGAAAAGATTAAAAAAAAACAATTGAGTGATTCATTAAGCATGGAAATGAATACGGTAATGACTCTGGCTATCATCTCTTTCCTCTTGGCAGCATGTAGTTCTGATGTCCTGTGTTTATCTGAGAGCTCCATGTAGCTCCTCTAGCTGTCTCATGGAGATGTCCTGGTAGCTCTGCCGCATGTCTTCCCTCATCTTTTGAGGATTTTGCAGATATTCATATGAATGTCTTGTGCTGCTCTCTCTGCTCTGCCGTCTTCTTGAACAGCAGCCTGATGCTAAGGCACTTTGTCAATGTGAGTCTTCATCTATTCAGGTGACACCAAAACATGGATGAAAATGTATAGGATTTTATTAATTCCATTATTGATTCTACCTATTGATTAATAATTCGTGTGGATTTTCTGTTTGGAAAAAGTTGGCCTCCACATGTGTCCAGTATCAACATCTTCCATGTCAGTTTTGATATTTGATGATTTGAGGCATAGTTGAATGTTAATTCAAGCTGCTGTTTCCACTGGATGAGAGATACTGGATGTTGTGCAGCCAGCATCACAATGTGTAAATTGAAGCCATGATTATGACTTGTCCTGTGTCCCGTCTGAATAATTACATCTTGAACTTCTTTGTTGTCGTTCGTGCTGACTGCCTCCGATAAGAGCATGACATCCATGATTTGGTGTGCAGAGGAATTGATAGGGAAACTGTAAGGCTTGAAGAAAACGATACAAACTTTTACTTGTAGTGTTTAATTTTTAACTGGAATTGGTTTTCAATGCCCATCCCTATCAAAAAGGTCCAGACAACTGCCTGGCATTCTGCATATTGCTAGTATTAGAGGTCAAACTCGTGGAGACTTTTAAACCCCCTCCAGACGTTGCCATGAGATGGATGTCCAGCTTTCTTTTATGCTCTTTGCGTTGGTTCAGTAAAAATTCTTTTTGAGCTTTCATCATAGCAGGTCTTACAGCACGTCTCTATCTACTCGTTGTTGATCAACTCCTTCTCAGTCTTCTTCATTCAACTTCACTTGGGAAGCCTGTTGACTGCTCCGTCATGTCGAAACTTCGAGAGCTCACTAAAGATTGGTTAGATAGATTGGCTCACTTTGTGCTTTAATGGGTTCTTCATAAGTCGCGTGTTCTTTACATTTCTGGCTTTTGCTCGGTGTCAAGAAATGCTGCTTAATTCTTCTTCTTCTTCAGCTCAGATGTTAAGTTTAGACACTTTCTGTCTTTCTTAGTCAAAGCAAAGTTAAGTCATGCTGTTATCACGCCCAAACTCCACTTTTGCAATGCTTTAATCGGAAAATAAACAATGCACAAGTTGCATTATCAAAAATGCCAAAATATGGCTGCAAGGCTTTTGACTTAATCTAGAGGATCAAGGCACATCACCTCAATTCTTGCTGTGCTAGTTACCTGCTTACTCTAAGGATTCTTTTAAACTTTTATTGCTAGTTTCATAGCCTTAAGCTCACAGGCTCTGTTTAACATGTCTGATTTTATATGCTTTTGTGCACCTGACAGGAGTTTCTGTTTGGCCCTAAATCTGAACTAGTAATGAAGGCCCTGTTTTCGCTATAGTTTAGCTGTTAATGATTACCTTTTGTTTGTTTTGCCTGCTCATTAACACAACATTGATTTGGGTGCCTGAAAACGGGAAAATTCGGAAGTGGATTCTAGCATTCAAACTTTTGGAAAGCAGGAATCCAGGCCACTCGTATATACCTTAAAGACTAATTGCACATGCACACCAAAAGTCAAAAGCTTTGTGTGAGAAAGGTTATTGCTCCAGTGTTGAGCTTGTTCACCCTTAAAATGTGCAAGCTCAAAGTTCAGTTCACATGTCCTAAAATGAACTAGGCCATGGCCATGGCATGTTTCATATTTTAGATGTATGAACTAACACCATCCTAAACATGAGCTAGCTCTTGTTTCAACTTGTGTGCCCAGGCTTTTCCTTTTCAAGTTTTACATTGACACTGTTAATCTGCAAGTTAATCTGGAAAAATTAATGTTTAAATCAAAGAAAGGATTTTTTTTCTTTTACAAAAATAGAGTTAGTTAACAATTTTAGCTCAGTTATTCTTAATACATATCAATAAACATGCACATTATTAACCAGTGTAACATTGGTACAAGGCAGATGTGATAAAGATGTGTCAAATAGCTCTGTTGAATCAAGTTTAAAGAAAATAAAGTTATTTTATATATTAACACTAAATATGCTTGGTTTTCAAACTGCCAAGTATTAGACAACTGCAGCTAAAGCCTTTCATCAGTCTGCCCCAGGCACAGAGATTGTATAATTTTGTTCAACAAAAGTTTAAGACATTAAAAAAAAACGTGCATTCAAGGTGAATACATTTAAAGAAAAACTGTAAGAACTGTGTTTTTGTTTTGTGATAATCTAATTTATCTCCTACCCTTCAAAGCCTTTTCTTTTAACTGTTTGGTCTCTCATTGAACCAAATTCATTGCGTGATCCTGTACTTTTTCCACTAATGATTCACTTTTTTACAGAGCCCCAAAGACCAGTTTAGAATCTCAGAGCAACCCAACCATGAAACGATTCCCAGTTGCCCCCCATGACCTGCTTTCTACTCCCCAAAAGGTTTTATCTCAGTGCACTTTTAGTTAAACAGTAAACAGATGCCTGTGAATGCAAGCAGACAGAGAAACTTTAACCACGTTACACAACCAGCATAAGTCAGACTCTTGATGACTGGTGCATTTCCTTTTATCACCCACTCTGTATCTGCTTTGATTGCACGCTCGGCTCAGAGAGCAGTCTTATCTCTGCTTTTAGGCTCTCTCATTCTCTTGCTCTTATCTGCATTGTTGCCCAATGTTGCAAAGTCAAACAAGTAACTGCATCCAAAAAGTAATTGCATCCATAACGGCAGTAAAGGGATTGTTGTCCAACAGGAACCCACGTTACACACACTGTTAATTTCTGGGGTAAATCACTTTTTAATGTGAGCAGGGAAAAATAAGATCTTGGCTTTTCCCTGACAGTCTTTTGTGTTGATCTTGAACAAGTAAGACAGTTTTTTCATCAGCTTCAGGCGTGTTTTGTGTTCTGGCCCACAGATTTGCTGATGTGGTTCTAAAGGAACTGGTTGGAATAAAAAGACAGGCATTTTTATTTGTCTTGGCTCGGGAAGTGAGATTCACAGTTCACCAGTGCACATGGCCAAAGAGTGGTCTGCTCTGTCAGTAATCCATTAAAGCTTGTAGTGATCTGGTCATGGATGTGCTTGAACTCACAGACCTGTTTTGGGTGGAAATCTCCATTCTTGTCACAGTTGGGTATGGGGATTGTGAAGAGATCATCGTGTGTGCGAGTGTTAGAAGCCAATCTGTCCAACGCTCTCTGGAGCTCAGCACGACATGGAGCCTGCAAGAGGAAAAAAACATGGATGACGTTTACAGCTGAGTGAAAGAAAATTGATAGATTACAGTATATTTTGGTAGCAAGTTTGGGTTGAAAGAGTTCATATTTTAAAGGTGCAGTGTGTAGAATTTAGCATTTTAGCGACATCGAGTGTTCAGATTCTAGAATGAACCTAACCGTAGCTAAAACATCACGTCGCTGAACAACGGAATCCTGTGAAGACCAAAAAGGATCCTGAACACAGCACACAATTTATGTTGTGTGTGTGTTTATACACACAGTTTGAATCCCTAGGACAGAGTAACAACTTTCTATGCATCCACTGCCGTCCTCTCCTCTTCTTCGCCTGCATTCCAGGTAGATTTCAGAACTGGCAGACAGATTTGTGTTTCATTCTTTTTGTCTCGAAAAACCACCTGTAGACAACACGGCGGATCAATATGTCGGCCTACGCGAAACAGCGGCCTGTGGTAATGTAATTTTTTTATAAAGATTTTACTAACTAAATAAAAATAAAACAAGTGTTTTATGGGGTTGATTGCACTCCTATTTTGACGGACTTTACATACAAATAGAAACATATATCTCCTATATTCACCGTTTCTGTGTGGCGAAATGCGGTGGATGTATAAAATGCCACATTCTACACACTGCACCTTTAAGTCAACTCTGGTTTAAATATTCAACATTTGATGACTACTACACTTTTTCAATTATTAATGTTAAGAAATACTAATTACCCAGATCCAACCCTATTCTAATTTCATCTGAGATGCAGAACTCATTTAATTTTAGGCCACCTACCCCTTGTATGCCTAGTCTGCTTTGATTGGTTGACTGGTCTGCTCACAGGGACCTGGTCTGTTCAGCACTGCTCAGTGCCATGTTTTGAGTGACTTTACATTGTTTCTAAAGTCTGTGCTCTGCTCCAAGCTTGCCACCCCAAGCAGATGGGCTTGAACTACAGACAAAATGTCTGGACGTCATATTGGTTGGTCTATCCTGGGGAGAGGGATGAGCCGTTTGAGGCAGTTGCTGGTCCTGAGACTATAGTTTATCTCAGAGACTTAGGTTACTGACATGAGTAACCTGCTGAATCAGATTTTTTTTTTAGTAAGACTGTAACCTACCAGGAGCCACAATGAGCCCTTCTATAGTCTCAGCGAGCTTCACCTTTACCACCAACATTCAAGGGGATGAACATGTTCATGTGTCTCCGTCAACTCTGACATCATTTGATGGATTTGCTTCAAAATGTACACAATAATATGTATAACTCTATCATCATGGTCGATTTCATCTGGATCTAATGCAGATTGTTGCCACAAAAAACACTGACGTTTATAATGGCAAATCCCATTCATCTCTCCTCAGCTGCTCTGAGGGTTCAGCCCTCTTTATGACATTATGGGAGTTGTGGTTTATATGCAAACTCACGTCAATGTTTTACTACATCACCCAGCTTCCCTTCCCATGCCAGTGGAGGACTTCTCCACATGGACAGACAGGAGCGGAGACTCGGCCGTCGTATCGGAGCGCATGGTGATCTAGTCTTGTATCTTGGCAGAGGTTTGCTCTCTCCGAGCACTTTTGTGGTTACAAAGTGTTTTGCCTAAGTTTTCTCAGAGAAGAACCTGAGCTCTTGCACTATAGATTAAACATACCTGATCTGTAGATATCAATATCTCACATCTATTGCTGTTTAACATATTTATTGTAAATTGTGATGAAGAGGACATTTTTTTTCTGCCTTTAAAACAAGTCTTTTTTTGTTCAATGTATTTGTTGGGCATTTTGTGCCTTTATTGATAGGAGAGAGAGAGTGGATAGACTTGTGAAAGGGGTGAGAGAGTAGGAGAAGACACTCTGTAAAGTGGCCACAGGCTGGAATTGAACCCAGACCGGCAGAAGTATGTACACGCCTGGTTGCTAACCACTCCGCCAAACCAGCACCCCTAAAACGAGTCTTGTGTTAGAATTTGTAACATTACGAACTAGATTTTGTTAGAATGATTTCCCCATTGAAAAATATCATGGTTTCAAATATCAGTCATCTGTCTCATGAACCACCAATAAGCATGGACCCTGTTAATGAAATGTTGCTGTTTGTACATTGATGTTCACATAAATTCAACCCTGGGCAGAAAAGTCCTGGGTTTTGAATTCGTAATGGAAAGTTAAAGGAGCCCTGAGTCTTAGTGTGTGGCTGACACATGTAAATAGACATGAATGTGTATGTTTGTGAGCGTGACTTTACTGTGCTATCATGTAACACATTTCTGTGTTAAATCAATGTACTTCAGGAAAACATGGCTGTTTCTGATTTAAAGGGACGTCGTAATCGTGATCTTACACATATAAAATAATTAATTGCATGCTGATGTCAATCTGCACCTGTACTTTATTTCATAAGGCAGCAATTAAATGTTACGGTCTGTAAATAACTAATTTGTACGATTTATTATGTGACTGTTATGCTCGTGGCTTTGGAACTATAAAGGCTTAATATAAAACACCTGCTGTGCCAGAGGAATGCGCTGCAGAGAGGGAATGCTTGGGTTTGTTATTTTCTGTAAAACTGATAAAGATGTCTAGGGTTTGTTTCTCTTACCAGCGCTGCCTTCGTCTCCTCTCTGGCTGTGTTGCTCCTCTGATTTGTGGATTTTGGAGGGTGGCGTGCGAGAGTCTTCTGTATGCAGCGCTTGTCCTGTGGACTGCACCGGATATTGCTGTTGTTCGGGTGCTCGGGGATGATCTCATCCTGCCTTTCCATCACTGGAGGAAGGAAGGAATAATGTTTTAGTTCCTTAAATTCAACAATAAGATAAAATGCACACAATCTTCTAACTCACAGTCCAGGTCACGCAGACTCAACTCTCAATGTCCTCACACTAACTTCATGTACATCATTTTAAGCAGCTGGGTGTTTCTACTCAGCATGTTGTAGGAGAAAAAATGATCTAATTTGAGACAATCAAAAAACTAGTCCAAAATCATGGGGCTGTGTACCAAGCTGTCACAGCTTATGCAATACATTAATCTATATGACAAACAGTTTCATATTAGATAGCAGTTAAACACTGTAAACTATGAGATGGCTTCAAGAAGTATAGAAAGGACACGGAGCGCGCAGACCTCACCTATATTGTGATTTTCATAAATATTCGTCGCACCTTTGTTTCATCTAAATATTTATATTCCTTGACCATGAAAACGTATTATAAGCAATTTGATTCATAATAATATCGATTTTAGTTCAGTAGTTATTCCTGACAATCACATTTTTCATCATAGCAGATCCAGACAGTGATCCAGATCACTCCCAAAATCTATTTACTTGTTCCTTGTCCCAATCCGGACATTTCCTGAAAATTTTATCGAAATCCATCCATAACCTTTTGAGTTATGTTGCTAACAGAGAAACAAACAAACAAACAGACAAACAGACACTGGCAATACCATAACCTCCTGGCTGAGGTAAATATTATCATTACACAAAAAAAATTACCTCACTTCAGGTAGGGATGGGAATCCAATTCCAGTTGAGAATCGTTAACAGCTCCATCAAAGAATCGATATCATTAATCTTTTTGCTCATCAATTCCCTTATCAATTCCTTCCACTGACAGGGTTCAGAAGCGTCAGGATTGTGGCTTAATTTTAATTACACATACTGCACAACCTTTAGTGAGTGGAAACACCAGCAACTTGCAGAAGCAGATATCTATGCTGTGATGTATGTTTGGCATTGTTGACACTGAAAATCAGACCAACATTTGCCCACTCGCAAAATCTGCTGGAATCGATAAGGGAATCGTTAAAGAATTGGATCAATTAGCAGGATCGTTAACAGCACTGGTATTGATAAAATCTTATCGATTCCCATCCCTAACTTCGGGTTTGTTGAGGAGCCACACAAAGTAAGTGAACAATATGTTGAAGACTGACATTTTCCGACCAACACCATGCTGACAAAACGTAAGCCAGGTACAGCCCTGCATTGAACTTTACAATCAGAAGTGTTTCCGGAATCTGTTGGACAAATATAACACCACAGAGGACATCCCTACCATTGGCATTTTGTGTCATTCTCAAGCCTGTTTTATCTAAGCTTTGGCTCATGTGTGTAGTGTGAGTGCTGCGTTCCGTGTGTAATCACAGGATACTTTCCTGGCTCTGGCATGTTTGTCGAGTGGACTTTGTCTTTGTATGTGTGCACATACTAGCGCAAGCCCAGGACTGTAAATATGACAAGACCACTCCCCACAGTATTAGGTCTTCACCTGTGGACCTCTGCACACTTACAGGAGTGTTTTGATTCTGTGCAAACAGCCATGTTTGTCATTTGTAAAGTATAAAATTAACCTGTCCTATTTCAGCACAGTAAGAGGTCTTCTGACAAATGTGAACCAGTCCAATTGGAGATCTTGTTTTTTTCTTGTTTATTTTTTTATTTTAAAATATTTCATTTATTTATTTTTATTGGAGGGTGGGTTCTGTATTTGACCATCTGTATGCTTCTTTTATCATCTTTGTTTAGAAAATAATAAATCTGTGATTAAACAAGTCTATTTGCCATAGTTGAAGGATGTTGTGGAAGACATATAATTGCAGTTTTGTTCCTCCTGTCATATAGTTCAGCTTTTGGAGGATATTCCCCAATAAATGCTGTTTTCATGGGTGCAACGACATAAACTTCTGCCACACAGAGATGGGAGAGTGTAGCAACTTCTTTTTTTTTCCTCTGGAGACTTATATGAACTCCTTGCTAGCAATCTTGTTTCTTCTACATCAATAAACTACTGAAGCGCATAGCATTCACTCGATGAAATAAAAGTCAGCTGATTTCATAATCACAAGATAATTATGAGATCTTATCCTGATGAGGAAAGGTGCCACACTGGCCACTGCTTCAGTCAGAATCACTAACTGCACAACCATGAAGAGGCATATTCATAGATATGTCTGAGTAATTTAAAAACTTTGTTTTCATTTGTTTATGCGACTTTGTTGTAGTAACAGTGGCTTTATTACATTTTGCCATATGACGTTGTTACCATGACAACAGAAAAGCTGACATTTCCGTTGCCTCAGCTAGACTGCTTCAGAATCTGTGGTTTTTAATAGGTGACATACAGTTCTCTGAGTCACTTCCAAAGTCGATGCGTTTCAAATGCATGAATTTGTGTCGGTATATCATCACGTGTTGGCTCCACTCAAAGACAGCAACATCCAGCACGTCAGACTGGGCTTTCCGCCTGAACAATCCGAGAAACTTAACATACTAATATTTACACCATCCTCATTTTTTAAAAACATCAGTATTTCCCGGTGTCTCAAGCAGAGAAGATGATAATAGAAGATTAACTACGAAAATGCTGTTATTGCCACTATGAGATGATTTACAGACGTTTCCTTTTCTTTCTTTTTCTCATTCTCATTCTCATTCTCGAGACAAGGTGTCTAATTTTGATTTATCCAAAAATGAATGCAGTGCGCTTTCGTAATAACCTTTTTGACAATGTTTGGAGTTAATTATTCAATTGCATTTCTATATTCCAAATACTGAAAGATCTGCATGTTGCAAAACAGTTTTTGGAGACGTGAAGTGTCCAAAAAATGTTCTTTCGGCAAGTTGTTGACCACAAAAATGTACAATGAGAATTTCTGTAATTCTGATTAAAAAAGGCTTAATATCCATTTAGCACAAAAGTCATATGGTCACTCTTTGAACTGCATCATTGCTGTATCTGATTCAACCAATGTCTGAGTCTTACACAGTTATGCACATTTATTTTAGCAAGTCAAGGAACAAGAAAAGTAGCAGTTTTGGTTTCTATAAAAACTAAAATGGTAGCTGACACCTTTAAATCAGATGACTAACATGTGTATCCCGTGACCCCTATTGGGACGAGTAATAGATATAATGAGCAGATGTATACAATGATGTTTAATTTTTGTCACATGGCAAATGTTTCTGCTATAAAACACTTCTATGCCCTTCATCTCAAAAAACATGTTTATTCTCATGTAAATTTCTTATTCTTTAGCTGTTTAGTGTCTCCGTTGAAGCTGCTGTATGTTCTCAAAGGATGATTTAATCACAGCCAGACCATGACTGAGAGGAAAAATAATCAGTCTTCTTTTTAAAAAGAATATGAGCTCATGTGAGAGGGGTGTCTATATTTTACCCCCTACTGTGGCTGGTTGTTTGAGCAAAAACTCCTCAACACTGAACTAAAACACCTGCATTTGGTGGGTGGCAGGTGCTAATTTCCACCCTGCAGGGGTCCAAAGGCTGGACGTGGGATGTGGTATGTGAAAGTATGCCTTTGTAAATATACATTCAGACATTTTATTGGTCTCTTTAGCTGTGATAATGGAAATTTAGATAACAAAGCTGGCTTAACTCTGATGTATGCACAACTTTCATACATTTGGAGCATGCACTCGCAGTAACAAGCTAAGAAGCTGAACAAAGCATGTGGGACGAAGAGTAAAAGATGACCAGTGTTTTAATTACCTCCGCCAAGGAGGTTATGTTTTTGGGAGAGTTTGTCCGTCTGTCTGTGAACAAAATAACTCAGAAAGTCATGGATGGATTTTGATGAAATTTTCAGGAAATGTTCAGCATGGGAAAAGGAAGAAAAGATTCAATTTTGGTGTTGATCCGGATCAGCGTCTGGATCCAGGAATTGTTCAAAGGATTCTTTATCATTGGGAGATAGGGAACTGTGCTGCCTGGCAGAGGTCTGCACTCTCCGAGTGCTTTTCTAGTTGAGTTTGTGTCCATGAGAGACATTAAATATGTTGTTGTTTGATGTAAACTTTCTTTCAAACTGTTGATCAGGCTTTGGGGAATAAGGCACTGAGGAATGCTTCAAATGATGCCACACTAATGGTCCTTTTCCGTTAGCCCCACTCTATTCTCCTTAACTCTACCTGGCTCTACTCTACTCGCCTTGTGCTGCTTTTCCATTGGCCCCAGTTGCCATGCAGTGTTGCTTTAAACAGCTGAGCGGCACTGCGGTGACGACATTTTGAGCACGACACAACAATCTGTGGCTTTTTGTCACAAACTGAGTAAAAAAGTAAAGCAGAAGAAGGCTGCAGGTGGTAAGAGGAAATAACCCTTGAGAAGCACAGGAGAGTTTTGGAAGCTATACAACAGAATGAAGCCGAGGACGAGAGCAATCGAGCTGCAAAGAAAAGACGTATGAGGGTAAGCTAATGGTAGCTACCGCTAGCATGCTAGGTCGTCGCGCTTATGACTCATTGATGATGACATTGTCTCACCAATCAGTAGCCGGCAGTCGGTGACGTCATCTTTTAGCATCGACTCAGCTCACTTAGAACCAGAGGGAAGTAGGTACTAAAACTAGCTTGTTTTAGCTAGTGGAAACAAATCGAGTAGAGCCAAGTAGAGTATAGTAGGGCCAAGGCGTGCTAGTGGAAAAGGGCCATAAGTGCATTTCCATTACCCTTGGATATGCGCAGAATGTAAATAGTGCAATAAACACTGGTAACAGAAACACCTGAATTTCAAAAAAGCACTAAAATATCGCAAAAAGGTTTTTACGCTTTCATGAGGTGGTTTTTCAGACATTTCAACATCAAATGTGTTGCAAAAGCGCAATGGAAACACCTTTTTCGCAATTATATGTCACAGGACATGACGTACCTGGTCACATGATCTCTTGGAGAAAACATGGCACGGTACGTTTGGACAGAGGAGGAGACAGAGACTTTTCTTGCCATTATTCTCGAGAAAAACACAACTGCCATACTAGACAGCAAACAACAGAGGAATGCAGAGTGTTAAAAGGAGATAGAAACGGAACTGAGGGAGAAAGGGTTCAACAAGCTTTGGTATATTCATGCGTCCATCTCCCTGCAGTGAAATCTCGCGAGAGTTACAACGCTCCTGCCTAGAACAACCTTCAATGGAAACACGTCCAAAGTGCAAATATACTTTGCTTTTAATTTTAGTTTAAATTTTAGGAATATCGTTTTTATTTTGCAAAAAACTGTAATGGAAACCCAGCTACTGTCTTTCAGCTCTCTGTCCTGTTATGATTAACCCTTAACATTAACCCTTAAACTACCAGCTCAACTGTTTGGCAGAGGTCATAGATAAATTCAGGGATATTAAAAAATAAAATAAAATAAAATAAAATATATATATACATATATATATATATATATATATATATATATATATATATGAATCAAATCATTGTTTGATTCCTTCAGCATTTCAGGGAACAGAGAAAACTACAGACAAACCAAAAAACAGATATTTTCTTTGTGTGGGATTTAAAGGTTTAAAAAGCTAACAGTTGATTATGTGATGACATAAAAATGCACAAATATTTGGGACAGAATCAATTAGAAAAGAAAGAAATGTTTGCAAATTAAATAGCAATCAAAAATAACTGAAAGTTGATGATATTGCATTTGACTGTTATTTTGATGAATAACAGATTATCATATATATGGATAACCACATCAATAAATGGTTAAGTATTTGAATATTTATGATGGTAATAACAATAATAATGGCTTTAAGCTATACACCTGTCAATCCCACACAAAGAAAATGTCAGTTTTTTTGGTTTGATTGCAGTTTTTTCTGTATCCTAAAACACTGACAGAAACAAACAATGAAGTTCTTTTTAATACAATTTATATTCCTGAATTTATTGACCTCTGCCAGACAGCTGACCTGAGAGTTAAAGGGTTTGACTGATTTTTTTCAGCTAGTACTCTGATATTTAATTGTACATGTGTGCTGCTGTACATCCTGTGTGAGCGAAACAAGCACAGTAAAGCAAAAACAAAACAAAGACTTTAGACTTTAGACCAGGTATGAGGTTGTTAAAGCACAGTCCAGTACTGCACACATATGTTTATCATGCAGCAGCTTGACCACTCCTCATTTTCAGACAAACACACCCCTGGGCGCAAACGAGAGCGTGTTGCTGTTTAAACAATGTTGGCACTGCTCACACATGACACCTGCACCGGTGAAAAATCAGTGAATACATGTGTGCTTCACAGCAAAACGCTTTGCATTGAGCATACCATAGGGCCCAAATTCTGTTATTTACTAGGGCTGGGTATTTCCAGCAACCCCACGATACGATACGTATCCCGATACTGAGGCCACGATACAATACGTACCCCCGATACACCTAAATTGTGAAAATTGACTGTGCTTTTAACAGAATTCCCATCAACTTTTGTTTTTTATTACAAGAAGAAAAAAACAAGGATGCGTTTTAAATGGCTCTACAACTTAAGAACTTTAAGATAGATAGATAGATAGATAGATAAATACTTTATTGATCCCCCGTAGGAGAAATTCAGTTGTCCAGCAGCTGTACATACACACACATACACATTCAAAAACAGGTTAAAAGTTACTAACAATAGAAATAAATAAATAAAAAGGTGCGCATGTTCAGACTGAGCCGTTATACAGTCTTATAGCAGCAGGAACAAAAGATTTCTTAAGCCTTTCCGTTCTACATCTTAGAGATAGAAGCCTGTCACTGCGGTTGCTCTTCTGAGCAGACAGACATTGGTGAAGTGGGTGCCTGGTGTTACTTCAGGTGTTAATTCAGGTCCCCAAAGATGGTTGGCGCCTAAGTTTAAATTTGGAACTGTGTTTCATGATGTAGCTTGGCTTCTACTTTGAACTACACTTTGAGTTACATACGTTGTGCACTTTGAGTTTCATATGTTGTAGGAAAAGTGCTCTATAAATAAAGTTAGATTGATAGATTGATTGAACTGAGCCATTGTTAACATTACCCAAAGAGTTTTTACAACAGTCCAAACATTGAGGCTGTATCGATACACGTATCCCCAAGGTGTGCATGACGATATTTTGTCATATCGATATTTTGAGCACAGGCCTATTATTTGCATACATTTTACACACTTTCATTACTTGGGTGGACAGAAAATGTATCAATGGTGCAGGGAACATGTTTAATATAATAATACCTTTCTAACACTGTTCTTTTTTATGTATACGGTATAATATATAGGAGTTTTAAACACATAAAATAGAAATTATGTAGTGATATGTTTCATAACATTGAATGAATTGTATCACCAGGTTCTGCCCTGCATTACTGTCCGTTAAATTGTAAATTATCAGATAAATTGAGGGCACGTTCATCACTGTTGCCCTGGTGTCAGATATAGAGCTGCTCTTCCTCCCCTCTGTGTCCTTCTCCACAGCTGAACATGGTGAGATGTAGGCTAAAAATGAGGCCAGGTTAACCTCAAGGACACTCACTATGTTGGCTCTCTGGGGGGTAATCTGTACTTCAGCTCTCACCCTGGCACTTTTCAACTCGTGCTGCACCGCTGCAGCCGTGCCACAAGCTCTGAGGCTTTTTAAAACCATACCACCCCTGTTCTGCTTCCCTCTGTACATTGTGGTCTGTGCCACATTCACCTTTACATCCCTATAATCCTGCAGCCCTGCGGCCCTGCAGGCAGCCAGCTGCTTCCTCAGGAAATGCTCCCCTCCCTCTTCATTCTCCGCCCCTCCACAACAACCTCAGCCCATGCCAGATGGAGGCTGTTAGGGGTATTCGCACTGTCACAAATGGGCACAACTGGATGTATGTGTGCTGATAGGTGTTTGAGGGTACAAGATGAGCTAAAGAGGAGATTAAAGATTGTGTGTGTCTGTCTTTGTGCGCCTGCATGCTGCCTTTCACCTGTGGCTTGTAAGACTTTGGCAGCGCTTTCAGCTCATAACCCATGGCATTTTACAGATTGGCACTGGAATCAAAGCGCTCTAAACTGCAGGTTTTAGCCATTCTCACTCTGATCACTGAACCAGGCCTGAGCTCTGGTTTATATCTTAGGTAACTGCCAGGCATCCAGTTAATTGTACTTGGCGAGGAGACAATGGAGGTGGGTCGGTAGCCTCCTTTATCTGATGCAGTCTGTAGAGATGAAGAAGATTTTGGCCCCTTCTTTGCAATCTAGTTTCATAAGATGCTCTAAATTGGAGATGTTTCCAGGTAAATGCAACATAAAAATCATCCAAACATACCTGAGTGGTTTATGTAAAAAGTAGCGAAGCAGTCAAAATTTAGCACGGCCAGTAAACCAAAAGGAAACATGGTCAACACAATGACTTCCACACATTGATTAATTAATTGATCTTGAAAAAGAAAGGTAAAAAATGCTCTTTCAATCTAACTAACTAGCAATTCACCAGATTTCTGACCATCAAACATTTACTGATCAGAAAGCCGTAATGTCATCTATTGAAAACCCACAAACACGTCATAGATTTGTTTCATTTTAGTCTATCAGTAACATGTAGCTAAACTTGGGAAACATAACAAGTAGGCTTAAATAATAACATAAAATGGCCCTCCTCTCAGCAATTGATTTTAATTCACCCTGAATTGTTTAATTGAAAACCACTCTGAATATCAGTAAAAAAAAAAAAACATGTAAATGATTTATTCCAAGCATAAAACAGAATGTAGAAGAATGTACAGCGATATGGATAGCTGGATATATAGAGCACATCCTTTCAGCTTTTTCTTGCTTTACTTGGATGTGAGTAGAAACTGTTGTATTGATCTGGTATGTCCAATGGTGTTCAGAACTAAGTTTCAGTACAAAGAAAGAGAGCAGAAGAGAAAGAGAGGAAGGACAATATCAATACAGTTTTTCAGTCTTGATGTGTTTGTCCATCTGTAATGCAGTTTTTGTTTGAAAGTCACACATGCAATAGTTTTAGTCTTCAGATTTTAATCAGGTGTGACCTGATTGGTCAACTTTACTGACCAGCCAACTCAAGACTGTCAGTTGGTGTACTGAAGGGATGACTAATTCACTCTGTACAGTAAAGCAGTTATTCAAGCATATCCTGACCCGGCCTGACTTTATACTTTTCAAAAAAAATACTGTCAAACTGTGTTGTTCCTGTGACATGCATTTAAGGACAATTAATGTCAGTCATGGAGGATCTTGGCAGTGTCATTAACTGAAGTAACTGCATCAGCCAATCATAACTGAGGAACTGCACCTCAGTTAAAATGGACATGAACTGGTGCAGTTACTCAATATTGATTGGCTGATGCAGTTACTTCAGCTCAGGGTTCAGGGTTGATAAATTGAGTTTCAAGACAGATTGCATAATTATTCCAACTACAATCATGAAAACAGAATAATTGACTTGAGGCAGTTGCAGTGCCACAGGCCATGTTGTGCTAGTTCTGTTGTGTGGTCTCCTCACATCATCTCTTCTATTCTGCATAGTAGAGCCCATAATCCTGAAAAAATGTGTTCAAGTTTTTGCTGATCATTTAAGTTTTAAGTATAATAGTAATCAAAATGTGTAATTTACTCAGAAGAGAGAAAACAAGGTTGTGAAGAGATACCACAAGTTTCAAGCTCTGTGTGCTAAAGGAGCTTCACTGGAGCCACCTTTGAACTTTAGGTCCTGTGTAACTTGGAGGTGGTTTTAGGAAAAAGTATGATCTGTTTTGTTCTGTGATAAACTAAGCACCTTTTCCTCAGTTTTACTCTGAAGAGGTTTCCAGGTCAGTTATTAAGTTGGTTCAGCACTCCCTCTGTTCCCTGTAAACTTAGAAAAAAAAACTTTGCAGAAGAAAAAACAATTATAGTCATTGTTCTCAGACCTTCCTCTCTGCCTCTCTGGTTGTCTTTCTGTGTCTGCCTTTTTTGTGCTTGAGTGTAATTTTGGCTCTTTTTAAGTAAATATAATTCCGTAATTGGCAGAATTCCTGAAACCTGAATAACAATTTAAATCTCCCCCTGTACAGATATTATAAACAGCTATAAGAGGGATTAAATAAATCTACAACAGCTGTTTTTCAGTTGAGCATGTGACTCTTCAGCTTTTTCTGTGGAAATTCAGTCCTATGATATTTCTGATGTGAAAAAGTCACAATTTCTCAAACACATTTGCAGGATTTGTTACTAAGACCATTTGTTTCTTGAAACAATGTATCTCATTTAGTCATTTCAAATCTAAGCGCTGATACTGTTTCAAAATAAATTAGTAATCACTTCTTATTAATCATTGCAAGCCATAAACATTTGACCAGGACTTTGGGGCTGTGTAAACAAAAAAAAATCTAAGAAGTAGTTTAACCAACATATTGAAACTGTCAACTGCCACACTTGAATTGGACAACCCTACTTTAGACCCCGCTGCATTCAGTGTCCACTGGTGGTCTAATGGTGAGTACACTTTTTTAAACTCAGCGTCAGGACATGGATGGTTTAACTTCATAGACGGCTATCTTGCTTTGCTTGGCTTGTCTAGGGGGAAGTGTCTCTCGGCTGTTTGTATTTTTAGTCTCCTTGTTGTTGAGCCTTGCTCATCAGCACTTTCTCCCACCAGTGCCAACAGGCTTTCAGCTGCTTCCCTTTGCTTTTTGTGAGAGTTGTTCTTTCTCCTCTTGTGCCAGTTCACGCTTTTTCAATTCCACCCTCTTTCACAGGGTGAGCCAAAGTGATTAAAGTGGGTCAGAGGTGGCATGTCCTGTTTGCTACCACTGCTGTTTTCCACCGAGGAAGTAGCCACTTCTTTGTGTGGTTTCATTTGATTTGGATCAGCAGCTCTTGGATTTTGAAATCAAAATTCCTTCAAGGTTTTATCAGCCAAGGAGCTGATAGGATGAGGTGACTTGGCAGCTACAGGTGCACAGAAAAGATAAAGAGACCTGAGTAAACATATGAGCAAACAAAGAATAAGGAATGCTCTTTGCATCTCTTCGGTCTTTTTCATAAACTCCTGTAGGGCTGTGTGGTAATTACCATTTATCACAAGTGCAGTGTGAGATTTTATAACTACCATTTAATAAGTAAAACATATTTTAGGCTAACACGTAAGCCTCTCAGTCAGCTTATATTTTATATGTTCTCTTCTCATTTCTGTTCAGACAGATAAAACTAAAACCACCAAGTACCTCAAAATAAAGATCTTTGCACAATGAGTCTGCACAGCTCTGTGATGCTCATGTATAAAAGGACCTATAGAAGTGGATGGCCCTCTGTTTACGTGTCTTTGTTTGAATGCATGGTCTGTGTTATTGCAGGTTTTTATCTGATAATATCAAGAGGACTCAGAGGGCTAAGACCTGAAGTGATGTGACTGTGAAAATACTTCTTATGTATTTTTGATTCACCAGACACACATTGCAATTCACTATGGCTAAAGTTCATGCTGAATCTTATATTCAACTGATTAAAAATATTAAACGGAGCAAAGCAGAGACAGAAGGAAGCACTTATTTATAAGTAACTATTAATGAATTTAGTAAATATTAATCATGTTTTGAATTGTTGGTCTTACATTAAAATTTCCTGTTACATCAAGCCAGCTTTCACAGCTGTAGCTACAGTTATTGACGCATCTATGTCACAGCTAGCTAGCAGCTCTTGGTGATGATGTAGCAGGAATCGAGTGGCATCTCATTTCTCAGCTGTGTGTTTTCACCCCTTCCCTTGGCCCTCAAATAATAGGGCTAACGAGAAGGGATAAGAGGAAGGGGAAGAGCTAAGGGGTAGATTTGGGATTCACCCCAAAAAATGAAAATACAGTGCCATTTATTTATTTTCTTTCAGCCTTGGTCGTATGTTTGAACAGGGCAACATGCTTTAAGAAATAAAAACTCCTTTCAAGCCGCAATTTTGGAATATCGTCGTTGCCATCGCTCTGAAGATCAGCCTATTCTAAACAGAAGCATGTCAAGTCCAAGTTTGAAGCTTTAAAATCTCAGCCTAAGCCTTTTTACCTCCATATTTTCCTTTCCTAAACAGAAAATTTCAAATTTCATTGCATTGCAATCATCACATGTTTAAGCGATAAAAACAAACTTGGTCTCTGCACATTAAAAAATGATATATAAGTTAAATAACATAACATCAACATAAGTTTACTTATTTAGCTGTGTGGAATATAATCATGTCATAAAGCACTTGATGATCATCTAAAACAACTCTGTTGTAGACTTTTTATGTTTTGTGAAGATCTTCTTGCTGACACCTGCAGTACCTCTGGGATCCAACAGAGGGCTATGATCCTCTTTGTAGGTTTCTGCACGAGATAACACTTTGATACACATTGTTGTAAAGTGGCAAACATGCTGTAGATGTAAAAGGTGCTCATCACAAAAACATAATTTATGTCCTCAAACTTAAGTTGTCATGGCAAACCAGCAGCTCAAAAGCAAAAGACTTCATATCGATCGATAGATAGATCTATACATCGAGAGATAGATAGATAGATCTATAGATAGATAGATAGATAGATAGATAGATAGATAGATAGATAAAATACTTTTTTAATCCCCGAAGGGAAATTCATGTAGTTTGGCAACAAGAATAAAATGCTTAATAATTATATTATAAAAGCAGAGCCCTTTAGCATTGATTTAGGGATGTGATTGGTATCGTGCTTGAAAAGTCAGTTTTAAATAGTAAGTAAAGGATCCTTGTTTGATCATCTTGGTTAGCAAATGTTGGATCACTGACCTGTAGGTATCTCATGATATTAATCAAGAGTCAAAAACTGTTTCATCAGAGCTGAACAAAATTTTATTCTATCTTATTTTCCTCTTCTTCAACTCAGGAAACTGCTTAGTCTCTTTATCCAGTTTGTGATTAAATATCTGTTGTCCCATGTTGGCTACCATGCAGACATTGGAGCATAATTCTTATAATGGGGCTGATTGAGACATATGAGATGAATAAGTGCTCTTTTTTCTGTCTGTAAAGAAAAATAGTCCAAGAAAGTCCATGTTTCGTGTTCTGTTGAAGTATTTGTTCCTGCACTCTGCAAAACATTAACGTAGGAAGCGACATCAGTTGCCAAATTTCACTGTTGGTGGCTTTTAACTGAACTGAACTCAAAACCCTCAAAGTCAAATATCCTCCTTAAACAAATATTTATTCAGAGAGACTGACAGAGTTCTTTCCTGTGGTTTCCTCTACTTTAGATCCTGGATCTAACCCATAAAAGGGAGACATTTGTACTGAACTCTTAGTTGCACTCTTTAAAAATGTGTTTGTATTGTATTCCGATCTGATAAAGGAGTTAACGGTACCATATTCTTGCTCATAATGTTCTCAAACTTACAAAAAAACATCTCAGCTCACACTCAAAATGTATTGAGCTGCATATGTGAATATGAAAGACTGAATATTTGACTTTCACTTTA
This sequence comes from Scarus forsteni, assembly GCA_036419115.1. Classification (NCBI taxonomy): domain Eukaryota; kingdom Metazoa; phylum Chordata; class Actinopteri; order Labriformes; family Labridae; genus Scarus; species Scarus forsteni. The sequence continues at coordinate 38,320,028 of JAZDUH010000098.1, forward strand.
CCAGGAATTTTTTGCTCCAGGCCTCCAGTGTTTAGCAGCAGCAGTGTTATGAATAGTAGTGCCAGTGGCTTTAATACATCTGCAGTGAGCTTTGTTGTAACTTTGTTATACTGCTGCACCATTGACAGCCAAGACAGGGGGCATCCAAACTCAAACATCCTCTGGTGTCAAAATCAGCCCTTCCTTATGAACACAATATCTCAAGAACCCCTGGAGGAATCACTGTAAGACATCACAAATGTCTTCTCTCACACATCACCTCTAAGTGTTATTGAAGTAAACATATCAATAGAGTTCTTAGTAGTGTTCACATTTAAATATTGTAGTGGCAGTCAGATGTCTCAGCAAAGTAGGACATAAGAATTCTCTTATTTATCGCATATCCAAGGTCTGGGGGGACAAGGTTTTCAGCTTGTAAGTCCGTCTGCCTGTTCAGGCCTATCTTGTTCATTTGATTACTAAAGAATGTTGAAAGGATTTTCTTGAACTTAGCGCAGTTGTGCAACTTTGATACCTCCCAGCACAGAGTATTAAATCACAAATACTTTCTGAGTCACAATTCTGTGTCAACTCATGTCTGTTGGACCATCAGTGACGGGCCTAAACACAGTCTTGCCATGCCTCTCTTAAATGGCTGCTGGCCTGTCACTGAAATGTTCTCTGTCGCAGATGTAAACAAAAGGTAATGAGGCTTATGAAATGTTCAGATAGCACTGATAGCATCTTTGAGGACTAGCAGGGTTTGAAGTCATTTTTTAATCTGAATAATGCTAATCAAGTTGTATGAAGGCTGTGTCAGGTTTTACCAACTTATAAACATTCAGTTGAATTAATATCTGCATTCAGCTCACAAATATGGACATTAAAATGAAAGTTAAAACAAAGGCTAACTATGTTATCATTAGCATTAGCCACAGCACAGGGAGTGGCCCCCCTGTCCTAGCCAAATTGTTGAAAAACGTGATAAAATGCCTGTTTGGGAGACGAAATGCGTGCTAAAGTGCCCTCCTGCTTGGCAAAACACTCTAAACTGCCCTCTTGTTTGTAATAACACACTAAACCCTACAAGAAAATCAGGACGGAGACGTACTATGAATCATTACCGTTGCAATGACTTCTATGTTGGGCTCTGTTTTGATCTGTATTGGGCCAGAATTATATCTCACAGAAGCTGTTTTTCTGGTGGTAAAGTGGTGTTAGAATGCACCAGAATACAGGAAATGGCAACTACTTAATTAAAAATGTTCTCAGGGTAGACCCACAGAGCCCCTAGGGATTTATTTATTTATTTCTGTGTTCTTCACAGTCCAACATTTAACCTACACAGTTCTTGTCGATTCTGATCCTATCTACAGACTAGCTTGAGTAGTCTGTCTAGTTAGTCTGTTTTGAGGCTTTATTATGTGCCGATTATATAACATATAAACATGTCTAAAGTGCCCTTGGAAACTGTGGCAAGAACGCGCTGTATGGGCCTTTTTTTTTCTTCTTGCCCCTGCCCTTGAAAAATGTGCACACCACTGAGCCCTGCTCTGTATGCGACTTTGACGATGGCGATAGTATTTTTACAATCATTAATGTGCCCTGATCCAGCTGTATTCTCTGTAAGATTGAGAAACTCTGTTGAACCTCCAGCTGCACCATATCGACGCTGAGGGAAGGAGCTCCTGCAAGCTCCTCTATTTCACTCTTATCTGTTTATCAACCTCATCTGTGGTAATGGGTCAGTTCAGAAGTGCAGTTGGCCAGTGGGCTTTAACTACAGTCAAAACACTGGTCAAATGCCACACATGCAAGTCTATCTATGGGGTCAAGGGAATGAGCCAGTTAAGGCAACCTCTGGCGCTCTAAAGAAGTGGAGAGGGCAAAAGTCTTGAGTGTCTTGTGCATAGAAGTGCTCTGTCATACAGACATTTTAACAAACACATAAAGCTGAAAAAGCTTAAATTCAGATCTTAAAAGAAAATCTAAGGCCAAGAGAGGAGGCGGTAATGATGTTAACATACAGTGACCAGTAGGGATGGGATGAAATATCATTTGGCAAAATGTTGCGATACAGTACGTGACGAAATGCATCGAGTTTGAAAAAAATGGTCGCGAAGACGCCATGTCCGGTAATAGCGCATGTGACCAGAAGTGATGACAACAAACATTAGCACCAACTACCTTGCCTCCAAAGAGCCGAAGGATGGAGTTAAATGAGGTCGAAATTGAGGACGCTCCCCCTGGAAGTCATCTGTCTGACAGTATTTTGGCTTTCTTATTAAAAAAGACGAAGATGACAATAGAGTAACTGACAAGACTAAGAGTTTGTGTAAACTTTGCCATGCTGTCATTCCGTAGACTGCCTCCAACAAAACAAACATGAACCACCACCTTCAGCGTCACCATAAAAATGTGAAGTTGACCCCGGTGAAAACGAGCCTACCGCTCGTTAGCATACACTTTCTCTAACCTCTCTAGGGTTAGAGAGAGTGTAATTGTTTGTGTTTGGCCTGTTAGGCCTTGTGTTTTCCTGTGTGCAACTCAAACAAAAATAAATAAGTTGTAATTACACAGTAATATTTTTTCTTTTTTACTTTTTTGATATTGTATCGTGACGTATTGTATCGTGATCTGGGCATATCGAGGAACAGCGTGTCGTGAGTTTAAGTGTATCATCCCATCCCTAGTGACCAGTGTGGAGTGCGATTGCAGTGCACATTAAGACACTGCATTTTGTTTTTCTACTGGGCATTACGTGACCTCCCTACATTAGCTAGGTGAACATGAACATTACACATACATATATAAAGGCAAGAAAACCTGTCACATAGCATTGAGTCTTGTTGCTATAAGGGTCACTCTGCTGTTCAAACCCTCTGCTATTTCCCCTGTTCAGATTTAAAAACAGTTACAAAATATCTGTGACTAGCATCCCCATATCTATCAGTGTCACAAAATGGTGCTGCTAACAGTGAAGGCGGCAGAAATACATACATCAGAGCTGTTGATATGACCAACTCAAAAGAGTCGAAGTTCAAAAAGTTAAACGCTACATTTACTTAAACTTACTTTTTTAAAAGCCCTAGGTTAACAGTTTGTGTGAGATGGGAAAGGAGCTCTGGTTGCTGTCAAAGATCCAAGGTTATTTGAGCCTTCAATATTTCTTCTTGACGTTTATCATTTGTACTTTGGACTAAAACATTAGAAACTAGAGTAAAGGTTATTACAAAAGCAAAGTAACAAAACAGTAGAATAATGGTGCAATCAGTTTTGCTGACATTTTGAGTACAACTTTATTAATCTTATTTATGATATTTGACTGTTTAGTGGAGCTCTGAGGATTTAGATCCATTACTGAGGACAATTTCTCAGCTGGAGTCATTTTGTTCTGTCATATTATTCATTTAAGGCTTACAAACATTAGGATTACAAAATATAATGCCATAAAATCTGCCAAGAGAGGCTCCAGATCTTTGCAGTGTTTGTTGTTCTCTCTGACGGAAAAGATTAAACTCTAATGACAGGAATTAATGTCCTGAAAAATTTATAAACTCAAGGGAGGCTTCCTCTCCAAAACTATTGGAAACACTTTTTTTTCTTTGTTTTCTGGCAGCAAGCTCAAAAAGTCTACTAGGCTTGTGACCAAAAAACAGCTCTCTTTGTCAACACTGGAAGCTGCCAGAATATCCGAACATTGTTTTCCAAGGAGAAGACTTCTATGAATCAGTTAATGATTAGAAGTAACATCTTTGTAAAAAACTAAAAACTTAATGACTGTAAACTCCATGCGCTCCAATAGGCCCAATATGTCGGTTCTTAGAAAATAGATGAAGGGTTAATTAAGGCTAATTTTACTCTTTGGACCATTTTTGTTACCAGCACAGTGTAAAAAGGTGCACAGGTGACGTGTGTGCTCCCATCTACAACTGTTTTCAATACTGTCGTAGTGTCAGAGAGCTGTAATGGACTGAAGCAACTTAAAATGAGGCACAAAGTCAGTAAAGTAGGAGTTGGGCTCCTCAATTGTCTCTCTGTTGTAATAACCAGACTGCGCTGCTTGTTAACTGGATGTGTTGTGTTACAACACAGTGATGTGAGCATGCTTAAGTCCTGATGCAGATTTAACAATGTGATGGCAGGTCAGCAGGGGACTGGGGAGGGGAGAGGGCGCTCTAGCACGGAACAGAACAGCTTGGCCCAGTATGAGTGATAAGGTAATTGTGTAACTTGAACTTCTCCGTAATGATGTGCTGAAAACAGACACACATTTTTCTGGAATTTGGTTTAACACAGGTGACTAAGCTTGTCGTCCTGATCGATGGTCTGCAGCTGTAGTGCTCCTCTTTGTTTAATATTCAGCACAGTTTCCATAAAAACATTTATCAGCTTCTTTGTCCTACTCAGTTTAATTGTGACCATAAGTTTGGTAAGATGCTTTTAATTTGGACACATGAGTAGGAAAAGGTTACATGATGCGTCTTTTTTCTAAACAGAAAGTGTTTTTTTTCCAACATAATGTTTTTGATTAATAAATTGTGATTGTTTAATGGTTTCTAAACATCAAAAAAGTTTTAAAATAACAATTTTACCATTAAAGTGCTGAAAAAAAACCCTTTCATCACATTATTTCCCCTGCCATTGTGTCCTTGGAAAGTTGTATTAAACAAGAGCAATTTAGCCACTCACCCTATCCCATGTCTATAAATAGAGTGCTTGATTGCTTCGTCTGCTTCCATTCAGAGCCCTTTGTTTGACAGATTTTCTTTTTTTTTATCTTAGCAAGCAGTACTATTTAGACAAGAGCGGATGGTCTTTGCTACGCCCCAGTCACTGTGGTAAAGCATTTAGTCCTTGTTTTGTATTTAATTGTAAATAGCACAGGCTGTCCCAAAACTCAAACAAGTTTGTTATTTACAATTCTAAATTGGGATGCTTGTGATCGTGTACCAGAAACAGCCAATTAGGGTCTTCAATTTTCACCAACTGGATGTTGAGTACTCTCACAGCTCTTCAACATGGAAGAAACTGTGCCTTAAGCTAAGTAAAGACCTTCTTTATAAAGTGAACTGCAGATTTTAGAGCTGAGCCACTTGGCAATATTTCAATTCAATCTTGATTGCAGATAAAATCCCAGATAATTAGATATAAGCTCTCATGAACAACCATAGACCAATATCCAAACTCTCAGAATCATCTAAAGTGCTTGAAACTTTAGTTTACAATCAGGTTAAAGGATTTTTTTATGCCTCAAGTTGTTTACGGTCAGCTATTAAGACCGTTGTCAGAAAAAAATCACACTACTACTATTGCTCCCATGAAAGCCATAAATGCTCTAAGCTTTGGATGGTAGGCAATGTTGTGCTTCTCTTTCAATTGACTTCTCCGAGGCTTTGATTCAGTTAATCGTGGTGTTCTAATAAATGGTCTTAAAGCTTCTTTTTTAAGACCATGCTGGTGGGTGGTTTGCCAACTACCTCACTGGCAGAGGCCAGGCTGTTCAGTTCACAAGGGGTTCCTCAAGGCTCAGTTCTGATCCCTGTTATTTACCATTTACATTACTTGCCGCAGACAGAATATCCCCAAATCCTCTTTCATCATTGTGCTCATGCCATTGTTTATTATTGTTGTACACCTACACTTGCACAAGCTGTTGCAAAACTATACGCCTATAATTTACTTTTGTAGTTCAAAAGCAGCCCCGTCAGCGGCAAATTATTCTGAATGCAGCAAAACTAACAAAGGTCATGTTTTTACAGCTTCAGGAAGAATTAGAAAAGCACTCGGAGAGCACAGACCTCCACCAGCGCCACAGTCTTCACCTATATTATTTTGACCATAAGTACTAGTCCTACCTTCATTTCATCTACATATTTAGATTCCTTGACCATGAAATCATACTATTAGCAATTAGATTCATAGTGATAGCTATTTTAGTTCAGTACTTATTCACAAAGACACATTTCCGTCATGGCAGTTTTACTTTGATCCAGATCACTCTCAAAATCTGATAATTTATTCTTTGTCCCAATCCGACATTTCCTGAAAATTTCATCGAAATCTGTCTATAACTTTTTCAGTTATGTTGCTAACGGAGAAACTAACAATCATAACATTACCTCCTTGGGGGAGGTAACAAGTACGCTGTACACTGACTGAAAAAAAAGTGTTTCTGAAGATTGATGAGAAGTTGAGATGGTAACCATCTCTAAGTGCTTATAGGGTTTACTCAGTCACAGCTTGTCTTTCAGTATGTGGCAAAAAAGTCAATACATTGTGCTGGGTTTTATACTGGAATATGTCCTGTTCTGCGTGGTGGAGGCTTATTGCTGTTCATGATTATGGGGGTGTGTTGTGGGTTGGTCAGGTCTCCCTTGAAAAGGGGATTTCTGATCTAAATTGGACTGTCCTGCCAAAATAATGGCTAAATGTAAAAAAGAGAAGAAGAAAAAAACACATTTAAACAGGTACTGGAAGAGGTGTGAGGACTTCAGAACTCTGCAGTAGTACAGAAATATCCTTATGCCTGCTTCCTTCATTTTCCTTACTTATATACTTCTCTGCAGCCATTATGGCACCCCGTTTACACCACAACATCTTTGATGTCTCTATTCATATTTATTTTATAACTGGTTTTGTATAAGCTACAATCTGACAACCTGCTGCCTTAATCCCAGTTTTCTGCTGCTTACACCAGTACGGTGCCTGCAACCACAATGAATCCTTCATTCAGAGTGCCTTTCCTTTTTTTCTGGGCCACTTAAACTCAGTAATAACAAAAATGTGATTGTTGCCTTATTATCTTATTGTTTGTCCTTCCCATGCAGATGAGTGACATGTGGGATTTTTAGTCTGTCAACATATTTTACCGACTGTGTGTGCAGATTTGCAGCCTGTGGATAATTTAATAAGCTGTATGATGTAAGATTTTAGAGTATTGTTTGTATTATTAATTATTTGAGAGGGATAAAATGTTTGTTTCAGAGAGCAGGCCAAATGTTGCTCATAAGTTTAGCTAGCTGCTATTTAAAGTCCTAAATCACAGCGGTATTGCTGCAATTAAACTTTGCAACATTGTTTAAAAAATACAGTATGCAAATGTCAGAACACCACAGACTAAAGGTGTCTCCATGAGCTCTGCGTCAAGTATGTATAGTGCACTGTGTCGCAGGAGCCATAATGAAGCTACTTTGTAAATTTTTCCCGCCTTTAATGCAGATTTGCTTTTAGTCTTTACCAAGGGACAACAACACAAACAGGAATGAGCAGCTGGGGGAAAAACTGGAGAAACTGGAGATGACTACGCTGAAGGATTAATAAGCAATGAAATGCTGAAACTGTGATCAGAGGATTGATCAAGAAGTTATATACTTGTCTACATAAATGACTTTTAGTGTATTATAAAAGCTTACAGGAGTTAAATCAATCAAAGACTATAATTGTCTTCACTCTTCAGCCAAATATTGGGAGACATTCTGGATTACTAACTCTATTACTATCCCTATTACTAACATGTAATAGGCTTTTCTGTCATGTGTTGTGCTCATGTACACATAGTTATCATTAACTAAAATACATTTAGTATTTTTGTGTCCAAAAGTTGAACTTGAGTAATTGTGTGTGCAGGCAAGGCGTGGGAAGAGTGCTGATTAAATTAATCTATCAAAAAGCGTGGGAATTGAGTATTCAAAATACTTCATCTGTATTGTGTGAATAGTGTGACTGATAATATTGAATATTGCATAGTTCATCATGCTCTGTTGACATTGACATGCTCTGCTTTTAGTGCAGAAAAAATGAGGTATTAGTTAATATCATTACATAAATGCTTATGTAGATTATGTTTTATTGTCACTAGAAAAAGAAAACTGTAAATTTATGACATTGTCTGTCAATATAACAGACAGCCAAAAAGTCTAAAGCAGCCTCTGGTGTGCAGTAACGGAGCAAGTGTTAAGAAGTGTTTTTTTTTTTGTTTGTTTGTTTTTTTCAAGAAATCTCAGGCATGGGCTCAGTAATGGTCTGTAAGTGCCCATTTGGAGAAACACTGTCCTTCTCAGCAGTATTCATCATTGTCCCCACCTTACTGAAGCTGAGTTGCTTTACCAGAGTTGCACAGGTGTCTTATCCTTTGCACTGCCATGGAGATGCATGATGTGGTACAGGAATGACAACACCACATAAGCAAACCCTATGACCAAAGGTAATTGTCTTTTCAATCATACGTTTGAAGAGAAAATGAGCCAACTAAGTGATTTAAAGTGAAGAGTTACTGAGACATTTATGAATGTACAGTAGAGTAAGATCATTTGGCTCGAAGTGGAGGGAAAGTAGAACATTTCCATAAAAATAACACTTAAGTAAATTATATATACTTAAACTTGTATTCTTGTACAGTTATTAAGAAGATTTACTAGTTACTGTTTGCCACTGCTGAATATGTTCACTTGACAGTTTATCCAGAAACTCATGTAATCAAACGTGGCTTCTTGGACAAAAGGGAATATGGTGGACATTTGTCATTGTCAACTGGCTGCCCTTGTTTTGTTTTTCAAAAACAGTTGAGCAATTAAACACAATAGGAATAGAATGGTTGAAACTCTGGTTTAGAGGAGGTGTGTTTATATTTGCCACCATGTTTATGAGCTGTGAAAATACAGAGTTCACATGACATTTTTGGTATTTATTATTTTACGTAAGGTTGGCGCCAACTTGAAGGGGCGTATTTGGAGACACCACAAATGTGAGAATCATTTGTACATATAATCTATTGTGAGAACCCCCTTGGTTTCGACCCCGCTAACTTCAATGATTTCAGGTCCAGTCAGGGCCAAAATCCACTTTTTAATTGTGTTGCCAACCCAAGTTGTATATGCATTATTGACACAAAACATAAAAACAGTGAAATGTTTTCAGTGTGGGCTAAAAACTCTACTGTCGTTTTTTAAAGTGCAAGATACTTCACACACAAAGAGACACACACGCTGACACACAAAGGTGTAGATCAGAGACAGAAAAATAAGGAAGTACAGTGAAGCAGTTCCAGATGGATCATCATCAGGATAAACATTATCCTTTACTCTGACTGAAGTCTTTTGGACCAAAACATGAGAGTGCGTGATTAAAATCAAACATGTTTTGGAAACTTTAGAGCTAGCTGAGGTTTTTCCCACATTCACTGCCTCCTCTGAGATTCAGACTTTGTTCTGTTTTCAGAAAGCAATCCTATTTTTCATCTAGATAGAATTATGTTTAAAGATGTCTACATTTGTTTTCAAGAGTTCAAACTGAAGGGAGAAGTCACCTCAGCTCAAAGTTCTTGACTTAGTCTCTCATTTTTTTGTGGGGGAGACGTATGAACTTGGAAATTTGTTGGTAAATTCTGTCATTTGTGCTTGGAAATTCTCATCCATCCATCACATGTTGATGCTCTGGTACTACTGAACAGATCTATGAATAGAGGGAAACCTGCAGCTGCAGCGAATTAGGTCAAACTATTTTGGTTACATCATTAACTTGATTTGACTGGAGGTTCTTGTTAATATATGCACAGAATGAGGGGTACGGATAAATGTGTAACGGCACAAAATGAAAAACAAATCAGTTTAGTAGCAAGTGAAATGATGTTTAAAGATAAATAACTGTTAAACAGTCTTTCAGGTGCAGGTTTAATGCCTGTTTCTAAAATATAAGTGTACTAAGACACGCTGTCATGACCTGAAGTGCAGCTGCCACCATCACACACTGACCCATCGACGTCGAACTTAACCCCCGTTCATGAGGTAACACATGCAGCTGCAACACTGCTCAACATGACCAATACATAATCAAGCAGACCAGGACAAAAAGGTCAGGATCCACCTTTATCCTCTTTTCTTCCTAACTGTGTTGTTATCCTTCATATCACAAAAACTGTGATATACTGCTTTGAGTAAAAATCTTTGGTTTAAATGACAAAAAAATCAACTTAAAGAAGCAAGTGACCAGCAGAGTTTTGCAGCCTTGGGTCCATATGCCAGAATTATACCTCAGGCTGTGAGTTTTGTTACCATATAAGACCTAGTTTACATGATTATGATCACTGAAAACTGGATTATCTTTTGTTGTTTGAGGACATTTCACAACGTGTCACTCATCAACAGTTGTGACTTCTAAACTAATACAATTGACTGACAAGTGGACGTTTGTGCAGACAGACAACAGAACAGCTATGGGTTGCACCGGCTATAGCCTAGCTTTAACATAAGTTCAGCCTTACAACAGAGTCTAAGCTCTGCTAAGGTTTGAGGTGTTGCACCAGCTGAGATCATTCAATGCACACATAAGTAATAGCTTACATTTTACACTTTCGTCCTTGCAGGTTTAAAGTCATCAGAAAAATACAGCTGAATAGTGTATCATTTATAAGGGGGATAACTTGAAAGACAGGGAGGAGCAGAGCATCTTAGAGGCTGTTACCGTCAACAGTATGTTACATTACAGTATGTTATATTCTCAGAAATGTCCGGCTAAATTTCATCTAATGCCTGTCACCCTGAGTTGTTAGTCCATACCAAGTCATGCTGTGTTTCACTGAATTCAAAGGGCTGCACTGCATAAGAAAATCCCAGAATGCATTTTACTGATTGGACAATGGAAGTTAAAATGTCATATTTGCAACAATATGTTGCCTGGTTTGAACATCACACATTATTAACTAAGACAGACCTTATGTCTCTGTGGTGCAACCAAACTATGACACAACCTAAGTCACTAATAAACAATTCTTAACGTAGGCTTTAAGTTGGATTTTACACCAAAAGACAGAACTTACAAATATCTGGTGCAACAAGCTACAGCATTGCTAATCCTCACGCTGATGCACATTTGGCATTCCACTTCCTAATGAAGAGGTTTGCTAAATCCTTTTACTTTACGAGTAATGTACATGTGATAAACTTGAACATGACTATTTACCAAGACTGTCGCACAAGTATACAAGTAATCTTTGTTTTCAAATGCCACTTGTACTTTTGGTATATGAAGCAATGGATTTTTTTGCTATTCTAAAAGTTTGCTCTCTTAAAAGCTAGATTTTCAGTCTATATCAACAACATAGACAGGCTTTCTTGAAAGTGGCGGTGTCGTCCTTTGTTTTACAGACATGTAGTTTTTTAAAACATCCCTGTCCACACAAAAAGGCATAAATGCACCATTACATGCTTTTCATTACAACAATGTCTGTGGTAAGCAACTCTTTCCCCAAGTTTCTAACAGCAGTTTTTTATTTTCAAGTCTATTCCCGCCAACAGTCTGACTGGTGTTGTGGTTTATCCTGTGACTATGTTAGCTGTTGATAGCAGGCGTATTAAGTAAATATTTCTTTGCTTACATTTCAATTCACAACATGCCTGATAGTCTTGATCATATCCTGTTATTAAAAGCTTTGTGGGTATTCTGAGTTTAAACATCTGTTGTAATCATGTTAACCACAGACTCATGCTGTTATGGGTCACCTGTCAACACAACTTGTGAAATAATAACACTGGGTGCTGTCCAAAACGTCAGCAGTGTTTGTATCGCCCAGTGTTTTGAAAGCAGAATCATGATGAGGGAGTAACAGAAAGTATGTGTTACCAGCATGTTAATAGTCCAGATAGCAACTTTTAAAAGAGCAACAGTTTAGCAGCACATGTCAACGGCAGTGATAAAGCTGCATAAAGTGACATCCCTCTGAGGAGTGGTTGGCACAGATTGTGACATTTAAGACACAAACACCCATTTTCAATTACCTTAAATTCCATTTGTGTGGACAGAGGGCCAGAATGCACAGAAAAGTTGTGTTTTCAAAGATATATGTGGACTCAGGCACCAAAAATGCTATCACATGTAACAAACAACTAAATTGCAACAAAAGGTTACCAAATATGGCTTAAAATGTTAGACAAATGTTCGTGAAAGTTAATTAGTTTTGAAAACTGTGACTTAAAGTCCAGAGTTTATAGTACTTGGATATTTTTGAAGGGCGTGATTAGCAGTGATGATCACAGTCCATAAGATTGATAAATTGTTCATGCTATTGAGAAGTGTGTTGGTGCTAAGTTTAGATTCATTTTTGCACATAATACATCTCTGCCCTCAAGGCTTTAGTGTTCTCAGATTAGGTCCTATTCAAAACCAGGACACCGCGGGACAGTTTATGTTTTATCTCTCAGCTCCAACACAAGAGGGGGGTCCCTGTCCAATGGAGAACAACAATTAGCTAATCACATTTACTCCTGCACAAGAGCCCCAGCTGTACAAATGTGCTGCACGGTCCAAAGAAAGCAAATACACAACATTAAGGGACATCTGTGGAAAAGAGGGTTTTGGAAAATCCTCTTTTGGCACCCTGTAAATACGTCCACATCCATCAGTTCCCCAAACGTGCTGTAGAGCCCTCGCTCGCAGGCGAATCTGGGTTAGCATGCTGCTTTCATAAAGATGAGTGTGCGTCACAGTAAATTGCACTGAGTCTGGCTCCAGGAAGGCTTCATTCATGCAGCTCTCTCGGTGCCTGTAGGTGTAGGACTTTACATATCTGACATCTGTATCAGTTTGTACATAATATCTGCTTCACTGTCAGAGGGAAAGCATTTGAATGTGACACCCTGCCAGACCCGGCAGGAATGAGGGAACAGATGCCAACACATGCATGACAGTTTATTCCAAGTATTAGGATGGAGACAGTTTCCAAAAAATGGGGTATTAAGATGCATGAGAGCTGTCTCTCAGACCTTGACATAAGATGCCGAGCAGTGCTTGTTGTTGCTATGGAAATTTGGTTCGGGAATAGCCTGAAGATTGATTCATGTCTGAGAGGAACACAGCAAAGAAAATGGACTTCCATGCTGATTTAATGTATTAGCTTCACTTGTCTCTGGCAGCGTCATGAGTCTGCACACGTCTTTACAGATTGCAGATGCAGAGCTTTGACTATTAGCCTGACACTTCTTCTTTGGACTGATGAGCTCTGCCTCCATCCCAGGGTCCTTTCATTATAAATTCTCTTGCTTTTTTAAAAACCCTCTTCTATTTTTATCTAGCATGTTCACTGTTGCTAGGAGTGGGGCAGTGTCAGACATGTATTCAGGAGATGCACCCCCGTGTTTAATAATGCATAGGTGCGGTGAATGCACCACAAAGGAAATCTGCCTGTGACTGAAGCTGCTCTTTGCCCCCTACCCCCTCAGCCCCCATTAAGCCCCCAAGCCTGTCTGATTGTCTCTCTGCTGCCATTTGTTTACACTGAACATTCTTATACAGCAGATCTGAGTAGCTGCCCAGAAGAATTGATCTACAGTGAGATTTATTGGGCAGAGCTCCCCTGCTTTGTTATGACAGACTCCGGGGGTGAGTAGGAGTGTGGAGTCAAACAAAACTCAGCGCTCACATTACAGGACACCAAAAACAAAACTTATGGACTTTCCAAAGTGTTCTGTCTGCCACCGCCCCACCCTGGAGTAGAAAGGAGCAGAGATTGCCCCCAGTGCACCGTAACCCACTTCTGAGACAGCTGATCAGACAAGACACGATCAAAGAGCAAGAATAATGTTCAGGGGGACATCCCTCCATTTTAATTCTGCTCTGAACAGCTTCCCTCTTCATTCTGATTCCATTTAGTCATGCTATGTGCCGCTCTAACCTATGCTGGCCCTGCACACAGAGCAGAAGGCTCTCATTTCAGCTCTGGCAAAATGAGTGCCGATGAGCTCATCCTCATGAAGGAGCTGGACACGGTGGGCGATGCGCTCTAAGGCTTATTAGAGCTGGGAGGGGGCGGTGCACCCAGGACCAGGGGAAACAGATGCTGCATGAAGATGAGCGTCCAGGGAGTTTTATATTGGCTGGGCTGATCCAGATCTTTGGTGTTCTGGCGCTAGCAGATAGCCTCCTGCCGTCACCATTTACTGTCTGGGAGCCCGGGCTCCGTGGAAGCAGCAGTGATCCAGTTAGTTGATAATCTGGAACAAATAAAAGAACCACCTTGTCTGCGACACATTATAACAATTGTCTCATACGGCATAATGGAAATCAACACCACTCCCTTTGAGGAGAGCAGAGGAAGACAAACATGGGAAACAGTTTCCTCAGTAGGAAGAAGTGAACGTCAAAGCAGTGAACTGGAACTGGATATGCAGATAGCACATCCAGCGTTAGACATCCCACTGTGAGAAAGTGGAAACAGATTTTCTACTTTGCAAAAGGAATTCAGCATCAGAGAGGAGGATAAAAAGAGTGTGATAGAGACATTGACAGCAGAGGAAGAGTTCTGGAGCAGCAGCAGGAGGAGGAGGAGGAGGAGGAGGAGTGGGGGCGTCCATGAAAGGGAACCAAGTGAATTACTGATTGCAGAGAGCTCTAATAGCCCCAGACTGGCCACACTCCATTACAGTCATTTCATACAGCAGCTTTTATTACCTCCTCCCATTACACATACACACTCTCTCTCTCACACACACACACACAAACTCTAACAGATTCAGTACCACTACAACGCATTTCTCTGCTTGCACTGCACAGCTACCTGCAGCTCAGCTTAACATCATGAAGTAATTGCAGATGCAAGGGCTGCTGGGAATCTGCAGTAACCAACTCTTCACTGAAACAGGTGATGAGCTACATGCTGCAGGGTGTTGCAGAGTGCACAAATTAACTATAGAGCCAATACTGTTATCAGTATAGTTTTCTTTGCAGAGGGATGCACTACATTACCAGAATAATAAGTATCTGCAGATATTTGCCTGAAAAGTCGATAACTGTTAAGATGTGAACAATTTTGCTGTAGCAAAATTTTAACAGCTTGGCTGTTTATATGTTTCATGTATTAGCTGAAACATTGGAAGAATGTAAAAATGCACCACAGTGGTTTACCTCATCATCACTGAATGTTATTTTTTTTTTCCTTTAAAGAATTGCTTTTCTTGCTTTACATCTGTTTCCAACTTACACATGCTGTCACCTGGACAAGAGCTTTTACATTTTAGATTGGGGATGCCTTGTGCTCAAGACAAGAAAAATATCAGTGTCAATATTGGTACCAGAAATCATACAAAACATCAGCTTGTTGGATATGAGCAAATTCAAATATCGTACATACCTACGATACAATGATGTTACAATGTTTCCTCTGACTTCATCTTGTCACTGGTGAGTGCACCTTCAATGAATACATTCAAATGATTTTTTTCCAGGGCTAATGCACCGTAAAAAAGATTTATGTCCTGTAAAAAACATTTTAACTTACAATGCATACAAAACTCAATTCATGAAATTGAATTCCCCCGTCCAAAAGGGGAACTGTAATTGAGTTGAGTTTTTATTATTCAAGGAGCATTTCTATTTTTAGCAAAAAAAAAATCCAAACATATTAAAGAGCCCATTGGTATTTTTTAACAAATGTCCTATAGGTGATAGAGTATGTCTCTTATGCAAGACAGTAAGTTTTAGGTATCAGGACTTCCGCCTCTTCCCTTGTTTACAGCAGCACTAGCTGCCTGAAGAGACTGGTTTCCCCAGCCTCCAGTGTTACACCTACTATTGGTACCTTGGCAGGTTAAGTCTACTGGCTTGTAGCAAGCCCAGTGCAAAATGTAGAATGTATGCAGAGATGTTGCAAACATGGTGCTGAGCAGATCTGAACTGAGCAATTACCACAGAGAAGATAGAAAATCAATCAGAGCAGAGAAGATGTGGGAAAGGAGTCTCAAAGTGGCAAGAGCTTCAACAGACCTCCTCTGGCTGATTGGGAATATAGCTGGATCAGGAATGTATAAAACTAGAGAACATTAGTGACTGTGGACTCTGATCATCAAAAATGTAATAAATTAACATTAGTTAAGCCAGAATATGACCTCTTTGAAACTTACTGGACACCACAGTAACAAAAATATTAGTTCTTAACCCCAAATAATGAGTATTACCTTCAATTAACAAAAAATGATGGAAAATTCCTGAATTCTGTCTTAATTGCACAATTCATTGGAAAAGTTTGGTAACTTTTGGAAAGGTTGGTGGTAATTAAGACATTGCTTTTTTTTCTCCAGACAAAAATTAATACTGACACTATTCACAAAAAATCATTAAAGCAATGAAGATTTCATAACGTTTAGAACACATGCTATGCAAAAGTTACTAATAACCTCAATGATCAGAAACAGTATTAATATTATTGTACAATTTAGGATCTATTTCGGAGTTTGTCTACAATTTTGGTGATCAAAATTTTAAGTAGTTGTCCATAAGTAGTCATCAAAGATTTAGATTTTTGTTGCAGGGGTTCCAGATATGCATTGATTAGTATAGTTTGTTTTTGTATTGTTTTTATGATTTCTTTCTTAAATCTAGTATTACCAGTCACTTAAAAAATAAATTGGTATAACTTTTTGGTCTGCATTGCCCAGCCCTAATATAGGGCCCCTCAAACACCCACCCCAGCTATCAGCACAGCGCTCCCCTCTCTGAAGCCCGCTCTGCGTCTTACAGCAGGGCCCTTTTCTCAACGAGCGGCCGTAAGACAGCAGGGAGACTGTGTGTGCTCTCCCATCAGGCCATGCGTGAGGAGCCGGTGTGTGTGCACGCTCTGGTTCGGGGCTTAGCTGAGATTAGGGTAAACAAGCAGCACATTGTCACCCCTACCTCCCTCCAACTCTGACCCCGAGTGGCTCAGGTAAGACCCAGGGAGTGGAGGCGGAAAGTATTCTGGTCTAAGGGGGTCAATAGACTGATAGGGACGCAAAGACGCCAGTCCAGGTTTGGAGACCTGGTCATGTACTTTTTCAGTGACACAGTCATGAAATGAATGGATTTGTTTACTGTGAGAAAGATTTTGATGCAAAAGTAAATAAATTAAGCTGAATATCATCAAAACCATGACAAATTAGATATGCAGAGACACCCTGTCAGCTCCACCTTCGTCTGCTGCTTACTTTCTCTGAATTTAGGACGATTCAATGAAGATTTTACCTTATGTAGTTTACTGCAAAATTGTAAACCACAGTTTTCATCATGAGATAATTTAGTATAAGGAAGAAGTATTGTAAAAGTGGCCTTAGTGGTTTGATATATGAGCTATCTGCTAAATATTCTGGGGTAACTTGCAACTGGTTAAACAGCTTTTCTCTGTCACTAAGTAAATTTCATCACAGAAACTAAAATATTAGTTTACTCTGCACTAGATGCGTCTCATAGAGTGCTGTTTCTATTAATCCTCAAAGAAGTAGGCAGCAGAGGTTGGCAGAGCTGTTAGTTGGTTCGCACTGTTTAGGAAGCTTGATTGATTGGTAGAATTTTCAACCGATGGCTGAAAATGATCCTGCTCAGTCACATGTTAGCTGCACAAAACATGAATGAGATACAGAAACAGAGGTAGGTCTTACTTGTTTAAGTCTTGGATGAGATGTACAGTGTTTCCATGGCAATGTAAAAAATGTTGGGTCTTGTCACAGGTGATTGTCAGGAAAAATTCAGATGTAGGTCTAGACATTTCTTTAATATTTTAGACATTTTAGGGTAGAAATTCTACGTACTGCACCTTTAATGGTAGAGTGCTTTTTGAAAAAGGTCAAGACCCTGACCCACTGCTCTCACCTGAGTTCTCTTCCACCTCTCTCTCATCCATGCACACTCCCTGGCCATGCATCAGCGAGTGCAGTGGCCTCTCCACGCCGCGCGGAGGGTAGCAGCGGAGACCGGTACCACATCTTGGAGAGTAGACGCCACAGTGAGCCCCTTTGGGCAGGGCGCAGGTGGGGCAGCAGCCACAGCCAGGCTCCCTCACTGTCTCTTCACAGCCCTCTGGGAGACGGCACGCAGCCAGCCTCTCATCAGAGCACACTGGGCAGCGGATGGCCGTGTCTGACAAGCATAGTGCCACCAGTGAAAGGGCACCCAGTGCCCACAAGCCCCAGCATGATGGGGCAACTGCCACGCCACGTCCTCGCACCATGGCAGCGCCGGCACCTGCACACAATCCTTTGCCCTTGTTTATGGTCCTCTCTGCTTCCCTCTCCTCTGAGTGTGATGTGGCTTTTCCTCACTTTCAACAGCAAAATTCAGACCCGCAAAAGAGGTTTGAGAGGAAAGCCTTGTCCAGGATGGTCTTTGAAATTTTCAGCTGGTTAGTGTTTCAACTGCAGGGACACAATGCCTTTGCTGTTGTTGCCTCTCAGTTTCTCTGACTCAATTTCACAGAGCCGAAATTGGAGCTTTCTTTTGATCTGCTTGCCTGGAGAGTGCTGTGTTGATAAGCAATAGTTTTGGTTTTGCTGGAGGAAGCACTTGCCGGTAGGATTATCCACCACTTTGCCCAGGTGAGTCTTGCTATCCCTTAAAGTCCAGAGGTACGTCTGCCCTTGACTGAAGCACCGGGAAGAATCTGGTCTACAAGTGTCCGAATGTAAAGCAGGTCATCAGTAGGCAGCCTTTTAAGTCACAGCTGCAGTTTCTCTTGCTGGTGTGCAGTGCAAAGGACTTGCTCCTGAGAATGGCTCAACACGAGTAGCTCTCTTTGGACTTTATACTGGTCCATAGACACGCCTCTTTCTACAGTGAGAGAGGAGCTGAAAGGCACAGCGGAGAAAAGCCAGGCTAAAGCTCTCCCCCTCTGTCTCCCTCTGTAGCTCTCTCTGAGGTTTATATACTCTCTCTCTCTCTCTTGTCCTCTTTCAATCCTGAGTGCATGGAGAGAAAAGCAGCTGAATGACCCTCTCACTTGTTAACACACAGAATACACTTTTTCTCTTCCAGCCGTCCTGTTATTATTATTTTTAGAGGAATATGTCAGACTTGTTCTGAATGATGAAACATTTGTTGTGATATGAAAACACAAAACAAAGAACACCTCACCGCTGTTGCACTTTAATCAACCCCAAATGCTCCGCACGCTCCCCTCTGGGGTCGAATACTGCAAAACAGCCCCATGCCTGCACCCACTGTGTCTGTTTATGTGTGTATTTGCATATTTGCGCGTCCATTGGTCAGTCCCTTCTTTCTCTTATTCTCTCCAGAGTGGCCAGCAATAAAAGGCAAATGGACAGTCTAAACCCCCCCTTCCTTATTACCGCCCTGCCCCCAGAGGTCCTTAAAAAGCCTCCCACCAGGAATCGCAAGGATAAGTTTTAACAACACTTCATGCTGGGAGATTTTATTGTACATGTGTGTGTTTTTGATCATGAAAGAGTCTGTAAACCAGCGTGTTACTTTGTTCTAGTTTGCTCATGTGTGTGTGTGTGTGTGAGCAGTAATGCCCTACACCCAGCCTTTAAGGTTCTGAATCATGGCTTTTATTGGTCGATCTCCCTCTTTTTTTCCAGTGTTCCTTCATTTTGCCATGGAAACCCAGCATGTATTGTAATGCTTTTGTGTGTGTGCTTTCTTTTCGATTTTTTTTCTTCCCGTTGGTAGCTGGTTGCCATTGGCGGGCCAGAAGCAGCAGGCGACCCTTACAAGAACATGCCCCTCTCAGGTGGGTGCGACACAGGGTTGGGAAATACATCTTGTCTTTAAGATATATTTACATCTTTTCAATTGAGATATAAAGGAAGATGATATTGTTTACATTTATAGAATTTGCCTTGGATTAACATGATTTTTTTCTGACTTTCTCTGGCAATTAGTGAGTGTTGTGATGGGTTTAACATTGTTGCCATTGTTGTTGCTAAATAAAAAGTTTAATTGCAAACAGTTAAAAGCTTTTAACCTCAAGATAATCAGTTTAAAACGTAATGGTTAAGTTGGGATACATTGTTTTAGTTAGAAGCATTAGTCCCAAGCAACCAGTCGTTGGTCATTTATTGTTTCAATTATCATAAAGTTGCAGGCAAGCTCCTAAGCTCTTTTTATTCCCCCAGATTTTTTTTTTATTTTGAGAAAAGCTGGGTGAACATGTCAAGGGGTTGGAATTATGCTCCTTGCCATTCCATCACTTTTTTTGTTGCCAAAGTCATTGTGCTTTCTCTCCATAAGTCAGGTATAAGACAACTATAAAGATAATTATCTGAACAAATACCAGTACTAATGTACGGAAACTGTAGATTTTTGCGTTACTCCTGCAATATGCTAAGAGTAGTTTTAACAGTAAAAGTATAACCAGTCCTTTTCTTCTCGTTTATGAGCCAGTAACTGAATTCAACCAGCTGACAGAAAATTGAACTAAAATTCACAAAGTACACACTGTTAATGTGAAGTTTATGCACCCAGTCAAACAACAGGAGCACAAAAACTCTACAAACTTAATACTGATGCATAAAGGTAAAATATTATATCTAAGTATTCTCAGACATTTACCAATACTGATAACTAGATTCCAAAAGCAATATTTTCCATGACCATATCCTGTTGTCCATATTGTCCATCCCTACTTTCTTTACATTTATACTAACCTTGGAGTGCAGATGGATCAGCCTGATTTAGTGTCTGTTATCAGAAAGATGCAACTTGCCAAGTTCCAATCTACAACCATTGTGCGCGGCCCAAGGCGGCATGGCCCAATCAGCTTCCTTTAGAACAAGATGAGGTGGGAGCTGCGTATGAGATGACAGCTGAAAGTGACTGTTCAAACAGAGATTGGCATGGATGCTAACAGCTTCAGTAGCAGTTTTATCAGATTTTTATCAGGGTTACATTTGCTTTTTACACCACGGCAGTGTCTTCCTACAACATTATCTGATTAGTCTGTGACTTATGCAATGGTTGTCCAGTCACCGGCCAGATATTCCTCTGAAAGATCCTGCCCACTCCCAAACACTTGCTATGGGCAGTGTCTCCGGTGGACGATATTGAACTTTTCACAGTGTCAGGTACTTTCATAGCACCAGTCATCAAATAAAAAATGATTTATTTTGAAACATGTTGAGTTGAACCAAACAGAAAATTTTCACAGCCTCAATATAAAGAATTAATGTGAGTTTCAATTAGACTGTCTAAATCTCTGTGTCAGCACTGTTGATGATAAAAAATATATATATAAACATTGGGTGTTGAGGACTGAGATACGTGGTTCGATGGTGTAAAAAAAATGTCAACACTGTTTGATATTTTGTTTTTAACTTTACAGAAAAAATCAAATAAAACACTTACTGCATTCATCTTAGTAAAATGGAGATGTAATGTTTGGTCTGCATTTCCCAGCCTTTGTGTTTCAGTGTGAGAAATAAACATCGTCATTTCTGCTCTGTAAGAAAATTCAGAAATGAGTTAGGATAATAACAGTGCTGCAGTTAAACGGACGGTTTTAGCAGCTCATTTTAAATATTTGAATTTAAACAGCATCTGTTTAATTTCAGGGAAATAGCTTTAATGAGATGACAGACTGTAACAACAATGCACCAAAGCAGTGGGTGAGCTGTTCACTGGTTTAGCTCATAAGAGGGCCAGCAGCTTCATTATGTGTCATTTACGAGGTGTTTGACTCTGTGTGTGTGTGTGCGTATGTGTTTTCATGTTTGAGGCAGCTTATGAGAATGGTTATGTCCCCTGCTCACCCCTGCTTTTGTGCTGTATGTTATAATTGTGTAACCACAGTTTACAGTTCCTTTATAATCATGATGACTGGTAAAAAAATAGAAAATCTTTGAGGAATAAACCTTTTTTTCCAGATTTTTTTTTCATTGGACTTTTCCCTGGCATTCCTGCCTGACTGCATTGATTATTTTCTAAAAATGAATTTAGGCCCGCCCCCCGAAAGCTGATGGACGTGCATCGTCATGGAAACAGTGTAGAAACTGCGTAGCTCACCAACGTAGCTAAGGTAACCCTGACTCTTCAGACAACTCGACTGCAATTATTGATAACATCAAAACAACAGTACATTTTGGCAGCTTAGACAATAAGATGAATGTCTGACGGCTGTTACTGTTATGTGAAGCACCACAAAGCTAATGTTGCTTACCTATCCAGCAGACAGATGGGGACATCCACGTCCGTTTTCAGTTCTTTCATTTCATGGAGTTCCCTCCACCGTCGGAAAGCAAAACCAATGTTGACCCGGGTCTTCGCTCTTTGATGGTCATACCCCTTTTTTTTCACTTTTCACTCTTCTGACCTTTTTCTTTTGGGCTGTTTTTCAGCCATTGCTACTGCACCTATTGTATCTCTCCCTTACGCTAACTGCGCACGCTACGCATCCTACGACTACCCCTCCCCCCTCTGTCTGATCTGCGCATGAGTATGATCACCCCCTGGATGTGGGGGAATGTACTCTGTTTTGGTAACTCGGCCCGAGCCACAGTATTTACCTGCTGAAATTCAGAGCCAAGGCTGTGTATTGAAACCAGACTTTTTTTCAACATGCTGTCAGTGGTGACATCTTGTGGATGGAGAGGAGAAATACGGAGATTTTGACCAAAAGTGCATTAGATTAGAAGATTAGAAGATCGCTGACTACACCTTTAAGTTTTGCCTGAGCAAAGAAAACAAGGTTGGGCCACAGAGGTTAATTCAGAACAGTTTAAGTCTCTTTTTTTTTCAACTATTTTTACTTTTTTGTTTTTATGTGCACTCACCAGCTACATTAGAGCCACACACACTTGATAAAAAAGAAGCCTTGTATTCTGATATTTTAGTCCTTTTAAGCAACAGTTTGCGATTGATAAAATCCCTCATTACAGCATTCAGAGGTTATTATTGAGATATATTACTTAATTGTCTGGCCTACTGTAAGTATAGATGATAAAGTAAAGCATTTCAAGCACACAGAATGCACCAGAATAGTGTAGAAAGAGCAGGTACACACAAAAAGATACTGTAAGTCGAAATAGTGAAGCGATGGGACTTACCCCCAGCCCTTTACACATCCTATGTTCTAAAGAGGTTAAATCAGGAAAAACAAAGTGTAACATTGATAGCCTAGCATTTAGGTAGCATACCACATACTTATCAGTAGTCTGGATGCTCAGGCTCAAGTCAGACCTGCAGCTCCTTTTCTGCATGTCGCTCTCTTTTCTCAGTATCCTGCTCTCCTCACAAGCCAATGTAATCCTAAAGGCTAGGCAAGTTTATTTGTGAAGCACAATTCATACATGGGGTAGTTCAAAGTGGTTTACAGAACAAGGAAAATACATTAAAATCACAATTCAAAGAAAAACAAAAATAAATGTTTCAAATGAACTTTAAAAGAGAAGAGTGCTGATAAGGTCCTTTCAGTCATAAGCACAGTTAAATAGAGCTGTTTTGAGTTTGTTGTGTTGTTGGTGATTAAAATCAGGAAATAAACCAACATTGGGTGCAGAGGACATTCATTTTTTTTTTCAAAGGTTGCAAGTGTCATATCTTAAATTAAAGTCTGGTAATTTGAAAAGTTAGCCTTTTACATATAACAAACTCTTATCAGTCGTGGCTTGCAGTAAATTGTGGAAATTTAACATTTGTGTTTGATCCTTAAACACTTTTGATAATTTGTAAGGAAACATTATCTGGCTTCTGATAGTTTGTTGATAAGGGCCTGAAAGTTTACTTAAAATGGTGATTTAGGTGTTTTTTCCATTCATGCTGGATTCAAGTGTGTTTTGGAAATAGCCTGCAAGGTTTGGCTTTTACACTCTGAACCCTCATTACATTCCCCATGTTGTGTTGTTTCTCCTTTTGTTTGGCTGTGTTTTGGATATCTCATAGTTACCAAGAAAGATGATGGAATTTGATGCCTCCCTTTACTTTCTGTGAGGTTAAGAACAACAGCTACCTTTGGTTACCTCTGGTAGGAGAGAATAGGCTCGCCTTAATCTTCTGCAACCGAGATGCCACAATACCTTAACACCCTGTGTGTTTGTGTGTGTTTGCTCACATTGAAGATGTGGCTGTATAACACATTCTTTGCAGCCGAGTTTGTTTTTATGATAGGCAAATGTTTTAGCAGGAATCTTTCAATACATAACAGATCAGTGCTTTTGGTAGAGCCACATTTCACCATTTTGTAAAACACAGTAGTCTATTTTGACTCTTTTTGAGAACCAGCAGAATTGTATGCTTTTCTACAAGTGTTATTTATATACAGTGCGGTCCCTGCCACTTAGATAAATATTATTTAATCTCCCAGTGAAAGAATGAACAAAATAAATGTAATGTGACTGTCTGCTGGAACCTGGTTAAACTACACTACAAATTAAATTTCCCAAATCTCTAATCATCATAAGCAAATAAAATATTGATATTGTCATTGTGTATTATAGTTTCTGACGCCCCTATATTTTTATGTATCCTGGTTTAATCACCAAGTATTTGAAATAGTAGTTGTATTTTTACATAGAAATTGTAAATATTGTTTTGTGGTTTATCAAACATGGACAAGTAATTAGAATCAAATCATAAAAATTCTGATAGAAACATAAATATATGGTTTTAAGGCAGAGGACTCTGTCCTGGCAAAGACTTAGAGACTTGGGGAGTGGTGATGTGTAAAAATATTATTATCCACTGACTCCGGCAATAAGTGGGTGCAATAATGTATTAAATTAGAAATACAGTATTTAATGCCTTGTATGCTCAGGAAATAAATTATTGTTTTGGCAACAATTTGGCAACATGGCATGTATCACAATGCAGAAGAGACTATACCATCATGCTACTTGGATAATGGTGACTGTGCCTGGTAGTATGCTCCGACCAAAATCAGACAGTTTTGGATTTTCATTTTTTTAAGTCAATTGGACTGATCTGCAAAAACACTTCCTGAACACAGGATGACATACCTGACTCAAAGCAGTGGTTCTAATGTCTAGCCTAAAGACACACTATCACTGTCTCAGTAAAATGTAGCACCACCCACATTTCAGTTTTTTGCCACTTTAATAAAAATAAATGCTGCAGTGTGGATCTTGGATGTAACCGAACAAAAAGACAAATCTTAAAAAGACAAAGAAAGAAATTGCATGCCTCCCTATTTTTTCCATTACCTTTAGACAACATGTGAATACAGTACTCTATGTTTCCATGGTAAACAGCTATGTTGATTGGAGAAAAGGAGAAGGTGAATGACTTGATTTGACTGTATGCAAATGTCTTTATCTGTCTGCAAAGCAAATTTCTCTGTGGGGACAATAAAGTTAAAGTAGAAAGTTGAAGTTGAACATGGATAAGTTAAGATCTTGAGAAACAACCACAATTTAATTCTTACAACAATATGGATTAAGGCCATATTAAGAAGTTATAACAGGGTGTCAGCAAGATCTTAAAAAGTATTACAAATTGATCAATCCATTCAGCAAAATCTAAAGCTTTGAAATTCTTTTTAACATACTTTCATTTGTTATTGCAAAGTTTTTTAAGTCTTTGAATTGTGTCCTACTGAGTCAGACACTTTTGACTGATAGTTTCCTCAGAAAATTTTAAATTCTGCTAAAATAATGAAGAATAAAAACTGTTCAGCAGTGCCAGGTTTCGAGCAGTACATTTAACTTTCTATAACTGGTTAGAATGCAGTTAATCCTGAATGTATATAAAATGTTTGTTTCAAGTTACATGTCTCATTCTCTATATACACCCAGATATCTGCATATTTATCTGCTCAGGGCATGAAATTAGCAAGTAAAGTCCCCGAGTGATGTCAATAAAAAGGAACATGCAGCAATCTTGTATAAACTTCAACTTAAAACTACTGAGGAGTATCTCTCTAGTTCGACCACAAGATGGAGTAATGACTCCTTACATGATAACAGGAGTCCAGTGAAGTACTGTTAAACCCACTTAAAGTTCTATATTTTTCCTCCACAGTGTCATGGACTCTATGTGTTTGTGTTTTATGTCATTTTTATGCTGAGGATGAAAATGATGATGAGAGGGAGGGATCTGAATCACTTGTGTTGCTCCTCTGATGTCAGAGCTTGCTGTGGTCTTTGTTGCTCCACCTTTTTGAAAATGAGTTCCTGTTCCTTTAAGGGATCTCTCCAAGTAAGGCTGTGCCTTTATTCCAAACTCAGAGAAAGTCCTGTGGCTGAGTGTGGAATCTCCTTCGCAGAGAGAGGTGCAGAGCAGAGAGCAGGTAAGATCATCTTACTATCACTTTAACTGAGCTTCATCCTCAGGAGAAAATTAAACACAAAATACTTTAAGTTATTGTCATAGACTGTAGCCTTCGTACTTCTCTATATCAGTTTAACTGTGTAAAAAGTTTGCTTTATTTTTGTCCTCTCTGAGTGTGATTTCTCAAATGATGAAATGCAAGTGCACAATTTAGTGTTTTAACCATTTTTTTTATTTTCACTTAGTTTTCACTGTGTGGTAGTTTTTATATTTTTTAATTGCTTTAAATAATTGGATATCATCTGTACCAAAGCTCCCCAAGCAGCTTTACAAAGTGGCCAAAATGATGTTTTATTCTGTAATTCATCTTTAAAATTTGATCAAAGTTTTTGCCTCGTCTCGTTGGCTGTTGGAGTGTAAAGTGTGTTCACACTTGCTCCTATGTAAAGAACAGACAGGAAGTGAACATCACCTCATTCTCACCAGGCCAAATGTAGTGACAGGGACGAGCAATCAACCGTGGGCTTTAACCCCCACACTTTTTTATAAACTTGTCTTCATGCTCTTCAGCAGCAGGAACCGTGAGCTGCAAGTGTTGCTTTATTTATCACACTTTGTATAAACAGTGTGAGTAAGCCAGAAATGACGATAAGGACAGGACCATCAGAGTATCAAGTTAAAATGCACGCATACACAAGCAGCACAGTAATGCAAAGTTTAAGAGGCATTACAAGTAAATACTTTTAAGGATGTACTGAGTGTTGTGTCATATCTGATAGAACTTTGTTTTACAGTTTTCATTTTTGCAAGAACAGGACAACTCACTCAACAAGTAATAATGTAAAGGAATTACAGCAGTAACTTTTACACTGACAAGATAAATTAAATGATGGATAGAATAAGTAATAGTGTAAGGGAATTACAACGAAACTAAATAAACAGATACAATAATTCAAATAATTGATACATTATAGTATAAAGAGAAAGATAATAAACAACAAAATAATTTAATGAACATACATACATGTATTGCGTTGTGGTACATGTCACCAAGATGTCTCAATCGTTGTACCTGAGCGTTAGTACTGGTTCATAGTCAGACCAGTTCAAAGATCCACGGCTGGTAAGGATAATGTTTCTATGTATTCAATAAAGAGCTGCCAGATTTTTAAAAACATATATTTGTTTTTTATGATGTAAATGATCTTCTCCAAAGGCAAGCAGGTCATCCTTTCTGATGTCCACTTTGACATAGAAAGGGTTGAATCCGACTTCCAGGCTAAAGCGATACATTTGTAGAGACAGTAAGAGCTAGATCGATACATTTTCGAGAACTCTGACTTAGTTTCAGGGTTGTTACATTTCCTCGAAGACTGAGTCCTGGATCTAATGGAACAGAGATATTCATGATTTTAGTCAGTGTGTCACACCAGAACGAAGTACCTTAGGGAGTATTTTTTCCAGGGTCCTTGTTTTTGTTGCTTATGCTATTAAGGATGTTGGGTTTTTTTGTTTGCTTTTTTTGTGACGATATTGAATCCCAGATATTTTCCAGCTAGTTATTGCAGGGACCAACATTTTGATTGGGACTTTAAAGTCTGTAATTTGTTATAATTGACCTGTTCCTTGAATTTTGTCTATTTGTGTTTGGAACAGATATGGGAAAATTTTTCATTCCTAAATTATACTGTTTATTTTAAATGTAGACATGCAGTGATGATAAGTTTAAGTATTATGGTACATTTTGTATACTCTGCAAATACAGCAGATATATTCTTATATACGGACAATAATGTTTCAACTGTAGACACTGGCAGCTCATACCAATCACCCACTTTAAGGCTTTTGCCTTATGGATATTGTGTTGAGAATATCATGCACCTAAACATAAATACATATGCTGTTTTTATGTAAAAAAAAAAAAAATAAAAAAAATACAAGAGGTATTTATTCAGTCATAAAGTACTTTAAGTTATTTCTCTGAACTAAGGAATGGTTCATATTCAAAATATTTTTTATAGTTACAGTATAAATCTTTAACCCTTTAAAGTCTGAAAACACACATTTGAGCCAGGAAGTTTTATTTTTTCAGAGATTAAGTGTTTACTTTACTTTCTTCTGAAATCCTAAAAGTCCAAATTTCCATAAAATGTTACAGATTTAGTTTTGTATCTCATTTGATACATTGGGTGTTTTTGGTAACTGATAATCCATTTGAGGACATTTTTTTTATTTATCTGATTATATTCAGATCTTTTTTTAGTAATGTGTTGATCATAGTGGTGAGACAGGTATAATAAAAGTATGAATCAAATATGATACAAACGGCACTAATGGGTTAAAAACTATTTTTAGTAGTCATATTTTAAGGAAGGTAAGCTCTATAGAGCACAGCTGTTTTTGGAGTTTATACTTTAAATTAGAGTTAATTCTTCTTATTAGACATGTTTACAGAGCTGTTCGCTGAGACAGCCTTGAATATTTGCTTTACATAACATAACACGGGTCAAACACAGTCTTCTCAACTAAAAATAAGATTGTAAACAACTAGAAGTTGTTCAGAAGTGAAGCTTTAGTCTTCTGAACACAGAAAAAAGAATGAAAATAGATCAAACTTCAGGTAAGTGGATTTGTCATGGGGGAATATACTGAAGCACTATAATCAGAATGTTTCAATCTGCTGATACCATGATGCCAGCATTTTAAATTCCCACTTTCTCTCACATCTGTAAAATGCAAAGGAAAATCCTCACTCGACCTTTTTACTAACTGACACCATGCTAATCATAATCTCTCCTTGCAGAACAGTGTTATCACCATGAGCACAAACCAGAATCCTGAATTTGACACCCAACACGGAGAAATGATGGGTGAGTATCTCATTCCTTAACTTGGGCATCAAAGTGGTGAAACTCTGACAAGGTGGTTTGTGAGCACAATATGTGCACCGTACATTTCAAAGGTCTGAATTAATCACAAACTGGAATCTAATTTTGTGTTACATTGGAACCATTAGATGAAATTTATCTTGAGGCTCTTTTTATTATGCTTTTTCACCACAGCGCTGCCACAGAGCTCTGCTGCTCTCGTGCCTTAATAGGGCAGGTGTGAATGTCCGCCGTGGAAGAATATGTCACACAAAAGATAGAAACTGTTTAACTACTCATCCTACCTGTGCCTCAGACTTACAGTCCAGTTTACCGCCTCAGTGGAGAAACTCCTTGTTCGTACAGAAGTCTTTCTATCTGCAGGTTTCCCAGGTCAGGTTTTTCATTAATTAGGCCACTTGTGGGAGATTTTTATAACCTGACACGCCAGATGGACAATTCCATATTGGAAAAAATGATTTCAGAATCAGGCAGGTCCGTCTGCTTTGCAAGGCTGGAATTTTTGTTGTTCTTTCTAACAGTTGTGTAGAGGTTGCTATTGGAGTGAACTTATGGAGAAACACAGCTTTTACAACAGGGAGATGTAGCAACCACGTTCTCCTGGTATCAAAGTGAGAGCTGGCACACACATCAACCACGTGTATCTGGTGTGAAACCCCCGTAAGATGTCTGAACGTTGTTTGTTGAGGGTCACATATAGAACTATACAAGGATGGCTAGGCGTCTTTGGTTTTCTGCCTATGAGTATATTAGACTAAATGATTTAGTCGTGGCAAATCAGATTTAAGAGGCCCTAGTTACCCTGGTCGCCACTGGATCTTCCCCAGTCAGGGTGATAAAGATGCATCTTGCTGCAGGAAGAGGGGGCGCTTAAAGACCCACTTTCATGTTCAGACTCAAAACAAGAGCAATTTGCACAAAGCAGCAAAACTGTTGGCGTGTCAATGTTTAGAGATGATAAACACAATGAGTTTAAAAAATCTTTCACAGTGCATTTTTACACAAATACATAGCAGCAAAGTTCAGTAATCAGCACATCCAGAGGAATTCACAGAGATCTTCTAGGAACATAATACAGGCCCAATTGGCTCCAGGGACATATTTTGGATGACCCTGCCTCAGAACATCCTTGTTGACTCTTTTGCAGCAAAGTATCGGTTTCCGTTCACATTGCAGAATCATGATAGCACAACACAGCAGGAGCTCCAAATACACACTCAGTCAGACATGCACACAAAGCTCCTTGCACCCCGACAGCTCCACTAATCCCATTTTTCCCCTAAAATGTGTCTGCTACCAGCTAAGTTTGGCAGAGGGTGGGGATCACTTTATCCCTTGTGTACACCCCTGTCACTAATAGTTGGGTAAAATGTCACACGAGAGTTACATTGTGCTTTAAATGGCACACTGAAAACAACAAAGTGCTATCATGTTAGGCTCAGGCTAGCCACCAGCTTCTTTAAATGCTTCAAAAATGTATAGTGTAAAGTAAAGTAAGTATAAAGTCTTCTTTTTTGATTCAGAGAGATAAACTGACATATTCTGAGCTTTATCTATTGTAATAAATCCCCTTTTGTCTTTGTTTTTCTATACATATCATATTCTTACTGGACTGTTAAAAATTTTCATCAGAACGGATCAACGTAGTTTGGACATTTCTCCTGAGCTACAGTACCTGCTTCTGCGTGCACTGCCTCAGCAGACAGGTCTTTAGAGCATTTAAGCTGAGGATGTGCATTTTGAGGAGTTTCTTGGAAATGCAGTAAATAGCAGACCATGAAAGAAGTTAAGAGTTCTCTATGGGACTTAAGTTTGCTCCTTACTTTTGCAGGGAAGCATAACATAGGAGCAAAAGTGGCGATTGGTGAAACAAAAAGTAACACAAAGTATTTGCATATGTGTCACTTTTTCAGAAGTTTGCAGAGAGGTTGCAGATGTAAAGCCACAGAAACAGAAGGAAGACGAGCGGGAGGATAACTCATACAGTGTGAATGGAGAGCAGAGTGGTGAATGTGTGACCAATCCACGTAGGTTTATCCACACACACCCACACATACCAACACACTATCACACCTTGTGTATGAAGTCTTTCCATTTCACTTTTCATGCTTTCAATCTGCTCAGAGACATCTAAGGGTTGATGAAATATAATACAGAATGGCCCTGATTTTAGAAAGAAATGTCAAGTTTTGCAAAGATTATATCAAAATACTTTAGTGCTCTTGCAATTGAGAAATTACAATCATCACTTTAGAGTTTGGATCAACAGTTTCAGTGGTAAAAAACTGGCAAAAAGTTGACACAATTCAGTTTTTTAAACACAATGCAGAAGGAAACAGCAGATGGTTGAAAATGCTAAGGCAAGAACCATTACTAAGTGATCCAGCTCTTTACACAGGAAAGACTTCAGGAAGTTTAAGGGGACTTTTTGGTTTCTCTTCATTGGCACAACCTGTTAAATCAAGTCAACCAAAGTCTGGCTTGATATGTTATATTATCATTGTATTTTGTGATGAAGTCATCATTTTACAGAAAAAATCATCCATTTTCAGTTGGTCACTGTTTCTATGTTCAACAAACTCTCCTTCCTTTGTTAATCAATAAATTGTACTCCAGGATTTGACTTGTATTCATGTTGAATAAGACTACTTACCTGTCCTCTGTGAAATAATAAGGACAAGATACAGTAAGGTGCATGAATTTGGCTGCAAATCTTTAAGAACTTGTTGTGTTATAAATTTTCACTGCCTTGCTTAGCAGCATTAATGTTAAATTGTGTATTAATATAACTGAAAGCTACCAAACATCACAAAAGAGTGAGGTCAGCAATACATTATGCAATTTTTACCAAGATGGAGGTTTACTTTCAGAACATTAAAGCTTCTTACAATCACCTTTATGTCACCCACCGACATTTTTAAACTGTTCTCGGTTTAATAGAGCATATATTGGTATTCTTTGTGATTGCAGTGTGCATTCTCCTGCAAAGCCTAATCCATCAAATCCATTCTCAGAATCAAATTAGTTTAGGAAAAAGCATGAAGGATTGAAGTATTCTGAGTTCTTTCGCAGACAACCAATGTTTCAAAGCAGATGACTTAAAATCACGTTTGCACATGAACTGTAACATTCTGAAAAGACCTGATCAGGTGAAAGTTGAGTCAACCAAGAGTAACCCAACAACAGCTGAAATGAGAATGAGATCTCTGATCGTTGGGTCAACGGACTGAACAGCTAGCTTTGGAGGGAGAGATTAAAAAAAAAAAAAGTTATATTATAATAGTTCTTCTAAAGAAATGACTGACTGAAAGAGGGTTAAAACAAACAACAAACTATAAATGGCGAGTGTTAAACTAGCCCCATGTCATTGTTGTCATGTATGCCCACAAACTGTTCCACCTTTTTGAGGTTCCTCTGTAAGTTGAACCAGGGTGGCCTGTGCAAATGCAGGAAAGGGGGTAAACCCCATTTTGACAACAGCTTTTAATTTAGTTTTAGTGTTATTATTTTGCAAAAATATCTTTTAGTTTTAGCCATAATTTAGTCATCTGAATTATTATTATATTTCAGTCCAGTTTTAGTTGATGAAATTTTAAGTTTTAGACAACAAAATCTACTGTAATTTAGTTGACTTAAGTAGTGTAGAAGTGCAAAGTGTATGTCTCCTTGAGTAGCCCTTTGTGAAAGGTAGTAAAGTTTGAATAGATAAATTTAACAAAAAACAAATTGAACTTTTGTGTGAAATTCAGTCCCCTCTATTTAGGCGACCTGGCAGAGCATCCCAGTTACAAAACCAGAATTCACAACAGTGAACCTGCTCTACGTGAATACATCAATTTGTAAAGAGAGCAGCTCTGATTGGATCGCTCCCCGACTTATCCCACCCCCTTGAAGCTAAGGCAGTTGTGATTGGATGTCCCTCTTAACTCATCCAAACTTTTCACACCACCAGAATAGCTGTGATTGGATATATACTCGTAATTTTCTACTTTCTACATGACATAATTAAATTGATTAGAATAAGGCTGCTTTTACACTAGGCCAAATATGGTCAGATCCGATAAGTTTTCAATGCGTTTTGGCCTTGCGTTTACATGGAAACTCTTTGAACCTGAACCCGAATCAGAGCGTTTCAGGGGGAAAGACGACGTCATCGCATGCGCAGTACTCTTTAACATGAAGTCTGCACGTCCATCAACAACTATCCAGGCAGATTTGTTGTCTGAACTGATTTGATGTTCAGAAAATCCTGCGTCTCTGTGCGTCTACTCGCCATTGTTGTTTTTGAAAAGTACATGTATTGTAGCAGCGCTGCCTCTCTGCAGACCGACAATGCCATCTACTGAGCTGGCATCCATACTACAGCGGTTTCATTCATCTCCAGCGTCTCCGTCTGAACGCGGATCGACTTTGAAAATGCAAAAGAAAAGTCTTTGCGTTTTTAAGTCAGGAGTGTCCGCAAAAAACATAGCCTGAGTCTCCATCAAACATTTTCATCTAGTTTTTATCTTCTGACAAAAATGTAAGTGAATTTAGTTTCAGTTTTTGTCCATGTGCACTAATTTTTAGTAGTTACTGTCTAGTTTTCATCAGGGAAAAAAGGTAAGCCAACTCTTTCTGATGGAGAATAAATCTTTTTTTTTTTTTTTTTAAATCTTAAAGTTCGAGTAAAGACTCATTTGTTCCATTGTTTTTTTTCTTTATTTTTGTGTTTTAATATCTCTTTTCGGGTTGGGCGGCAGATAAATTACGAAATGTGTAGCAGGGTGGAGAACTTCATGAGAGAAAGAAACACAGGATAAATGTGAACCTGGTTCCTACATGGGGCCCACCCTAAGAACTGTAGTTGCTAGACCATCAGCCCCAGGTTGTTTGTAAATTTGGTTGGGTAAAGAGGTTACCACACCTCGTAGAATCCCCCCCCCCCCCCCCCCCCAAAAAAAAAGAAACAAACCAAAAACAGGTTTCTTTTGACAGCCCAAACTCTGTAGCATCCCCGTCCATATTGTAAATGAGTGACAGGTGTCCTGGTATTTTGATTTATTCTGTCCATCTATTAGCTATTGCTCTTTTCATCTTGGGATGATGGGGGCTGGAGCACTGTTTTGTCATTAGTTTAGCCCAGTTAGCTTGCAGAGCAAAGATGTTAGATTGAACTGAGAGTTGTTGAGAACATGGCACCAAACTTACACATTACCACAGAGTTGACATATAAACCAATCAGGTGGACTGGGCCATGTTGGGAGGGGAGCCTTAAAGGGGCAGGGGTCTAACAAAGCCTCTCAGACAGAGTGATAAGACAGGTTGTCTGTATATGGAAACTGGATGCTTTCTTGGAGGAAGAGGTGATTGTAAACATACTGTGACAGTCATGAAAATGAATATATGACCCTGATTTAAAGCTAAGTATGACTCTTTAATGTGCAGTTGAATGGCTGTACCCCTGAAGTGGCTACCGATCATACATACTGGTGCTTACATAACAGTTGGGGCAAAAGCTTCAGAAGCACTTTGACCAGTTTCAAAGCTGGTTGAAGATGTGACGAATACAGTTTTATTTTGAAAGTGTAACAGCGGGATCTGTGCTTCTGCTGCTGTTGGGAGACAAACCAACTTTTTTTTTTTTTTTTTAGGTAGAACAAAACCATGAATGATGGGTCATAAAGCACAGGATGCTGTTCCGTACTGGTCCATAGCTGATTACTTACTTTTCCTTGTTTTGTAGCTGTTGTAATGTAATCACGTTAATAATGCCTGGTAATGACTGTATGTCTCGACGTAAACTCCTCAAAGTTCCCTCACAAACGTTTAGCTCATTTCTGACCTGTGACCACCGTCTTTCGCACATTGTATTTTAAGTGTCGAAATGTTCTTTCTCAGGCCTGTGGCCTAAGTCCTTCTTTTGTAACATTAAAAAAAAGATCATGGTGTTACAAACAGCTCTCCTGTTTATTTCTGACTCCCACCCATCAGCCCCTTTGGTGCACATCCTAGTGCCTCGCTCTGCATCTGATGCACAGCCTGCGGTTCACTGCTTTCAGACCCTGGACTCTATATTAGGCCTCTCACAGCTGTGCGTGTGCAAGTTTCCATAGCACCTCTCTGCGCCTTCCACAATACAAGGCGCTGCTCATCAGCTCATCATCATTGCCGCCAAGACCACAGTGTGGTTTCTGGATGGAACTGAGCATGCAGTGGCTTTGTTCACACTTCGCAAGCAGCTAGGTGAGAGGTCCTGCAGGCCTGGCCTCAGGACTCTGCATGTTAAAAGTTATGATGATGACTAATTTGCATACAGCTCTGCAGATCCTATGTGGTGAACATTGAGGAATGAACAACCATGATGTTGACAAACTGTTTTGTTAGTTTACTGCTGACTGTTGGCGATAATAAGATTAGAAACCCGTGCTGGACTTAAGTTATGTTATTAAAACTTTCTGTGTCACAATCTAAAAATCTCTTCTGAAAAGCAAAGCAGGAACTGGTGTCAGTATGAGGCGTCTCTCTCCTGCCCTGGTTCTACTTTCTGTGCATTCAAAGGAAATGCCTCCCCTTATCTTGCGCGCACATCTTTAGAACGTCTCCATGACACTATTCATCGGCTCAAATTAAGCTACCCACACTCTGGAGATGTGCTTGCTCTATCACCAAAATACCCTCTTTGAATACAAATGCAGAAGTAAGGTTGAGCGAGCATTTTATATCAGGTTTGTTAAGACTCTGAGCTTGACAATAGTATTTAACATCATATTCTGGAAGCAGTATGCATTATGCAATCCTGAACTAATTATTAAGAGCATTATTAAACCCACAGTATCTAACTTCAGCCAGCAGGGGGCTCTCACTCAAAACTATAAAGCTTTAATCAAGCATAGCCAAGCAATAGCAAGGGTTTTGTCAAAACATAAGTTTAAATCGGGTAAATATTTAATATTAAAAATGTTACAGAGACTGAAAAACCGATATGTGAGCAAGACACATCATATGTCAATTGACACCTTGCATCAGACTCCCAAAAACAACACTCTAGGGGCCAAGCGATGCTCTTTTCCTCTTCACTCTATGTGAAGTTGACAGTTCAGGTTACCAACTGCATGTTTTAACCAGTTTTTTGTTTTATTTAAGAGTGAAAGACAGCTACTTTTTAATAGGATGCCCTAACTGATGATAGAACAAAGACCCTGTCACTTTTGTAAAAACTCATTAAGTAACAAGTGGTGGATAAATGCTGTCATATGTTCCACTTCTTTAACTTACAAAGACTGTAGTACCAAACATAAAGCCTTGCAGAGCAGACCTACCTGACTCTGAAATCATGCATCTCTGTCTTGCCAGGCTCCTCTGTCCGACGGTTTCACTAGGCTAAATGCTTAACGGATTAATCAGGGAAGAGAGGCGGGAACAGTGGTCGCTGCAGGCGTGACGACAACAGGAAGTGAAATCACTTCTTGTTGTACAAATAATGGGGGGTACTGTCAGTTAGCCTCATGATTACTCAGTTATACTTCGCAAAATCTGCTCTCCTCATAAGTTTACTAAGTAGGGATTATCTTTGACAAGGTTCATGTCCCATGTAAGTGTTAAATGATACATCTGTGTGGTACAATTTGATATGAAATGATAGTCTCAAGGTAGTTAAGCTAGCGGCTAGCGGCCATTAGCAGTTGGCCGTTAGCCGTAGTGGCTAACAACAGTTAGCCGCTACGGCTAACGTCCATTTATTGTTGTTTGCCCTTGTCAGCCATTAGCCGTAGCAGCTAACCGTTAGCCACTAGGTTTAGCCACTTCATATGCTACGTCATAGCAGCACTGCTTGATATGGATTGGTCCGTGATAAGTGTTTTGAGTCAAATGATCGTCCAATCACAGGCTGCTGTTGTATTTGAAGGTTCTGCCCCTGAAAACATTCTTGCATGGCTCCTCCCCAGATGGATTAATGAAATATTTTCAATATGGAACTGTCAATCTGGCATGTTTGGTTACTAAATATACCTCTACTTAGGCAAAATCTTTGTGTTATTTGATTGTAATATTACTTCCTTAAATGCAAATACTGGCCAAACACACCAACCAAAAAGAAACAGCTGACTGTGGTCCTTCTACTATTTATAAAAAGCCTGACAAAGCAAAGTTAGCTTATTAATTACCAATGTTTTGATGATAAAGAGTTTCTTGTTTGTCCCTCCCTAGAAGCAAAAATTAAAAAAAAAACATTAATTAGTTATAAAATGATTTAGCCAGACACATTGACAATTAACAAAGCTGTCCATTTTTCAAGAAGAAAATATCCTGGCAGTGGTGTAAGGGAGATAATGGGTGTAACAGATCTTGAAACTTAAGGTTTACATAAATCTCTTTTCCTGTGGTTTTCTTTTGGTGTAAATCAAAAACCCTGTACCACAGCTCCTCATAGAGGTTAACTATAGCAGACTGTTTTCCCACTTGCCTCACTTACCTTCATGAAAACTCTGCCAAAAATAATGTACAAATAAGCATATTCATAAATTCATCACATAACAACCTTTGTACAAGATATTCTCAAAATTTAAAATATCTACTTGAAGACACTATATGCTCATTTAATCAGTCAAGAGGATTTGCACATTGTGCTTTCAGTTAACATCTCAACTACATTTACTTTTAGTTTGCTTCCATGAAAGATGTAAAAAGCACTGTCAAACTTTTTAAAAGTCCTCATCTGTTTGTTCTCAAGGTGAAAGTAATAAGTAGCATAAGTAAAGTAATAAGTTACCAACATTGTTTTACTGCAAAAAATGGATGAGTTCTGTTACTTTTAAGTGAGGTTTATTTAAAAATAGCTTGCTTCAGTTCTTATATAACATGGCCAACACCATCCTTTAGAGGGCAGCATTAATAACTGCATCAATAACAGTGTTTATAAACTGGATATATGACTAATGCTTCACAGATAATGAGTTAGGTGTCCACTAAAGCAAAAGTAAACCATTCAAGAAGATTTTTGAGTAATGCTTTATAGGTGAAGTCAGGTGTTTACTGATGTTTTCATGATAGTGTGCAGTTATCAGAAAATCATAATAGTGCATGTCATATCTGTATCCCTCTGCTGCTTGTCCTATCTGTCAGTCACTTTTTTCTTGATACCATCAAATGTCACTCCAAATGCATTCTCTGCTTCTTCTCTGATTAGATGTGATAAAGAGTGAGGCAGAGGAGATGAGAGACAGCGATGATCTGTACCAAGAGGCTGACAAAGACAGAGATATCTCACTAGAAGACGAAGCAGAGGGGGCAATTGAGGACAGGCTGGAGGACGGCTTTGACGAGGAGGAAGATGCTGATGACAGAGACGGGGATGAAGAGGGAGATACCCTGAATGAACCAGTGGACCTCTCACCAGTTGAGTACTCGCGTTACAACGGCGCCGACCTGCCAGAAACCAACAATGAAGAACCAGCGGCTGACACAGAAGGAAACTACCTTCATGGAGCTTCTTCAGCCCCCCGCATCCAAACAAGCGGCAAGCTCAACTGTGACATCTGTGGCCTGTCCTGCGTCAGCATTAACGTCCTGATGGTGCACAAGCGCAGCCACACGGGTGAGCACAGGAACACCCGACCTCAAACACAGCAGTTATACAATCATCATCGGCTGATAGAAAGAGGCAGATAGCTGCTTATATTGACATGGTAAAGATGTTTGATAGGGAATCTGTGATTATTTGCATCATGACGCACGTGTCCTAACCAGCACTGCAGCAACAGCACGGTGTTGTGAAACATCCTTTGATGGTTTTCAATACAAAACTCCAGAGATAACTTTTGATTTGATTGCAGAAACAGATAAGTCACCTCAGCCTCCACTGTCTATATGTTGCTCTGAGTTGTGCAGCCTCGAAAGTAACTTGTCACATATTCATGTTTTTAAAGTTTGTTCTTTGATTAGGAAAACCTACATGTCATATCTCTTTATGCTATATTCTTGTAAAAGAAACCAAAACAAAAACAAAAAAGTTTTGGGCATGTGCTTATGGACAATAATAACATACACGTGAACATAAACTTTAAATTATACAAAAACATTAAATTAATGTTTCTACTTTTAGGTGAACAGGATTTACATTTACCTTAAATACATGTAGTTTTAAATAGTGATGCTTCCATTGAATACTCATATGTGATATCACAGCAGAGACTTCCGCTCCTCGGACATATTTTAACACAAAACCTGATAATTTGTTGAAAGACTTTGCTAACATTTGGAAATAGTTACTTCCCCAAAAATTCAAGTGTTTATTCAAACTTCTCCAACTTATTTGTGCAATCTAGGAAGCATGATTTAGCACAGACTGGTTAATAAATAAAGTAAATGGAACCATCTTAGTGCAACATTGTAAAAGTAGATTTTTCTGTATTCTACTTACCTAAGGGCAACTTAAATTAATTATGTTTATCTCTATTTAATGCCAGTGGTGATGACAAAATCTGCACATCTTTAATGTTTTTTGGAAGTTTTGATTTCTCTACATTTTGTTTGTTTTCTGAAGCTAATTTATTATTTATCTTAACTAAACCCAACATTAGTTTAGTTAGACAACTATTTTTACTTGCTTTATTCCAACCAGAAAGTTTACATCTTACCACAATGATGAGGACTTACTACAAACTGGTCAGCAGCACTTGTACATTTGCTTCTAATAGAACTGGTTCGAAATTTAAAATACAATGGAGCCTTTGGTGGGAGATGTTTACGTTTGTGTCAGATGGCGTCATGAGTGCTCGTGTTTATATACCTGGGTATACATAATGTGTTTTACTCGCAGACACCACTAGAGAGCACACCAGAAAGCTCAGGCAGAATAAAACTACTTTTGGTGTGAGAATTAAACTGCATAGATGGTGGCAATTGGGCTCATTCTGAGTTTGAAACAACGCCTCACTGTGCATGTGTTTTATCGTTGTATCATTATATACTAATCAGTTCACAGTCACTGGCTAAAATGATACACCAAAATTGTTAACACTGGTTTTAACTGACCTCAAAAGCAGGAAACTGTCATTCGTCAGATGAACAGACAGATTTGTGTCAGTGCAGTCTTAATGTCACGTTGTAAAAAATGGCTGATGTCAGTTTGTCTTAAAAATATATTTTTTTCGAGAATACATCCCCCTTTGCCTCTATACTTGTTGCTTATTCAGCCATGTATGATGCTTTTCATTTTTTCTGAAGGATGTGAACATTCTGACGTGCAGGGCACACATGGCAGCCATCATGCTTTTCTGGAACATGAAGGGCTTCGGTTTTGTTTCTTTGGTATTAAAACCATCAACAGTTATTGTTTAATTTACTTTTAAAAGAGCACTTCAAGAATTAAAGCAAAAGAAAGAACAACTCCACACTAGACTAAGCATTCAGTCATGTCAAGTCTGTTAATTAAGGAG
Source organism: Scarus forsteni (assembly GCA_036419115.1). Lineage (NCBI taxonomy): Eukaryota > Metazoa > Chordata > Actinopteri > Labriformes > Labridae > Scarus > Scarus forsteni. The sequence continues at coordinate 38,360,289 of JAZDUH010000098.1, forward strand.
TTGTAATGGGTTACTTTTTGTTCAATAAGCATGTTAGTGTTTGTGATCTTACTGTAAACCATCATAAGCTTCAGTCTCATAGTCCTTTGTTTTCAATCAACATTCATTCATTCGTTTTCTATTCTGACTACATACTATACTGGATTGTGTGTGTGTGTGTGTGGGGGGGGGGTAGTCAGCCAATCACAGGGCAACATAGAGAGACAGAGAGCTATTCAAGCACACACTCGTGCCGAAGGGCAATTTAGAGTCACCACTTAATCTAATGAGCATGTTTTTGGTCTGTGGGAGGAAGCTGGAGTGCCCGGAGAGAACCCACGCATGCACGAGAAGAACATACAAACCTCTCACAGAAAGGCCCCTGTCCGACCCGGGGATCAAACCGCCAACCCTCTTGCTGTGAGGCATGTGCACTACCTGCTGCGCCACCATGCTGCCCTTCAATTAACATCTACAAACATATAAATAGTAAAGATTAAAGTCTCATCCTTGTTCTCAATGAAAGACAAATCACTACTCTCACAGCTCAAAATATTTCCCAGACCTAACAGGTGGCATGGACTTATTTTCTCTCCACAGCCAGTATTGCCTGTCTTTTTACAGAAACATAGTTGGTGCATTTACATGGTAGTGTCAAAGAGAAACAGCCGCTGGTGAGAACTGGTTTTAGCGTATTTCTACGTTTTTTCTTTTTCACTTTTTCACTTTTTCTTTTTTGTCTTATTTTTACTTAACAGAAATGCCCGACTCCGTCAAACTCCTTAAGAAATGAGATTAATTCATAGTGGAACTTAAATAGATTTAAATAAACATGAGTCAGCATCCTCCGTAATGAAAATAACTTTTACGAATCCTACGATGTGGCTAAGGTCTTATGTTGTGGTTCTGATTGTGGTGCAGGTTTGTGGAACATGGGGATGCTTCATTGCTGTTCATGTCCTTACTCATCAATGTGATTACCATAGCCATCTGTTTGTCACAAGTTTTGCGGTTCATTTTGACTCTGATGATCGTGAATTTGAAAAGGGTAAAACTCTGCCTTCAGATGAAACTTGCAAAGACGCTTCTTACCATGGGAACTCATGGGTGCAATATGCTGTGGCACTTGTGTGGTAAGAGTGGTGAGAACTTTGACAAGGTGGACGTCGTCTCGTTCCCTTTTCAAAGAAGTTGGGTGAGTCTTTGTCTCATGCAGTTTAATTGTGGTATGAGGAGCCAGAGAATAGAAACTAAAGAAACTCAATCTCAAGTACCTAAGTGTGCATTTTTTGTCATACAAATTCGAAGAAATCAAACTAATCAGAATCTTGATCCTTCCCATGTATCATTTGTAAACAAGCTGTACATGCATAGTTTTTAGTTGTTAGACTGAATGCCTTTTTACAGTGTTGGGCTCATCATAGTTGAAGCACCAGAGCAAAGCAGCTGTTCACTGTCGGGTATTCTTGCTTCATACAGATGTGAAATAAGAAATGTAAATATAACTGTAGCTGTCCATTTCATAAACTTGAATTGATGTTATCCATCGATACATTTAATTTTATGTACATGAAAAAATGAAATCTCACCACTGAATCCCAAGCAGGTGGGCTTCTCCTTGAAGGTTGTCATCTCTCAGATGGACACAGAAAAGCTTTTACAGTAAATCCGCAGTTATTTAGATAATTTTCTGATAAATCATCGTCCCGATGAGCAAACAAGGGACCAAAACATCAGGAACAGAATTTAGGTTCGTTTTGGTTTGATTTTGCACATCGACACATTGATTTTTGGTTTCTTTCATCTCAACATAAGAGTGCCAACCACCAGAGTTTAGTATAAACAGGAAATGATGGAAAAACTCATTAATGGTAGGGAAGCATTCTGTCCTGTAAGACGAAATAACTCGCGCATGTTTGGGTTCTTCAGAACATGAATGGAAAATGGCTCTGTTGATTGGAAAGGTTGCAGACTCCTGTCATAAGTGATAAAAAGATTATATAAAAGTCCAAGGCAAGCATGGCATGCACATAGACTCAGCAAAAATGTACTTTTGTCATGTAGGCGACCACAAAATATCACCCTGCAAGCCGCGAGTTTGTCACTCCTGCTGTGGTAGTCCATGTCAGCCACAGAGGGGCCCTTTATTTTAATGCACAGGGAGGCTTTTCCCATGCAGCCTGTTTATGAGGTCTGTCTTGATCTATTGAAAATAACCACATAACTGACATAAAAAATATATGCATACTCTCCTCCTGTGCCCCTCCCTCCGATTTTGAAAAAAGGGTTTGATGTCATGTTACAAGGACTATTTGTCCACAGTTACAGACAGGCAATGTTTTCGGGGTTCATGTGATGAAAAGGTTCGGTCGTGCATGTAGCTTGTCTCCATCCACACACATAATTTGTCAATACTCATCTTGCAATGCGGGGCACGCTGTTAGATAAACTGATGCTCACCCCAGACTGCTGCACTCTGGCCTTCATGACAGAGAGGCAGGGAACATTTTCAGTGTAACTTAGCCTGGTGGAGGGCAAGCAAAGTCTGGCAACCCCCCAGGCCTATAATGCATTAGGGGAAAGGCTACATCTTCCCCCCTTCATACACACCAATGATGCAACATTGAGAGCAACTTGGAGTCAAATGCCTTGCCCGAGGGCACATCAACACGTGACAGATGAAGCTGGCCTTTAATCGTAGCCCTTAATTACTGGAAGAGTGCAGTACTAGACTAAGCCACCACACTGAACCCCCAAAACCCTGCACATTTGTGTTTTCTGATTAGCAAAGAGTTGCATGATCATCTACGGAGACTACATTTTAAATGTTTTATCAGACTAAAATGAAATCCTGGTGTAATAGAAACCAAAGACATGATTTAAATCATAAACGCCAGAGCGTGGGGACTTTGACAGGCCATACCTGATGGATCTTTAAAACAATGTTGGTAAAATAGTAGGTCATGGTGCTTCCTCTTCTAAACCGTTGTGATAAAGGTCTTCAGTGTCTCCAGTACTTGAAAACTTTATTATTATTATCTCCGCCAAGGAGGTTATGTTTTCAGGAGAGTTTGTTTGTCCGTCTGTCTGTGAACAAAATAACTCAAAAAGTTAAGGATGGATTTGGATGAAATTTTTAGGAAATGTTCAGCATGGGAAAAGGAAGAACTGATTCAATTTTGGTGTTGATCCGGATCAGTGTCTGGCCGCCTTGACGAAAAATGTGATTTTTGTGGATAACTACTGAACAAAAATAGGTATCATTATGAATCCAATTGCTAATGGTATGTTTTCATGGTCAAGGAATCTAAATATTTAGATGAAATAAACGTAGGACTAATATTTATGGTGAAATCACAATATGTGTGAGGACTGTGGCGCTGGCGGAGGTCTGCGCTCTCCGAGTGCTTTTCTAGTTTTTATTGTTATTGTTATTACGTTTTTTGTTTTTTTTCTAAAAGCAAACCATATCAAAACATCAACCAGAGCTGAGTCTGTATAGTTTTCTGTCCACATTGAAGGAAGAAAGTGTCTCTGGAGCTGTGCAGCCAGACTGGAGTCAACTCATCTCTGTTACTCTCTGGAATACTTGGACATAAGCTTGTGCAAATAAGTGAGCAGTCCTCTTGCACATCACACATTTTTTTGTGCTTGTGGATGTCCTGTGTGTGTTAAGGTATTGAAGCAACTTGACATATCAGTAATTGATTTTGTTCCAAAAAACTAAAGTGCAAGGGCTCATTGTGGCAGACAGAGCTCAAAATTAAAATTGTAAACTGACTTTTGTCCTAAATGTACCTAAAAAATCTACATTTAATGATGTAAATACGTCAACCAAACACTATGAATTTGCTTTCTAAGTGGGTTAAAATTGTTAAAATGAGGAATATCTGTGCTTTTTAATTTTCATCATCTGTGTTTTGTTCAGGTGAGAGGCCTTTCCACTGCTCTCAGTGCGGATCTTCCTTCACACAGAAGGGAAACCTGCTTCGCCACATCAAACTGCACTCCGGGGAGAAGCCCTTCAAATGCCCGATGTGTAGCTACGCCTGCCGACGGCGAGATGCTCTGAGCGGGCACCTGCGCACCCATTCTGGTAACTCACACACACACACACACACATGATGGTGGCATGCACTGATACCGCGTGCACCTGTGTTCAGTGCCATTCTGCTTGCTTTTCTCACCCTGCAGTGTTGGTTTCTCTCTCTCTCTGCCTCGAGCACTGTCTGCTGAGCCCGCATGGTTCATTCCTGTAACAGCCTGCTGTGCACTTTCACATATTTACACACAGCTCACATTACTCATTTCGTCCTGAAAACGTATTCACTCTCGGTTCACGTGTTTTACCTGCAGAAAAGCCACATGCTTGCTGATTTGCACATAATCAGTTTTGTGAAACCAAGTCACGAGATAATCCTTTTTGTGTCAGTAAAATATTGATGATGTGTCGGGGACTAACTGCGACTCCTGCTTGTAGTGGAGAAGCCCTTCAAGTGCAACCACTGCAGCCGGAGCTATAAGCAGCGCAGCTCGCTTGAGGAGCACAGAGAGAGGTGCCATGTGTTCATCCAGAGCAGCGGTGTGAAGTCTGAGAGAGGTGAGCAGACTCTGCACGCTTTGCTTTTTATTAACACGTCCTCCGTGACCCACAGAATCTCATATTTGCAGCAGATCCACGAATAAAGTGTTTAAAGCCAGCTCACAGCTTCATTGAGTTGATTGGTTTACAGCTGTAAGCCCATCTTTACAACATTCAGGCGGATTAACCCAAAGCTTTATTAATGATCTCCTTCAACAAATCTGTTACATCAACACTGTGCTGCAGATGTGCCTCATTTTCAAACCACATCATTTAATGAAACAGGGGCGTCCAAACCACAGCCTGGGGGCTTATTGTGGCCAACCGTGGCCCCCAGGCTCACAGCAAAATTAGAATATGATCCAAATAGCAACATCAAGTTGAAAATGGACATAATGGGACATGGAGGTAGACAGCAGAATCTCTTTCCTTAAATTCAAGGTCTTAAAATGTCTCACATTTTTTATCTTTAAATGTAAGATGTCTTCAACTTTGGGGCTGCAGTTAGTTCAAGATATACCTCATTGTATCAAATCTTCAAATTTGTCCCTCATATATATTTTAAATTGACCCTTCAGGTGACAACTTGTGGCAGTGAAAGCATCATTTATAGTTAGGTGTTTTGTAAGTAGTCTTAAATTTCTTACAGAAGAGAAAAGAAATACAGACAAGGTAATTTGGCTTCAGGATTAAAAATGAGAAAATAGCTGGGAAATAATGGGTTAATGTGCCAGAACCTGGACAGTGGAAGTTAATGTCATGGAGTTCCACTGAGTACTGATTTTTCTTAAAAGGGTCTAAAAAACTTACATTTAATGTTAAAATTCAATTTGCACTGCTTTTTCAGGAGGTATGAATGTTTTAATATTACAAATGTTCTTATATGTTCTGTGATGTTTAACTCATCTCAGTATCACTTTGTTGCACTCGGTTCATCATCTCCAAAAATCTGTTAGAGCTGTTATAGCTTCGTCAAGTTAATGAGCTTTCAGCTGTTAGCCCATCGTCGCTGTTAAATAGGTTGTGGCTTCTGTGGTCTGGAGACTCAGCGCTTGGACGACCAGTTATCGTGTAGAAGAGAAAAAAGGAAGTGGAATTTTAGGGCAATTTGTTTTAGGCCAGCCACTCACTCAGCATGCAGCCTCTGCGTCAGTAACCTCCCCCCTAAAAATGTCTAGATATTCTGATAGGACAGTTGCACCGTTGCAACACAAAGCCAAAGCTCTGTTTCTGTGGTTGCCAAATGTCATAGTTTTTTGCCATGGCGGTGAGGAAGCACATCCTCATCATGTGGTCTCCTATCCTGCACTGCAGGGGTAAAAAGCGCCAGGAAGTGAAGTAAAAAAGCGTCTAATCTTAAATTAATATCTTGCCCTTCTCATTGTGAGTGCATTTTGAGCTGCTTTTCTATTTTGCAACCTTTTTCTTTAACTTGATCAAACAGGCTCCTCAAATTATGAAAATATCCCAAAATGAATGCCAAGGGTCTCCTACATTCCTAAGGATGACACATGATGGCACATGATGTGCATAGAGCAGGTCACACTCACTAATAATAGTCTGTTACAAAAAAACACAAAAGAACAATCACAACTGGTTTTCTCTTTTACTTATCTTTATTTACAAAGCAACTGTAGATATTCTTATAAATATTCCCAGTGTGCTTCGCAAAGGAGCAACAAACAGGAAATAAAAACAATTAAAAAAAGCAAAATTATAGAACCAGAAAGACAAAGAAAACTACACAAGAGCGTTTGCAAGAATTCCACCTAATGGCCAGGGCTTCATTTTAAAATAAACTCATTGTAGCCCTGTTTTTTTTTTACAGTGATGAGACAATTATAGGATTTAAAATCATTTAAAGACGTTTTTTTATATATATATTTTTGGACAGGAATCTATTGAACTCTCTCAGTTTCTCTCCTGACCCTCATTTCTGGAAGTACTGGTATAAAGCCATGATTGTCAGCTGGTGGTTTTGGACCCAAAATTTAGTGGCAGAGTCGTTTTCGGTCATAAACAAGAGCCAAGCTTAAAATTGGATCAGAGGATAGAGGTTTGCTCCCAAAAACACACAGAAGGTGTTAATAATTCAAAAAACATGGATTTAGAAACAAGAGCAAGTGTATGTATGCGTATTATACATAATGGTAAATGGTAAATGGACTTGAGCTTATATAGCGCTTACTAGTCTTTGACTACTCAAAGCTGCTTTACACCGCAGGTCACACCTACCCATTCACACCCATTTGCACTCAATTTCACTCACTGATGGTTCAGAGTTTCTTTGTTAGTTATCCATCAGTAGCTCTAACACATTCACGCCCTTTCATGCCCATTTACACGCCACTGACGCAGCAGTGGGAGCAACTTTGTGTTAAGTGTCTTGCCCAAGGACACAACACCATATGTCATCTGGAGCTGGGCTTGAACCTGCAACCTCCCGATCACTGACCAAGCGCACTATCCAACTGCACCACGGACGCCCTATAATGTATAATGTATATTTATTTTGTCTCTAGTTTAAAAATCTCATCTGTAAATATTACTTAATTAACAAAAGTGCGTTTTTGGGTTCCTTTTGTCACCTCTGCCTAGGAGAACATGTTTTTGCCGACTACTGGACACATTATTCAGAAATGTTCAGGTGATGTTGGTTAAGGCCCAGCTTAGAAATGATTACATTTTGGTGGTAATCCAGATACCTGCCATGAGCATACAATCATTTTTTTCTCACTTACAGTGTAACTTTAATGATATCGACATGATTTTGAGTGCTAGGTGTGGAAGTATGGAAGTATTTCTTACAGATGTAACAGCAACATGTGAGCTACCTTGGCGGAGGTTTGGACTTTCCAAATGCTCTGTAGTTTTGTCTTGTTTTATTTTGTTTTGTTTTTATTTCCAGACAAAGGGAGATAGCAACTTCAAGAGCTGTGTACAATGAAATGACAACACAAAATTCTAAAAAGACATCATACACTTACTCATACCTGTCAAGTTTTGGATTTGAAAATAAGGGGAATTTTCCAGCGCTTGCTTTGAGCTGTCCCACCACCCCAGCCAAGCTCCAGTATCCCTTACATTTTAAGACAGGAGTTCAAGATATCTGAAAACTACTTGTCAACAGCTTACTAATTAGTTAGGTGATCAGAATCTGATAGTTGTTGTCATTGTAATGCTGTGAACATTCCTACATTATAATAAAGCCTAAATGAAAACACAAAAGAGTATATGAAGCACATTTATTTATTTTATATATTTTCAGTTCATTCACAAGTCAACACATTACATATTTACTGCGTATTTCACATTGCTTGTCTCTAAGTTTAACATGTAGGCTACATTTTATTTTCATTTATTTACATTTCTTACATTTCATTATGTTCACTCAAGTAGCTCTCTGGCATTCACTAATGACTTATTATACAGATTTGTTGCAGACTTTGCATCCTTTAACACTTCTTTGGAAAGGAGTGTATTTGTGGGCTGGGCCGGAGTAGCCAGCGGTTGCGCTCGGTGGATTTCTCATGCTGACTTACGTCGTTTATTCCCCCGTATGAGATACTAAAGTCGCAGTTACACATATTACAAAACGCGTGACTGTGCCCCAACCTGCTCCTCTTTAGGAAAGTAAATTGGCTGTCCCATTTTTTGAGATATTTACAGGACTTCTTTGTTTTTTTTTGGCAGGAATGCCTTCTCCCTCCTCACATCCATCCGTCTCTCTCCTCTGTTGTCCGGGTTTGTTCCCGCTGTCGGCACAACTGCCACCCAGGCTACTGCAGGTGGCATTTCTTGCAAGGCTAGTGACAGTGTTCAGTTAGGAGCAGAGGCAGAGGAATGTTTTTTTTTTTTTTAATACGGGAGAATTACGGGAAAATAGTAATACGGGAGGACGGCAGGAAAGAGGGGTAAAATACGGTAGTTTCCCAGCCAAAACGGGAGACTTGACAGCTATGCACTTAGTGAACCCTCTTTAATTGAATAAGTCATATCTTGTAGGTTTATAAGTTGTTTTTCAATATTTTTACTGAAGGGGTTGCAATCTGGAGATCAATGTTGGTTCTGAAGAGGTCTTGTAATCAAGTACTGGTTCCAGTTAAGATGCTGCTCCAAGACCATTAGAAAATCAGTATCATCATCTGCAGTCTGGACTGGGGGCAGGAGATGTGGTGCATTTCGTTTAACTCAAAACTTAAATGTGGGAGTTTTGTCTCGTCCCAGTTAAATGGGTTCCAGTCTCCAGTTGGTGAAGTCTGGGTACCTGAAGAATGTCTGACCTCCCAGTAGAAAAGTCTGACCAGCTTCTGAAACCAAATAGAACCGACCAATAGAAGGGGGCGAACATGTGTCTTCGTAATTTTACATTAACCCTTCAACTTCCAGATCAACTGCTTGGTAGACCAAATTATTAGTAACTGTATCTTATTTGCATCAAACTTCTTAAACCTGATTAGGCCGTCTTTATTTCATGGGGGTTAAACATAATGCTAAAAAATGAAGATGTTTTGTTTTTTAAAGGTAACAGATTTTTAAATCTCCTTCCATCCATAAATGTAGAAATCCCTTATTCTAACAAAATGTTTAGAGGTAAGATGACATATTCAATGTATGATAGTACCAGAGACCTTACTCAACAGACAAGTCTTATGGGGTAGGATAAATCATGTCAAAATACAATAAAATGATACAAAATATGCTCAACCAAACAGTTAAGTTGGGTGTTTATGGCCTACCAACAGAACACATGTAATGTCAATTAGAGAAACTTTTATTGACTTATTGTGAAAGAGGGAAATTTCCCTGTTAGTTAAACCTAGTATTATATTAAAACTGGTGATAAAAAATGAATTTCATTTCATTTCATGAAATGAATGGGACTTCCAAGTTGAAAGTGTGTGGGAGATTTTACTTATTACCTCCGCCAAGGAGGTTATGTTTTCGGGAGAGTATGTTTGTCTGTCTGTCTGTCTGTCTGTCTGTGAACAAAATAACTCAAAAAGTTATGGATGGATTTTGATGAAATTTTCAGGAAATATTCAGCATGAGATAAGGAAGAACTGATTCAATTTTGGTGTTGATCCGGATCAGCATCTGGATCCGCCATGACAAAAAATGTGATTTTAGTGAATAACTACTGAACTAAAATAGATATCATGATGAAAACAATTGCTAATGGTATGTTTTCATGGTCAAGGAATCTAAATATTTCGATTAAATAAAGTTAGGACTAATATTTATGGGGAAAATCACAATATGAGTCAGGACTGTGGCGTTGGCGGAGGTCTGCGCTCTCTGAGTGCTTTTCTAGTTTTGTCCTGTTTTCACTTTTCAATCTTTTCACTATTTTTTGTGAGAGTTAAAGGACACCAGCAGTGCAACTTTTAATGTCTGTAAAAAAAAAACAAGGATTAAACCAACAACATTCAGAGACATGCCTCATTTCAGCACAGAGTTAACTAGAAAAGCACTCAGAGAGCGCAGACCTCCACCAAGCAGCACAGTTCCCAGACAGTGATTCGGATCAACACCAAAATTGAATCATTTCTCCCTATTCCCATGCTGAACATTTCCTGAAAATTTCATCAAAATCCATTCATAACTTTTTGAGTTATTTTGTTCACAGACAGACAGACAAACTCCCCCGAAAACATTAGTCAGAGACACTACGGCCCGATTTCACAGACAAGACTTAAGCCTAGTCCAAGACTAAAAAGCAGTTTGAGCTGGCTTAACTTTAAGTCACTCGCATGGATTAATCTTAAAATAGTCATAGATTTTGTCTGTTCTGGATTAAACAAAGCTAATTGCAAGAGGGTGGATTAGAGCTACTCCAGGACTAAATTGAAGCTTATATTAATCCTGCAAAGAGGCAGGTTTAACTTTGGCTTACTGCTGCTTGTGAAAGGGAGCACAGATGGTTTGGGAGCATGGAGTATTTGGAAAATCTAAATGAATACCAGTATTCACTACAGAGACCAGACTCACAAATGCATGTGGATAGGAGTAATCCATGGAATCAGTTTATTGAAATAACTTTCCAAGACCGATTCTGTATGTACCAAGACAATGTACTGAGATGATAACTTTGCTTGAGCCTAGACATTTAAGTCCTGATCACTTTAAGATTTTGGCCATCTGGAAACTTTCCCCATGAAACTGGTGATTTGTTTGGTGTTAGTGAAGCAACAGTGTGTTCATGATGTCTGCAGTGTCTTTTGTGAACTGAAAAATCTGTACATCAAGATCCCTGATGCTGCTGAGCAGGTGAAATATAAAGTGTGACTCTATGCATCTGGGAACTTCCCAGGATGATTGGCTGTATGGATGGATGTCATGTTGAAATCCAGTGTCCATCAACTCCTAATGCTGAGGTGTACAGGAACCATAAGAACTGGTTTTCCATCAATATCCTGGCATCCCAATTTAGAGTTTTCAAAAACTGTCTCCCATTTGAAAGGAGCAACACTTTATTCAAAGATTTTTCAAAGCTTGTCATGGTGTGCTAAGTTTGAAAGAGGGCAACATAATCAATTCCAGTGTATATTCAATACACTTCATTTGAGCCAAGATGATGCTGCAAGGTGATAATTGCTACAGTTGCGTTGCACAGCCACCTGAAGCACAACTGTCCTAACCCTCCAAAGGAAGACCATAATGATCCAGACCGTGCTGGTGGCAGAAAATAACCAACAAGTGCTTGTGCTCAGAGCTACTTTCACATTGCAGTACTTAGTAAAAGTATCATTTAACCATATAGTATATATATTATGATTTGTTTTTTCCTAAATAGTGTTTGTTGTATACAACATCCATAAATAGTGTGCTAAAATATTTAATAACAAACAAACTCAACCAAGGCTGTTATAAAATTTAGGTTGTGGTAACTACAATACTCACTCCTGCCAAGTGTGAAAAGTTTTACTTTCACAATGTATTTCATTACATTAGATGGCTGCCTCATGCATCTTTCTTTGAACAGTGCTCTCTTCTAATTTCTTATCCAATTCAACCTGTAGAATTCTCATTTTCATGTCATGGTTTTCTTTCAAATATTCATTATCTGCTCATGAGATTCTAAGGCTGAGTTTTTATGCATGGACATTTTTGTTATTACTGCTGAAAGATGGTGGCATCTTTTCCCTGGGATGCCACACCAGATGTGAGGGATGCACATTGAGCACTAGGTCTTCCACCAGGGTTAGAATAATTTCCTTAAGGAAAGGAACAAAAACTCACATGGCCCTTAGAATAAAAAAAAACTGACACAGACAGTGGAATCATCTGTATGTCCAGAATAAGGTAACTAGTTTACTTTCTATGGTATATTTACCATTTGTTCTCAGTTCATCATGTCAATTGTCCAAATGGTCATCATCTGGTGTACCATCCAGAGCTTGCTGGTTCTCTATTATTCCAGTCGACAGTCAGCCAATTCAATGGTCTTATCTTTACTTGGTGGGGGTTCCACCACCAGTAGTAAATCTCTTTCTTCTGGCCTCTGCATTCCTACTCTCAAATTTAATTTGAAGTTCTTTCACACAGTCTTTTAAGGCAGATATCATTCAATATAAACAATGTCACAAAACGATATGATATCTGTGATTTAAAGATCATAATAGACAAACTTCACCTGCAGTTGCTGTACCATTATTGTAGTTACATTTTCATAACAACAGTATGGACTTTACTTTCAATAACAGCATGATATCCCACAATTTCTTTAAGTCCAGTTTTTTCATAGTATAGTTAATTGAATGTGTTATTTTAGCTCCAGCCATTGTTTGGTGTAAAAATTCCCTCCAGCAAAGATGTCCTCAATTCCATGCCAGGTTTTCAGGGCGTCGGTGGCGCAGTTGGACAGTGCGCTTGGTCAGTGATCGGGAGCTTGCAGGTTCAAGCCCAGCTCCGTGCAACACATGGCGATGTGTCCTTGAGCAAGACACTTAACCCCAAGTTGCTCCCACTGTTGCATCAGTGGTGTGTAAATGGGCATGAAAGGGCGTGAATGTGTTAGAGCTACTGATGGATAACTAACATAGAAACTCAAAACCATCAGTGAGTGAATGTGAGAGCGAATGGGTGTGAATGGGTAGGTGTGACCTGTGGTGTAAAGCAGCTTTGAGTAGTCCAAAGACTAGAAAAGCGCTATATAAGCTCAAGTCCATTTACCATTTACCATTTACCATTTACCATTTTCATGAGCACCATTATCCTAATGCTCTCATTTAAGCTTACTCCAGGACTCAGCAGTCTAGGCCTAACTAAGACAAATGTGAGCCACGCTCATGCAAGCCACTTAAATGACCCAGCTTTACTAGTCTGACTTAGGCCTACTTAGGCTTAGTATAAACCTTGTCTGTGAAACCAGGCCTACATGTGTCTGAGATTATTTCAAGAGTTGGAGCTCATCTCTGGCTGCCACATGTCACTGTGTCATTGGGCAAGACACTTAAACTCTAGTTGCTCTCACTGCTACATCAGTGGGGTGTAAATTAGTATGAAAGTGTGTTGTTAGCTTTTACTGATGGACAATAAAACTCGGGAACATCAGTGAAGTCTCTGCATTGGCTTTCAGTATCTTTTAGGCTCAGGACTGTCTACCATTTGCATACCAGGAAGGTGTTGGTGTGGAGGATGCCATGCTCTTCCTTCTACACCAAATTCAATCACATCTAGATAAGGGATGCGGAACGGTGAGGATTCTCTTCCTAGACTTCTTGTGTGCCTTCAACACCATCCAGCACCTTGTGCTCCATGACAGACTGAACAGGATGCAAGTTGACCCCTGCCTTGTCACCTGGATCTCCAGCTACCTCACAAACGGACCACAGTACCTCAGGCTGAAGAACACCACATCTGACACTGTGATCAGCAGCTCTGGAACACCCCAGGGCACGGTGCTGGCCCCTCTTCTCTTCACCTTATACACCTTGGACTTCTGCTGTAACTCTGAGCTGTGTCACATCCAGGAAGTTTGGCGATGACACAGCCATTGTCGGATACATCAGGAATGACAGAGAAGAGGAGTACAGGAGCCTAGTGAGGGACTTTGCTATCTGGTGCCACATAAACCATCTACAGATCAACACTTCGAAGACGAAGGAGCTGCTCATCGACTTTTGGTCCACAACAAGATGTTTGAGCCGATTGAGGGTGCTGAGATGGAGGACGATCAACACCAACCACCTGATTGATGTCACAAAAAAGTCTTTAAGAGTATAACAGCAAATCCCATTCATTTACGGCATTATGGAAATTGTAGTTTATTTGCAAACTGACTTTTTTCAAGCCTGTGCCACCGCATTTTCCAGCTTCCCTTGCAATGCCAGCGGAGGAGTTCTGCTAACACAACTGCTGACAATGAACCAGCTGCCGGGTGGAGGTCTGCGCTCTCGAAGTGCTTGTCTAGTTTTATTTTTAAGTTTTATCTGTTGTACTAAACTGCTACTGGAATCCTAATTTCCTAGAGGGAGTTTTACAAAGGGATTAACAAAGTTCTATATAGTCTAATGTTATATATATATTTATATTTATTATTATTATTATTATTATTATGTAAATAACCCTGATAGGATTTGCTCTTTAGTTTTTGTATGTCTAAGATCTTTAATATAGTTAGAATAATGAACATACTGCTGTTTTTTAAACTTGAGTCTATTTTTTTTATATAAATAACCCACATTTGCTGCTGTAACTGCAAATTTCCCTGTGTGGGCCGAATAAAGGTCTATTCTATTCTATTCTATTCTATTATTATTGTATTAATTTGAGTTTGTTTTTGTCGCTCTCTGTTGATGTAAAGCATTTTGTGCTGCATTTGTTGTATGAAAAGCAAAACACCAGTGAAGTTTAATGATTGATTGATTAAGTGAGTGAATGTAAGTGTGAATGTGGAGATGGGACCGGCCATGTAAAAGCATTTGAGTTGTCAGAAAAACTAAATAAAGGTATTTTCAGCTTAAATAATTTTATTATTTAGCAGTTACAGACTACCTACTTTTTCCGCACAGGAATCCCTGGGAATTATGAAGAATTGGTAAAAAGCTGGATTGATAAGCAGAGTTGAAAATGGCACTGTATCAGTAAAATCCTATGATTTCCATCCCTGTGTCTTGGCCAGTTTGGAAAAATCCTTGTAAGGCTTCACTGGTGGACGACTTTGTGTTGCCTCAAAAGTCCTGATTTCTTAGTTGAAGTGGAGGTTAAAAAATCCTCAGAGCTAACTGTCTTGATCTCTTGCAGAGGACGGTCAGACACCCAGGACTCAGATGGGCAGTGAGCGTGCCCTGCTGCTCGACAGGCTGGCAAACAATGTGGCCAAGAGGAAAAGCTCGATGCCGCAGAAGTTTACGGGTAAGGGCAGCCGTACTCAAAATACAGACCTCAAAACAGGTTGAAAAGGATAGATGGAGCTTTTTATGTTAAGGCTTTGTACTTAAAAAGTGAGGATTTTAACAAGACTGAAATTTGTATTCACTAAATATTTACTTGTTTATGTCAAGTCTTTTGATCCCTACATTTACTGACTTGTTTTCTTAATTGAAGCTTTGTGCTGCCTTCAAAAGCTTTTATCTAAAATACGCTTCTCTCTGGGCTTGTTTTGCTTCAAAATGCTGAATTCGTGTCTTTTTCAGATTGTCTGTCAAAGCTGCCTGTGTGTGTATGTTTGTCCTCGTTGGCTTGATCTCCTGCCAAACAGGAATTGTGGGTAGAGCACCTTATGCCGCTTACCTCCACACACCAGCAAGCGGTCTCTGCTGTCCTATATACTGCCAGAATTGTGTCATAGGTGGGTATTGAAAACCATGTACTGCTAGATAAATAGAGAAAGAGAGCATATGCTTGAAAATTCTTGGTTTAGAGAAGGGTGCATGTTTTGATCCAAACTGAGTTATAGGTATTAAAAAATATGTATTTTGAGTTTAAATAGTGAGGATATATTTTTGTTAGCCAAACAAGAAGTTAGCGCCATCAACCTTCGTAAACAAACATCCATTTGTTTTTCCTGACTTTTCAATTAAGTGCTGAATATAGTCTTTGTGGTGATTATCTCATGCATTGTTCATCAAAATAACCTTCATAAATGAACAAATGTTTTGATAAGTAGACACAATCAGAGAAATTAAGGCTAATTTGCTTGTAAGCAATTAAAACCTGATTGAATTACTTCAACATAACCACTTCTAGATTCACATAATTGGGTTTTTATGATATGCAGTTCCCTAACTCATTAGCCACTTGTTAGGAACTGCCATTTGTATGATGGAAAAAAGCTCTTTTATTACAAGTGGGACACTACTGTTTGTATTATAGGCTGTATGGAAAATAAAACTTAAAAATCCTCTGAGCTTGAGTTTACCATAGACCTTATTTCAGTCAATTTACAGAAAATACATAAAAAATCTTTAGACTTTTAGACAGTTGAAGTGGAAGTGCTAAAACGCATATCCTGGGTTGTAGGACTTATTAATGCAGATTTCTACAGTGTGTGTGTTTAACGGAATACTCTCATCTCTCTGGTTAAGCCGCACTGGATTGTAGTTTCATAAGCATCAAGCTGCTCGCAAATCATCGAGGGTGTCTTGCAGAAGAAAACTCTCTCAGCTTTATGAGTGAGCTCTTTCAATATTACAACCACAGGGGGAAAAGAGAAGTAATTTCTGCAAACCGCAGCAGAGAGAACAGGCAGGAGGCGAGAAACGTGAGCAGGTGCCTCTGTGTCTGAGCTGCAGCTGCACAGGAGACCTTCATCGTCTGAGTCGTCTGCTTCCTCTGTCCTCTCGCACCTCCAAGCTCAACCCCTCACTCTGGATCCTCTGCTGCTTCAAAGGTTTCTTCGTTTCTGTTGACTTGACAAGGTCCTATTCTCTGCACCCGCTCTTCATCGTTTTACCCTTAGGGTCCACCCTTTTTTTTTTTTACCTCTTCTACTCATCTCTGAACTGAGGTTTGAACTTTAAAATAACCAAACACTACAAAGCATTAGTGAACACTTAACCCTATAAAGCCAATTGTATCATATCTGACACATACTTTTATAATACCTCTATCTACTCAATATGATCAACAAATTACAAAAAAAAAAAACATCTGAATACAATCAGATAAATGATAAAAAATGTCCTCATATGGATTATCAGTTGCCAAAAACACCTAATGTATCAAATGAGATACGAAAAATGTTGAATTTTATGGACATTTTGATCTTTATGGATTTTAGCAGAAAGTGTAAGCGTATATTTTCTGGCTATAATCCATGGTCTTGGGCCTTAAAGGGTTAATTTATCATCTTTAAAGCATGATCCATCATTTATAACCACAGCAATAAAGGCTTAAATGATGCTGTAGTGAACATTAGTAAACACAGTAAAATTTAGTGGGACAGAGGAATACGGCATGTTTTTACCCTGTGCCCCTTCCTTACATTTTAATTGAAGACTGGCAGACTGTGAGGTAGATAAACTATGAGAAATGCTTATTTACGGATGCCTCAAATCAAAGATATGACAAGCAGAGGTGGGCTGACTGGCTCATGGGCTGTGAGTCTCTAACAGCAGTTCTCTCGGGATGAGAGCCAACTTATCAAAAAAGAGCTTGAAGACCACAGGAGTGACACACAAACTTAACTGAACACAGTAAATTAATCACCTAAAGATTATTTAAGCACTTTTGTTAACTTATTTTTCATATTTTAAGACTCTTAAATCATTTATTAGATAAAGAAAAGTAACCAAGGTTTTTTTTTAGTTAGTTTGCAGTAAAGAAGGCTTCTGCAGTATTTCAATAATTAATGCATCAGTAAAGGTTATTTATATCTTTGATTGCTTGTACATGAAGTACATGATGTCAATAATGGAAAGTGCATAATACAGTGGTTGGGTAATATTGAGTTAAAATGGGCTTATGCACACGTTCTATGTATAAAGACCCTTTATATAGACTCTGTCTTTAGTGTTTTGTATTGTTTTAGTCAATGTATGTTAATAAATTTTGACAAACACAAAGCAGGCAGTGCCTTGCACCTGAAACCCCAGGTTTGGAACCAAGGGTACGATAGGAATGCAAAATCTAAAAAAGTAAATTCCAAAAATGAATAAATAATACATTGATAATAAAGCACAATAGCTAATTCAAAGGTAACAGTGTAATAAAACACCACAAAAAAAAACAAAATAATGCAATTTTCTAACAAACAACAGCAATGAATTAAAAATGACTATACAAATTAACACAGACAAATACATAAATAAAAAGAACACAATAAACAAGCACAACGAAACAACAAATAATGGACACTGCAAAAAATGAATAAGACAGTTAAATTAAAATAAAAAAAACTAGCCCATTCAGAACGCTAGAGCTGTCTCATCGAAGCATGAAATGGACATCAGTGAATCATCAGTGATCTGTTCATCATAAAAAGCTCAGAATCACCCCAGTATAAATCAATGCTCTAAATTGTCTGCCTGTTGTTTTATATAAAGCTGGTAAAAACTGCCTTCAGCTTGAATTTTCCTCATTGTTGTACTAATTCACAAAAAAAAGACTTTTCTGAAAACTGTTATTTCTGCCTTTAATACATTAAAGATGTTGATGCAATGTTAATAAACTAAGTTAATCGGATATCACAATACAAACAGTGTAATGACATATGATTGATGAAGTATTGATTGCCCCATTGTTCTCTCCTTCTCTCTCTCTGTCCAAACTGAAATGGAGAAACAGTTTTTTCTTATGCTGCCCCAACACTGGAACGCTGTACACACAGAACTGAAAATGTCAGAACTGGTTTCAGTCCAAGCTTTTCGTTCCATTTTACTCACGAAGGAGCTGGAATTCTATGAGCAATGCTTGTGATTTTAACTGTTGGGTCTCTAAAACAGTCACACTTTCACTGTGAATTTATTGAATTCTTTGCAATATTTATTGTTTATTTATGGCCTCAGTCTTTTTTCTTGATGTGTGCTGTCTAAACTCTTGCCCAGGTTGCCCTTGTAAATGAGATCCTGCTATCAATGGGAATTATCTGCTTAAATAGAGGTTAAATAAAAAAATATATTAATCCCTTTTCTAATGCTTGAAAAGGGAAAATCAACTCAAATTGATTATAGAAAAACAAGGATAGAATTTTTTAATAATCATCTCTCTATATAACCTCCTACAGTGTTCTGGCCCACCACAAAGAGGCCTAACTTAATGGCCGACCACTGTACTATATATTTGTTTAAGTTTTTCTTTTTAAGTGGTTTTGGTTTGTTATTTTGTTTTCACGTTTGTTGTCTTTTAGCCTTTAGAGCCACCACGTGATGAGTTATGCATTGTGCTTGAGGTGCATCGCTGCTTTACCAGAGCGTCAGTCTTCTTGTGCTTGTGGGCAGTAACTGCTCTGACTGCTGCTTGCTCTCTGTGGTCTGCCTCCAGCTGCTGCTGGATGAAGTGTCTGAAACCCCCTCCTCCAGAATCTTTACTGTTCTTTCCTCTCGTGTGCTCGGTTTAGGGGACAATGGCATTTGTCTGGACTTGAGCTTTAAGAGGGAACTGATACATCCCTCTGACATGAAGGACCCTCCGCCAGGCTCTCCGGGGCCAGACACTTACCTCCCACACCAACCTGCTGTTCTTCCAGGTTCTGACAGTGACCCCCTGCCCTCCCACAGGCCTTACCCGATTTCAATAGGCCGCAATGACATAACACCTATTGGGCTCACCAATGGCCACAAGATGAACATGTCATTCTTGGGGCCTGGTCATGCAGCACAGCCCCCCATCTCTATCGACTCCTTCCATACAGACGGCTCGCAGATGCCCCAGCCAGTCATGTACAGCTTGGGGCACCTGCTGGGAGGGGGGATAAACCCCCAGAACGGCGTCCCTCACCCACACGCCCAGCCTATCCCCCTATCCCCACTGGAAGCTCTACGTGCAGTGCGGGCAGATGGGGAGACCGGACCTATTCCTGGAGCCGTGTACCCCTGTGGCCACTGCAGGGTGATCTTTCTGGACTATGTCATGTTCACCATCCACATGGGCTGTCACGGCTTCCGTGATCCGATGGAGTGCAATGTGTGTGGCCACCGCAGCCGGGACCGTTACGAGTTTACCTCCCACATAGCCCGCGGTGAGCACCGCCTTGAACTGAAGTAGTTTTCATTCATGCAGTCATTATTGCACACACACACACACACACACACACACACAGATGTATTAACACACACTTAGGTTTACTCATGTTGGAAGCTGATAGTATCAAAATGAAAGCATGAAGTAGCAGATATCTCTCCCCCGTCTGTCTGGTGAATGTGCCTGTTTTTGAGTGAGTGTGTAAAAAAGAAAGAAGGGGAGGGTCAGTAATGGACTGTTATTGGGGTCACTGTTTTCTTGTTGTAATCTATTCATCTGTAAAGTTATTATACAGGAGTTACTCAACTTTATCTTAAAAATAAATATTTTTTATAAATATTTTCAACACTTGATCTTTGTTTTTTGCAGCTTGAATCTATTGTATTGCAAACATGAAAATATTAAGCAAAGTAGCATGTGTGAATGCATTTTTGTCTATCCTGGTTTCTTTTTCCATGTAACATATTAAAAAATATGAAAATAAAGGATTTTATTTGGCTTTGTCGGGTATAAACCTGTGCCTTATTCAGATAAGTTTGTGTTCTCTGAAGAAAACATCTTCTCGCAGCTCAAGATTGAAAAAAATCTATTATCTATAAGGTCACGTGTCTCCTTTTTCTGTGGTTTTGAGAAGTGCAGTTCAGTGCTTCAAAAGACATCACTACACCCTGCATTGTGTGATGTTTTCTCTCCTGAATACAAAGACGTTCAGCTCTTCCACAGGTTATGCATAGCCCTCAGATTTGCAGACATGTTTTGTCACACCAATACAATATAAAATTGGACTTAAAAGTAGGAATCAGCCTATCTTAACTGGAGAGAGGTGTAAAATTAAAAAAGGCTTAGAAGAGTGTGAATTTTACGTCAGGTGTTTTTAAACTTGTAACATACCTAAAATGTGCTTCAAAACGATCAAATGCTGGTGTATTTCCTGTATTAAAGGGAAAGTTCAGTAATGTTTTAAGTTTGGTTTTAATGGATTCATTATAATTGCAGCTGCATTAGCCACAGCGATTTTGATCAGCTCTGTAACAAAAGAACTGGAATACAAATAAGCTGTTAGTTACTGCAGATAGAGTCAAGGACTCTGTGTTATTTGACAAGTTTTAGGTGAGAGCAAACTAAAAAAAGCAGCATTGTTGATTCTTCATTCAGTGCTTTAACTCCCTACCAGAAAGCCTCTTTGTTTGATTCTTGACTTCAGGTGGAGGGACATGTAGGCAGAGGGACATGAGGCTATGCAGTGTGGCAAAGTAATTCTAAAACACATGTCAGCAGATAAGTCAAACATTGTAAACATCTTTGGTATCATCCTCAACACATAGCTGTTTTGCTTAGTTTGTTTTCACCTTCAGTTTGTTTACTGACAGAGCTCTTTGCCCCCATCTACAGCCATAAATAGGCACATGGGGCATTTCTTTTGCGTAGTATCATGGGTGGACCTAATTTTACCTGGTTGTTTTGATTTTCCATTAAGAATCAGGCTTAATACCTGGCACCGTTTTTTGTATCACTTTTGGTGGGTTTAAAACAAGCTGAGCTGGGACTTAAACATGATTCAAAGCCACTACTTACCTCTGGATGGTCAGAGTATTTCCACAAAATGCCTCCTGTTGTCTGCCCTGCAGTGCTGTATGACTTCCTAAATTTTCTTCAGCTTCAGATATTTACTTGTTTTTTCCTTGCAATAGTGTTTGGGACAGAATTTATCTCCCAGCAGTGACAGTCCCACCTACCTCTCAGAGGTACTGACAGTAATGGAAAATGAGACAGATATTGTCCACACCATGTGCCGAACAGAGAAGAGCAGATACCACAAATGGAAAACTTCATAACTTCCATGCCAGTCGACTCTTTAGGGCAGAGCTGATTAAAACCACTGTGGCAAATGTGTTTACTACCAAGATGACCCTCACAAAACTGTACTTCAGAAATACTGAACCATCCCTTTTATGACTTTGGAGTTTTAGTGGTTCACTAGTAATTTCACACTTCAAACTTGAGAAGGATTAAGTCCTTTAAAGGAGACATATCATGCTTGTTTCTCCTTTTCACTATGCCAGACTAGGATGCCTGTAAAGCATTTCTGCCCTCAGTACAAGTCATTTAGTTCCTTCATTGCCCCATAATAGCGTTCTCAAAATCCTCATTTTAGGCCATTATTAAGCGCTTGTTGAAACGCTTCGTCTCAAGGATGACCTAAAGTTACCTCGCAATGCCACAGCTCTTTGTGCTCTGATTGGTCAGTTCTATCGGGGACTGAGCCAGCCTGTCCTTCTTCTTCTACTGTATTTTCCGGCAGGCTAAAAGCACCGACCGCGTATTGAGTCCCCCTACAGGCCAGAGCTGGTAATGAGGGAGAGTGAGCGAGGGAGCTTTATACCCCTGCTGCTGGATGTGTTCCTTGGTGAGGGTTTGTGGCTAACGGACATCACAGAGGAGGAAGTGTTTTATCAGATTACTCCAATAAAAAGAAAGGTACCTCGTGATGTCATGACGTTTGAAATCTCGCGGGCATCTCGCAATGACCTATTTTCAGAGGCATCAAATCTCGTCCTAGGATATCAGAAAAAATACAATATCTCATTTTTTGAAAATTAAGGGGGTGTAAGGTCTTGTTTTCAAATTTATTATATTATATGTAAGTATTAAATCATGCATCAGCATGATATGTCCTCTTTAAACGAATGGCCTGGGTTTAAATCGAACCAATAGCTTTTCCGCATGACACTCACAAGCATCAACTTTTTTTTATGATGAGGGCCATATTACAGGTCCAGTGTCCAGGTATGTTTGACCATTTACATCATGTTGTGGGTGACTGTAAAGCAAGGATTTGTTTTACATTGATTGAACAAAAAAGGAAAATGTTGCCTCTGTAGAGGATCACATACAGCTCTTTCCCCCTCCCCTTTGGAAACTTAGCTCAGAGGAAACAGGGAATCTATGATAATGAGCACTGTGCTGATTAGCTTCCCAAACTATGTCTGTTGCAGACATGTAGGTGGAGGCTGCATTGCAATGAAAAATAGATTCCAGGAAGTAAAAAAGTGAGCATTTTGAGGGTGATTTCTTAAAAATAAGTATAGCTCTTAATGTAAACAGAGTTAAGTAAAAAGTGTCATGTTCTTCTAGTCCCAAAGTGTCTTCTAGCAATATCAAAATCTGTCTGTCTTAAAGGAATACTCTGACGATTTTGGACCCACGCCCTTTCCCTATCATTGACAGAGTGAGACAAGCTCAAAAATACCTTTTTTGTGTCTCTGCGTCCAGTGGCTGGCTCCCAGCTGTTAGCTTCGTAGGTAGCTTAGCTCAATGGCTGGAGATCAATAAGAGTCAGAGCCGGACTGACGAAAGTGGACAAAATACACCTTACAGTGGTCCAGGGGATGGCGTATTAGCACGTGAAGTAAATCCGAATGGTTATAAAACATTTTAAAAGACGTGTTTTCTTTTCAATCCGTTAAAATAACGTTTTGATACACACAGATCTGCGCATGCGCAGTGCTCCGCGGGACAGCAATAGCAGCCAGAAGAAGGCGACCCTCGGATGTAACCATGTTTATGTAGCCTCGCAACAGCTGCAAGAGCCACGATGGGTGAGGAAGTTGAACGAGAGTTTACTTACACAGGCATGACGTTTTTCCTTTCACCAAAAAAGTCACTGGTTTACAAAACTCACCGGGCTTTGTAAACTGGGCACCCGTATATCCTTCCACGGAACACTGCGCATGCGCAGGTCTGTGTGTATCAAAACGTTATTTTAACGCTCTGACTCCTATTGACCTCCAGCCATTGAGCTAAGCGACCTACGAAGCTAACAGCTGGGAGCCAGCCACCGGACACAGAGACACAAAAAAGGTATTTTTGAGCTTGTCTCACTTTGTCAATGATAGGGAAAGGGCGTGGGTCCAAAATCGTCGGAGTATTCCTTTAGGTTAATGGTTTGTATAAGCAATAATTTACCTAAAGAAACAGAAACTTTATGTAACTAAGACGTGTCTCATTTATGTAAACTTCATACCAGCATCACCATTTTAAATTAGCCAAAAACAGAATTAAAGCCAGTTTCAGTTACTTTTTCTGTGGAAGTTATGAAGAACTGTCCGATGATGAAAGATTTTTACTGACATTTTCATTTCCCTTTTTCAATGAATTTGAGGTAGATTTTGTCACATTCAATCAGTGTTTGTATGTATATATGTTTTATTAACTGGCAGCTCACATAGGGGGGAGGAGGGTGGGGTTGCATCTGGCGTGTGGGCTGCATTTGCCCATCTATGGTTTGGATTTGATAGAATGTTTTTTGGCCCTTCACTGTACAAAAGGTGTTTGTTTATTCCAGTGTGGGTTTTTTTTGCAATCTTTGGCCATTACGAACATAATTTATGATCATGAAGGGACAATTTAATTTTTAGACTCTATCTCTGGAAGATGTTTGTCCTACACAGGGCAGGAATACACACACATACAAACAGGAGATTTTTGCCGTACACTAATGGAAAGATGTCTGAGTAAAGGGCTAAGGGTCCATTGCTAAGGGGTAGCTCAAAAATGCTTTGTTAGTTATTTGGAACCTTTTACGTAATCAGTTCCTATTTAGGTCTTCCAGGTACTTAAACCGAAAGCCCTCCAGACCCAAGGTTTCCAGTGTGAAGAAAAAGGTTGAAAACCACCACATTAGATCACAAGCTTCCAGCCTGTCAATCAAGAGGTTGTCACCCCTGTGAGCACACCCTGTTTAAGACTGTTAAATAATTCTAGGTCTGACTAATATCACTCCTTTGTTAACAGAGGCTGTCTTTGGAGCCATCTGTGGCAGTAGTCATACTGAAAACACCGCTCCAAGCTAACGTTCAGTCAGCCTTGAAACAGATTAAGAGGTGGAGTGAAGGGAGGATTCTTCAGGTTCAAGCTCATGACTGGCAGGTACACAGTGCTGACATTCAGGTATACTGTCTATGCACTGTAAAAAAAAAAAAGGCTAGTTGTTTTAACTTAAAAAAGTTAGTGTCAGGGCTGCCTTAAAATTTTAAGTTATCTGAATTTAGAAATTGAAGTTCAGTTGAATTAAGAATTAAGTGAACTTCTTAAGTTCAATAAACTTGCTATTAAGTCAGCTCTACTTAAATTGTTTAGTTTAACAAACTTCTAAAAGCAATCCAATTCCAAAAGTATTTTTTTTATGCCAACACAGTAATTAAACTTCTTTAAACTACAGTTTTAAAAGTAAAACAACTTGATCTGAAGCTCAGGTCACTGATCCTCATCCACAAATGTGAAAAAAGAAATAAAACCGTAAAAGATGTAAGCTATAAGCTTGTTTCCCACCAAACGAGCCGTCATGCATGCCAGACGAATTTTAGTAAAAGTTAAAGAACATTTGTGGATGAGGATGCATTTTTCCCGTGAGCAAGCACTTTTTTGTGTCAAATGTACCTTGAATCTGTTCAGAGGTGTTTTGCTATCCGCTTTGAACATGTGATAAAAATTGCCAGTTGTGCTATTAAAGCTTGAAGAACAGAAGTTGTTTTGGTTTGTCTGGCAATAATACCCTTTAAATACTAGACCTTTTTCTGCTTTAAGATTGTTTTTCTTAAAGTAAATATTAACTTTATTTTATAAACTTGTGTCAAATCAGAACAAAATGAGTAAAAGTTAAAGAGAAATATTAAGTTAAATCCAAATGCAATAAGTCAATTTAGCTCAAAATCATCAGTGACCAAGATCAAGTTGTTTTACCTTTAAAACTGTAGTTTAAAGAAGTTTAATTACTGTGTTGATATAAAAAATACTATTGGAATTGGATTGCTTTTAGAAGTTTGTTAAACTAAACAATTTAAGTAGAGCTGACTTAATAGCAAGTTTATTTATTTTACTTGATCTGAATCATTCTTAATTCAACTGAACTTGAATTTCTAAATTCAGATCACTTAAAATTTTAAGGCAGCCCTGACACTAACTTTTTTAAGTTTAAAAAACTAGCCTTTTTTACAGTGTGTCCATAACTATGGAAAACTCACTTTCTTGTAAACAAAAATTGGACAAGTTACTGAAAGAAATCACTCCAAGTTGAAGTGTGTGCCCTTAAAGAAATAGATTATACTGCCACATAGATGTTTTCTAAATCTGTCTGTAATGATGGAGAAGGAGGGAGTACACCTGCCTCAAAGCAAGAGGGTTGCTGGTTCAAACCCTGTGTCAGTCAGGGCCTTTCTATGTGGAAATGCATGTTCCCCCTGTGCATACATGGTTTATCTTTGTGCATTCCAGCTTCCTCCCACAGGTCACTTGGTTCCTCTAAATTGTCCTTTAGTGTATTAAAACAGCTGTATCTCTCTATGTGAGTCCCGTGATTCGCTAAAAGCTGGTCCAGGGTACCTTGCCTCTTGCCCAACTGTCAGACGGGTTCGGCTTTAGACTCGGCTTTAGCCTCCAGTGACCTCAAAAGGGATGAGTAGTATAGATAATGGATTGATGTCTCTTAACTTGTGTATTTGCTGTAAAAGCTGGAAAACTGAATTAATAATAACTTAAATTTATATAGCGCCTTTCAAGGAACCCAAGGTCGCTTTCCAAAGTAGAGGGGACAAACAAAGAATGAACAACAAACACCAAAACAGGAAACATGATTTGGACCTAAGCTAGACATTTAAACAGGGAAGGCCAGGGAGAACAGGTGACTTTTGAGAAGTGATTTGAAACAGTCCAGAGTGAGTTGCAGATTTCTGCGGGGAGAGAGTTCCAGAGGGTGGGGGCAGCCCCACTAAAGGCTCTGTCACTGAAAGTTCTAAGCTTGGTTTGCGGGATGGAGAGATGACCGCAGGCTCCTGAATTGGGGTGTGGGAGATCAGCCAGGTACTGGGGGGCAAGTGCATAAAGGGACTTATAGGTGAGTAGGAGGAGCTTGTAATAAATGCAGAACTTGACCATGAGCAAGTGGAGGTGACTTGTGGTGCTCCCACAGCCTGACAAGAGGAGACACTTGAGAAGCTGCCGTTTTTTGCTCTTCTACAATGGCTCGATTTTTTGCATTAGTTTTATATGATAAATTGGACTATAATAATTCTAAATATTCACAATACTGTATAAAAGAAGGCTGGAAAAAGCCTTTTAGACCACATACTAATTTATGCAATGTCTCCCAGGACTAAAAGTTTACTACTATAAATGGACACAACATTAAGTACTTTTTTTTAACCGGCTCTGCTTTTTAAATGTTAAGTCTACATCAATGACTTCACCTACTATATTTAAAATCTCTGTGACATAAGGCAAAATAAGTGATCCTCATCAGAAGTTTCTCTCTTTCCACATGTTAATCAAAATGATTGTGTCTACCAGTAAATTCCAATAAAGGGGATCTATGTATTTTGAAAAATCAAGATGAAAATTTGCATGGATTTGTTGGAATTTTTGACTCAGAAACACTTAAGAAGATGACTACTATCTGACTGATCAAGGGGACTTTTGCAAGCACTTGAAGTTGGATTCTAACCAGTCAAAGTGAGCTTTAAGCAAACATAAATGTGGATGCACTTCGCCCACACGCTAGTGCAGGGACTCGGTCACGCCTTGCTGCTTTCAGACCAGAAGAGGGTGTTAGCTTCATCCAGCTGCTCACCACCACACTATCAGTGTTCTCCATCAGCAACAGTTCCCTTTTTTCTGTCTTTAGAGTTGAAGAGAAGTGACACTTGTGAGGCAAACTGTCTTCACAGCTTCATGTCTATATGTCAGATTAGAAAGCCCAGTCATCCATTTCATAAGTCAAACTTTACTGCCTCTTTGTTTATCTTTAAGAGGCAGACTGTATAGTTTTTATTCTTTTGGGGAAAGTTTGAGGAACATTAAAACTATAAAGGTAGAAGTTAGAACGTATATAAAACATTCTGTAAACAGCACTTTCAAACATGAAACATTCATCCAGGGGGAAAAATGATTAGTATTTGTGTCTAGATACCTGTCCTTCTGATCAAAGTGGGAGTGTAATTTCTTGTCTCATTTCCAACATAGAAACAGCTCAGTAGACCAAGGTTTTACTCATCCAGTTTAAACAGACGTCAGAAAGAAATGATGAAGCAAGTCGAGTCAGAATGAGAGGATTCTGGTGACATCTGCTGACGGGAAAATGATTGTCATGTTGATTAAAACACAAAATCAAAATGAAAACAGTTATGATACACTGATGACTGGAATACAGCTCAAGCAAACACTTACCAAAACTTTGTGAATAATCCAAAAACTGTTGCACAATACTTAATTTATTCACACAATGTGTGTAAGATTCAAGATGTTTTTGTCTGTGTTTTTTGTAAAAGGTTTCATGTGCAGATATTAGTTTGGTGGTCTTAAAAAGCTGCATTCCTTTCTCACAGTGAAGACAAATAGAGAGAAAAAAACATAAAAACGAGGTATTCAAATATAAACAATATTAGTTTGATGATTTATCCATATAAAGCTGAAAAAAACATTAAAGTTGATGCGAGTCACTGTTAGTTCATACTTTATTGATATCCATTAAGTGAGTTAAATGATAATAATATTTTTTTTTCTTTGTGTATTTTTTTTTTTTAATTTAATCCTTGAAAAGGGGCAGTTTTTTTTTTTTTTAAATGGAGAGACCAGTGTTAGGCCCTTCTCAGTTCTGATCAAAGGAAACAGCAAGCATAGCAAAATATCCATCCATCCATTTTCTTCAGCTTATCTGGGGTCAAGTCACAGGGGCAGGAGCCTAAGCAGGGAAGCCCAGAATTCCCTCTTCCCAGCCTCTTCATCCAGCTCTTCCCGGGGGATCCCAAGGTGTTCCCAGGCCAGCTGGGACACATAGTCCCTCAAGGGTGTCCTGGGTCTTCCTTGAGATCTCCTACTGGTGGGACGTTCCCCGAACAGCTCATCAGGGAGGTGTCCAGGAGGTATCATAATTAGAAGATCGAGCCATTTCATTTGGTTGCTTACCCTGTCTCTACCCACACTACCGACAGCTCGTGACCATAGATGAGGGAAGGAATGAAGATCGAGTGGTAAATCGAGAGCTTTGCCATCCAGCTCAGCTCCCTTTTCACCACAAAGAACCTGTGCAGGGTTCTCATCACTGCTGAGGCCTCAGCATTGTACCTGTCGAACTCCCGTTCCATCCTTCCCTCACTCCTCAACAAGACCCTGAGGCATTCGAACCTCTTCATTTGGGGCAGAATCTCATTCCTGACCCGGAGAGGGCACTCAACCATGGACTCAGATTTGGAGGTGCTGATCTCATCCCAGCCGCTTTACACTCTACTGCAAACCGATCTAGTGAGAGCTGCAGGTCATGGTCTGATGAAGCCAACAGCCACATCATCTGCAAAAAGCAGGACCTGACCCTGATATAACCGAACCGGACCCTTGTCAATCCCCTCCACCCTTACATTAAGGTTAAGAACAGAAACGGTGGCAAAGGGAAGCCCTGATGGAGTCCAATCCTCACTGGAAACGAGTCCAACTTTCTGCTGGCAATGTGAACCAAGGTCTGACACCAGCCATCCAGGGACCCGATGGCCCCTGCCAGTGAGTCTGGCTCCGTATTCTCCGAGAACCTCCACAGGACTCCATGAGGAACAAGGTCAAATCCCTTCTCCAAGTCCACAAAGCACATGTTGACTGGTTGGGCAAACTCCCATGCACCCTCAAGGACCCTACGGAGGGTATAGAGCTGGCCTACACTTTCTCAACCTGGGCAAAAACCACATTGCTCCTCTTGAATTTTAGATTTGACTACCAGACCATCCTCCACGACAGTCTGCCAAAAAGGCCCAATGGGACTCCTTCAGCTTGATGGCATTCCTCACCGTTTTGTGACCTGTGGTGTTTGGTGCATAAGCACAAACAACAGTCAGGATCCGTCCCCCCACCCAAAGGGGGAGGGAGGCTACCCTCTCGTCCACCGGTTTAAACTCCACCATACGAGCACTGAGCTTAGGGACAACAAGTACTGCCACCACTGCCTGGCGCCTCTTACCACTGGCAACTCCACAGTGGAAGAGAGTCCAACCCCTCTGGAGAGGACTGGTTCCAGAGCCCAAGCTATGTGTTGAGGTGAGTCCGATTATATCTATATCTATCACCAGCTTAGGCTCTTTCCCCATCAGAGAGGTGACGTTTCACATCCCGAGAGCCAGCTTCTGCAGCAGAGGACCGGACCGCCAAGGTCCCCGCCTTCAGGCACCGCCTTACGAAGTTAACTTTCGCCGCCAAACCCTTTCTCCCCACAACCCCTTTGGCCCCTAACATGGGTGGTGGGGTTACAAAATATTTCTACCTTTTTATTCTGCAGAAAGGTTACTAAGAAACAGGGCACTTTTTGTTTATCATCTTGTTTGAGTAACAACATGAATACAAGCCTTCGCAGTCCATTACAAAGCCACACCTTGTCCTCAGACATGGTTTAACACCATTCCTCTACTTAAAGGGGACATATCATGCTTGTTTCTCCTTTTCACTATGCCAGACTAGGATGCCTGTAAAGCATTTCTGCCCTCAGTACAAGTCATTTAGTTCTTTCATTGCCCCACAATAGCGTTCTCAAAATCCTCATTTTAAGCCACTATGAAGCTCTCGTTGAAACACGAGGATCTCAGGATGACCTACACTTACCTTGCAACATCACAGCCCTTTGTGCTCTGATTGGTCAGTTCTATCGGGGATAGCCAGCCTATCCTTCTTCTTCTACTGTATTTTCCAGCAGGCTCAAAGCAGCGACCGCGTATTGAGTCCCCCTACAGGCCAGAGCTGGTAATGAGTGAGTGTGAGCTAGGGATCTATATACTGCTGCTGGACGAATGTGTTCCTCAGTGACGGTTTTGTGGCTAACGGACATCACAGAGGAGGAAGTGTTTTATCAGATTACTCCAATAAAAAGAAAGGTACCTTGTGTCGTCACGATGTTTGAAATCTCGCGGGCATCTTGCAATGACCTATTTTCAGAGGCATCAAATCTCGTTCTAGGATATCAGAAAAAATACAATATCTCATTTTTTGAAAATTAAGGGGGTGTATGGTCTTGTTTTCAAATTTATTATATTATATGTAAGTATTAAATCATGCATCAGCATGAATTTTCTCCTTTAATTGATTTAATGATTTTTTTTCATTAATTTAGCCATTATTTTTTATCTACTTTGAACATCTGTAGAAAACATCATAAAAATATATGCAAGCAGAAAGAAAAAGATACCACAGATAAAATCCAAGCAACTGTATTTATATTTAGCTCCCTCTGTTCAGAACAGATTGGGGATGTGCAATAGTAAGGAATTTATCAAGTGTTATCCCCTTTTTTTCAATGCTCTTAAATAATTCAGGTTTTGCCAAATATCAGAAGAACATAGGTAATCTCAAACTCAACAAAAATTCAAAGCATCATACAGAACAAAATTATTTGCAGTAAACAACATCATGGGTCAATTGTTCTTCCTTTCAGTGTAGTTAAAAAAACATATTTTTGAATATTTATTTTAACCCATCTTTTGTTTGTAAATGTTTGGATCTCTTCATTAAAGCTGCCTCCCATCAATTAACCTCTTTAGCTGAAAAACAATGTGATTTCACATTATTCCTCAATTCTTATCTCTAAAACATGTCTATACCTCTGGGTGTTGGTGGCACAGTCTGATAGTGTGCTTGGTCAGCAGTTGGAGGGTTCGAGTCCAGCTCTGGCTGTCATGGCAATGTGTTCATAGGCAAGACACTTATCCCCAAATTGCTCCCACTGCTGCATCGGTGATGTGTAAATGGGCATGCGTTGGCTGATGCTGATGGATAACTGACACATAAACTCCACCCATCAATGAGTGAAAGTCAGGGTGAATGGCTGTGAATGGGAAGATGTGACCTGTGGTGTAAAGCTGCTTTGAGTTGTTAGAGGGACTGAAAAAGCATTATCTTAGCTCAATTCCATTTACTATTTACCCAAAAAATATTTTATTATGAGTACTTGACCATAGTCTACTTGTTATATTGCAGGGCTTTTGGCGAGCTTTACCTTCAATAGAAGACAATAATCTATCCATTATCTACACTGCTTTTCCATTTCAGGGTCATCGAGGCTGGAGCCTGTTCTAGCAGACATTAGACGAGAGGTGGGGTACACCCTGGACCAGTTACCAGCACATCTCACAGCTCACATAGAGAGACAGACAACCATTTCGACCATACTCAGACCTGACTGACTGATGCCTCCATCCATCTGGGGAACCAGATCAGCAACCTTTTTACTGTGTGGCAAGAGCACCACCTGCTGCTGCACTATGCCACCCAGGTGAGGGTTGAATGTTCTGAAATGCAATGTTTTAGACAGCCAAACTGTACTTTTACGATATCTTGTCCACTCTGGGTACTTTATTTGCATTGTCCACAATGGAGTGCCGTCAAAGTGTCTCAGACAGAGTGAGAATAGAGGTGGATCTAGACGTTCAGTGTTGAAACTAGAGTTTTTTTAAAGACATTATCAGTACTATAACTGTCATTAAATTATAGCAGTCATTAAAACTTAACCCTGTAAGGCCCAAGACCATAGATTATAGCCAGAAAATTCTAATTTTTTGGAGATAAAATTTTTATTTCACTTTCTGCTAAAATCCTACAAAAATCAAACTGTCCATAAAATTCAACGTATAGATTTTTCATATCTCATTTGATACATTGGGTGTTTTTGGCAACTGATAATCCATTTGAGGACATTTTTATCATTTATCTGATTGTATTCAAATGTGTTTTTTTTTTTTGTAATTTGTTTGTCATATTGAGTAGATAGAGGTATTATAAAAGTATGTGCCAAATATGATATAATTGGCGTTATAGGGTTAATATATGACCTTGAGTGAATGCAAAATGTGGACCTTTAGATGTCTTCTGTAATGTAAATAAGCAAATTGCACACTTGTGGACATGTATAATTAATGTCAAATGTTGATATGTACAGTCATGCTGGAAGAAAAAATACATAACAAGTAAGTAGTTTCTACTTTTTCCTGAGTAGATTTATGAGGAGTTACTTTTACTTGTGCTCGGATAGAAATGTGTCAAAGTAATATTACTTTTACTTAAGTTTGATCATTTTGCACTCTTTTAGTTTTCAAAAAAATGCACAAATATGTTTTGAATATTGCGAGAAGTGGGTGGAACTAACAAGGAGCTTAAGTTTGTTGCAACCTTTGGACATGACAGACAACAAGACAACCAGTATGCCAAGGGTCTCGGAGCAAAGGCTGTTCTCCATCCACTTTACAAATTTTGTGCAATTAACATACAGCATGTGAGTGTACCTGCAATTTTTATTGAATAAAAAACATTTAATAATTACCCAAAAATAGGTGTTTTGTTTTCTGACTTTGTTTCTGTTGCCAAACAATCTCAAATGTACTGATATTAATTAGTACATTTTTCCCTTTTGACAAATATCTACAGCAGTCATACTGATGATAATGCTTACCCTACATTTCCTTCTAAAATTGATGTGTCATCCTTTTTTGGTTAGCACCAAATAATAATTGTTACCTCAAGATACTAAACAAAAGAGTAGGCAATTTTCTTAGCCTTTCTTTAAAAATGCTTTAAAATAAAATAAAAAAGACATTACTGGACAGATAGAGGCAGGAAGAGACACAGGAACAAAAATGAGAATTCATGATTGTGATAAATATTTTTATGGTGGTATCAACAAAGTAAACCATGGATAGAGATATTTGAATACTGTCATTAAGAGCTCTAATCATTTTAGAGTGGGGAGGACTGATGTTGATAGTTAATTGTACAGTGATATGTGTGTGTGTGTGTGATATTTGCCGGGGTTGTTTTAATTGACTGAATATTCTAAAGGAATAGTAGGAGCTGTGATGATATTGGAATGGGACTTTAAGGGAGGTCAGATGTTTGCACTGATAAAAATAAATTATATACAGACTCAAATCAGATGAATGTGCACGGGGATAATTTAAACATGGGAGTTAAATTCATAATACTTTTGTTTTTTCTCTTCTGGTCTGGATGGTGAAATAGCTTGCAATTGTTATTTTCTGATGTTGTTCTGTTCACATCCTGAGGGTGGCGCTGTTTAAACAGGGTTGATAAACAGACGGCGTCCAGCCAGCGGTTTTGGCTGATTGATCCACATGTTTTATTTATCGAATAGTAAAACTGTTCAACAAAGGATTGGCTCTCAGCTGCGTCTTCCTCACACTGACGAACCTTTCTTAATATCTGGAGGGTTTAAAACACTCATGTTAAAGTAGGGCCCATGATAGATGTAACAATAACTTGCTACCTTCTGCTGTGACTTTTATTCCGACCCAGAGGAGCAGGTCTGAGCATGCGCACTGCATCGGTTCTATGGGGACGGGGAGGACATCACGGAAAAAACGTAGCAGCAGCACCACAAACCCCACGCCGAGATTTCTGCGCTAAAACTGCGCGACGAAAGCGGCCCACGACTATGCCCGGAGCGGCGTTAGAGTGCGGGGGGACCGCTTGACAGGCCTGGGCGAGGTCTGAGCTGTTGCCGGGAGGGGAAATACATTTCTTCATATGGGAGAAGCATGCGGGAAATGGTCGGAGGTTGCTGCGTGTGTTCAGACGAGCGAGGCTGGGCAGAGAATCCGCTGGTTTACTGTGATGGACACGGCTGCAGCGTCGCCGTCCACCAAGGTAACGTTAGCCGCCGTTAGCGTGTGCTTACCGGGCAGCTGTGGGGACGCAGCCAGAGGTGGAGGTGGTGGTGGAGGGTCGGTAGGTCTGTGGCTGTCTACGTGCGTGTTTGTGTGTGTTGATGTGTGTGTGGGAGGGGTAGGTAGGTAGGCGTAGGGCTGGGCCATATGGACTGAAAATTACAGCGTCATATTTTATATTGAAGAGGTGATTCACAACTGAAAGGCCTGTGACATGAATAATATCTGTAACTACATGTATTTGTTTTACCTTACCATAATATTGAACCTGCATAATAGAGCGACAGAATATTAAAAAAGATTTATATACTTTAGCCTACTATACTTGGTGCTAGATACTATTTACCAACATTGTAAACACATTTTTAAACATTGCCTGGAGCCATGGTCCAGAGGGCACATGAGACCTGAGGCCTGCTGTATTTGGCCCCCAGCAAGTTCCAAAAAATGACAGAAATTTGTCCCCTCTAGAATATAAAGCTTGACTAGACTAATAAATAAAGATGGACTGATTACAGCATTATGAGCAGCAGGAAGTTCTGTAAGTGTCCCCCCTATCTGCTTCATCTCAAGGTCTGATGTACAAAGAACATTGTGATGGTCATCTTCAACCAACTAACATGCTCATATGAGGATTATCAGCTGTGTAGTTTGCTCTTGTTTTGTGTCTGATTGAAGAGATGAGCAATCAGCTGTACGGAGGGGGTTTCTCATCTTGACTGCTGCGCACCCAGTGGCAGCTTGGGCCAACCACAGTATTCTGGAGTCTGCCTAGGTGCCCCAAAAACCTTTACAATTAGGGAAGTTTTGCATTGCCAAGCTATTTATGAAAAACAGTTGTCTTGGCTATTTTTTCCTGTAAGCAGTTTTAATAGTAAAGTCAAATTTTGTAACACTTATACACTTACGGGTAGGTGTATCAATGTGACACAGTTGGCTAAATGTACTTTTTAGTCATTATGAAATATTGTATTTATATTTAAAGATGCAATGATTTTTAGATTTAGAATTTTAAAATCTGTTCTACAATTAATTCTATTTGCCATATCAAATATGCCAACAATTCTCCACAGTTTTCAGTAAACCTTGACTTGTTTGTCAAAAGTCTTTTTGAGACCCCCCCCCCCCCCCCCCCCCAAAATACCTACCGGTGTGATGTCATACCATTGTTTTGTGAGTAGTTCAAGCTCACTGGTTCATGTAGCAAGCCCAGTGCCGAGCATAAACTGGAGTTAGTATTCACAGTTGTCAAAAAACATGGCACACTGAATCGTCAAGCTCCCATAGAGTACTCCAGACAAAAAATAAAACCGAATTAGGTCCATATGAAGAAAGGGAGCGTAAAAGTGACAGGAGCCCTAACAGAGCATCTCAGGCAGACGGAGAATAGAGCTGTGTCAGGGGTACTCAGTACATGAGAACTAGAAAGACTTTTCAAATATACGCCAATGTGAAGATGCTTGAGCAGTCATTGGGAGTAACATGGACCCAAGCTAAGACAAAACACATCAGCAACCTATAAAATAATCAGCATGCTCACATAAAATTGGTCTTGTTTTCAATGGAGATTACATTTCTTACTTTGATTTTAACTCTCCCAGTCTAACGACAGGTTTCAAAAGATCTTTGATGCTGTTTCAAAAACTGTGATATCAGCAGAATTATCCATATCTGCTGATACAACACTGAACTCAATTATCTGCCATTACTGATAGCATAACATTACATATGAGTAAAACTTAAAAAGCAGATTAAACTGAAAATGTGAAATTTTTTTTCAACATCTGGAGAAGTGGATGGAACTGGCAGGGAGCACCACTTCACTGAGTGTTGGTAAAACAGCAGTTTTTCAGAAGTTTATAATGATATTGTTAGCAAAGTACTTGGTTCCAAAAGTGGATTCTGCTATTTAGATCATGCTTCATTTTTGTGTGAAGATTACTCATTCACAAATTTGAGAACTAGACTAAATTCAGTGATATCCCTCCCCTGGTGACCCCTTTTTTATCACCAGGCATTGCGTGATGGCACTGTAGTGCACTGGTTCTATACCTATTTCCTCTAGGCTTTTATTGTTTTTTCAATTCACTTTGACTCTCTGTTGATAAACACGATTGACCCTTTTTAAACCTTAAGCCAACTGATAAAACTTAAAATCTGAATATGTAGCCCAGCCCTAGGTAGGTGTGTGTTTGTTGCTTCCTGTTAGTCTGCACACACATGATTAAACACTCAGGGCAGTGACACAGAGCCTGCATGGCGCCGAGATGCCACTCAGGTCTGTGTGTGTGTATGTGAGTGTGTGTGCTGTCTGGCCCGGTTTGATCCACGACACACTGTAAGAGGCGTGTTTCTGCGACAGAATGGCCCCGTAGAGGCCCCTGCTGGTTTGGACGCTGTGTTACCTTGTGTCCACTTGCCATGTTGTTTCAATGTGACCGGCATAAAGACCAGTTTACTGAAAGGACTGGCATTTCTGAGATCGTCAGCTGGCTCTGATTGTTGAACAAACTCTAGTGGGCTGTCTTTGATTTCTGTGTCACTGTTCCCAGGAGCTCTGCCCTAAAATGGGACTTAAGTTTTAGTCATTAAAATGACCCATGTAGTGCTTTATATTAATCAGAACATTATTGCCATTGTGTTACTTATAAAAGCTAAAAACACAGGTTGAAGTAAGACTAAGTAAAGCATAAAGTGTCAAGTTGTCTTCCCACCAGTATAAAGTAATTTAGAGTTGGAAATGTTTGGTGGTTGATGAAGTCCAAGTTTAAGTTCGGATGAAGATAGGCCCTTATCCATGTGTTGCTGCATCCAGTTGTATCTGAGGACATGCTAAAAGTAGGAGTGGACATCAAAATGCTGACCAAAACAAATCACAACACAGCTTTTGGTGCCATTCACTAAATGCCAGAACAAAAAATGCTGAACACTTTTTCATTCAGTATGCTGTCAGTATTTCCCTTCATCTAAATAAAGCAGCAGAGGCAGTATTATATGGGCCACAGACAGAGATCCTATTTTTACTGGTCTTTTTTTCTCTTAAAAGTCTTCATTCAGGTATAGCTTAGGAAGCAGTCCTTTTTCAAAGTCAGAATATGGCATCAGTTTTGGCAAAAACAAAAAAATAAAAACAATGCCAAGCTGCAGCTAGGGTGAGGACTGATTTTTATGGCAAAAAGTCATCATCACAGTAATTTAGATGAGGGATGGGAATGTAAAGATTTGATTTGTGCTGGTGTTATTATCAGTTCTGCCTGTCTTCTGTACTTCCCTGATTGACCTGATATTTGCTGCTGTGTTGCCTTAACAGATGCTTTGGCATACTGCTTGTAAGGTTTTCAAAAAGCACTGTGGTACTTTTGCAATAAAGTGCTTCAAGAATAATAGGTTACCACCACATTTTCCAATTTGACTGTAGGAAAAATACTGAGACTTCCGAAAGTAATGTACGATCAGATTTCCAACCCAACTCTGCGAAGAGTTTACTTTTAAGTTTTATGGCGTGGTATCAGACAGTTATTGAATATCATATACTGTATCTTTACTGGTGTTGATTAGAAGTTCATAATTCTGGTATTGCCTTAGCTGCATCAGTGCTCAAAACACAAAAACATTGCACATCACTGTTGGTATTTCAGTCACACTTTGGACTGCTTCTGTCTCCTGTTAGTTATAATTATGCGCTGACTGCCTTTTGGAAAAGTGTGACATCAGAGTGCTGGAGCACAGTGGAAGGGATTGATGAGGAACTGTTTCCACATCCAGGAAAATGAGATCAATTACTCAAACAAATTGGAACCGGTTTTTAGCTGGGACCTATACTTACTCCTATCCCAAAGTTGATCAGTATTGGGAATGAATTTGATGACATCCTCCTCACAGGCAGTTGTAAAATGCTTCTAAAATTAGAACATCACTGACTATAGTTTATGGCTTAACCCATCGACCAAATAAGCTCACCACGGCATGCAGCACAATCATCGTTGGACCGTGCACATTTTTATGATCATGGGAAGCAAAATTGGAACTGAAAGTTTAAGCATGATTAATCACCCAGATCTATTTGTATGCTTCCTCTTACAAGTACATCATCTATCAGCCTGTGTGTGGAGAAACACTCAGTGGGACAAACAAGCATTGAGACCACTTCTACCTTACAGCAAACACAGTTCTTTAGAAAATGTGTCCATAAATACCATGAAACATATCATACCATGAAACAAACGTCCCTTTGTCAAGCTCCAAAGGTTGACCCTTTCGACTAACTCTTTGTCACAGGGCTCACTCTCAATATGTTACCACTGAGAATACCCTGTAACTTTTATGATCAAAATTTACTGATTTTTCCTGTAGCCTCTATCACATAGCAGCAACTCAATGCATTTAGGTGTGTAGACATGTTCAAGACAACCTGAGCAGCAGAATTGGAGAGAAATGTGTTCGACCATTTACCTCATGTCTTGGGTGTGTCTTTATTTACATTGAATAAAATATTGAAAAAGTTCAGCCTTAAGAGGATCATATGTGGCTCTTTTTCCCTCCCCTTTAGAAATGCTTAGTTGGGGTGGCTACTGGAAGCTTGCCCTGATTGCCTGCCATAATGATATCTATTGGGTGAAGGGTGGAGGGGTTACCGATGGCAGAGAGGGCTTTCTAAACAGTTGTAGAGTCTGCCTGTGATGAGCAGGAAACACACATGTAGCTGGAGGCTGTATAGCTATGACGTCATAAATCCCAGGAAGTTAAACTGAGCATTTTGAGGGGCATATTTTGAGAGGCAAAGCTAATTTGTCTGTTTACTGAGAGTTAAATGACAGGTGTCGTGATTTTCTGCTTCCTAAGCCTCTTTTGAACATGAAAAACAGAAAATTGATACAACAGGACACGGGACTTTTAAGTAGTTCTTTGGGCATAAATGCCCCATGATGCCAGATGTCAGAGGAGAATGACCCGAGTGGTTTGAGGTGACAGAAAGGCAACAGCAAGGCAAGACCATGTTGAATTCTGAAGCAGATGAGCCACAGCAGCGGGAGATCACACTGACCATGTCTGTGATTTTATGACAACACTGTGTCCATCTTATAATCGATTCTTCCAGCAGGATATCTGTTTCTTAAATATTACAGTGAGCTCACTGTAGGGCTGAGCGATTGCAGGAAAACATCTAATTGCGATTTTTCTGGCAGATATTGCGATTTCAATTTGATTCACGGTTTTCTTCAAATCAAGCATCAGTGCAAAGTTCTGTTTACAGTGTAAGGGTGCATTCCCAATAGGGGCCCTGTCCCGGATCCAGGTGCGATTGAGCCCAGAGTCCGGTTTCGTTTTGGTAGTGTGAATGCAAACAAACCGTGCCCGGGCACCGGGCACCGGGCCTGGGACCACTTGGGGAGGTGGTCTTCACGTGATTGAAGAGGACTCGGTCACGGTTTGGTTCGGATGTGAATGCAAGCACGCCAGGATACGGGACCGCTGCTCTGTGACGTCACGGTTGTACGACTCCCTGAGTATATAGCTCTGCCTGTGTTATGGTCACGGTAACTTCTTACTACTACAGGTTGTCCACACTTTTTTGAAATGCCTTGTGGAAATCATTGGACTCTAGTCGACGAGTGGTCTGTTATCACTCACCTTATGGAAGACTGAGTTGACGTGTAGATAAAGCGATATAAAGGCATGTTTCATCATCTCCTGCCTCTTCAGAAACCATCTCATCCATGCAGAATGGGCCCATTTCATCCTCCGAGCTGCACAATAAATGTGGGAATGGGGGGAAGATCGCTGCTTGCGTCTCAAACAATGTAAAACATCCATAAAAGCACGAAGGATTCCATTACCGGTGCTTAAACACAGTCTTCGCTCATATAAAAAAACACCTTCAAAACTTTTACATATGCGTTTTTCTTTGTTTTGATTTACAACGAGGGTCGCTGCTGCCGTCTCAAACACGAAACAAAACAAACACATTAGAAGGGGAAAAAAATGAAGAAGAGAGCGAGATGTAAACATTGGTTGTTTGGTGCTGGAAATGGTTACTATGGTAGCCTCTTTGTTCTCCTCAGTAGCAGGTTTGGTAACCAGTTGCGTGTATATCGCCTCCTGCTGTTTCAAACTGAATAAATACGCAAGTGGGCCCGGCACTGTTCGATGTTTCAAGTGTGAATGCAAGCCAGCGAGGGGAGGGGGAGGGGGGCGAACTGCGCCGTTGCACGGTTCGAAACAAGTGGGCCTAATGTGAATGTGCCCTTAGTCAACCGTAAGGAAATCAACAGTCAGAAGCACATAACATATTATTCATCATCCAATATTGATAATAATCTGTTTTCATCATTTAAGGGATGACCAAACTTCTTCGCCTAAACAGAGGCTTTGTGTTGTTGGCCTGCTTACCAGCACTTCTGTGGTGGAAATGTGACATTCATGAATGAGTCGACTCTTTTGAACAGCTTTTTTGAGTGAACAATGAGAAACGATTTGCAGCTATGAGTAAGCTGTTCATTTCTGAGCCATTATTAAATGCAAAGTGCCTGCAAAACTGTAAAATAGTATTTGTAAAATAGTTGACACAACAGATGCTGAGTCAGTCAGGAGTGCTGCAAAACATTGCTGCTTTGGTGATCACATGACTGCGTTGTCTGAAATTTCGATTTCGATCCGCAAACGATGAAACATTCAGCCTTACTTCACTGTGCTCCAGTGGCCTCCAAATTGGCCAGCTCTCAATCCAGAGGTGTGCCCAATAAAGTGGTTGTCAAGTGTATATCCTGTAGAGATCCAGAGTTGTCTGTTTTCTGCGTACAGCTTTGATTTTACCACATTGACAACATATACATTTTTGCACTTATTCACTTTTAAGACATGAACAAAATGAAGACTAGTTTTAATCAAAAGCTTTAAATTTAAAGCTGAAGGTAAAAAATGTAAAAAAATAATTGACAATGCTTTCAAAGCTTGCTAGTAAAAGTGTAACACGACACAGTATTTTAAAAATCTTGATCATCTTGTTTAATTAACATGGAAAGCCAAAACAATAAATAAGACATGGACATAGCTAATAGCATTTCACCAGATGACACCTCTTCTAAGTTACACCAAGCCTCAAAGTGTTTGAAGGAGAACTGACTGGACTCCGAAGTGTGTTTGTTGACAGTGCCCTTAGGAGATGGAAACAGACAAATCAAGGGATAAGAACAAGATAACTCAAGGAGCTCTGTTTTAGACTATACAAGGTCCTAAATTTTTACAAAATGATCATGCTGAGTTTAAAATAACTTTCAGAAAAGTGTTTGCATCATGTCCTCATCAGGAGGTCGACTCACTTTCATGCCATGATGTCTGTGGTGCAGCCAACCGAAGAAAACTTCAGTTACAGTATAGCTTAACTAGTTTCATAAAAAATTTAGAGTGAACACTGTACCATAAATTATAGAATTAAAGCCAAGCTGGTGCAACAGGCTTCCACTCATCTTTCAGATTGTGAGACAAAAGCTGCAGCACCAAAAATGTGTTTCCTCAAAGAAGTCCTGCTCAGTTTAGGTCAGTAGGATTCATGGTTATTTGTGTTTCAACCGTCAAAGGTTGCGGAAGAACCAAAATACACATCCCTCCTGCCTTATTGGCATCTATTTGTTGGGGAACCAAGTCTCTCCAGTCCTCAAGGGCTGAGCTGGACACACTGCAGTCTACCAAGTGGGTGGTAATGCATGCAGGATGAGGATTACCAAATCAAAGTGGACCAAACTGGACTTAACCAAACAGGGCCGTGTGGTGCAAAGACAACAAAAGAGAGAGCACTGTTCAAATTACACATGTATGTTCACAATGTGTCAGGACAGATAAGTTACCAATATTTTGGTGCTGTGAGACAAAGAGGAAACGTTTGCCTACTATTTTTACTTCTGAAAACCAGATGACACGTTTGGTGACTTCTGTTTTTGTTGCTGTGGTATTAAAATAGGCATCTATTTCATTTTTACTGTGAGAAGTGTGTAAAAGTCTTACACAAGGGTCCTCCGCAGACAGTTTTAATGTAAGCATAGTGGCTTGTGCTCCAGCTAATAAAAGTGAGCCCCTTTAAAAGGCTCCTCTGTTGTCTGGAAGTGGTTCAACTTTGTAGCGTCTGACCCCGACAAACCCACTGGTTGCTGTAAAGTTTGTCTAAAGTCTGTGACAACAAAAGCAGCAGCACAAATAATTTAACCCAGCAACACACAGAGGCATGCAAAGGAGGCAATAACCCCTTCAAAAAGCTGATTTCTTGAATTATTGATTGATTTATTGATGCATGTTAGAGCAATAAACTTTCCAAGCTGCTTCTTTGTTTTGAACTAACCTTAAAGACCCTACATTTTGCCTAAACTCAAGTTCATATATCAGGTTTTGATGACTGCCTGAGTGAATTCACAATCAGTAATGTCCAAACCTGTTTGAGATTTTGCATACTGAGTTTACATATAATGCAGCTGTTTCCTCAGTCTGTTTGAAATGCTCAGTTAAAGGGGGTGGGCTACAAGCACTATAAATTGTGGAGAGAGAGAGAGGAGTTCTGATGTTTGTACTTTTTGTCTTGTGCACAGAGGTACTTTATTGTATAGGAATCATGTAGTACACACTATGGGGGCTAGGGCCGGGAAATGAATCCAAAAATCATCTTATCATCGACATTTAGACCCTATAATTGAAGTAATTTTGCTCATGCTGATTATTTTGATTATTTTGCCTGTGTAAGTCACTTGACCCCCTCCATATAGTCTATGTTCACTTTAGCCAAGAGCGAAGGATGTACCACCAACATGGAGGAGACAAGCGCCAATCTATCAGAGGACCTAGTCCAAGAAAAGGAAAGTAGCCAAGAAAATTTTGGTCTCCATTGTTTGGGCACATTTTAAATTCTGTGCAGAGGACATCTAGCAGAACGAAGTTAAGAGTAAATACTGCAGGAAGACCGCGTCGATGACCATTGGTATCACCACTAATTTGTTCCAGCATAGCATAAAATAATCATTCATTATTTGTAATTGAAGTTAGACCTTCAATTAATCGTGATATTGAGATTAGGTAATATCGCCCAGCCCTAAATGGAGCATATGAAGCTCAGAAAAGCACAATATATGCTCTTGAATCAAAGTTTCCATGATAACCTCTTTAATAAACTCAAACAAACACACTGACTAACAGGACCCCAGAGAAGTGCTGTGTTTATTTATTTGTTCTCGCAATGTTAAAGAATCCTTCAAAAAAAAATCCTGGATCCAAACAGTGGTCCAAATCACTCCCAAAATCTAATAATTTGTTCCTTGTTCCAATCTGGACATTCCCTGAAAATTCCATTGAAATCCGTCCATAACTTTTTGAGTTATGTTACTAATAGAGAAACAAACAAACAAAATAACCCCACAAACAGACACAGGCAATAACATAACCTCCTTGGCAGAGGTAATAAATTCTTGTCTATTCCAATTCCTCCCTCTGTTACCCAGCACTGTGATAAAGTGTTTTGGATGCATTTATATTTTCAGCTTTCCTAAATAGAAAGTGAGTGAGTTCAAGTTGAAGAGCTTCTGTGTTTGGGCTTCGTCACTCCCTCTGTGCTCAAATGAATCTGTAAAGTTTGTCTCAGCTGTGTTTCAACACTGGTTGCTGGTTAAGCTTGTTGAGTTCTCATTTTAGTGAGGAAAGTTGCAGCTTACACGCTTCCTAGGAGCTCTTCCAGTGATAAATAAAGGTCCTCATTGGTGGTTTAAGATAAAGTGTCTTTAATCTAAACCGCAAAAACAGAAAATCTGTTGCACCTGCTGCAACCATTGGCTGGATAAACAAATGGGCAAAGTTTGTTTGATTGCCAGAGCTGATGCAGACCCGCTGTTGCAGAACTGAGGTAGAACTTGAGGCAGTCTGACCATGTAACCCTTCAGCCATGTCAATCATGTCCCTAGACATCACCAACTTGAAGTCCTTAATAAAAGAAAAGCTGGCATGATGTAAGAAAGTCACCTCTTGTCCAATAAGGAGAATTAAACATTTTAGACATTTAGACCAAAGCTGTTTGTTCATCTAGGATGTAAATGTTAATTACCTTCCCCATGTAGATCCAGGAACTTTTTAGAAAGATTTGGGCAGGGCAGTTTTCCTAACATTTTTTAATAATTCAATCACTTCTCAAAGGGTATTTTCAGGGAATGTTGGCCATGATAAAAGGAAGAAACGATTTGATTTTCGGTATCCAGATGTGGGTCCAAGAATATTTTAAAGATCTTGTGGGCAGGGTTAGAAGACTTTTGTGTATTTTGACAAATACTCACCTGACAGAAAGCTGGAAATGATCTAGCGGCATTTCTAGTTTTCCTGTAAAAATCGCCCGTTCCCTACATATACAACTACAGTTTTTCCTGAAATGAGTCCCAAGCAGACACTCAAGGACCTGCAGTTTTTCTC
Source organism: Scarus forsteni (assembly GCA_036419115.1). Classification (NCBI taxonomy): domain Eukaryota; kingdom Metazoa; phylum Chordata; class Actinopteri; order Labriformes; family Labridae; genus Scarus; species Scarus forsteni. The sequence goes on from JAZDUH010000098.1 coordinate 38,405,109, forward strand.
TTCCCTATTGGCTTTATCTTTCAACACCAGAGGTTGCAGCTTTATAGCAGTTCATCAAAACTCGGGAGAAAACAGAAGAGGGAAAGTGGGGGTGTAGAGCTTGAGAATGTAATAGATACCCGGTCATTTATTGTTTTTCATTACCTCTAGGAAAAAAAGGTCTTTAATGTGATATTCAGGAAAAGGTGACCAGCCCAAAGTGAGGATTTACATAAGGCATATATCAGTTTAAATTTTTTTTTTCAAAAGTTTTGCAGTATTTTCTACTTAAGATTAAATATGTACATTGTAAGATAATAACTTTATTATTGTAGCATATTGAAAAACAGGGCTTTAAAAAGGGCTTGAATAGTCAGAGCAAGAGCAGGAACTCAAAAGTAAAGTAAACATCAACAATCAGGCCAAACACAGTGATCTTGGAAAGTCAAACAAAAAGGCAAGAACAAAATGCAAACACAAAAGGTCACAAGTATAAAGCTAATAAAAGGATTAGAAGAAATAAAACTATCAGATCTTAAAATGAAGCCCAATTGCTAAAAGAATTAAATTTTAAGGATATATGAATACATGCAATACAACACTGTAAACATAATGGAAGAAGCAAACGGATAAAAAGGAAGGAATCAAAATGAAAAGAAAATAGAACGTTAATGTAAGTTTGACATTTAGGCAAGTCTGTAAAAGTCATTTTAGAGGTGTCACTTGCTTCAGAGGCATTCACACATTAACATATTGTAGCTTAAACTGACCACCATTGAGTAATCATCAAAACTTTCAGCCAATTACATTCCAAGGGTCAAATTTGCTGTGTTCAATGCAGGTGGACATATCTAAAGAGGACAGAAATGTTGCTCAGGGGGAGTGTGACATTTCCTGATGGCCCCCCTGGCTAATTGTAGACAGATTTTAAATGTTCACCAAAGTAGATGTAAGACATGTGGCTCATCATAGGGGAAACATTGCCTTACCTTAACTTGGAACCACTGAATATTGTACATACATGTTGTGATGCCACTGAAAAAACACCAGGTAAAGAAAACATATATGCCATTTTACCACATGAAGCTGCAGCTAGTCTCAGTTTTCTGACACCATGCCGACAGGACGAAAGACAGCCGTCCTAAACAACAGTAGTCCGGTCCTGATGAGGAAACAGCTGGGCCTGACAGAGCAGGTGTACAGTATGTTGACCTTCAGGTGAGCAGGCCCTGGCCTTCACCTACAGAGGTGAACAAAGCTGTAAGTGAGCGTAGAGAAGGGAAGCAGAGTTCAACTCTTCCTGGCATTTACAGGCATGTTGGCTGAAAGGCTAGAAATTTAAATCATGTTTAATTCGCTGAAAGCCTGATGAGCATCAGTGTGACCCAGCTGACGTTAACCTCATTCTGCGTGGCCTGGCTTAACTCAAAGGTCAGTGTGTAAGTGATGCAGCTCTAGCGATCTTGTCTGCACTGCACAGACATTGATGTCCTAGAGGTAGGTGGCAGGGTTCAAATCTTTTCTCTCCCATAAGTTACAGTTCCTCCTGTCCTATCTTTAAGACTGTCTGATCTGTCTGAAAAAGGAGATAAAAGTTTCAAATTTACTCTCAGAAACTCAGTGAAGCAGTCTTGGTGTTTTGTAAGCTGTTGTTGGGTTGGGAAACTGCAGCTTGCACTGACCTGTCCTATGTGTTTGTTTTTCCAGCATGCTACGGCATAGTCCAGGTGCCCACTGGTCCATGGTTCTGTCGGAAGTGTGAGTCACAGGAGAGGGCGGCGCGCGTGGTGAGTATGCCAGCACACAACATGACACAACACATCTATCCTGTCCTGCTCCTCCCGCTCTGTGATTAATACAGCACTCATTTCACACTTTGCCCTCTCCTCCGCCCTCCTGCTTTAGAGGTGCGAGCTGTGTCCGCACAAAGATGGAGCCCTCAAGAGGACAGACAGTGGAGGTCAGTCTTATTTTTCTGTCTGTCTTTTTAACGACTGAGTGACACTGGTGACACACAATATATATCCGAAAATGTGTATGTTAGGGAATGAAACTTCTCTTTGGACACTTTACAATTTAGCTTGTTGCTTTCCATTGAATTGCTTTTGTGCCACTGAATGTCTGTGGTTGTACTAGATGTGATATGACCATTTTATGGGAGGACGATGAGTGTCCCAGCATATGTCTCTTTGTGTAGATTTTCATGTAGGACACACATAATAGTTATTTTAATGGTTAGGGTAAAGAAATTGTACATTGTATTTAAACACCAGTTTTCACAATAGAAGAAATCGAAGCAACGGTGCTACATTAGAAAAAGCCAAACAACAATGATACAATTTTTACACTAAATGATGTCCTAAACATCTTAAATTTAAAAAGTTGTCATTTTAGTATTACCAAAATTCCAAACAAAGTCCAGCTTACTGACTTCACTGAACAAAGACCTTGGCCAACCCTTCCCAAAGAGGAACTCTTAGGCTTGATGTCAGTGCCCCCCCCCCCCCCACATGCGCAGGTCTGTGTGTAGCAAAACGTTATTTAAACGGGTTGAAAAGAAAACACGTCTTTTAAAATGTTTTATAACCATTCAGATTTACTTCACGTGCTAATACGCCATCCCCTGGACCACTGTAAGGACTATTTTGTCCACTTTCGTCAGTCCGGCTCTGACTCCTATTGACTTCCAGCTATTGAGCTAAGCTACCTACGAAGCTAACAGCTGGGAGCCAGCCACTGGATGCAGAGACACAAAAAAGGTATTTTTGAGCTTATCTCACTTTGTCAATGATAGGGAAAGGGCGTGGGTCCAAAATCTTCGGAGTATTCCTTTAAGGTTGTGCAGTAGGTGCAGTTAAAACTAAGCTACAATTCTGATGCTTCTGAACCCTGTCAGTGGAAGGAATTGATAAGGGAATTGATTAGCAAAAAGATTAATGATATTGATTCTTTGATTGAGCTGTTAACGATTCTCAACTGGAATTGTTTTTTGATTCCCATCCCTAATCCTATTATACATATGATATATGATATGATCACGGTGAAACTCGAGTGGATGTGAAGTCACCGAGCCACTACCACTGTTTTCATGAACACGCTATACGACTTCAGTTGGTGATGCGATTTTGATCACGGAGTCGCGTTTGGTGTGAACGCAGCTTTAGAAACTAGATTTCTGGAGGTAGACATTCAGTGATGATGAAGTAAACCATCTGTTACCTTGTAGAGTTAAAACTGTTTCAGCCAATTAATATTTTATTTATGGCCAACTTGTTTGGTCAGAACATCTGCTGATACCATTAATCAGCTTTTTAGGTGATTGATTCTGGTTCTGTAATATCATACGTGCCTATAAACTATATACATTTGAAACAGATACAAGTTCTCAAGACCTATGCGCACTGGACTTGATTTTTTTGTTCACATAATTCACTGGTAGTTATTTTTCATACACCTGTGATGTCATGTTGCCAAGCAAAAACAACAGCTTTTATGTTTTTCACACTGTGGATACTTTTTTCAGGTAAGGTCACATCGATGTCTGAAAGCACTCGTTAGCATGTATACCACAATCAGTCAAAACACTCAACATGGCGGCCTGCGTGATTGACTGTTTGCATCACAGTTGCCTTTTTTATTTGACCAAAGTCAGGAAAAGGTCAAGAATAATGTATTTAAAGATATTGTATGGATAAAGATAGTGTTGGAGCTGTAGTATGACCATTGTGTGTGTGTGTGTGTGTGTGTGTTTGTGTGTGTGTACATGTCCTGAAGCAGCTGTGGTACAGTTTTAACTTTTGAACAGTTCACTTTGCAAAAGCAGATGTGCCGATTTACTTGGTGCTGAGTCTGTTTTGGCCTCACTGGTGTGATATTTTTAAAATGTACATAACATACATGTTCCCAAATACATGTTGTTTTAATGTAGGTAGAATCACCTTCGACATATTTTTGAAGTTTATTTGAATCACTCTTTGTGTGCAAAGGCCTTTATCCCATGCGTCATAAAAACAATTGGGGTATCCGTGTGATGTAGAAAGGTTTTCCCAACCCTGATCCTTTCCTCTTGTGTCTCTATCCTGATGTTGTTTTTTAGTTAAATAGAAAATGTGCATGAAACAAAAGCTTTATATTGCCATTCATAGAAAACATTATCATGCCACTGATCGACTGCCAATGTCTCCGTCAGGCTGGGCCCACGTCGTGTGTGCACTTTACATCCCTGAGGTGCAGTTTGCCAACGTACTTACCATGGAGCCAATCATCCTGCAGTACGTCCCACATGAGAGATACATCAAGGTAGAGACGGTCACTGCTCTCACTGACTTAAACCTGTTACACTGAACAATTGTTGCACTTTTTCACATGAACACAAAGCTCTGCTCTAAAATAAAGTCTGTTTGTAAAAGCTAAAGGATAAACTTTCGGTCTGCCAGCTCTCTGCAACTGCTGTGCTGGAAGTCGAGCTGCTTCATACATTTTCCAATACGTTTACTCTTAGAAGCTCACAAGTTGGTATTGTGGATACGTTCTGGATACATGGATAGTGTGCTTGGTGGGTAGTTGCAAGGTTGCAGGTTCAAGCCCATGGGAATGTGTCCTTGGGCAAGACACACAACCCCAAGTTACTGCGACTGCCACAGCATTAGTGTGTAAATGGGTATGAGAGTGTGAATGTGTTAGTTGATACTGATGGACAACCATTAATGAGTGAATGGGTGTGAATGTGTAGATGTGACCTGAGAGAAGAAGTAAAAGAGACTAGAGAAGTTCAACCTAAGCTCAAGTCCATTTACCATTTAATACGATACATTAATTTGATGAAGTCTGAGTTTAAGCATGTTTGAATTCACGTCATTTTAATCCCATAAAGAATCAGAGGGCAAAGTTGAATAAATAGCTAGTTCATTTCTTTTCTTGCACAAAACTGCTCCTTTATGAGCTTTACCAGTGATTAAGCCATATGCGTTTTAAAGAGCTCAATGTGCTTTTAACAGGTTGAAAGGAATTGGTTATCTCAGGGGTCAGTTTTACAGATTGTTACAGTCTATAAAATTGACATCTTAAATCATGTCTCATTTTCAGCCTGGCAGCAAAGGAGACATGTTCTTCATTGGATATTAGCTCTAAAGGGTCCCTGCTGTGGTGCACATATTTTAGCTGTCATCAAATGCATAGCAGGCTATACTGAGCAGGGCTCCAGACTAACTTTTTGCATTGGTTGCAACGGTGCACCTAAAACATTTTTTATGGTGCACCAGCACAAAAACAGATGCACCCAAATTTTTCATAGTGTCATCTTTAACACCATAAGGTCACCATTTAATCACTCACCATAACTTTTGTATATTGTCAATTCTTTTTAAACAAGAATAAGATTTAAAGAAATACTTGTTTTTATTTGAAGCAAAATTATATATTAGAAGAAAAACAGAGTTTAAAGTGCTTCACTGAATGAGATTGACAGATTTAAACTAAAGCATTAAGCAAAATAAAACATTTCCAAATAAAGGTGCTTGTGCTTAAATTAAAGTGCTTTACCGAACAGAAATACTGAACATTACTGAAAAGCAAGCAGGTACTTTGTCTTTTCCATTTTCGGCTAATTTTTCCTCAGTTACTTTTGTCAACTTAAATTTCTAAGACTGCGCTTACACTTTTTCATGGTGCACCAGTGCGCCCAAGTGAAAAATGTTAGGTGCACTCTCACAAATTTTGGGTGCATCATTTTTGAATTTTAGCAAATAGCCCTTACCAGAGCAACATCTCATGTGCAGCAAACACACAGGATGGATAAAACAGACATAAAACTCTGCCATGTGTCTTTTTTGGTTTCCATGAAATACATATCTGATTAGAATAGTTCAACTTGGGAATTAAATACTTAACAACATGGTACAGGGAAATAACTCATTGACTCTGTTTGTAAGAACCCTTGTTGAACTCACCTGTGCTGTGACTTGTCTCATTTAACAAAATCACAGAAGTTCATGTGAAGTCTCCAAAATACATTTAAAATGATTGGCTAATCTGCATTGTAGTCTTTTTACCATCCATAATAGTGAGTGATGTCATGTTAGTCACCCCTCTGTAAGTGTTCAGTGCGTGAATTATTATTATTATTATTAGCAAATGTGTATACATATAAGTCAATCACTGTTTTATTTTGACGGCACAGCTCTGAAAGTTACCAAAAATATTCTGAAGTGTAAACAAAAACAGCAAGCAAGGTTTTCTGTGTATCCTGAAATACCCTTAAAGTCTTATTTGAAGTTTTTGAAATATAAGGCCTTAAAAAGTCCATTTTTGAAGGGGAGATGCATTTTAATATATTCATTAATATTAATAGTATTTTCTGCAGTTGTTGACACTGCTGCTGGTATCAGGGGAGAGAGGCAGGGGCACTCAGCTTAGAGAGATGTTAGTAAAAAATACAAGACAGAAAGATTAACTTGAAACAGTCAAAGCATAATTATATTCACCCTGAAGTACAAGTGGCATTTCGTGGTGTTTCAATGTGTTTTATCCTGTCTGCCATAATTATGTTGCACCTCCCTTTATACAAAGGTTTGTTATTAGGAAATATGATCATGCATCACTCTGATACAGTATTTTTCCACTTGCCCCTTTCAAACTGCAGTGTTCAGCTTTATTTACTGAAACTGAGTGGAATACAGAGAGAAAGTAAGCCATGAGAAATAGCCACACATTACTTACAAAAGGGAAAAGAATAGCTGTATTAGATCAATTCAGCAAGTGCCGATTTGAGGGACTTATGTCTCACACAATGTGTTGTCAAAGTGATTTTCCCACTACAGTCCCTTTGATGAGGGACTGCTTTAAAAATGTGGAAAACGTGACAGCATGTTGCCATACTGTAAGTTAAAATGAATTTTCATCAGTTTTTTATTGTTTTGTACAAAAACCCTATACATTACTCTTGTGTTATTTTCATATCACAACAGTGCACAATAATTAGCAGTAATTTGCCTTGTTCAGGTCTTAGGATGGTCTTTCAAAGTCTTAAATATGATTGTTAAAAGTATGTAGGAACCCTGCTACTCTCTTCAGACTGTGGTGCCATTGCTGTCTAAGATGGGGCTGAAATAAGGCACATACTGGGGAAATGGTTCAATATGTTTTTGTTTTTTTTCCTATAGGCTGATTCTGCCAGGAGATGTGCTGCTGTTGTCACAGTGTAATCTTTAGGAGACTCATATAACCCCCACTGAAAGAGCGATGTTTGCCCCATACAGGCTGATGCTTCCATTTTTAAATACAGATTTTTTTTAGGAGGGGCCTCAATCCTGTTTGAAATTTTATCAATATGTTGCAACAAAGATGCACTACCCAAAGAAAGAAAACAAAGCCGGCACAGAGATCCTCTGGTGTCACATAAGTTATTTCAGTACTCCTACATTAAACCTTTGTGGCCAGATTTTCTTTAAAGTGTCAGAGCCTTAGCGCCGGTTTAAACCGCATCTCCTTTGTGTGTCAACAACCATACAAAAAAACATCCATCATCTTCATAACTGCACTTTCAAGAAAGCATGATGTAATGAAAAGACATGTGGGAAACACACAACCCTGATTTCTTCCTCTACCGGAAAAATGCTCTCTCCACCTACACATCCCGTACAGACCCAGAGCTGAATGTGGCAAGGTCGCGCCTGCTCTCTGGAGGTTGTTGAAAGTCATTCTGGGGAATGTGGGAGATTTCCAGCAGAAGCAGAAATAGACTAAGCAGGTCAGGGGAAAAACAAAAACTTTAATGCATGCAGTAGTGCTGATGAGAAACGCTCTAAATCTGTATCAAATGTGAAAATGTTAAAAGTCACTGTTTAGAGCTTCTATATTTGAGCGGTTGGCTGTTCTTCCTGCTGTTTTATGACTCATCATCAAATCTTTGGGGACTTTTGCACATTAGTCTCACAGAACAAAAAACTGAAAGTGGTCATTTCAATTTAAGGGGTAGTGGATGCAGGCATTATTTTAAAGATTCTCTGGATTTTAGAAATTAAATATTAAACAGCAAAATTTGTTAGGTTGTAAAAAAGGCACAAGTTGGCATCTAGCACAGAAATAAAGTGAAGTTTAATCTGGATTAGGGCTGAGCTTCATGAAAGATTATATTTGGGTATTTTTAAGGTGAATCTTAATAGTCAATATATATCACAATGTCTTTTTCCTGATAAATAATTTTCTAAAATGATGCTTAATGGAGCCTAAATGTTCAGTATGTAACATAAACCTTAAAATAAACATTTTTTTTATATTTTTGTACTAAACTAACTTTCTGTTTTTTTGTAAAAAGCTAACATTTCATTGATTTTTTTTCTCCAAGTTTGCATGGAGATAATTTTGTAACTTTATTAATGGCAACTGTTTGTTCTCGGTTGCCATGAGAACATGTAGTGACTTGTGAAAGGTTGTTGGGTGAATAAGCAGAGTCTACTAATGCTGTGCTGTTTCTGTATCTTCATATTTTGAGCAGCTTTCTTGTGACAGACCACCTTTAGTCTCTGCCTGTCACCCAGACTTCCTGTTGTAACTCCATCCCTCATGAGTAGACCCCCACATATTGAAGGGAGGTCTGTTGACTCCTCTGTTCATCAGTGGGACTTCTCTTCAGAATTGAGGACTCAGATTAACCAAACCTCACTCTATGAGGTGTACTCACGATACAACAAACCAGTGTTTCTGTTTTACAGATAAATTTCACATATCAGAGAAAAATTCTCTGGAGGTGGACTCCCTGATTCCCATGAAGCGAGCCCTAGAATGATTTGCATGTCCACAACTCGAACTTTGAACCAGGAATTCCCTTCTAAAACGTTTTGCTCTCTCATGGTGATTTTTACTTAGCTGAAATGCTGATTTTCTTTGGTAAACACTCCTCAGAGACTGAAGTCCTCATTTATCAGCAGTGATGGCTGATGGAGGTGGCCAGGCTTCTCTCGGCTGTTGTATTGTTTACATGAGAGCCCTACGGTGACAGAATTGTACACTGTGCCTTTAAAGCAGGATGGTTTTGGTGCAGAGAGCTACTAAAAGTTAATAATATAGAGTAGGCCTGTGCTCAAAATATCGATACGGCAAAATATCGTCCCCCACTCCTTCAGGATATGTGTATCGATACAGATTCCTGCAGAATCGATACAGCCTAAATATTTTGACAGTTGTTGTCAATACACTTTTGCTAATGTTAACAGTGGCACAGTTCAAGGTAGAAGACGAGCTACATAAAGTATCGGGATACGTATCATATTGCAGCCTTAGTATCAGGATAGGTATCGTATCATGAGATTGCTGGAAATACCCAACCCTAATAGAGAGATAGATCAATCCTTACAGAATTTTAAGTATCCAGTAGCAGTGTACATAGTGCAGCCCACAAAACATCACAAGATACATGGAATTTTAATCATAAACTTAGGCTCCAGGAAACTACTACTTAGTCCTACTACTAATAGATATTGTGCAAATACTCGATATGTCTCCCGTGCCTCATTCCCTACTCTCTCTCCATTCTCCATCTCTGTCCACTCTCCTGTCTGAACAAAAACCTAAATGTGCCTAAAGAAATCTGTTTAAGACTCACACCTCAGGCTGCTACAAGCCCTTACCCTGCAGTCTGTGAGCTGACAGTGTAACAGAGAAACTGTGAGCTCTCTCATTAGTATGTTGACTGGCATGTTTACATATGAGGCCGACTGATGACATACAAAGATAATGGGACCTCACACAAAGTTGATACACACAGTGACAAAGCTCCTTTTGTAAACGTGTCATTTTTGGACATTCAGAGATGAATTCAACAGGCATTTTTTTCAAACCGTTGAGTCTGAGACTTCTTTCACGTTTTCCAGCTTTTCCTGTCTTGTATACATTTGAACCTTTAATCCTCCGCTCAGTCTGTGGTGCTTTCATTCTGTGTATAGCAGGAATAGTGAGCTGTGTATGCAGTATGCATCAGAGCCGCCCTTTAGAGCAACACACATTACAAAGAAATCAATATTTGGAGCATGGGCCCATCAGCCAGTCGCAGGCTTGTGTGTTTATATGTGGGTGTATGTGTGTGTGTCTGCGTACGTGCCTGCATATAAATGTACACATGTGAGTGTTTGAGTGCCCAGTCTCATATTACTGTGTCAGCTACAGTAAATTGCATGCAGCTTTCCCCCCGTCAGAGCCATTCATCCACATTTTGCAGCCTGCATTCCTAGACAGCGCTACAATAGACAGTGAAAACTTGAGAAGCCACTCTTCCTTTTAACGCGCTCAGTGAAGTCGTGTCTCTGGCCTTTCATTACACAGCAGACATCCTCAGAGGGGAACACAGAGCAAAGTAGGATGTGTGTGGTGTAAAGGGAAGACAGAGGAAACAGGAGAGAAAGAGCGAAACAGAGAGGGCTGCAGCAGAAAGGTAGAGAGCCCGCTGTTCCTTTGTCCCGCACCTGTTGCTAGGCCTCTCCTGCCCCCCACCAGTCGACCCCACTCACTGGGGAAAAAGCAGCAGAAGAAGTACAAAAGCTCTGGCTGATCGTGTGTGTGCTTAAAAGCTTACATGTATTTTGCAGACCTGTGTGTGTTTGTGTGTGTGTGTGTGTGTACAACAACATGTCAGTGAAGACTCATGCTTCAGACTCAGACCGTTTTGTTAAAAACTCAGCTTAGGGCCGGAAAATATGGACCAAAAATCATAGGGATTTTGTTTTTGCTCATTCAGGATACATACATGTTTTATACAGACATATATCAGAATTCTTTCTGCTGAATAGAAAAAACAGTGCTCACCACAATATCAGAAGTATTGACTTCGATATGTTTGTTGTGAAAATTCAATAATATTAAAGCCTGTTTTGCAACAAAAATAAGAGTCAGCAGACAACCAGCTAATGGGAAACTTCATTTCTAAGTGGCCATGATACTTGAAATGACACAAAACCCACAGTGTTGAGATTCACCTTAAATCGGCTCACACCTACGGTACACTGATAGCGGCCATGGTTACCTGATGCTTTCATTTCAGAATTAAGTGTTCGGAATTAAATAATTGGGAATAAAAGTATTCTCTTTTGTGTTTACATGGAAAAAACATGTATGTACCTTTATTCAAGTCTGCTTAATGTCTGGGGCTTGGGTTCTAATTGAACAGGGAGCGGACATGACGTCTACCAGAAGAAAACAAACTCTGTCAGGGAAACCTCATTAAAAGGTCCTTATTTTTATGCTTACGTCCATCCACTCTTCTTCTTATTTCCAAATCTTCTAAGGCTCTAACTAAAGATATCGTCTCAGCTTGAGTCCAGCGCTTGCTTTGGGCAGCCATCCTGTTCATGTCAACGTCTGTGTGCGTTATTGTGACAGGACAACAGAGCATACACAGAACAACCGGAATCAATTTAAAGTGAAATGAACGTATACATGATCGAGGAATCAATTTGCATTTAAAATCAGAATAAACCAGCGATCACATTGGAATTAAGTTTAACTCTGAATGGTCATTTTCATTGACCAATGATGATTGGTCTTGATGTATTTATGAGGTAATTTTTAATCTTTTTAAAGAGGATTCAAGTTTTATTCTGAATATAAGTGGAATTTAATAGGGGTGGGAGAAAAAATCGATTGACATAAGTATCGGGATCTTTTGTTTGATGATTTTTAAATCGATTTTTTCTCAATTTTAATCCTTTAGTTTGGCTAATAAGTTAACAAGCCACTTTTAATTGCAATCCAGGCTTTTGAAGAGAGAGTATAAACAGCTGGTTAAAATATATTGCTGAATAAATCCTAAAAACGGACTCATATGTTATGTGTATTTTTCCTGATAAAGTGTGTAGGCATTGTCATTGTTCATCTTTTTCACTGGTGTTAAAAAAGCTAACTAAAGATTGCAAAAATCGGCAATATCATAGAACCGCAGTTTAAATCGAATCAGCACCTAAAAAATCGAATCGGGAGAAAAGAGTATCGTCCCAGCCCTAGAATTTAAGCTCTCACGTAATCATATCCACTGTGTCCTAAATGAACACAAGCGTTGGATGTTGCGTCACGTTACGCAGCATTGCGTGCCTTCTGTTCACACTGCATCCATCATAAGTGGTACTCCGTGCCTCGTGTTTCCCTCTATTTACATTACATGAAGTGTCTTCACTGTACTGCTGAAGAAATGGATGTGAAGTGATTTGTTTTGATGAGTTAGCTTCAAAGGCTTGTCAGTACCCAGCTGTATGAGGGTCAAACTCTTTCCCTGTGTTGAACGTGAAAATAAATCCTTTCATTCACTGAAATAAATGGATGCACTACTCTGTTAAAGGAGACATATCATGCTGATGCATGATTTAATACTTACATATAATATAATAAATTTGAAAACAAGACCTTACACCCCCTTAATTTTCACCAACCAGCAGTATATAGCTCCCTAGCTCACATTCACTCATTACCAGCTCTGGCCTGTAGGGGGACTCAATACGCGGTCGCTGCTTTTAGCCTGCCAGAAAATACAGTAGAAGAAGAAGGACAAGCTGGCTCTACCCCCGATAGAACTGACCAATCAGAGCACAAAGGGCTGTGACGTTGCGAGGTAACTGTAGGTCATCCTGAGATCCGAGCTTTTCAACGAGACCTTGTTAATGGCCTAAAATGAGGATTTTGAGAACGCTATTGTGGGGCAATGAAGGAACTAAATGACTTGTACTGAGGGCAGAAATGCTTTACAGGCATCCTAGTCTGGTATAGTGAAAAGGAGAAACAAGCATGATATGTCTCCTTTAAACAGAAAAACAGGCCCGTGTCGTGGAAAAGACAAAGAAATCCTAGTTAATCCCTCCTGAGCCCATTTAAAAACCTTTCCTCACTCTTCACTTACGTCAACACATATCAGTGGAGAATAGATGCAGGGTTTTGAGGCAAATACGTCATTCTACATCACCCACAGTTTAGGCACTGGCATACTATTCCATGTAATCACCCCCATTTTTTAAGCAACAGTCATGTCTTTAAGACTAGTCCTATTCAACGATCCTCGCTACTAATTCTAATATTACTATCTTGGACGTATCTTTTCGCTAAATCAGTTCAAAATGGCAGAAAAGAAGATGCAACAACAAGTGAAATTTGGGGCCACAGATAATGAATAATGCTGAAATAAAAGCTGTAGCCACATGCTCTACAATGTCAACTTTTTCCCCTGCAGCATTCCCAAACATCTGCAAAACAGTTTAGCAGTACAAAGCAGCGATCACAGAGCAAATGGCACTGTTTGAAAACCCCATCTGTTGTCTTGACAAGCCAAACATCCTAATCTTTTACAGTATAGCTGTGGCTGGCCTCAAATTAAGAAGTGTTTTATCTCAGCCACAGTGCAATCACAGTGGTTTCCCTTTAATGGCCGAGTAACGTGAGCGTATGAGTTTGCTCCACTAACACAAGAGAGACACATGGAGGAGGAGACCTCCCAAGTCTATCAACTGCTTTCCATATGAACATGCTTTTTCTTTGTTTTTTTTTAAATTGAGGACCAGACACAAGGTTAAACTGACTTTTCTCTGTTTCATCTTCTTTTCTCTTCTCCTTTTCTTCCTTGTTAGACCTGCTATATCTGTGAGGACCATGGGAGGGAGAGCAAAGCTGCCTGTGGAGCCTGCATGACCTGCAACAGACAGGGCTGCAGACAAGCTTTTCATGTCACCTGGTAAGAGTTAGGATGTGTGCTGCGCATATGTTTGGGTTGGGGGGTGGTTAAATAAGATGTCTTCATGGAAGGGGTTCATCAGTCAAAACTGACTTTTGCCAGACAACTTTGAGAAACAGGTTCCTGAAACTGCAAACAGGGTTTGAACAATATACAAGATAGGACAACTGTCATGGTACTTGGCTGACCGCAACATGGACATTGACTTTCCAAATGCAGGAGGCTCAAAATTTATCTGACTACTTCTTCTTACTGATGTAGCCATGTGCAGGGACATAGAAAAAAGTGGTACTTTTTCATAAAATCAAATAATCGACAGGAAAATCATAATTGGCTTTAATCAGAAGACTTTTGAGGATGCAAAGACCTTTTTTACATCATTATATATATAAATGTTCTTTTTCCATTCTGTCTGTTTTTTACAGACATAAGATCAAAGTTGTTGCTTTTATTATTTATTTAATTTCAATTTTAAGTCAATAAAAGTAATTCATCACTAGCTCACTGATTAGTTTAAAGGTTTAATAGTTAAATGGCATATAGTTTTATGGTGACATATGGATATTACAAAAAAATTACAGATTTTGAAAAGAAGATAGACAAAGAGTTTTTCCGTGGTTTAATCCACCCCTCATTTAGCCACCTCAGGGCTCTGTAGTTAACACCCTCCCTCATGTTTCCTTCCAAACAAATTTGTGGCAACAACTGTAGAGCTGTGACATTATTTTAAATTAGAAATACAGAGAAATTTCCACTGTCTTCTTGATGGTAAGCGCTGCCGTCCTGCGCACAGGCCCACTTCTCGGCACACTTTGAGAAATTTCTGTGCTGTTGCAATTTTTTGACATTGCGAGGGAGAGCTGAGCAATTAAACGAGTTTCAAAAGCTGCTTCCCACAATTATGAAAATTGAGTTACAAAGATTCAGTACATATTGTGCTACACATCATGTTGCCCTTGTTGTATCTTTTTTCCATCCTTCATTATTTCTGGTACTACTTTTTTTTACACAAATATTGATATTAATTGCTCATTCTTAATATTCATAATGATGCTGTTGATAGTGTTTATGTATAATATTTGCATATGGTGAGTGTTGTAAAATCTGTGAGTAGTAGCACTTTATAACCATGAACTCGGTGTTTATTAAAATAGTCATTATTATGTTTTGCCATCCTCAAGCAGCTCTACTCTGAGGAAACTATAATTGAAATCAAAACCAAAGCTTTGTGTGGACAAATCTAAGATTTAATTTTACTGCCGTGTCCAGCCTCATCTCTTCCTGGCTTATTTAACGGGCTGTATGTTTTACTGTTTTCAGCTGAACAGCAAGGAAACATGTTACGAGCTGTGTCAAGTTAGTTTTGATGTCTTGGTTGGTCATCTGTCTGTTGCTGTAACATCACACAGTTTTTATATCCTCTGCTAACCTCACTTAGAAAGTGCTGCTTCCAAACTGAACATGTTTGAAACCTCTAAATCTTCACTTTCTGCTGCAGACAGCAAATGAGATGCAAAGCCTAGAGACCCCTGCTGATTATAAAGAAGTTTTGCAATTTACAAATAAATCAAATCAAAGTTAAATAGCTAAAAATAGCCCTTATTTTTTTGTTTGTTTTTTTGTTTTATTGCATATCATTACTTCTTTACCGATGAAGATACTTGCAGGTTTCCCAGTGTCCAGGGTGTGATTATTTAAAACAAGACTCTGAACCTAACCCAATATCTTGACCATTTAAGTGTGACTTGGGGTCAATCCCAGTTGTCCAAGAGGTGAAGACAGGCCCCTAAGAAACAAGTTGCCACTCGATTCTCGTGACGTCATCAACCAGAGATGCTCACTGGCTGTGTTGTAGGCAGATGCAACAATTCTTTATCCACTTTCAAGATGCCGTCTCCCATGATGTTACCCTTTGCTTGGGCCCTTTAGATTTTCTTTGTTTCCCTGCTACGACACTAAAAAAATCCATAATTATGCTTAATTACCTACATTTATGTACTTCCTTCAGTCTTCCCCCTGCCATCTTGTCTGTGGGTGTGGTGTATCATGGGAAATTTCTCATACTCCTTCCTTTCAAGTGAGGTCCTGGTTTGTCTTCATTTCAAGGGCAGTGTAGCACTTTTCTTTAACCTTACTGAGAAGTGGGATACCTGTTCACTCGACGTGAGGGCTCAAAACCAAGGGCTTGGGGGGAAAATTGGAATTGACCCTTAATACAAGATTTTGCCTTCAGAGGTACTTTTTGTCAATCACTTTAATGTGTAACACCTCCGTGTGTTTCAGTGCCTCTTAATGCCCTGATGTACATAAAAAAATCTATTATTTATTTGGATATACTTTCATTCTTTCTATAACTTCTAAACTAATATGATTAGTACTCTTTTTATTTCTGCTACAGAAGATACTTCAATGCTTCACTGTTCAAGCAGTGTTGCCTGCCAAGTGTTTGATAGTGACAATAAAGAACTATTCTTTTCTATTCCATTCTTTTGTACATCCTTATTGTAGCAGTAGCCTGGAATAGCAGCTTGTTATGATCAAATATTGACCCCAGCGCACCTGTAGCTATTTTTGTTTTCCTGAATTATCACTGACTTGTGTTCTCGGCCTCATTATCTCTGATTATTTTATTTTAATTTGCTCTCTTTATTGCTTTTGTGTTAATTATGGCTGATTGATGCTGAAGTTAAAAACCTAAAATGAGTTTCAAAGGTTGACATGTAGTAGATTCTATGCAGAGATTCAGCATTTGATCCATCCCATCAGGATCAGTCACCAAAAGCCCTCATGTGAAACGAGAGAAGCCCAGGTGTCTGTGTCAGCACTGTGTGTATGTGCATGTACGCGCGCTCACCCGTCTGATCCTGTGTTGCTCTTTTGTCCAGTGCTCAGATGGCAGGTCTGCTGTGTGAAGAGGAAGGCCCCGAAGCTGACAATGTGAAATACTGTGGTTACTGCAAACATCACTACAACAAAATGGTGAGATAAACAACTGTCTGCAAACCAGTGAGCACAGAATACCACAAATAAAGGAAGTAAATTAAGTTACACCCAGAACAAGTTTGTGCCCGGGACACAGTCTAAGGTGTTTACAATAAACATAGCTGGCTAAATTGACTATAAATGCAGCTGTTGTAATGAATGAATGTTGCCACTCTCTCAGATCTTTGTAAGTGTATCCCAATAGCCAAACTAAATAGTCATCTTGTTTGCATTTTGTTAATCAGTCATCATTATTTAGCTTTGAGGGTTTTTCTACCACTCTCAAACTAAATTAAAGCAGCATTGATCTGGATCTTTTATTGTAAAAGCAGGAAACTTATCAGCTGTGTTTACCTTTCAATTCTTGTATTTTTTTTTATTGTTTTAACATCTGAGTGATTAAGATGGAGCCCCATCCACTTCTATGAGTGCTGTTGGAAAGTACATGAAGCAGCGACAGAATGATTAAACAGAGCAAAGTGCAGTTGTTTTGCCCATTGCCCAATTTCTAACATGAAAAGAACCCCTCACATCTTTAGCCTTTAGCAGTAATGACACCATTCATCTTTGTAAAGTTGTAAAAAAAAACACATAATGATGGCAAAGTTTAAAATGTAACAAGCAACCTCATTATATTTCACGTAACAATTTATCATAATTTATACATTCAATTTTGTCTCAACAGAATACTTACAGTGGACATGTTTTGCTATAAAGTGATCTTGTAATACATTAATTTCACTCAAAGTGTTGTAAGGTGTTGTTTTCTGTGCTGATTGAAGTTTCACAAAAAGCAAAAAAAAGCATTACAAACAGAACTGACATCTTTAGAGAAAATGAATCATCTGTTGATTCACATAAGTCACATAGTCAGTGTCTTTCCTGCCAAATGTGAATTATTCACATGTTTTCATTTTCAGCTGCGTAGACTATCATGGATCAGATTTGTAAAAAGAAGTGTGTGTTGTGGAAAGTTACAGACTGCAGCCATTTAGTAAAGGACATCCTGTGGTACCACACAGTTAAAGATTTGTGTACCTGAATCTAGGCCTGCACAATATATCGTTTGAACATCGCCATGCTCACATGCGCAATAGTCACATCGCAGGACATGCAATTTTTTCTTTTCTTTTTTTGAACACGCAAACATTTGTTTTGCTTCATAAAAGCAGCAAGCTGCTCCATCCTCCGCACAGCGTCCCTCTCTCCTTCCCTCCCTCCTGGTAAGCAGTCATCGCCCCCTATGTCAGCATAACACCCTATGATAGGAAGTCCAAACAGCATCGACAAATTACAGATGCAATAACTTCTCACCTGCCGAAAGACATGGTGCCATTGAACACCATCGCTAAAGAGGGGTTTAAAAAAAAGATCTGCATGCTCGACAAGCAGTATGGATCTATTTTGTACAGAAACATGGCCTCCTGAATCCCTTTTATATCCAGTAATCTTCATCATTGGTAGATGAACCCCCTTAGCCTGGATTAAACGGTATTATACAGTGTGTATACAATGGTGTCATTGTGAGTCAACTAAATTCTTCCCAAACAGAGCTATTCAAGTCATCTGGTGAAAATTCTTCTATTTTTAATATCGCAATATATCGCACCCCCCAAAAAATCTCAATGTCAGTTTTTTCCAATATCGTGCAGCCCTACCTGAATCCCAAGAAATGTTTGATCGTATTATGAAAAATGTTGCTTTCTGAAGTCATCTCGTTTTAGACCTTTCTGTCTTCTAATGTAAACAGTCAAAAAATACTCTTGTTTATTTCTTGTTCTTGTTTAATCCTGAGGAGTTGTCTGCCCAGCAAAAGAAGCCTTATTGCACGCAGAAGATGCCATGCTTTGTTTCCTGTGTCTGTTACACCTGTAATCTTAACTACGCTCACTTTTTTTGTATTACAGCAGAAGAAGCTACGCTCCAGTGAAAACTCAAGCAGCTCTTACAGTCATTCCAGAGGTCGCTCCAGCTCCCCGTCACAAGAAAAACACCACCACCACAGACAGAGGAAGGTCAGTCATGGTGAAGAGGTGTGTAACTGCAGCAGACCGTGTAGAAGTGTTTGGTAACAAGATTACTATCATTTAAGAGTCACTAATTACATAAGTGCATTCCATCGTCACTTTATGAAGTAACACATGAAAGTTTAACCAGAATGAAGACTCAAAGACTGCTATACATCCAGCTCTGAACAGCAAACTGCAAATCAGCAAACGGGGATAATTTCTTAGAGTAAATGACTCTGTCCATTTATTTGTTTATCCAGCCATCTGTAAGCAAGATAACTCAAAATGTTCTCAGCACAATATGTTGACTTTTCAGGGGATGTTTGTTATGGCACAAAGGAGAAGTGCTAAGATCTTACTAACGATCTGAAAGCTGATCAAAGAATTTGCCATAGAATTTGTTAACAATGCATGATAAGGCAGTTTCCTGCATATTTCTACTAATTACTGAAAAAGTTCAATGGATTTTAAAACAATTTTCAGAGGATGTGGGTCATTGCACAAGAAGGGTGATTGGATTTTGAAGGTAATCCAGTGTCTGGATGTAGGTTTTTAATGGATTTGTTAATATTGCACAACAGGGCAGTTTTACATGTTTTCATGAATAACTCAGCTAACAGTGAAATGCCTTGGCAGAAGTTTTGTGCTGTTGAAGCTCTCCTAGTTAGGTACTTTAAGGAAAATTTAACTGAGCAACTGACTACATAAACAACAGCTCTAATGTGCTTGATCATTTGTTACAAAAAAAGTAATATAATGTTTTAGATTGATTTTTAATGTATACACCACATTTGTTGTTAAGTAGGAAAAGACGGCACACTTGATACCAGAAGTCTTGGTGATGTTGAATGAATCTTTGACTCATAATTCAACCATTTGCCACTGAAGACAGATTGTTATCAAAACCTGAAAGAAAACAGAAAATAAGTTTTAAACACAATTTCAAAAATGTGTGTGTAAGACTGTTTAGTAAATGCATGTTTGAAACTCCCATCTCTTCTCAAACATCTGAACTCTGTGTATTCATATTTATTAAGAGTCATAAGGATAAGATTCGACCAAAAGAGCGTCACAAGAAGTCCTCAGACAGCTTGAGCTCTTCAGTAACAAGCAGCAGTATAGAGAAGGTAAGCAGATCTGACCCATTGTAGAAACATCAGAAAAGTCAATGAATGATACTTATGTTGTAATAATGTCTTTGTCATTGTGCAGATATCATCCAGTCACCACAGCAGCAAGGACAGCGAGGGAAAGTCAAAGAAGCTGAGTTCACACAGTCACAGTCATCGCAGCAAAAAGACAGGAAGTACCGGAAAGAGCTGCTCCTCCTCCTCCTGCTCCTCTAGTCCTTTCAACACAGGTAACACATACACTGTCACACACAAAGTTTACTGATGCATCAAGACTCTCCGTTATTTACTTCCATGGGTATATTGTGTAATATAAATACAGCCTCCACCCCTATGTGTGTTTACTGCTTGTCACCATCAGATCAGTGACTGTATTGAAAGGCCTGTAACCCCTCCTACACTTTCCCATCAGGCATCGTTTTGGTCATCCAGTCATTGCAGAACTCATTATCATAGCCATCTGTAACTTCCCCATTGCCTCAGACCCAAGCATTTTCAAAGAGGAGGGAAAAGAGCTACATCTTATCCTCTACAGAGAAAAAAAACATTTTTTTAACCTCAATTAAATCTTTGCTTAGTAGACACCCAATACATGAGGTAAACAGTCCAACACACCAGAACATGGGGCCTTTAAAGGAAAAGTCCAGAGCTGTTAAGGTACTCCCTGTTCTGCCTGCTTGTGCTTCTCTTCGCCAGAGACTGATTGACTTTTAATATTCTTCACCATTAGGTTTAATTAATACATTTTTGAGATTTCAGTTTTTGTATTGTACGCAAATGTAATCCTGAGGCACTGTTGAAAGTAATGAAATATAGTCTTCACTCTTCAGGTGGCCCTCACAAGTATCTTTACAGGTCCAGTCAACAGTATATGCCCTGAGGGGAGGGGAAGTGAAGCGTGCGTTGTCCCCATCGTTAGTGACCCCCTCAGAGCATTTTCCCTAGACATACGTTCCTTTTTATTCAGGAAAGCTTTTACGTAATGTCTGCCATTTCCGTGATGTTTCGTGTTTATATTGAATTCCGCATTTCATGTCAAATTCCCCCGGTTCGATCCCCGGGTCGGACAGGGGCCTTTCTGTGTGAAGTTTGCATGCTCTTCCCGTGCCTGTGTGGGTTCTCTCTGGGCACTACAGCTTCCTCCCACAGACCAAAAACATGCTCATTCGGTTAATTGGTCACTTTAAATTGTCCTTAGGTATGACTGTGAATGGTTGTCTGTCTCTCTTGCCCAATGACAGCTGGGAAGTCCCCCCCCCCAAAACCTGAAAGGGACAAAGAGGTATAGAAAATGAATGAATGAATGTCAAATTCCGTGACTCTGTCCGTGATTCTGTGATTTCATAGATTTTATAGGATCCAAGACATCAGTAGACACCTTTCTCTTGTATTTGTTTGCATACAGCTGCAGGGGTTAGATGCTGCCTTTAAACCCTTAGTCTCAACCTAGGTGATAATTTACTTAGCTTTTACTAATGACCTTTGCATAAGAATGTTTGTTCAATTCTTTTTTAACTTGATATCATCATTTAGAACATTTTTAACTGGTGTCCATGTTTCACAGCAGTTTACTGTGTAGATCCAAAGAGGGGCGTGACTGTTCCTACGTGAAACATAGGGGGGCTCTTAGAAAAAAGTTTGTGAAATGACTAAATATACTACAAAGATTGTGATTTTTTTACCTCTGCATTGTCCCTGCATTGATCTCTGTTGTGTCAGCTACAGGTGTGTTTCTTGTTTACTTCATGAATCATGTGACGTTATCAAGCTCAAGCACGATTAGGGCAGGGTGGGTGTGAGTGAGGGCCAAAGGGGGACTGGGGGAAGGGAGTGGGCTAAAGCACTGCACCGTCACTCTCTCCATTGTGAGTTCACTCTAAGGTTCAATACTGGGGTGAAATAATGATTCAGGCATGCAGTGGTAGAGATAAATCCCAGTCTGAGTTTGACTACCGCTGTTGTCTTTCTCTTGAAGGTGGCTCGCTGTCCTCCACTCAGGATTTTCATCAGTACACATCGTCTCGACTGGAGCGTGACCACGACCGAGGTGGTGACGACCACAGTGGAGAGGATCGAAAGGAGCGCCACAGGAGGCCAGCTGTCCAGGAGGAAGAGGACGAAGACGAGGATGAGAAGGAGGAGGACAAAGACGAGGAGGAGGAGGAGGATGAAGAGGAGGAGGATAGTAAATACCACAAGCCACCAGCTTTGACTCCAGCTGATGGCCCACTGGCAGCTTCACAGGGTCACGACCGCTCAGAGGGAAACTCGAGCCCCTTCGAGAATAAAGTCACGATTTCCACCTTTGGTTCCATCATGCGCATCACCTCCTCGTCCAGCACCAAGATCCGTAAGATCTCCTCATCAGGGGACTACAAACCCTCCAAATCTCTCTGCAAACCATCTCAACTGAGCACGCCGCCCATCCTGGAGGAGGCAGACTTGGAGGAGAAAGCCACCCCCCCACCGCTGCCCCGAGAGAGGAGGCACCGCGGCAACAAGAAGAGCAGTCACGGCCCGGGTCGCCCACGTGGGAGCAAGAACAGAGAAAGGAGGGAAGAGGAGCATCACCACCACCATCACCACACGGCACCTCCTCCTCCACCTCCTCCTGCCTTAACCTCCTCTCTGTACCCCAGCCCATCCTCCATCCCCCACCCAGCTTTCCCCTCCACGCTCCCCCCCACCACCGTCTCTTCCTCCTCTTCTACTTCTTCCACTTCTTCTTTCTCCTCCTCCTCTGCAGGCAGTTTTTCCACAGGCCGCAGCAACTCGCTGCTCGGCTCTGGTGAGTCTCACTGAGTGGGTGTGAGTGTGGTAGCCCTCTAGCTTCCTGTGTGCATGTGAGCGAGCTACATCACTATCTGTTTGAACGCAACCTTGTTCATTTGCTGCGTTACTTTTATGTGTTGAAATGTTTCCATCACACAGGTGCTGCTGAAGCTCCATGAAAGCAGCGTATCTCTTAGTCACAATGAACGTGGAAAGAAACAGACATTTGAAGTCAGGGCCTATCAGCTTTAATAAATGTCGTGCTTCATGATGATTATTTTGTAAGAGCTGCTGTAAAAGTCAGAGGGTTTGGTAAATCTGTGACGCAGTTTTGAAAGTAGAGAGATTGTCCTTGATAGTGGTTTCAGTGTGAGTGCGTCTCTGTTGGGTACGTTTCCTGCCCTACTTACGGATCTTGTCTGCACAAATGTACATGTAGGTATGTTATGGCTTTTGAGGTTATAACTTGTGAATGTGTTCTGAAGATAATCACATCCATCCAGAGGTTACTAAACAAAACACTTTGTCTTTGACATTTTTTTTTTTTTTGAGGAGGGGGTCGTCAGATATTTTAAAGGCTTTCAAATAGGGTTGGGTGCCATTTAGATTTTCCTGATTCTGCGTATCAGTTCTGGTTAATGATGTTTCCACTGTCTATTGGAGTTCGGGTTTTTTCAAATTTAATAATGTATGTTAAACATGAGTCATGCGTGAGCCATGCAGTGCTACAGACAATGGCTATTGAGAAAGAGATATGCTCACAAATAATTAAATAAGGAAAAGGAGAGAAATTATGAGAGACACAAAGTAAAGATTGGATACATGGGTTACAGTGGCACATATGACACCTCGTATACAGACCGTGACGCCCAGAACTGGCCTTTGTGAATCACGGGCTAAGAAGTTAACTAATTGGATCAGAGTTTTTGAGTATTCTAGGCCTGTCACATTAACACATTTTGCTGGGCGATAATTGTCCCAAAAATTATTGCCGATAAACGATATTATTGTCAATGTTATTTTGAAACATCATTTTTCCATTAATGTAATTATGTGTCGTAATAAAGTGAGTACACCATATAAAAGCAATGAACTTTAATTTCTTAAGAGTATTTAACTGTAATTGGAAGGTCAAGAGCTTTTAGATAAAATGAATTAAACAATATAATAAACTAAACAGACAGAAAAGAGGGGAAAAACAATGAATGTGAAATGGACTTTCTTTTTGGGAAAAACTGCACGTAAAAAAAATCATTATAATAAGCAAAAACAACACAAATAAAATATCCCCTTACCCTGTAAAGAATAAAAACAAACTAAATAATGAAAACAATAAATTAAATGTAGTTTATTCAGTTCAGGACTTGTTTGTGACATATACTTTCTTCCAGTCAATTCGTACTGTCTGTCAAATGTTCGTAACATGTCCTGAACTGCTGGATTTTTAACCGTATTGAAGGGCAACATTTCTTTTGCGATGTAGTGAACGACACTGTCTGTGAGCACACACCATTTTGCGCCGTGTTATTTATCATTACTTTGTCGACCAAACAGCTCAGTAAGCGCTAACTGTCGGGATGAAGGCTCCGCTGCTCTCTCTGTGAGTCCTGACCTCAGCCCGATAGAACACCTTTGGAATGAATTAGAGCGGAGACTGAGAGCCAGGCCTTCTGGTCCAATATCAGTGTGTGACCTCACAAATGCACTTCTGGAAGAATGGTCAAAAATTCCCATAAACACTCCTAAACCTTGTGGACAGCCTTCCCAGAGGAGTTGAAGCTGTTATAGCTGCAAAGGTTGGACCGACGTCATATTGAACCCTATGGATTAGGAATAGGATGTAACTTAAGTTCATACACGAGTCGAGGCAGGTGAGCGAATACTTTTGGCATTATAGTGCATGTCCCAATGGGAGAAGCTCAGTGGAGCAGTTTGAAGTTGGTGTGCATTTCACCTTTTTGAGCTTTGTGGTGTGGATTAGACACCATTTCTTTCAACAGCTGCACAGATTTAGCCTCCACAAAAGCAGCACAACCCCTTTGAGGATCTGGCCCACAGTACATAGTTGGGATTATTGAATAAAACACAAAATCCCCTCCAAACATGTGGGCATCACCCCAAACCTCTTCAACCATGCCAGTAAAAAGTTTGTGTTGTTGTGACTTTGAATCAGAGGCACATCTGTGACCACCATGAGTTGTTCACAGTGTCTGAAGTTGCCCTTGTGCTGCTGGATATGTTCCCACTAAAGCAAGGGCATGCCGGATCTGCTAGGCCCACATTCAGAGAGTTATGTCTAGGCTTTTTGGGCCCTGATGGCTCAGGTAGGAAATAATTAGATGTGTTTGTGCATTCTGGTTTCTATTTTGTGTGAATATGAACATAGCACATCACATAGATATTTAAACTGTGCAGTTTTGCAAATTACAGACACAGCTTATAAAGTGAGTAATAGCACACACAAGCATATTTTGTTTTGTTCTGTTAATTATTTTGCATTGGTCAAGCAGAGGAGTTTAAAAATATTTTTTTCTCTCCATACTCTGGATGTAATGTAGTTTTTTTTTTTTACAGACTAAATGCTGTAGATTACGTGTGGGCAACAAAACTGTAAAATGTGATTTTACAGCCTTGTGCATCAAATGAAAGGAGAACCTAACAGCCTCTGCATCTCTTTTTTTTCACAGGTATCTACTCCAGTCTCAAGGAGCCTCTCACACTGGGCGGGGGTGTCTGCAGCACCCCTCTGTCTCTGGGTGGAGGGGTGTGTAGCACCTCCTTGTCTCTGGGAGGGGGTATGTGTAGCACCCCTCTCTCCTCAGGACTCCTCCCATCACACGTTTCCTCGCTCTCACTTCCATCCGTCAACACCGTGTCAAACACACAGGTACTTCACAAAGAGAGATCATTCAGAGCTCTTTAGATCAGACGACACGACCATTATCAGAAGTTCTCTCCTCTCTGTTGGCTGCTCATCTGTCCGCTCTGTCATCAGTAACACTGAGCAGGACGACTTTGTTTTTGTAGTTTCAGACAGGTTTATGACTTATTCAAAGGAACTGCTTCAAATAAAAATAGATCAAGACACTTTTTAGCGTTTTGCTGCTATTCTTAGGAAGGCAGTACTCAGCATTAGTTTAGTATTTTCATCCATTTTTGGACATGATTATTATTTTTAGACACCTGAGCTGGATCTGTTAGATGTCATCATTCAAATTACCTCAAATTTTACTGTATAATACACCATTTGAGAATCATAAAACCAGTGTTGTAAGGACACAGACTCAGTTGAGATGTATATACTACTGTATGTTAGAGTGTGTATCTGTGTGTGCAAATCTACAGATGTGTTAGATCATCTTTCATAAAAACAGTAAAACTTAGATATTTTAGAAATCTTTAATTCAGTAAATGAATTCTATTAAAACAGTAAACGTTATTGCTCTTGGACATACGGTCTGAATAGGAATGATACATTTTTTTAATTCACCTTTTTATACTTCTCTCTAAGATGAAGACATAGCACATGTTCATACACCCAGTCCTTTATTTCATGATCTAGTGGTATTAGCTTTAGACATTTCAAACGGATTTTAAAGCCTTGTTCTGTTGATATTTGTCATGGGGAATAAACTTTTTTACTTACATCTGGCATAAAACCAATCTGTTGAATCCAGCTGCTAATCAAGTTTATTAGTCTTGTTAATCAATTAGTATTATTATTAGTCGTATTATAAGTATAATTGTTTTGAAAATACCTTTACGACAAAACTGAAAATTTGTCAAACATGCTCTGCAAAATCACTTTCTTTTAGAAGAATGTCAGGAAGTTAACAAGTTAACTTGAGTTATCTGAAATGTGTATTTTAATTAGAGCTGAAACGATTCCTCGAATAATCGCGATTATTCAATTACAAAATATCCTTGAGGCAAATTGTGTGCCTCGAAGCCTCGTTTGATATATAATTATACATATAAAATATATATCTGGACTACCATACAGTGCACGATGTTTGACACGGATGGCCATTTCTGTGGCACAACGCGCCTGCTACCTCCGCTGCTGCACGGCTTTTAAAATAATGAAGGAAGAGAAAAGAGAGGAACAGAAAGGAGAGAGTCCGCAGAAGAAATGGCAGAGAGTGTCCCAAGTGTGTGGTCACTACAAGAAGGGACGAAAAGAAAGCATAGTGCAGTGTGTCTGATGTCAAACGGAGTTAGCTTAGCACGAGGCTTAGCATGATAGCACGTCGTCAATGCTGCAGCACGGCAACAGTAAACATCCAGTGTATTAAGTCGTCAGAGCGACACAACAGGATGACACTCATGATACATCAACAGAAGCAGCTAATGTGATCAATAACTGAGATATGGGCGAGTAAATAACCTACTTTGATTATGGCTCCGTGTAAAGGCTGGTTCAGAACGTAAATCAGTGCGGAGGCTACTTGCCCAGAATCATGTGTATTTTGTTCACATACTTTTCACATGCAATAACTTTACATTTAATTTGATTGCAGAGAGTAAAACAGGAAACACTGACAGTGAGTAGAGGAAGCAGGTGTAGGGAATGCTTCCATATGTTGTAGAAATGTACATTAGCTAGTTAAATGATCTTAGCATCTAAGGATGATATTATTTGGTCCTAGATATAAAGTAAGCAAAATAAGACCATCAAAATGGTACAGTAGTAAAGGCAATAATTTAGCAAAAAGAGATAAGCATGAATACAAATAAAATAAAAACAACCAAACTTAAAAAAAAATACTGAAAAAGCAAGATATGGCCCAGAGTAAAAATTAAAGTATAGATTTTGATTTTGAGATCCCATTTATGCTCAGGATGTTCAAAATAAGAAAAATAAGTGTGTCATTTTGTGTGTTACTAATAATAATAATAATGATGTGTAGTGATTCAATGTAAAAAAAAAAAAAAGCAGTGAGCGCAATGTAACTGTTATCTGATTACTCGATTATTCGACAAAAATGATAGAGTAATCGATTACAAAAAGAATCGATAGCTGCAGCCCTAATTTTAATGTACATTTTTCAATCAATTTTAACTTGTTGTTCCTACTGCTACTCACTAAAAGTCTTGATACTTTTAGATTTGTTAACTACACGTTAGACCAAATCAAATATAGAAAACTACATTAAATCTCACTAAAGCTAATGACGGAAAAAAGGGACTGTTTTTATTAATATGACCAACTATTTCAACCTTATAGATGTTTAGTTTTGAGTATAACATTTAGCAAATCCTCACCTGAAGCCTGTTGAACCAGTCGATATTTTACAGATTATGTTGTTCCTGATCAGCCAAACAGTGAAAATGTATCTGGACACTTTAATGTTATTTTTTAAAAACTAAATATGCTCAAGAGGAGAGAAGACATTAATATTTCTCAGGTGTTTAATTGAAAGGAAATTTCTGTTAACTGAAGTTATCATTTATCAACCTAGATATTTAATAAATGTTTATTTATGTCTATTTCTTTTTAGCCTATATGCCATCTTTAAGCCTATTTTATATTGTCGAACATCAACCAAGATTCAGTCTTGATGGTCACAGTGATTTGTTTTTTAATGTCGGCTCTGGCAGGTCCATCCAGGTTCCTCCTCCTCCTCCTACAGTCTGACCTCCTCGCAGCCCTTTGCCAGCTGTCTCTCTTCAGCCTCCACACTGCCGCCACTACTGAGCCAAGCCCAGACCTCACTGCCAGGTAAGACCGGGACAGAGCTCAGACTCATTTGCATTTGTTTGAATGACTTATTTAAGTGTTCAATAGGAAAGCCTTTTCTGACAAAGAAGTAGTTTGTCTTTTTCAAAACGTCAATCTCTCCTCAATGTGAACAAGCCTGATGACCTTGTCTTTCTCCTCAGAGTCCGACCTCGACGACTGTCGCTTCCCGTGTCAGGGGAACTCGCCAAGAGAGAGTCTCTCTTCACAGTATGTCCCTCAGTTCATCTTTAAGTTGTTTTTTAAAAGGGAATAATCTTTAAATCTTTATCTATCATTGCTGATAGTCAATATAACATTAATTCCAAAAGTTCATTTTTTCAGTGGACTGAAAGATTGTCTATATTTGTCTGGTATGCTTTCTGTGACGTTATCAGGTATGCAAAATAACACACTGAGCCTCTCAGTGGACAAAACCAGCACTGTGGGAGAGCAAAATTTAACCGGACGTTTACAGTAAAGACTGTTTTACAGTCTCCTTGGTAAATTTGCAGCTGCTTGCTGACACACTCTACAAGAGCGTATGCTTGTCATTCATTAAGATCCTAAAATATGTTAAAAAACAAAATGTACAAGGTTTTAAAAACGGCAGCATCCACTCAGAACCTTGTAAAGGGTCTGCAGTGATTATTGTCTGCAGTTGACATCTTTTAATTAATCAATATCAGGGTTTTCATACTTTTTTTCTTTTATATTTTTGTCCCTCTAAAAAGAAAATAAGTTTTTGCTCAATAGCTGTGTATTTGATATATAGGGCTGTTTAGTTTTTCTAATTTATATGTTGGTTAACAGTTAAAGAGTTTTTGATCTTTCAAATCAGAAGGATTAATAAGTAGAAATAAACACAAAGAAAGGTACAAACTGATACACATTTTCTATGCATGGCCAATGTTTGGTAGCTTTCCTTTTGAAAAAAATCTTGTTAAATTAAAGATTACTAACAGAAAGTAACTTGCTACTTCACTACATGATATGCTGACACAAATAAGAAACTGCAGGAGTTTAGTGAAATATTAAAATCCTTTCACAAGTTTCTCTTGTCATTTCAAAGATAGTATTTTGGTGACTGTTCATCTCAGGATGCTTCTGTCACGGTCAGTTATTGTGTCCATGTCAGCTGATTGTACGATGATAATGGAAATTTTTATGTTCAAAAAACAACCAGTGAGAACAAATATGAAACTTCACTGTGTCTCAGTTAAAGGAGTTACTTTATGGAACAGCTGCAGTGATGAACTGAAATCATGTAAAACAATTTGAAGGTTTAATTCTTCTTTAAAACTGAAATATTAAACAGACACAGAATGGAAAAACAAAGAGGAAATCTGTAACATCATGGGTGTGTGTATCCAGTGATGTGTCATTATTGTCTTGTTTCGAAATTTGTTGTTGTTGCTATTATTTGTCTGAGCTTACTTTGCTTTTTTTGCTAAATATATTGTTGGCTATGACCTAAAGAGGCTTCAGGGTGAATTTAAGTAAGACTTTTTTAAAATGAAAAAAAGGGGTGGGACTAGATAAGTTTGTTACTTCTTCCTGCACCCTTTTCGAACTGAATCTGTTATATTTTCTTGCAAAGATTAATGATAGTAGAAAAAATGCTGTAATTGCTATTTGTCTTTGCTTACCTTTATATTTTATTTTTGTTGGATTTGTATAGAGGTACACATATGTATGTTTTCCGTTTTAAGTTTGAAATAAACATTCTTACTAGCCTCATCTTAAGTCCAGAGGGGATAGAAGACCCCCCTATTTTTATCTCAAGAAAATCTATATAGATCAATAGTTAGAGATTGATATTTACCTTGTTTTGGCAGATATGTAAAGTTTATCCACTTCAGTCGAGCATGTCAGAGAGAAGATAAACACAGTGCAGTTATGCTTCAAAGTCTTTTTCGAAGAGAAAAACAAATAGTCATTTCTGTCGACATCCTCCCATATGATAGAACAGAACGCTTTTGTTATGAAGTTTTCCTTGGTAAATTTAAGGTGTGCATCTGGCGGGCAGGAGCCACATATGGCCCTCCTTTACTCATTGTGGCTTGCTAATCACTTTCAAATTACCAAAAATCTGCCATGAAGCATTTTAATCTCATTTGCCACCACAACACCAAATGCAAAATGAATTACGATGGGTGAAATGGAAAATATTTCAATTACAGCCTTTAATGATTTGTTTATTGGATTTTAACAAGGAAGTAGTAATTTTGCTCCAGTTGTTTTTGTAGAGGTCCATTATCAAGCATGGTTAATATTTTAAAAAGGTAAATCAAATTGAGTAAAATAACTACCAACAAATTATTTTTATAACCACTACATTGACTATGCTACATTTGTAAAAGAAAATGTACAAATAAAAGTTCAGTGGAAAGGCTCTGTTGGCTTTCTTCTGTTGTTTGGCTCATTAAATTTAGCAATGTTGTTTGAGTTAGAGCTTGGAAATACAAATAAAATCTCCAATAAAAGATAGATACTAATTATTTTGTAAAATTATAGTTTGTTAAATAGTCCTTTTATTCATAATGTTTTGGCCCTCTGACACTGAGACAACAATAATATGGCCCTCATGCTAACCAGAGTTGCTCATTTTTGCTGTACAGGGTCTTTAAAAAAAAAGCACAAGAAAAGATGAAAATATTCCTCAATGGCTTTTATTGAAGTAACAGTCATAAAGAGAGACTGGGCTGTGACAGCAGGGAGATGCAGCCAAACAGCCCACACACACAGCTAGAGTGAAAGTCAGAGTTTCACAAACTGGAGCTGACATGCAGTCACCAGGCCTCCAGTGTGTTTAAACTCTTAATGTACCCTATGCTTGTTTTAATCTTTCGTGATACTTGATGCTGTGCACCTTCAGGGCTTCTGAAAATAATCGAGCAGAGAGCTGAACTCAGCTTGAACCATAAGATATGTAAAGTTTACCCATAAATCTTTGTAAAACATGTTTGAATGATTCTTTAGTTCAGTAGCTGTTATCTGTTCAGTTTCAGCTTCTTTCATAGAAAACGATAGAAAAAGAGGTGTTGGCTGATAACCTCAGTCGTCTTTGATCTGATAATTCAATTGAAAATGAAGTTTGAGTTTTTGCTTTTCTCTTGACTTCTTGGTTTTCTCCTCCCCCTCACGCAGGTCTCCTATGAGCTGTCTTCCTCTTCTGTTTGATCAGAGGGACGGCTTAGGAACAGGGGTCAGAGCTCGTCCAGAGAACGTCCCGGCAGCCAGCTCTCACATCGAACTTCTGCTGGAGAAACACAGCAATGGAGAGATGGGAGTAAACAGTGAGTGAATTTAAAAACAATAAGCCGCAATTATTTTAGGGTAAAACTCTGTCAAGAAGAGCATGGGATAAGAGGGAAAATGCTATTTATGCTGTTTTCCAGATTTCAGTTTATCATTCCTCCGCTGTGTTATCACAAAACGCAAGATAGTTTGACAGTTGTATAGGCCTGGGTATTCCTGTTTATCCTGTTTGGTAGACAAACGAGATGTTCAGTAGAAAAAATTGCTCTAAAATCCAAGACATGAATGCTTCTGTTGCCAACTCAGAGGTGAAAAACACAGTCCACTAAAGAGTAAATGTCACTTATAAAATCTAAATTTTCTTCAAAAAGGCTAAACTTTATTTTTATAGTCTCTGCAAGCTGATGGAGATCTTGAAACTGACACAACTAAGCTTAAAAATAAGTTTTTTTTTACCGACATGGAGTCATTTTTTGGGCTCTGTAGTAAGCTGGGCACAAAACAGGCTGAAGCACACACTAATTTCTTTCCTATTTCACCTGACATTGACAAAATGACTTGTGCTTAGTTCTCACATTGTTTAAATACCCAGGGGTGTATTGGTCTTGAAATATGGTAAAAGCAAAAATCTGTGCTTGTGGGTTTTTTCACACTTCGCTTATTTTCATACGAGTAACCTATTTTTTTACACAGGCACACGTGGGTACATACCGATTGCAGGTGACAGGCAAATCCACTTAATAGATGAAGCAACCATAGCAAGCAGTTATCCATGTTCCTTTACAGACATTTTGGCTTTAACTGTGTTTTTTTTTTTGTTACTTTTTACAAGATACCACAGATGTCTAAATGATGACATGCACTTGTGCTGCACAGATTGAATAGTACTTGAATTGACAGTAGCAGTTCAGAATGTCTTTACTGCTCTATTTGCTGACTAACAACACAAAATCTCCCATTTACCATGTCAGCGTACATCTGAATCAGGCCTGAGATCAAGTCTGCAGGTGGACTGTGGCATAGTTCCCACATTTGTGTTCACACTAATAAACTAGAAAAGCACTCCGAGAGCGCAGACCTCCAAACAGCACAGTTACAGCAGTGGCTTTTCTGCTCTGATTGGGCAGCCGTCTCTGCTCATGTCTGTCCATGTGGAGAATGGTGAGTTCCATTTACATTGAAACTTGGGAGAGGGGAGTGTGAACTTCATGATCTCTGAGTTATCAGCATTCTAGTTACAAAGTCAGAAAAATGTGCTGATGTACTAGGTTATTGTTAGTCGTTGTGTTAGTAGAAGTCCTCCGCCAGCATTGCAAGGGAAGCTGGGAAATGTATTGACATGGGCTTAGAAACGTTGACATCAGTTTGCAAATAAACAACAATTCCCATGATGATGTAAATGAATGGGATTTGGCGTTATAAACTTAAATGTTTTTTGTGGCGTTCACCTGGTTCGGATCAGCACCAAAATGAATTGTTTTCTTCCTTGGACCAAAACACACCTCTGGTAAAAAAAATTCATGTTAATCCATCCAGTATTGTCTATGTAATCTTGCTAATAGACAAAGAAAGAAACAAATAGACAGACCCTGACATAACCTCCTTGACATGGGTAATTAATAGGAATGGGAGAAAAAATCCATTCACATAAGTATCAGGATTTTTTGTTTGCCGATTTTTGTAATAGATTTTTTTGTTCCAAAATCGATTTTTTTCAAAATTCGTATGTTCCTTTTTAGTCTGTGTTAATAAGCCACTTTTAAATGCAATCCAGGCTTTTGAAGAGAGAGTATAAACAGCTGGTTAAAATATATTGCTGAGTAAATCCTAAAAACTGACTTACATATGATGTGTATTTTTCCTGATAAAGTCTGTAGGCATCATCATTGTTCATCTTTTTAGCTGGTGTCACAAAAGCTAACTAAAGACTGCAAAAATCGGCAATATCATAGAATGGCAATTTAAATCGAATCTGCACCTAAACAATTGTAAAAAAACAAATCGGGAGATAAGCATATTGTCCCAGCCCGAATAATTAACCAGACTGACAATGTGTGTTGGATCCATTCATGGGTCCAAAGTGTGAAACCAAACAGTGACAATCAAAAACCTGGTTTAAAGTCTGAGGTGCAGTATGATCCTGATACTTAGAGGACATGCTGAAGAGATTGGCATTCATAAATCTGTAAAAAGCATCTTTTAATTAATTAAATTGTGTTTTATATTTATTAAGTATTTCCAGTAAAGTACATTTGAAGCACATAAGTTCATGACTTGTATAGCTTTTAAAGCGTTTTAAAGGAGTTTTTGAAAGTTTTAAAGATAAATTAATTAGAATGGAACTGAGTTGATTTCAAGGAGACAAATCATACTGTCTTGCATATTTTAACTGTCAGTCTCCTGTAGTCCAAATTAAATAGAAATACTTTATTCTGCTAAATTCACATCAGTTACTTGTGAGCTTTAGGTTCATATTTTCCAGCTCTCAGCAGCCTTTGACAGAAAGCTCAGTTTTTAGCTTGTGTCTTTTTAAAAGGTAAATGGACTTTTCCAGTCTCTTTAACGACTCAAAGCTGCTTCACTCCACAGATCTCATCTACTCATTCACACCCATTCACTCTCACACTGATGGCTGGAATATCTAGCTGTCTATCTAACACTTTCACACTCTTTGATGCCCATTCACATGCCACTTCCACTGCAGTGGGAGCAACATGGGGATAAGTGTTTTTCTCAATGACACATCGCCATGTGACAGCCAGGACTGGGCTCAAACCTTCCAATTACAATTACAGACTAAATGTACTATCAGACTGCACCATGGATGCAGATTATAGTCTTAACTTCTAACTTCAGCACTCTCTCCCTACAAGTGTTCAAATACAAATACAGCTGTTTGCTTCCATGGCAGGTATTATCTTAATCACTCAATTTGATGTCACACAAGGAGCTCAGATCCTGAACAGAGCGTCAGGTTTCATGATTAGATATGTAGGTCGACTTAAAACAAATAACAGGGTTGGTTTTATTACCTCTGCCAAGGAGGTCATGCTTTTGCCGGCTCTATTAGTTTCTTTGTTTTTTTGACAGGATAACTCAAGAATTAGAGAGCTGATTTGTATTTAATTTTCAGGAAATGTTAGTCATGACAAGAAAAAATTAATGTTTTGTAAAGAATGTAACATTTTGATAAAGGGCAGTTTTCCACATTTTCATAAATAAGTCAATAAGTCCTCAGTCGATTTTTGTGACTTTTTCAGGGGTTGTTGGTAATGGCATAATCAAGGTAACCTGATGAGTTAGATTTGAGTTCTGATCAGAATACAGATTTCCATCCAGAAATTTTTCAATGATTTGTTGACAATATGAGATAGGACTGTTTTCCATATTTTACTAATAACTTGCTTGCCTTTGCGGAGGTTTGTGCTCTTGGAAGACTTCTAGTTTTCCCATTTTTGGCAGGTACATAGATACTTGAGATACCCAAATATAAGATATTTAATAGGGCTGGGACGATATGCTTTTCTCCCAATTCGATTCTTTTCGGGGGGTTTTAGGTGCCGATTCGACTTTGATTGCGATTCTATGAAATACCAATTTTTGCAGTCTTGAGTTAGTTTTTTTAACCCCGGTGAAAAAGTTGAACGATGATGATGACCACAGACTATATCAGGAAAAATACACATCACATGTAAGTCAGTTTTTAGGATTTATTCAGCAATATATTTTCACCAGCTGTTTATATTCTCTCTTCAAAAGCCCGGATTGCTTTCAAAAGTGGCTTATTAATACAGACTAAAATGAAGCATTTAAATTTAGAAAAAAATATTTTTGAACAAAAAACATTGTCCACTTTAAAATACTTTGCTGTTGAAATATATTTTCAAATATATTTTTGTTGAAATATATTTTGATCAGGTCAGTAAATGAGAAATATTGCATATTTGATTTAATAAGTAACCCTAAATAAATACCTGAGCTGAAATGACACTGACACGCTGAACATGACAAATTAATTTCAGGCAAAGGCTGACCTCGTGAACTCTTTGTTTTGAAGATCAATTATATGGAGAAATCAGTTTGATCTGTCTCTTATTCATGTGTAAGAGCTGTAAAGGGAAAAAGCTTAAACTCAGTGAAGATAACAAAGCACCATGTTAACTTTAAGATATTGATTGAACACAGTTGTGAAGTTCTGCACAACCAGGAGAGAGAACAGGTGTAACATCACGGCATAAGGTTGAACAGACAGATGTGTGGACAAACAAACATGCAAACAATCAAATATACAGATATCCAAGCAGTGTCCATTTTGTTGACTAATAGTTCTTGTCATAGTTTTCATCAACAACCTTTTTCCCCTGACGAAAACTAGACAGTAGCTAATAAAAAAGTGCAAATGGGCAAAAACCAAAACAAGATTAACTGACATTTTTGTCAATAAATCAAAACTATATGAAATCAAAACTATATGTTTGACAGAGACTTAATCCAATCAAACTTAGTTTTGTCATGTAGAAAGTAGGAATAGATCCAATCACAGCTGCCTTCGCTTGGTGTTGTTGGGATAAGTTGGGGAGCGATCCAATCAGAGCTGCTCTCTTTATAAACTGATATATTCACGTAGAGCAGGCTCATGTTTGTTGTGAATTCTGGTTTTGTAACTGAGATGCTCTACCAGGCCGCCTAAATAAAGGTGACTGCATTTCACACAGAAGCTAGATTTGTTTCCGTTAATTTATAGATTCAAACTTTACTTGCATTCAGTACAGGGTTATTTAATTTTTCATTTAATCCAAGTGTGAAACGTGACTCCAAAAATTCAAGGAACACAAAAAATGCCTTACAAATTTACACCTCATGGATTAGTCGACTAAATTTACAGTAGATTTGATCGATTGAAATGTTGTGACATTTCATCAACTAAAACTAGACTCAAATTTGAATAATTTAGATGACTAAATTAAGACTAAAGCTAAAAGATATTTTATAGGGATGGGACGATACACTTTTCTCCCATTTCGTTTTTTTACGTTTTTTTAGGTATTCGAATTGAATTGCGATTCCATGATATTACCAGTTTTTGCAATCTTGAGTTAGCTTTTTTAACACCAGTGAAAAAGTTGAACGTTGATGATGACCACAGACTATATCAGGAAAAATACACATCACATGCGAGTCAGTTTTTAGGATTTATTCAGCAATACATTTTAACCAGCTGTTTATACTCTCACTTCAAAAGCCCGGATTACTTTCATAAGTGGCTTATTAATACAGACTAAAATGAAGCATTTAAATTAGGGGGGAAAAAAAACATTTTTGAATAAAAAAATCCATTCAAAAATCTTTAAACAAAACAACCTGATACTTGCATGAATCGATTTTTTTAAAAAGTGCTGTCAAAATGAACACTGCATCCAAACACTGGACTTACATACAAGAACAAACAAACCTTCAGACAGCAGTCTGAAAACAAATACAGGCCACATCAAGATTTATGAAAAATGTATAAAAATGTCAGCCTTTAAAGATAAGTGTTAAGTAGCTTTTTCAAAGACGCAGTATACTCTGTGGTTTGGGAGCTGCCCCTAGAGAATAGAAAAAAATATATGTATGTATATATATTTATATGCATCCTGCCTTTATTTATTTATATTTGTGTCTCATATATATGGGACAGTCACGCTATATTGTTGCTAAAGGTTAACAAATAGTCTGAGCCCCGAACAGTAAAGGTACATCTAAGCTGCACATGCTCATGCTCACCTACAGCTCCCAGAGAGGGAACCACGTGATGCTGTTTAGAGATGATGAATGTACCTGAGGATGGTTTGAGCAACTGAAAATAGCACACTGAAGCAGAAGCCGCTTTATTTCACATTCTTCAGCTGTGATCTCTCCTGAACTCCTGTGCTTACTACCTCTTACTCATATTGTCTCCTGGGACATCAGCTGACGTTTGTTCAGATCTGTTCTTTGTTGCTTTTTCTTTTTTACCCAGGGCTGTCACACATACTACTTTTCTTCCTCTGAATTGTAGTTTAATCCTGTATTTTTTACATCTATTGTCTTTTGATGTCCCCTTGTTGCCATCCTTTTTAAGTAATTAAAAAATGTTCATGTAAAGCCCTGCAGTTACAGCCTTAAAAACTTCTCTGTGTCCAGTGAGGATTCTTTTGTCTTGCTCTCAGTAGAAATAGCGGCTGATGGTTCAGTGTCTGTGGTGCTGGGCACGCTGCACACTCTACTCCATAGAAAATCAATTAGAGAGCGTTTAGAGGATGGGTTGAATTCTAGTTCAGACCTCACAACACAGCTGTTAGTTTGTGTTTACAATAACTTTGTACTCATATTACTGTAATTAATTTGTCATACTGGCACTTGTAGAAGATTGGAGGCTTCAATTTGCAAATAAGCCTTGTTTCTCTTTTTTATGTAAAGGTCAAAACAAAGCAAATACTGCCTTTCTTGTTGAAATGGCTCATATGGAGATAATTTAGAATAATGCAGTAAAATGAATTTTTTATATTCAAGTATATCAAAAATATTGAAACTCAAACCGATCTGAAATCAGATTTCTTTAACTCAGGGCTGCATAGAGTTTATGTACGTATATATATATATATATATATGTATGTATATATATACACACACACATATATACATATACATATACATATATAATCTGAAATCAGATTTCTTTAACTCAGGGCTGCATAGAGTTTATGTATATATATATATATATATATATATATATATATATATATACACACACACATATATACATATACATATACATATATATATATATATATATATATATATATATATATGTATGTATATGTTAAAATGGCATTTAATTAGAAGCTATCATCATGTTCTTGGAATTTTTAACCTATACTCCAAAAACTATTTATAGCAACTGTCTTGAGTTTATAACCTTGCAGAGCAGACGGACCTGCCTGATTCATGTTCTGAAATCCTACAGGATTGGTGAAATATTTCCACGGCGGATAAATGGAACTGTCCATCTGGTACGTCAGGTTACTGAGTTTACTGTGTAAACAATATTAGAAAAGATATTCTCGATAAGCATTAATGACAAAGAATACTCTAGTTAATGAAGCTCAAGCTAGGCAATATTTATTATTTCAACCTTTAACTGTCATATCGAAATCAAGTTCTTCACTGGTATGGTGTCAGGACAACTGCAGAGAAATTTCAACTGGAATTAGTTGGTAGTTTTTCGAACCTTTATTCCAGAGGATGCCCATGTGAACACTGATCCTGAATTGGTGTATTTCTTCTCTCTTTCTTTCCGCTGTGCAAGTTCCACCTGCAGCCTGCCCTGTAAAACCTGAAGGATAAGTAGACCTCTGAACTTTTGGTTTATTTATAGAGGGCAGCAGAGAAATGATTGCTTTCTCTATCAATTTTGGCTTGTTTCAGAATTAAGAAAAAATACAGAGATCCAAAGTTATTGCCCGTAGCGCAGTAGAAGGGAGTAGAATAACGAATCACACAATGAGCAGATTAACTTCAGTGTTTGTAAAACAGGAGGAGTTGGTGATCCACTGTGCTTATCTAAGGCTTGAATGAAATATAACAGAGGATTGAACACACAGACCTCCGCTCTGAATAAACTGGATTTAACTTCAGTGGAAAACTTTATTGTCACTCACCTATCTTAATTTCACATCACTGACTGTGTGCTGTCCCCTTTCTCAATAAAGATCTTACTAAGCATACATCACTTTTTCCGGAGGAGTGGGTAACTGCTGGTTCAGAGGCTCCATGCTGCCCTCCACTGTACTCAATGTGGCCCCACAGACATTTTTAGAAATCTGGCGAAATATTGGCAAATATGATGTCTGGGGCAAAAATGGCACAAGTACACTGACAAACACTTGATATTTTTTTTTTGCATTTATAAAGAAACTCTGTCAAGGTCAATACATTATGCATATATATTTGTGTGTGAGTAAAATAAATCATTGGTTTTTATTTTAGATTTTTGTGTTTCTTTATTTTTCTCCTTGAGTGTATCCAACAATTCCTGATGATGTGGCCCTCAGGCAATGAAAAAAGTTTAAAGTGACCCCCTTGGTTATCAAAGTTTATCTTCCCTGAGTTAAATTTTACTTGGATACAAAGGAGCAGATTTGTCTTGTGCTGTTTTCTGAGTTCAGACCTCCCAGACTCTGCTTGCCTGAATTATTTTCATTCTGATCAAATGCTTGATGTAGGTGTACACTCATCATCATCAGATCACTTCAGTAAGTGTCCATGTAAAGAGCTCATTTGGATATCTGAGCAGAATTATATTTACCAGGTTGCAAAGTGGTAGGCAACCAGGTATGTCCCAGTAATGCTTCTGGGGGCCCGGGTTTGAGTCCAGCTTGGGCCATATTTGCAGAATGTCCTGCCTTACTCCCTCACACCCATTCACAAGCCTGTGGACTGTCAGTAAGGGCACAAGGCACTCAATAAATATGCTTAAACTATACTTAAATAATGAACTAATATAATCACAAATCTCACATTCCCATGCTGTAATGCATGTCAAATGTTAAATGAAACCCTGCGTTGTATCTGTTGTGATTTGTTGTATTTGTTGCCGTTGTTTCTCATTTATGTTGCAGAGAAAGTCTTTTTTTTTAGTTAATATATAATGCAGTTGTACCCTGTGCAGCCTCATAAAAGCTTCAAAGCCCTCTTGTGTCCTGGTTTCTAACTACTGATTAGTGGTCCTTATAAAACCCCTTCAAACACTTTGGTCCTGGTCCTCATTAACAAAAGACACACTGTGTAATGACTTAAATACAGATCATACACGTGCACAGAACAGTCTCCAAAATGTACTGAAATTCCAGAGTGATCTGTAAGTAAATCCACACATTTTTACCCTGATTTAACCTTTTTTCTGCCATAAGTAGGATTCAGTAAAGACTTTTATCACATGGGATGGTGCAGTTGGTGTTATAATCTGGCTCTTCATGACTATAATTCTGCTTCCTCCGTAACATGGTTTCCTCCTTTCTTGTTGGTGTCTTTTTATCACAACAGAGACATAAACTGAGTTTGAGACACCAAATATTTAGCCTACAGGTTCTAAGCCCTTTCTCTCGACTGAATTGTTTAAAATGTGTTTTATACATACTTGTGCATTAAAGATGTACAATGCACAGGAGTTTGTCAGCCAGTTTTGACAAATGAAAGTAACAGATTGCCTCATATTAGGTGTTCAGAACTTCTATTATGGTGCTGTGGTCATAAGCAAAGTGAAACTTACACGGTCAAAGAAAATGAGGTAACATTTTGCCTTTAATCAATTTCACATATATTTTTGATGTAAGTTTTGGGCATTTTGTGCCTTTATTGATGGGAGACAATGACAGTGGATAGGCATGTGAAAGGGGGTTAGAGAGTAGAGGAAAACACTTTGCTAACTGGCCACAGGCAGGAATTGAACCAGGGCTGGCAGAAGTACGGATATGGGACATGCCTGGTTGCTAACCACTCTGCCAAACCAGCACCCTTAGTTAGTTCCATATTTCATGACTGTAAGTTGGCCTGTCACAATTAAAAATTTTGCTGGACAATAATTGTCCAAAAAATAGTTGCAGATAAACTATATTATTGTCAATATTATTTTGAAACATCATTTTTTCATTAATGTAATTATAATATATGTCATAATAAAATGAGTACACTGTAGCAAAAGCAATGACCTTTAATTTCTTAGTGTATTTAACTGTTATTCTAACTGTCAAGTGCTTTTAAATAAAATTAATTAAACAAACAAACAACATAATAAATTAAACAAACCAAAAAAAGAAAATAAAACCCATGGAAAATAAAATGGCCTCTTTTGGGAAAAAACTGCATGTATATAAATAATATACTAATCAAAAACAATAAAAAATAGACCCTTCCTCTGTAAAGAAAAAAACAAAACTCCAATAAAACACACACAACAATAAAAACAATAAATAAAATTGAGTTTATACAGTTCTGGAATTGTTTGTGACATGTACTTTCTCCCGGTCAATACGTACTGTCTGTCAAACGCTTGTAACATTTTCTGAAATGCTGGCTTTTCAACCGTATTAAAGGGCAACATTTCTTTTGCAATGTGGCGAACAACACTGTCTGAGTGCGCCTCATTTTGCGCTGTTTTTTTATATTTACTTTGCCAACCAAATGCCTCAGTAAGCGCTGACTGTCAAGGACAGGCTCCCTTGCACCTCCCTTTCTTCATGGCCACTCCTTTCAAATGAATGCAACATATCGGCTCATCAGTGTTCTTGGCTCACACCTTGTTTATTCTGTTTAAAACCTTAAATATTCCCACACTTGTGCTGTGGCAGCCGGCTTATGAACCATTGCTTTTGTGCCTTCATTCATGCTAGTGTTTGTTTCCTTGTTACCCCTCATGACACTCACTTCAGCTCTGTGTGTGTGTACATGCGAACGGCCCCGCCTACCCCCACAAAGATTGAATGACTGACAGATGGCTCACTCGACTATAGGATTCCTCTGCAGAACAAATGCACCCAGGTGTTGAGAAAGTTGCACAGAGTGAACCATCTTCTCATCCAGCCTGTTTAGTAGAAAGAGAGGAGGGAAGCAAACAGGCATGCACGTGTCAGTTTATCAAGGCAAACTTATAGAGGACATTTTTATTTATTGTGTGGTTAATTGATTTATTGATTATCATGACAGGCCTAACTGTAAGGTTTTTTTCTATGATCCCTAAGGTTTAAAAAAGCATTTCGTTTTTGTATACAGATGGCCCTTGTGCTTTATTCTTAGTCTGTCTATGACACTCTGTCAGAGCTCCTGCCCTGTAAGGCTCCCCTCCCCACTGGGGCCCAGTCCACTGTAATTGGTTGACTAGTCAAGTATATGGTAATTGGTCAGTTCAGTGCTGCTCAGCACCATGTTGTCAACAACTCTGTATTCATTCTAAAATCTCAGTCCTGCACTGGGCTTGCCACAGTGGGACAATAGACTAAAACTGACGTTGAACAATGGTAGGAATGGCAGGTCTGTTTGAGGGACTGGGGTAGCAAAGGTCCTAAGCAGCTGCTGGCACTGCAGAGAAGGAGAAAGGGAGATATCCTGATGCAGGGGACTGTTGTTTTGTTTGCTGGGCCTCTATCACACAGAGACACATTGAAAATACTAACATTATACATCTCAAAAACTTGATTCATTGCCCAGCTCTTCTATGCTCATTGATGATTTATATCCATTTGCTAACAAGCCCCCCATCCTCCGAGGAGATGTCTCTAGTAGGTTTTTAACTTGACAGAGCCTCTTAGTGTTGACAACTTAACACTATGCTGTAAGAATTAAACACTGACAGAATTCTTTTGAGCTGTTGTGAAGATTCTTGTGAATTATTAAATGCGTCATCACTGTCAGGTGTAATATCACCTCACTGTAACTTTCATGCCTGTCAGGGCAGAACTTTGCTCAAGTATTTACTGAAGTAAGGAGGGTTAAGGTAGACTTATTCAATGAAAACATTTACCTTAGA
This sequence comes from Scarus forsteni, assembly GCA_036419115.1. Classification (NCBI taxonomy): domain Eukaryota; kingdom Metazoa; phylum Chordata; class Actinopteri; order Labriformes; family Labridae; genus Scarus; species Scarus forsteni. The sequence continues at coordinate 38,448,208 of JAZDUH010000098.1, forward strand.
AGCTCAAAAATCTGGTAGAACTGCTTAGAAATACAAACATGATTCAGAAGGTAGTAAATGTGGAGCTATTTGGGTCACAGGCTCAGTTTGGTGACCTCTTATATTTTCAGGTACAGCTCTGCTCTCAGCAGCATGAGCTACATACAGGGGCCTACTCTTACCATTTAATGGAAAACATCTGTGGGAGTGTGCAGGACCTTAAAGTGGGCTGAAGTGTAGGCTTAGTGTAGGACATTTTTTTCTGCTGTGCTGTTGGGATAGGCATGTCTCTCTCAAAACTACATTGTCTTATCTTAGATTTGTTGATACAAACAGTAAATGTATGAAAATATTTAGATTAAATATGTTTGCTCTGTAGATATACTCCAATATGTATTTATTTAATCTTTGAGAGAATATGTGTGTTCTGATAACAGCAGTTTCTCAAGATTATTTCAAGACTGAGGTCGAATAGAGACATATCTTGAGTGATATGACAAAGGGCTGCCTCTTCATTGAACAGATTTGTTTCCATGCAGATTTGTGGAGTGATGATAGTGTTTTAGAACCTCTGCCCAGGCCTCAAGGTGGATGCTAGAGTTGGTAGGAATTTAGAGTAAGAGCGCAGTACTGATTTATGCAGGTCTTTTAGGAGCAAAGCAGAGAAAATAAACCTATACATTTTGTATTTAGATAGACCTCTGATTGGTAGGATGTCTGTCAGGTGATTGAATAATAAAGCATGTCAGGTGTGAACAGAGGGGCATGAGTCGTAAACTTGAAATGATCTGGGGCATTTGTTTTGTGTTTTAGTTCAGCATCTTGCTGCAGACATTTGACTCCCCTCTTTTTCACCTTTATATTTTTTATTTATGTCACTAGGATGCACAATACCTTCAATAAATGTTTCAGGGATCATGATTTATATAAATAAGGCAAACTGCAAACATGCATGCAATGTTGCATACAGTATTGTGGGTTCTTAATTATGTTTAGAAAAAAACATTTTTGTTGAAACAAAATGGGAATATGGCTCCCCCTATAGTATTGTGATATAGTGCGATTGTTTTATTGTCACACATGTATTGCAATACACATCATACTGCCAGATTCTTGCCAAAACACACCCGTAGTATGCTGCTAAAAAGAATTTGAGTGTCCTGATTGTAAGCAGTATCCTGTCTTTGGTTTTATTCAAGATAAAGAGTTTACATGTACACAGAGAAACCTGGACTCTCAACTTCTCTTTATACATGACAAACATTAGTATCTGAGTTTCTGTTAACCACATTTTGTTATCTCAGGCGCCTTTGAGGATATTTTTTATTTACCAAACCATGGTGAAAAACCATTAGAAATCAGGACATGGCTTATAAGTGACATTGTGTCTGAGATCCTGCTGAAGTTTTCCTGGGAGCAATGTCATCTATGACACCCAAAACTGCAGTATCCTGGTTTCTTCAATCAGGAAATGTGTTTAAATGCACAAACACCAAAACAGCGTACTTAAAAAAACAGATCAGTCATAATTGAGATACTTTTGCTCCATGTAAACACAGTCATATTAATCATTTAGTCTTACAATTGAAACTTCATTAGTTAAAAGCCCTAAAATGAAACATCATGCCTCTCTGTCCCTTGCAGTTGTGGAGATGCTGCAGTCTCTTCACTCCTTGCAGCAGGAGAACCAGCGGCTCCAGGACCAGATCCTCAGCCTGACGGCCAAAAAGGAGCGTCTTCAGATGCTCAACACTGAGCTGGCCGTGCAGTTTCCTCCACACATCATCTCTGCCCAGAGCTCCATGCACGCCTCAGCCCAGATCAACTTCTTATCATCCTCCCAAGGTGAGGTTTTCTGTCTTTTTATACTTGGACAGCAAAAAATACCAACATGTCTCATCTGCTTTTTTAATCTTTCCTCTTATCATTTGCAACAATCCAACTGCTAATAGTACCATGCACTGTAGGTCTTTTGGAAGATAAAGAATTTATACGAAGTATCATTGATTTACAACATGTCAGCATCAGTAAGTACTAACCTCATGTCAAGCTTTTCCTTTACGCTGCGTATGCCTCTCCTTTCTTCAGACCCCCTGAGCACCAACAAGAGTCCTCTCTCCAAAAGCTGCTTCCTGAATGAAACCTCTTTTGTTACCTCGTCTGAGGTGAGAGTCCTGTTGACATATTTTGTCCTTTAAGCACAAAAATGCCTCTTAAATTTAAAATTTAAGAAACACTTAGGGATGGACAATATATTATTGGAGAAATTTTGGTGTTGGCAGCAATTTCATATTTGTATCCATATATATGTAGCCTCACACCTTTTTCCAACTCAGGCTTTTCCAATGAAAGGACAAGGTACATTTTCATAAAGTTGAGACTTAGTGCTCTTGACAGAAAATGCCGGCACCAGCAATAAAAGACTTTGAATAACAATAATAATAATACTAAGTTGGCATATCTGACATGAACTACAATATCTTGCATTACTAGCATTACAGCATTGTACCCTAGCTAACAGCCACATAAACAAAACCATTTATATCTTAACAGCAGAGATTTTAACAGAGTGAGAAATCCAAGAGACTGATGATGATGTTTGTCAGCAGTGTTTATTTCTGTCACGGTGCAGGAGCAAGATGAAGAGAGCCACCAGAGCGAGCTTATTAAGTGATTAGCATTGATTTTAGCACGTATTCTACTTCCACTCACTTCCATTAACTTGTTCCCTGTCCTGTCCCAATCAGGTAATTATTAATGTAATCTCCTCCCGTCCCAGGCATCACAGGATTCTGGTGACTCATAAGTGCCTAAAAAAGTCTCCATTTTAGGCCAGAGCTGCCATGAGCAGAGAGAAAACAGAGAAACAGGAGAGGTGGATTATCAAAGTATGGATAAATTAGAGTAAGGGGCTTTGTTCAAGTCTTTATTTAAGACTTGGATAATAAAGACAAACACTGTTGTAGGAGTGTTTCACAGGGCTAAGCTTTTGAAACTTTAGAAACATGCCAGTACCTCCATACAAACATGCACAAAGACTTTGTTTGAAAGCTGCGTGAAAACGCCTTCTTGTGTGTCTCTGCTTAGCCCTTTGTAACAGACGCTACACTGCAAGCACGTTTACTCACTAATGGGTAGTCAAGGTTTGTAATTTACTATTGTTATCTCATGAAGAGCTGAGGAGAGGGACAGCAATGCCACCCGCTTTCTAAATTTCTTCTCCAACCTTTGAAGAAAAGTACATTTAGGCAGATGTGAAGCATCATAAGCAATTTTTTGACAAAGTAAAAATGGCTGTGAATTGACTGCAGCTTAACGCCACTGCAGAAAAACCAAGGCCGATTAAGTGTCCCAATTTAAGAAATTAGAAAGTACGGAAAGTAGTTGTTCTACATTACAGAAAAGCTAATGAAAGGATGGGTACACATGATCAGGAAAATCTGATTCATCCTGTATTTTATTGTTACTAACAATAGTCAGTGTCCAGGAGGCTGTTTTCTGTCACTTTGGCATCAAAATGACGTTGTTTGATTTTACAAAAATTAGGGATGCACCGAAATGAAAATTTGTGGCCGAAGCAGAATAAAATATAAACACTTGGCCGGATGTCAAATACTGAATATCCAATGCGGAGGCAAAGTAGTTCACTATACTTTTTAATAGTGCATAAATAGCTTAGAATAAATTTTTAGACATGCCTTTAAAAGAAAGTTATTGTTTATTGAATATTGAGATTTTTTTAAATATTCTAGTTGCCTTTGCTTTTCAAAAAAAGCACAACGCTTTTTTATTCACATTAAGCCTTCAAACAAAAAAAACATGCATTAAAAAAACACTAATATGCTTTAAAGTGGATATAAACCAATAATACCAACAAATACATAATTGTCCTTTTGACACAAGTCTGCTTCAGGGCTGCCACTTTATATTTGATATTCGTATAGCTGATCGAATATGGGGATGAATATCCATAACCGACTTGTAAATAAATATTTGAATGTAAAATATTGAGTGTGGCGTCACATCAGGTCTGGAGCAGTGGACCAGTCAGTCCAACAGAGGGCGCTGTGAGCACAGCTTGACCGTCAGTCACATCCACTGCTCTCTTGACCTCAGTAAACAAAGAGTTTCCACTCCGAGCGGACATTAACAGCATCGAAACATCTGAGGAGAGCTGTCTGGAAGTAGTTTTGGCTCTACACTGTTGATTGCAAACTTAAAATCAAAGACCAGGCTGTGTGTTATGTGAAATGCAGTTTAGTCACTCGTCCTCCTTTTATTTGCGGGCTCAGAATGTGTTCTTTATGTTTAAATGAGCTCTCTTATAAGCAATTCCCTTTGTATAACCTATGTTGGAAGTGAGGATTTAAATAAATTTGTCCACTCATTATCAACTTGAACACCAATCAGTGCATGAAAATAAATGGTAACTGGATGAAAGAAAGGCATATATTGTTAAGCCTGCAATCCAGTAGTTTAAAAATTATTACTATTGAACCATGTTTAAAGTATAATCCACATCAAATGTCTCATATCCTGCTTTCTTCAAAAAAAATCAGAGTGCTGGAAAGTTAAGGCACGTTTTGGTAAACTTTTGAAAGGATAGAACAGCAGTGGTAACTTTCATGGTCTGCGTGATTTGTTGGTCATTATGTGGTTGAATTCGGAAGCAGTCAGATAATATGCTGTTTATAAATGCTGTTGCTGCGGAGAATTGTGGGACAGAATAATCTCCTCTCCTTTCATAAAAATGGTCCGATGTATCCTATTCTAAAGGAGATAATAAAGGAAGCACTGAGCCACTTTTCCTAAACAGTTAGACTATTTGAATAGCTCTTATAATGAACTACTTTGGGATCATTTCACTCCATTAGGAACCTTCCTAAGCAAAAAGGACTAATCAACTGCAGCCATAGTCTTTTTTTAAGGTTCTGCACTTTTCATACTCTGAACTGTTTTCTTTGATATTTAACACAGTATATTCTTTACTCTCTAAAATATGAGTTATTTAAAAGTGTAAAAGTATGAAAAATGTTTGACACCATCAGGTAGACAGCTGTGCAAAGACTAATCACACCTGAAGTGAACTGAGATCTGCGTGTCTTTAACTTTTATTCTTTACATTATTTGTCTTCCAGGAGCTCCACTCCGGCAGTCCGTCCCGCAGTAGCTCTTCCCTCTCCTTCCAGAGTACGCCTCCTCCTCAGCAGAGCCCCGCCTCCTTCAGCCAGCCCATGCTGAACGGCCTCAGTCGAGGTCTGTCTGATGGTCAGGGGGCCATCAGTCAGGCCGGCGGCTCAGCTCTTCCGGCAGTGGGAGGGCTGATGGCGTCCCTGGCAGGAAGTCCTCAGCTCAACATGAATGGCATGCTCGGCAGTCTGAATGGCGTGATCCAGTCTCCTGGGCAGAACGCTCCCCAACCCTCACTCCCCGCTCTGCGTCCCCAGCCTCCACCGCTCAACCCCCAGACCCTCACACAGAGCTTTCAGCTTCCCAAGAGTGTGAGCCCGTATGTACCTCGTCCATCTTAAGACTATTAGAGCTGCTTTGTTTTAGTCACAAAGTGTATCAGCTGGGTGTACGCTTGGGTTTATCCTGATGTCTGACTTGAAGCTTTAAGCTGCTAACAACTTGAGATTTAAACTATTGATCCAGTTTGATTTAATTCCTGTCTGAGTTGCACAAGAGTTCATCTTTTGTACCTGAGATGGATCGGGTTGACTGGAAATTGAGAAGTCTGACTCAGATAATGTGAACAAAGACCTTTAAGTTTCCTGCAAAACTTAAAACACAGTGGCAGCTGTCCTTTTTTTACAGCATGATTAGTTGAAACAAACATGGACAACAAATCCAAGGCAGGTTCATTTAAACAATTAAGGCTTCTTTCCAGCAGATAAACCATTTAAAGCTACAGTATGTACACCAATGTGCATTTGCTGACATACAGAGGGAGGAGAACTTAGACAGGACTTCCCAAGAGACAAATAAACCATGTGGACTGATAAGGTACAGTCTGATCATGTTTCTATTCCGAGCATTACCGCCACCTACTACGCAGGAGTGTGAGCCAGAGGTCCCTTTTCCATTAGGAAAATAAGTGTATATTTACTTTATACTAAATTCTGTTCATTAAATCTGCTTTAAAAACTTAAAAAATGATTTATATCCTCCTTTTCCTAACGTTTGGCTTTCGCCTCAAGGGGGAAGTGACATATGCCGTAAAGCAGTCAAAGCAGTAAGATTTGTAGTTTTTTTAGTGTTGAGGTGTTCCTACCATCCACAGTGAGGTGACATTGTTCCAGTGAATGAGATACAGATCCCCTCATACCATGACAGAGGTGTCACTCAGCCTGTTTTAAGGTGATGTACCATCACAATGACTCTAGAAATATTATATTAGGGTGAAAAAAACTGCTCAGTGTTGCTTTAAATACACAGAAATAATTTCCTCTACTGCTACATGTGTCAGACAGAAACACAGAGCTGTCCTGTGCTCTGTAGACCTGATCCCCTCAGAGTGTTTGTCTGCTCTCTGAAAACTTTCTTGCACATCAGTTTAAAATAGACATTTAAAAAAAACATGTTTCACTATTTAGGGCAGGGACAGGAAACTTCTGTTACTATGAGGGCCACATAAATTTCATTTAGACTTCTTCAGGCCAAATAGTGACGGATCATTTCTTTGAAATAAGACAGTCATGATTAATAAGTTGTTAAAAAGAAGCTGTGTTGAATTAATGTCCATATTATTCTGTTGCTAAGAAAAGGTTAAAAAAATATTTTTATGAGCACAAATGAAGCCTCATTAGAATTAATTATAATTCCATGACAAAACTAACATTAACGTTTTATCACTCATATACAGAACGTAAACGCAGTTATAATTTGGTGATCTTGAAATTAAAGTTGTTTAACTGCTTTTAAGTACAATCAACATAATATTTTCCTGCCATTACTTGAATTTATGACTGTATTGTATTAACAAATGCTATAAGTGTCTTATTGAACTGTTTATACCCAATAATAGTCACTGGTCTCAGGTAACCAAGCTGAATGTTGTCATGATTTTTCCGATCAACACTGGACTGGATTACTCTAAATTACTTGTAGATACAGACTTTCCAAGATTGAACTTGAACATAAAACATAACTAGATTTCTTGCACTGGATTGTACCTGCTAAATGTAAGTTAATCAGCAGATTTCAGATAGAGAGTCTACAAACTACCAACTTATGAAGTGTTTCAGCAGCTGAAATAGTTCCAGTTGAGGCTGTGCAACTGTGATCTTACATTTGGTGTGTAGTAGGTGTAAAGTGAATATTGTATTACCCTACCGGACAGTTTTGTTATTATAGTGTAACGTACCAGTCCTCTGTTTTGCATATTTTTTCAGTCAATTTTTTTCATCTCTTATACCCCTTACCCATTGGCCAAAATATCTGTTTAAACTGGGAAACAATCGTATCCTGTCAGCAGTTTAAAAAGGTCTAATCGGCATTTCGACCCGGGTCGACTGACCCTGCAAGCAACACAGGTTTTTATTGGCTCGCCTCTGATCAGCAGTGGGAAGTATAACAACATGCCCATTACATGACTCTTTACAATCTCAGAAACAAATTCCATCTGCTGTCGTATCATCAGCGCTCGAATATCGTTCATTCTAAGCTGAGTTTGTACATTTATAAAGAGGGTCAAATGTATGAAGTATGGAAAACAGCTGACCAACGTGTCCGTGGTCTCTATGCTCCTCTCCATTGTTTACATGGTCATGTTTCGTCGTGCTGACGATGTCATCAACATGATGACATCAGCTAGCAGGTCAACCCGTGTTGAAAAAAACCCCGTTACCCTGCTAATTTTAGTGGAAAAGCGGTCTTGAATGAATGAATGATTGAATGAATGAATAAATGAATACCTATTTTGAAAATGTAAAAGAAAAATCAGCACAATGTAAATTCTACAGTGTTAGCAAACAGTCCAAAACCAAATGAAAAACAAACTGTTAAAGTCACAGTTTAACTTATTTTACATTTCAAAAAGGAGTGGAATGAAGTTAAACTTTTTAATATCCACCCCTTCTCTGGTATTAGACTGCCTTTGAACATGGAGGCCATGTGAAGCAATGTTCTCCAAGATGTTTTACCTCAGTGTGTTAAAGATTCTGTGTTAAGAGCTCTCAGATATTTTTGAATTGGGGAGAAACCCATGAGTTTAGGTTTATATCTGTTCTGCAGTCTGACCGCATGCTTGTTCCTCCTGTTGCAGATCGTCTCTCCTGTCAGAGCAGCAGAAGCAGCTTCTTCTCGAGCAGCAGCAGCAACAGCAGCAGCTCCAGCAGTTCCTCACCTCACAAAATTTTACTCCGGTAATGAAACTTGCACTTTGCCTGATGCTAACACACACACACACACAACAATCGTGTATATCCTTTGAAATGTATAACTTCTTTTAGTTTTTGGCCTCTCCTCTACACCATTTTCAGAACTGCTAGTTTTTGCAGGAACTATAAGTTTTGGGTACTTGTGTACATTATGTGCCTTCCTGATTCGTTATGCTTCACTGGCCCTTGTCCTGAAAAACGCAAAGTGACTTTTTCTAAAAATAGCAAAAACTGCCACAGCATGTCACTTTGTTGTTCTTCCATACTAATGGATGTGCCTGTGCAGAAACTTTACCTTTGGAAAGAAGCTCTGAAGCACCCATGGGATGAAAAGAAGTAGCTTTAAAGATGAATCAGAGGACAGTGTTATCCATCAGTATGTCAACACGTTCATGAGGTGATGTGTTCCTGTGCTTCTTACTAACATTAGCAAAAACAGACACTGCAAGTGGTCCTAATTGAATTGAAAACTAGCAAAGGAAGTGACATCCAATGATTCAAGTCAGACTTTGTGAACATGATGTTAATACCATATTGAGCTTTTTGCTTTCAGTATGTAGGAATTTGGTTTATTTCTGTGTAACCTTGTTTTTACACATGGGCTTGTGTAATTTTTAAAATAAATTTAGGCTCTTAATTTTCAAATTTCACTTTTTCACCTTTTTCTCACAATCACAACCTTCAAACCTGTGAACGAACACCTTTTGCAGTTAACAGAAGTAGAAGGTGGAGGATAGAGTAAGGTACCTCTGTGTCATTGTGACAGTCTTGCTGAGCAGTCAGAACACAATGAAACAGGAAGCACAGCTGTAAAATAAAGGGTTATCATTTGGAGTGAAGTAGCAAGTGGTTAAAGTTCATAACATTAAAGATAACAGTTTCCAAAAATGTAGTTGATTTTTTTATCAAAATGAAATATTTGATATACAGAGAAATACCCCCTCTCGCCCAGTTAATCTTGGACTTGAATGGTTAGAAGTCTGTGTGCTGGAGTCTTTTCTTTCTCTCTTTTTCTTTCATAAAGAAAACTGTCTGCTCAGTTTCAGTTTACATTTTGCTTTGTCCACAAGATAGTTGATATTTATCTTTGATATTAAATCATAAATCATCTGTGCCTTCTGAAATAGCCTGATCTAATTTTCGTAATGTGGGTCTGGGTCTGGTAAGATAAGTGTTTTCAGTTCTGATCTTTTGGCTTCAAACTGTGACGCATTTGCTGTATTTGTGAAAAGCTGCTGCCTCCTGTTGTCACTGCTCTGCATCACAAGTGCAGTGAAAACGTGTTTGGGTTTTGCAAAGGAAGGTGAATGGCAATTGTGCATGATCAGGGAAAATGGTTGAAGTTTTTGCCCAAGTGTCCCTTTCATGAACAAGTTACCACAACTAACCATTTGATTTAGATAAAGCATTTAGTGTTCTAGCAACTGTGACAAACTCTAGGTTTGATTTGGTGAACAAAGCAGCAACACTTAAAACCGTTATTCCTTAAAAAAGATATATTAAAATCCTCTCAGTGTATCTTAATTCTTAGTCTTACTTGGAAGGGAACTTAACCCCTTAAGTGGAACTTGTTTAAGAGTTTTGTCAAAACTACATCCCCTCTGTAGCTTTATATTTTAATATTGTTTTATCAGTCTGTGGTTTTGATTGTTTAAGTGAACATTCCTTGCATTAAAGGCAGCATTCCTGGTAGGCTATCAAGCAAATGAGAGAGAACAACATGAGTTCATGAAAATTCTGCTGAAAGGCAAAAAATAAAAGGAACAGTTGGTGATAATGGGATAATTTTATGGGTTAATGCTTTCAATCTTGGGACAATGGAAACCAAAGCAGTAAAGCCCCTTTTTAAACTGAAAAGTTTGCTGTTAGCTATGCAGTACTAAAAATGCTTTGCGTGTTTTTTGTTGAGTTCTAATATAGGTCCCTAAGTCTCAAGTTTCATATGAAAAGTGTGCAACCGCCCTTAACAGAGTGACACTGAAACCTTTTTTTTCCACAGCAGAGCCACAACAGATCTTTGTCAACATATAACTGTGAGACATTCATATCTGAACATTTTCCTTTTTTATTATTTGGGGGGTTTCTTGCCTCTGATGGAAAGAGAAGGGCAGTGGAAAGATGCAGAAAGATAATATGGAGTGATTTATGACATGCAGGAAATAAGACACAGTCGGAATTTGAGCTCAGGCTCTCCAAGTCACGGATAATCACCTCCATGCAAAAGAGAAGCAGACTTAACCCAGTGGACCCTCTGCAGCCCAAGACATTTATATTGATCCTGCTATAGTGTATTACTGATATGAATCCACAATCCATTTCAGCATTACAGAATTATGGGAGATGACACAACAGTGTGAACTCCACCAACTCTGTTAGGATGGAAATAGATATGGATGAAACTCTGCAGGAGGCAAATGTGCCTTGAAACGTCACTATTCAGAGGTCTTATGACAGTTTCTGCCTTTGAGCCAACTCATCATCTGATTTGACATGTTCACAATTTTTTAGGGAGTTGAATAAAAGACATGAGCCAGCACAAAACAGTAAGTGCAGCTTTAGAAGCATCACATGCTCAAAAATCTTCACAATTCTGTACTGGTCACATAATATCACCACCAGCATCCACGGTTAGCTTGATTAGAGTTAATTTTCCTGCACGTTTCAGTTCATACCCACTTTTTGTCCTGAAAAATTTTGTGCGGAGGACACTGCGTATGTGAAAGGGGCTTGAGTGTGATGCTGTTTTCAATGCACCCACCATCAGCAAGCATCACATCTCTGTAAAGTGAGCTAACTCTTCCACATAGAGATCATACAAATCTTAAAAGTAGGGATGCACAATAATGGATGTTTTCTGATATGAGAAATGCAGATAGTTCTGAACTCCTTATTTCTGATACCAGTGCTGAATGTTTTGGGGGTGAAAGTACGCAGTTCCCTCTTAACTACACATGTAATTATTCCTTACAGTTTGACGTTTGTGACAGAAACTGATGTGAAACAAGAAAAATAACATTTCACTCTCTTTAAATGATGTGTTTGACATTTAATTGTAGACATTCGGTGAAGCACTTAGTACATTCTGCCAATATTTCCTCAAATAAAGGAGATATGTGTGGCTGATAAATTTACTTTAAATACTGACAGAAATGGTCAAAGCTGCAGATACCAATATTTAACATTTCAATACTGAAAATACTGCACCCCAACTTAAAAAATCTGCATTTCCTATCTTTCCTTTCCTCCATGACGTCCTTTAAATGGTCTGTTTTCTCCGCCTCCACCAGGAGCAGCAGGTGGTTGTGTGCCAGATGCTGCAGCAGCAGAGACAGAGGGAGCTGCATCGCCTCACGCTGACAGGAGCTCTCACCTCCAACCCAAACTCACCCATGATAGCCCAGTCTCCCAACCTGCTGTCCTCAGCCACAGCCTCACCCCTGCAGGGCAGCCAGGGAGGGAGCCTCTTCAGCCTGCAGGAAAACACACTTCACAAGCCCGGGGTGAGCAACACTCAAAGTGTTTATGTGTCCAGTAAAGCCACTCAAGACAACAATACATCAGTCACAGCCCACACTGTATGGCTTACAGCCCACATCCAGTAAGCATGATTTCTGTGCTGACAGCCTGATGGTTGACACAACCCCATTTCTCACACTGTACAAGTAAAGTCAGGACAGCATAAAGTGTCAAAGTGACACGGCTCAGTAATTACAAAAACACTCTTGTCATGGCACACACAGAAACATCATGAGCAAGTACAGTTAATAGCTCATCAAGCTTGAATAATTTTCCTGTCAGCAGAATCTACATGTATTTTTCTGCTGTTTTTATGTTGTGCTTGAATACATATTTCCCAGTATGAGGTAGCATTGCACAGCATCTAATGTCCCTGTAGGAATGTGTGCAATTATTTGACCAAACATCAAACATATCAGAAATCTGTGTAACTGATCAGGACCAGCTGATCAAGCAATGACTACCTTGCTTCGTGCTGTCAGTAGATTAAACAAAATGAGCAATTAATTATGATCTGTAATATATTAATCTATTTTTTAATCTCTCTTACAAAATTGCTGAAAAAAGCCTCAACTTGTGGTGTTTTCATTGAAATTCATTAGATTATTCTGAAATCAAAAGATTGTTCTCCACCCCCCAAAAACTAAAGCACAAGAAGCCCAATGCATAAAAACTCTCCAAATTTAACAGCCTAATCAGGAGACAGAGGTGGAGCTGCAGATGTGACGACAACAGGAAGTGACTGCATGTTTGAAAACAACAGTGATGTGTGAAGCCATCTTTGTGGATGCAGAAAGATCTGCAGTTTTATCAGAAGTGGACTCAGGGGCCATTTACATGGCGCAGAAAACTTGAAAACGTACTCCAGAGTGAAAAGGTTTGAATCCGCTCTCCATGCAGCTCCATGTAAACCCATATCAGAGCGTTTTAGAGTGAAACGCTTACATCACTGCATGTGCAGTGCTCATTCACATGAAGGCGGCGCGCGCATACCAGGAACAACAGCGGCTTCGGCCGTCTGCTGAGTAACGTGTGAGCCTCTTACCGTGCTCGTTTTGTTATCCAGACAAAACTATCCGGACAGATTTGTTGTCCGAACTGATTTGTTGTCCAGAAAAGAGACTCCTGCGTCTCTGTGCGTCTTTTCACCAGTATTGTTTGTGAAATGTTATTCTTCTTCGTTCATGTGTTGTAGCAGCGCTGCCTCTCTGCAGACCTACACCGCCATCTACTGAACCGGGCATGCACACTACAGCGGATTTACAGGGGATTAACTCGTCTCCAGCGTTGTCATCTGAACGCAGAAGAATTTGAAAACGCAAAGGAAGAATCTTTGTGTCTTTAAGTGAGGAGTTTCCATGTAAACGGCCCCTCAATTTCTCCTTTAAAAGAGGAGCGAAGAACGTCACTTCAAGCTGTCTTATGGGAAATTATGATTTTCCTCTTCCCCACTGCTGGGACACACAGGGAGATGCATAAGTGCCACTCAAACGATGCCATGGTTATGGTTACCGTGCAATATGAAATTTGCTCTCATCAGAAGTTTACCGGGAGAACTTGGTGGGTTTTGCTTTTGACGAGATTCATGTCACATTTAAGTGGCAGATGGCACATCTGTGTGGTATAATTTAATGTAAGATAAGACAAAAGTCTAAGGACTGAAGTTCTCGAAGTTTGAGCTAACAGCTAACAACAGGGTCTAGCTGCTACATCACAATGTGGCTTGATATGATTGGTCCGTGAAGAGTGTGACAAACAGACTGATCGTCTAATCACCAGCTGCGCTGGTATTTTAAGGTTCTGCACTCTGAAAATACCAAAACATCGAAATGAGATTAAAAATTAGATTAACGCGATTCAAAAACATAACACATTAATCACAACTGTAATTAATTAATCACTATTAACGTGATAATTTGGCATCCCTAACCTTGCTAGTACTGCGTTGGACCCTCTTTCTCCATCTTAATTCTTAGTGGCATAGATTCAACAAAGACCTTGTTGTTCCCCAGAGATTTTGTCCCATATTTTACAACAGCATCACGCAGTTGCTCTCTGACCTGATCTAATGAGGAGAGTTGCCGGTAGAAGGATACATCGTCTTTAGCTGCATCACAAAATAGACTATGTTGAGGAAAAATGTAAACACTGTAGAGAATCTTATGGTATAGTCAAACCAACATAATTTTTGAGTAGTTTTAACCTGTATGTGGGTTAATTGTGAGGCTTTTGGTGGCACCATGTACTGTTATATACCCGGTACTGTCTGTCCTATGATGTCTCCCCCCAGGGGCAATACTCACTAGTTCATTTATTGTCAATAATATTTACGAGTCATGAACATCTGGCAGCTCTACTTAAGAAAAAAACAGAACTAACCCTTTAATACATTGAGTTGCAGCCATGTGAACTGAATAAAGTGGGCAGTAAGTGTGCTTGTTATTGTTTTTGATTAAGATTTTTTTAAATAATAATTGTAATTGTAAGATTATTTTTGACTAACGTTATGTAAAAAACTGATTAGATTCATCTTGTCTTCTTAGAACTTAAGTGTTTTAGTGTTCTTTTTTAAGACAAAAAGGTATGGTTTACCTTGACATGTTTCGACGTAACTCTGGATGAAGGAGCCTTCCAGCTCTCAAACACCTGGGATTCACTTCTCCAGAGGCCGCCAGGCAACGGAGGACGTAGCTGGCGGGACAGATCACGTGATCAATCTGTCCCGCCGGCTACTCCCGGAAACAGCTGATAAAAAGACACGTCACAGCTGTCAGGGTGACAGCTTCTGAAGAAGACGGCAGAGTTATGTCGAAACATGTCAAGGTTATGTACAAGTTTGGATCCATTTTTACCAAAATGGCTCAGACAATAACTTAATAAGTTTGTTTGAAAGAAGTGAAATATCTGCTCACCAAAGTCTTCATGATGGTGTCCACACTTGTTGATCTTCTATTCACAGTCGGCTGGAGAAAAGGGTGGAGACAAGAACGGGTGATTCCTCTTGATCAATCAGGAGCAGCTCAAATGAAGAAAACCGGCAACAATGCCAACTTGAAGAACTGAGGTCAACTTACATGTGACATTTAAACCTTTTCCTTCTCTCATCTTCATCTTCCTCCCTCTTTTTATGAATGTATGACAGGATGGACTCAAACGTCAAGGTGAAGTTTTTCATGTTTTGATATTCTTTATATATCCGAGGTTCTTCTCATAGGTTTTTTTGTGTAGGCAGCTTTCAGAGAGCATGGAAACAGTGATCTCTTCTTAAATTGCACTAATTTGTTAGCTAGACCAATGGGGCTGCTTATTAAGGCAGAGCTCATCCCTGCAGGAGCTGCATTAGCTCTCGGAGTGGGAGTATATCGTCTGTCTCTGATTTCTTTGAGCACTTACTGTTCATGATTTCCTTAATCCAGAATTTCCATTCATTCAGTGAGACTTTCTGCAACCTCAACTGTCTTCCTCAATATTTTGTCTTCCCTTTGTGTTGTTCACCCCACCTGAGCGTCATCCTAATCTTTTTTATGTTGCAGCCTCTCACATGCACTTATGATGTAAAGGGTAAATATACTGTCATTTTGTTTTTGCTCGTTTGTGGCGATTCAGCATAAAGCTAGTAATTACCTCAGATCTTTCTGCTACATGTTTCCTATTGTTCAAATTTTGTGATAACACATTACCGCAATAGCCTTCACTGGAAAAAAAAAAAAACCTTAACTCAATGTATATGTAAAATGAAGAAAAAAAAAAACACTTTTGTCCCAATGGCCCTACAGGTTGTTCATAGATTGTTTCCTGTCATGACAGAGAACTTGTGATGGGGGCAGGAGGTGCCTGTTTTTCTGAACATGGCTGTGCCAGCTGGTCAAATCATAAAAAACAGCTCCATTTTAGCCCTGACACTAGGAAGACATAAATGTAAAGAGCTTTTAAAGCTCACACAGAAACAACTGCAGACGTGGATTAAATCTCCTCCTGGAGGAGCAGCATTAGACGACGCTTGTGCAATCAATGACCACTTTATGGAGAAAAAGGCTCGAAGAATTTGGCTTTAACTTTATATATCTGGCTAAAATCCAAAGAAATACAGACCAGAGTGGCAAAATCTCTCAAAACGTACATCATCATTTGGTAAAGCCTGTTCTGCAGCTTGTGTTTTTCTGCACTTTCTGGACAATTAACTGAACTCACAAAAGCAAAAAACAAAGCAGCACTCATTGCATGAGTGTTAGGACTATTTTAATTTTACTTGTGATGAGGATTTCCTCTACAACAGGCAAACCAGCCAACCTTTGAGATAAAAACACTTTAGTGTAAACATACCAGGTGTGCCTAAAAATGGTCTAATGTTAGCTTCTTCAGCGAGGTCCACTCAGAGCTTTGAAGCTTTATAGATACTTCTGCACTGAAGCTGCGCTGTAGTCTACACACCATAGACTGTATGTATGAAACCATGTGACATCAGCCTTTTGATTACTAAAGGAGCCATTTGAGCGTTGTTAATGTTGTCATAACGGACGCTGCCACACTGCATGTCATCTCTACCAAACTTTAGCTCAACCTTCTCACAGATGTAGAGGCCATGTTGAGGTGGGACTGAAGGCAGTCTGACTGAGAAGGATGTTCACAAAAACAGAAAAACCTATATGAAATAAAAACGGGTGCAATATAGAAATGTAACACCTCCAGGGTTTCTGCAGTTTTCATTTTCAGCCGCAGGGGTGGCCGCCTGAACCTATACCATCTGTCTGTGTATCTTTAAACCAACATGGAAGTCTCCACATTTACCCTGACGAGAACTTCTTTAAAAATACAACAGCACATCAACATGACATCAGCAGCAGGCTCGATGATTTGTCTGCTGCACAGCACTCGGTGGCTGCCAGTCACTAAACATTTCCTAAGTCTGATTGTATGTGTCTTAATGTTAAAGTATGGCTGCAAAGGAAAAAGCAAACCATGCAGTTCACATGTCAACATCATATAAATGTATTTCCTCAATCAGCGTTAAAATAGTCCTCATCCTCTCAAACTAATGACTCAGCAGCTGTAAATTCTTTCTCCTCAGGTACAGTGATTGCAATTCATCAACGACTGCCCTTTATTTATCAGCTCATCTGCTCCTCTTTAGTCACCATGGTGTCTTTTAAAGAAACAAGCAGAGAATATTTCAGAAATGGCGTACACTGTGGTGTAGGCATAGTGCAGCTTCATGGCAGTAGAATAAATCAGGCTTTTGTGCATCCATTTCCAACAAGTCCCTGCTAATTCCCAGCTGATGTTCTTCACTTCCTGTCCCCTATCCGTCTTTGGGACCTCATCGTGGTCATGTGACTGAAAACAATCTAAAACTCACTAGAGACTGAGAACCACACAGACTTTATTTAAACCATCTTAAGAGTTTCTACAGACTTTTATATCCTTCCAGTTGCAATGGAGATTAAGCAGACAAAACCAAACATTTGGAAATTTTTAGTAAGAAATTGTTTTTCCTAAACAAGTGTGCACTTTGCATGTTAGTAGCTAACAGAGCAAATTAGCCATCAATACAGTACCTTATAAAGGATGCTTGGTACTTCGTAGGCCACTAGGCAGTGACAGATTTTTGATTTATGTGAGTATTTTTGCACTCTTCCTCCTGAAGTGTTGTTTTTTGTATTGTTTTCACACAGATATCCTTTTCATGTTCATCAACTAGTTGTTCTTTTAGCAATACTGGATAGATATAATGCCTTAATGATGCTAGATTTACAGAGAAAACCATGAGCCCAAAGGCTGACTCTCTTCTTGTCTTTCTTTGATAGTGTTTTTTATCTCGGGTTTTTAGGAAGAGTTCATTAGTAAAGCGAGGACACTCTTCCTAATCCTGTTTATACTTTTGATAGCAGACTGATAATTTCAAACGTTGAAATGTGTGAATAACCGTATAGTGGTAACTGAAGTGTCAAATCATTTTCTATTGTAATTTTTGTGTTCAGATGCAATGATCTTTTTTTAGTTTGTGTTTCAGAGTACGGAGAACAGAGGACTTGTTTTGGTTCTTACAGAAAAGCCTGCACAGAAGTGTCATAGGAGGCAGAGATGTAAACTTTTATTGAAGAGCTGTGGCAGCAGTGTATGATGCATAGTGTAGCTGTTATCCACTGAGAATACAGAGAAATGCCGATGTTGTAACTGTTGACGACAGGGCGGTCTGTGCCCATCATGACTTTCGCCATGTAGACACTTTAAGAAAGTTTTTTCCTTTACACACCACTTGATCTAAAGCGATCACTGAAACTTTGAGCGGCCACAGAGAGAATGAGTTACTCTACTGGTCCATTTCTTTAGTCTGATTTAAAGTGTTTCCAGGCCTGAGACAGGTGGAACGTTGTAGCAATTAAAAAACTGAAATATAAAGTTATTAAGAAATCCTCCTTAGTTATAGCACATGGAAATATGTTGTACTTAAACAACAAGGGGCAAAATGTCAAGCCATGTTTAAAAGTGGGGAAAAAGTCTTAGACTCTAATATATTTAATTAACTAATGTCATTATTTTGTCTTGTAAGTTGAGAGCCTTTGGTGCAAATTAAAATTAATACATTAACAGTAATGATAATAGAAATGTTCTTATTTGTTTTTGACCCACTATACTATTATTTTTATTCTCCAAGTGCAATTTTTTCAATTGATATTTTTTGTTTTGACAAGACACACAAGTAACTCCGAAATGAACAACAACAAAAATGTGTAAAAGCTTAATATGCAACAGAAAGGAGGAAACCTGTCACTTGAAGCATTAAAAAACAACAATGAAGAAGGAAATACTTAATAGCCGACATAACTTATCATAATGGCTGAATCATAAAGAGCCATTGGAGGACCTGTGTTTAAATGAGTCATTATTGTGAAGGCTTTTAACTATTTTCTTTTTCAAATGCCTGAATTCAGCTTTGGTGTGTTTCATGTTTTTTTTCCTGCTGTTCAAAGTAGGGCTGGGTATTTCCAGCAACCCCACGATACGATACGTATCCCGATACTGAGGCCATGATACAATACTTATCCTGATACACATAAATTGTGAACATTGACTGCGCTTTTAACAGAAGTCCCAGCAGCTTTTGTTTTTATTACAATAAGAAAAAGAAGTGAGTTTTAAATAATTCTAACACTTAAGAACTTTAATTCAGGTCCCCAAATATAGTAGACTTAAGTTTAACTTTGGAACATGTGTTTAATCATGTAGCTTGGCTTCTACTTTGAACTGTGCCATTTTTAACATTACCCAAAGAGTATTTACAACAACTATTCAAACACTGAGGCCGTATCGATTCTGTAGAATCCGTATCGATACACGTATCCCCAAGAAGTGCATGACGATATTTTGCCGTATCGATATTTTGAGCACAGGCCTAGTTCAAAGAACCACACTTGGACATCACTTCACAAACTTAAACAATTAGCAAACTCCCTTTTGTCTAGCTTGACGTTCAGCCTGCTGAAGAGGGATCTATCACAAAAGAAATACAATTGAAAAAAATATACTTTGACGGACAGACTTCTTTTGAGTTTGTTGTCCTTAGCTCAAAGTTAACAGCTGTTGGATGTAGGGATATGCAGCTTGTGTGTTTAGCATTCAAAAGCTCACATCAAAGACGATTTTTCTCAACAGCTGAATATTGTCCCTTGTCATTGAAACCATTAATCTACAAAACAGATAATAAAGACTCCTCTTACTTAGAAGTGGGCCCTGACTAAGCAAAGTAATACCCCATACGTGTCGTTTTCACCTTTTGTGATGAGTCAGCTAAAAGCATTTTTAAAGCAGTGTTTGTTACAGAGCTGCCTCTTGTGCTGCTCTGTCTTGAGACAAACTAATGGCTGGAAATTACAAAAAAGTAAGTTACATCAATACATTTCTATCAGGTCATAACTAAAGCTTGCAGCCATAATCTGGAGTCAGAGGAAATGATAGTGACAGTGAAACTCTCAAAACATGAGATGATTTACCCGTGCTTAATTAATTGTTTTACACATGAAATTAATATCCCCATTTATGAAGACAGAATAAAAGCTGAAGAAAGAAAGCTGTGATACCTTTTTGAAGGATCTCAGAGATCATGAAAATCACGCCAACATTATGCAGCCGGAGGAAGAAATAAAAATGAATATGCACCTCCTCATCTGTCAAGTTATCCCACCTTTAAAGATGATACACCATGACTGATGCGAAGTATTTACTGGGAGGTAGATGCAAGATTTCACCTTTAAGCCAACCCTAAATACTTGTAGTGACCGTCTCAGCCAGAGTAACTCATCCAAAGTTGGTTTAGTGTCAATTAGGTTACAGAAAAGGTCTCAAATTCAAGCTTCAACATGTATGTAAGTGAATGGGGACAATCTGATCCTGTCTATGTGCTGGAATGCTTGGTACTTGAAGGAGATGTTACAACATCAAGCTTTTTTTTAATAAGCTGATTCTACAATGCACCAGCTCAACATGAAACCATATCATAAGCACAATAACAGTAATAAAAAGATGCTGATCTATAATCAGTATGGAAGGTCACAGTTGTCATGACAGCAGAGCTTTGTCACTTTTTAACAGTTACAGGACAAACACAGTGAATCAGAGAGTTCAAGGCAAGGCGAGGGGAGCTGAAAGAGCAAAAGTGGGTCCAACTAGACCTTTTGTTTTGGTCTAAAGATTCTGCTCTGTTGCATTTAATGCTTTTAGACCAGACTTTTCTTTTCTTTTTTAAATCCGAACATTCCTGCCTGTTCATTTCTGCCCTCACTCAGTAGAGAACAGTTTGGATCAGACTCTCTTCAGGAGGATTTCTCTTTCTCTGACCGGCCGCTCACAGTTTCTATACCTGATTCTTCTGTTGGGCTGTATTTCCAAACAAAGCTCACTCATGGCAGTGGTTTTCTAAACATATTTTCTCCTTTGTTCCTCAACTATATTATCGTGACCTTGTTTAAATATTTCCTCTCTTCTGTTTGCAATCTTGAACATGTTTTCCCTTACATGTGATACCTGGAGTGTTACTTTGTTTTGTTAGCAGCTAATGTAGACGTCAGAAAGGAACCTCACGCAGCTCACTAGTCGGCGATAGATACTGTAGCAACGACAGGAGGAGAATGTTGATGATGTTGATGAAGACATGAGCCAACGTGTTGACATGACTCCGAGTGGGAGGTCTGCAATTAACCAAGTATGTCCTAATGATGTGAGCCCACACACACATTGGCTGAGGATGGTGTGAAGGATCTCTGAAGCGGTTTCTTTCTCATGTTGCACTGGGGCGCTTCGGGCCCAATTGTAAATCGTTTTTTAGTACCTTTTTTAATTTTGTTGGAATACAAGTTGTATACTTTAATAAGTTTGTGTAAAAACACATTTGTTTTTTTAGCTTTGAAGTTTGGGTAACCAAGATAATCCATGTTCTGAATGTCGTACTGTGTATCTTTTATGTAATACAACATTTAAGCACCTGGCTCTGAATGAGGTCTGATGGAGAGCGAGTTACCTATTGGGAAATGAATTGCATGAAATGCAGTGAGGTCTCTCAAATGTGTTGCTAAATACCAAGTAATAACTATGCATAATTTTAAATGCATTGTTCCCTGAAAAAAGAAATTAAATGAAATGAGCACTGAATTTTAAAAAAGGACAAGCATGTTGTCATTGTACAGTGTATTTGTTTGAGAGAATTGATCAAAACGAATTTGACAATATTCAGATTAAAAGCCCTGTAAAGTATTTTGATATTTTTGTGTGTAAAATTAAAAGGACAAATTAAGACGACTTTTTGTCAATAAATGTATTTTACTGAGTTGTTTTACATTTTCTCTTGGGTGCTTAATGATTTATCTGTCGATGTGGTGTGTGCAGAGACAGAAAAGAAGGCGATGGGATAACCCCTCCCATGAGAAGCACTTTACATTACCCCAACACTTTTGACTAACCTTTATTATATTTGACTGATTTGATTCTGAGACAAACCTGGACCGAGAAAGGGAATAAAAAAAGGAAAAGGATAAAACTTTTGTGGATTAATCATTAGTTTAATGTATTAAAAAAAAGATTTTCTCTGATGTAACATGATGCTTAAAAGCTATTTCCATATCGTCAGGTATTGCTCCCTTAGCTGGAGAGACAGTAAAATATTCTTGGTAGAGCTGAACAGTTAACTTTTAATCTGAATTACAATTACAAATATGAAAACTGAGTAATTGAGATTAAAAGATTACTCTGCCACATATTTAACTTTTTTTTTTCATTTATATAATAAGCATTATTTTGAAGTATTTTTATATTCACAAGTAAATTTCTATGTATTTCCCGATCTTTGATGTCAAAAATGATTCTGTTGAAAACAAAACCTTCAATGGTGGTGGGGTTTTTTTGGTTTTCATAATCATGATTGTATTCTACATCAATCCTTTAAAGCCTGAAGACACAAATTATTGCCTAAAAATTAAAATTTTTTGGAGCTGAAATGCTTTTTTTCACTTTCACCTGAAATCCTAAAAAAAAAATCAACATTTCCATAAAATGTAACATTTATATGTTTTGATACATTTGATGTTTGATAATCCACTTGAGAATAATTGATCTGATAGTATTCATGTGTTTTTTAAGTAATTTGTTAATCATATTGATCAGATAAAGGTATCATTAAAGTATGTATGAAATATGATACAACAGGCTTTAAAGGGTCAAAATAATTGTGATTTTGATTTTTGCCACAATCAAGCAGCCCAAACTCTCAGATTACAGTGTGGGTGTCTTCAGCTTCAGCTCTTAAAGAACCCATGTAATGACATTGTTTAGTTTTACATGTCCATCAGTGTGTTCACACATCCCTTCAGCGTGATACAGCACTACTATGACCAAGAAGACAAAGGAGCTTCAAAGTGGCAGAGATCATCTCAGAAGGAAAGAGGATACAGCTGGATCAGGAGAACTTAACGGATAAAAACTAGATTCACATCAGTGAAAATGCTCCAACATAGTAAATTAATGTATGGACATGTTACTGTAAAATAAGGGGTCTTCAAACACACTTGAAGCCCCCAAAAAGAAAATTAGTGTTCGGATCATCCTGCAGCACTGAAAAACTTTACCTGAGCAAATTTTGGTGTGACCTGCAACAGTAGCTTTGAGAAGATATCAGGGTGTTAGAGTCTGTGTAAAGAAAACCAGCATAAAAAGAAATCTAATGTCTCCTGGGCAGCTGTCAGAGAAAGTATAAATCAACAGGTAAAATTGAATTGTCTCTGAAACTTCTGCTGTGTTTATGGCATTTGCCTGATTTAACAGCACCAAACATGTTTCCTCATCATGTTACAGTCTGATGTAGTACTGAGTGGAGAAGATTTCTATAGGAACATCGGTGCTACAGAAACGTCCTTGATGAACCTTTTGAGTATAAAACGTTGAATTGATTCCTCCCAGGCTATTGTTAGCTGTTGTTAGCACGCCCTGTGTTGTTGTATGAAGAATGTGATTATCACTATGGCAGCATTTCTGTAAATATGAGTGTAACAATACTATGGCTGCGGTCGAATAGTCACCTCCTAAGCCCTTTCCTATCTACTTTTCCTTAACCCTGATGGAAAACGTCATGAGGTTAAGGAAAGGAGAATTCAGAAGGACTTTGAATTGATTCCTCTTTATAACAGTTTTAATGTGTATGGTAGTTCAAGTGAAAATAAGCATATCATTGATCATCAGCCCCCTACAGTAAGACTCTAGCTTAATGGTCAAAATAGTATCATTAATGAAATTTAGGACAATTACATTAACTGTTTTGCTATTTTCTATGCACTATTGTCTACATGTTTCTGTGTTTTTGAATTTATATGCTGGGATGTTTTAGTAACATCATTATTGGACAAACGTCAAGCTGGAAAATCAGTATATTGAAGTGAAATCTGTGACTGGAAGCGTGACAGGCCTGGAGAGAAGTAATCAAGGTAACCCCACATGACTGGTAGTGGTATGGCCGATAGGACCTGATCCTGATATATATATATTCATAACTTTCCTTTATTTTTAAACTCAGCCCTCAGCATATGTCAAAAAAGGCCTAATAACTCTGAATTATGGGTTTAACTCTTAACCAACACTGAGTCTAACAGTTAC
This sequence comes from Scarus forsteni, assembly GCA_036419115.1. Lineage (NCBI taxonomy): Eukaryota > Metazoa > Chordata > Actinopteri > Labriformes > Labridae > Scarus > Scarus forsteni. The sequence continues at coordinate 38,472,219 of JAZDUH010000098.1, forward strand.
AAAGAAACCCACTAAGAACCAAAAACATGCTTTTTAAAAGCAAGCAATGAAATATAATAAACATAAAGTCTGCTTTCATTGAGCCAATTTTTTTAATTTGATATCAAATTCATTCTTAAAGATTTTAACCCTTTGGTTTTTGTCATGTTGCCATTATGTTGGGGTTTTTTGGGGGGCATTTTGTGCCTTTTATTGATAGGAGAGAGACAGTGGATAGGTTTGTGAAAGGGGGAGAGAGCAGGGGAAGACACTCTGCAAACTGGTCACAGGCGGGATTCGAACCTGGACCGGCAGAAGCAAGTACAGGGGGTGCTAACCACTACGCCTAACCAGCACCCCGCCATTATGTTTTTAAATGAAAAAAAAAACGAAAATTATTTTAAGTTTATTGCTTCAGATTATTACGGTCTGTGATATGTCAGTGATTAGCAGCACCACTGATTTTATGCCTTGCAGGGCCACATAGAAAGACAGACAACCTCTTATGCAGACACTCACCTCTAAGGGCAATTTGGAGTCACCAATCAACCTAAAGAGCATGATTTTGGCCTGTGGGAGGAAGCCAGAGTCCCCTGAGAGAACCCACACATGCTTGAGAGAATATCAAACTAGCAACCTTCTTGCTGTCAGTCATGTGCAGTACCTGCTGCACCACCGTGCCACCTTCAAACTCATACTGGTAAGCAAAAAAATGTGCTAATAATAATTTAATAGGTTTTTGTGCTTTAAAATGAATAAAAAAAATCATTTTCAATAGACTAGTTTAGATTAGATAGTACTTTATAAATCCCTTTGGGAAAAAGTCCCTCAGGGGAATAAAGAATCAGTAGCAGCTGATTAATACAGATAAAAAGAAAAAAAAACATTTAAACAAAACTATTAATAAATAGGCAAGTATAGATAAAATAAAAACATTCTGCTACAGGCTACTGCTCCTTCCCATCCCCTGTCTTCCTGTTACTCCTCCTCCCCTCCAGTGAGGAGTTGTACAGTCTGATGACTTGAGGGACAAAAGACTTTCTCAATCTGTTGGTCCTACACATGTCAAGTAATATTTTGTGATTTATTACAGCCTTCGGTATGTGAGTTATGAGCAGCAACACTGATTTTCTTGCATAATGTTGTTTCCATTGAGTGTTCCAAGGAAAAGCCCAGATGACACCCATATATAATAAATGCATTTATAGTAACTTATTTATTTCTTTAGGAGGAGAGATTAAAAACTGCATTTTGACCTGGTTTTAATGGCACTGAACAGTCTGGGTGTAACACTTCTTTGCTCACACTGTTTTGGCGCTAACAAGGTCAAATAAAAATACACAATCTTAAAGAAGGTCATACCTTAAGCATGAGGGTGATTCTGCCAAAGGAGTGAAATTTCTGTTCTCAGCATATCATTGTATAGGCCTATTAAATGTATATACAAAAGTAATAATATATTACAAATTATATTTTATTATTATACTAAACACCACACACATTAATATTTGTAGAAATTACATTTATATATATTTTTTAATATTTTAAAATGGCATCCAAAACACTTATATATAGCATTTCTTGCCTGTCCCCACAGCCAAACGCTACACTTTACTACAATGCATCATGAACAAAATCCTTCCAAAGCAAATTTTCTTTTGCATTAAAGTGTGACTCCATATTCTATCTACACTTTTAAAACAAAAGTTTTACAAAAAAGTCATTTTATTTTGATTAAAATTTAAATTTTGGCGTTGTCCCCAGGTTTCAGTCATTGCTGTTACCCAAATGTTCTGCAGGAGGTGACATCATTTAGGTCTTCTGCTAGTCATGGGAAGACCAAAAGTTAGTTATCTCTTTTATTTTTCCTTAAATTTAATGATATATGAGCTGTTTTAGAGATGGTCAATCTAAAAACTCAGCCCTGTTACCTAAGTTATCTCTAAGACAACATTTGTTGATTTCAAATGTAAAATATTCAGTTAAACCTTAAGAATGTGCTCCATGTGCTCAAACTACTAGCACAGATGCTAAGTGGCTAGATTTCACACAATTGCTAATTTTATGCTAAAAACTCATTGCTGTTACTCAAAAAAAAGAGTAACAGTAAAAAAAGAAAGTCATTTTATGTCATAAATATTAGTGTTTCCATCGTGTAACCAACCATTTCTTCTAAATTAACTCTTTTTCTAAGGGGAAAACATTGCATCAGGTTGATAGAATTATAATTTTACTTATTCATGGTTTTAAAATGGCATTTGAGTTTTGATAACAGCAGAGAAAAAATGGCAATGATAATAAACTGTGAAAAGTTGCAATAAATTAATGAAGTAGCCTGAGATTGACGAGTACTCATTTTGAATGAGTAAATGTGTATATTAGTAAATTCTGTTTTGAAATTGAATGAAAAATGAAGTTTAATCTTGAAGAGTTACCACAAGCAAATGTCACTGTTTTGGCAGAATGACCCATGAGCACAAACATGAACAGCCCGTCAGTGTTAAATAAAGCCTGTTTATCTGTGAACATGGCTCTAATGAGGGTGATTCACTGACTGATTTAAACCTTTAGCATGAATGAGTCACTCAGTCTGAGGAGGAAGAGGAGGAGCAGCTTCTGTTTACATTCACCGAACAGCCACCAGCACCAGGAGCCATGTTGTAACTTTCACTGAAGACTTTTCTGTCGCAGAGGACCGTCCTGACCTGAGGAGAAGTCCTCTAAGCTGAAGCAGACATCTCTCTCCTTCACCGTCTTTGTGTTGTGGGGCTTAAAATGAACGTCAGCTGCTTCCTGGTCGCTGTGCGGAGGGGACCTACGCAGACCTTCAGACGACCCCAACTCTTTCTACCTGCCTCCTCCTCTGTGGTGAGTTTTACTTTTGTTCATAAACACTAAAACTTTCATTCGAGTTTGAGTGAAGCTTTTTTTATTTGTGAACCTGAAGTCACGAGCGAGGCTGTCCATTAAAGTGCTGAGTCATGCAGAGAAACCCGCAGTAGACCTTCATTTGTTCATATGGATGTCTATCAACGTCACCCCTTCATTCAGCTGCACCGTCAGGTCAGGGCAGGACAGGATGGGCTGCACCTTCACAGCAGTATTTTAATCTCAAGTAGTCTACAGTCCTTCAAATAGTCTACATGTATGTCTATGTTTATGGATGTGAGCAGGCTATTTAGCGTCCTTGAATCAGTTAATTATATTTAATATCAAAGTTCAATGAGGCTTCAGACTCCAGCCAGTCCTTATTAATCTGTGTCAGAGCTGGGCAGTTAATCGAGTTTAAATCTCAACTACAATTACTGCCTCCCACAATCATGAAAACTGCACCATCATAATAAAAACAGCATGACAGTCAAAGGTGGCCTGTGCCATTTTGCAAAATTCTGATTTGATGCCGCTCATCACCCCATCACCCTGCAAAAAATAAGAATTGAGACCTACTTACAGTGAGCCATTTTCTAATAACAGTAGAGCTGAACTATTTAAGAAAATAATCTAATTGTGATATTTTTCCCCAATATGGCAATTGCGATTTACTCTGCTGTTGTTTTAATGTTCCTCATCTTATGTATTCTTAAACAAACATAAGCCGCAGATCGTTTTATTGTATAACCAATATGACATTAAATCAATGTAAGGATAAAAGATTTGAGAAAAAGTGGAGAAGTGAAGAACAGAAGCAAAATAGGTATGAAATTGTTAAAACTGGGTAAAAAAAATGGTACGAAAGCGGAAAAAAAGTTAATAGGTGCAAAATAGGTATAAAATTGCAAACACAAAATGGCAAAAAAAAAATTCAGAAGTGACTGAGGAAAATTGATTAGCAGACAAAATTTGGGATTAAATTTCAAAAGTCATGTAAAAATTCCAAACATGGTCTGACAGTGGCCAAAAAAAAAGATGAATGGCAGCAAGATATGGATAAAGTTGTAAAAACTGGGTTAAGATAGTCATGAAATTGCAGGAAACTACATCACAATACCAAAATGTTCAACACATTTTGGGTTAAAAATATTGCACTGTCTGCGATTTAAAAATTGCAAGAAGTCATATTGCGATTTAATCTAATTTGCAATTAATTGTTCAGCCCTAATTAACAGATCAGTTTTTTGGCTTTTTATTCACAGTATACAGTCTGAGGCTCTTACAAATAGGATACTGTATTTGTAATTATCCAAATTTGTATTCATGTGTTGCCTGTCCTCTAATGTTCATAGTGATGGTGTCAAGAGCATTTAAGTGCATTTTTTAAAATCAGTGAGTAATCATGTTTTGTAATTATGATCTTAATATCTGTTAATACCATCATGATCATGTTTGTTTTTGACACAATAGAGCAGCCCTACTCTGTATGACAGCAAAAAATACCGTCAAAGGAAAACTATTTATTTGATAGGGATAAGAATGCACAATTTGAGAGTTTTGTAACTAAATGGACTTGTTCCTTTTACACAATCAATCTCTATTTGTTTTGCACCAGTTCATTACAGATGTTACTTCAGGACACTTTACTGCTGTTTTGTTAAACTAAAAAAAGCATCAAGCTGAAAAAAAATACTAAATACTTGCTAAAAAAAGAATTTCATGATGACTGTTTACTTAAGAAACAGATTTGAAACAAGAAAAACACGTTATTCTTTAATAAATGATACTTTGAGTTATCCGTAATGATGAGGAACATTTGCTCTTAACCAATAAACTGTAGGATATGGTAAATGGTTTTTTGACTTAAGCCTGTCTTGCACTTTCTGGTCTGTGTGACCACTCAAAGCAGCTTTAAACCGCAGGTCTCATTTACCATTTCACACTTACTCACTCTCACATTCACTCACTGATGGTTGGAGTTTCTGTCGGTGACGATAAAAGAAATCAAAAAGTAATTATAGTTCCTGTTAGTCCAGTTTTACTTGGTCGTCTCATGATCATAATTTTTTAACTCACAGCTAAACATCAAGTCATAATAAGTTTAAGGCTTATTTCAGAATAAAATTACATGCAGAAATCATGTTTGTTCTTTAAGATGCATGACTTGAAATAATAGCCTCAACATATTGATACAATAATTTTTAAGAAACCAGCTTATGATAAATTAAAAGATGACATCACAGAAATAAACAGATATAATCAATCACTCAGTTAGACCTGATATGTATAGTGCTAATTCACAACAAATGCTACCTACACTTTAGACAAGATTAGGTTCAGTCATACTCTTCATTTTTTATGTTTGTTTTTATTATTTGTGTTGTTAATAATGACCCAACATGGATCCACCATAAGTACAGAACTTTGCAACACTTAGCAAAACTAACATTGGCAGGAATCAGCCATCTGTGATGTGTCAGAGGACAGAGAAAGATCCAGAAAGATAGAGAGGTGGACTGGTATAAGGGAACTCAAATAGAGAAATATGATAACAGTAAATTTATGGCTGCCTTGGCCATAAATTTTCCTTATCATATTTCTTTCTGTATGGTTATACTGGTCGTTAGGACAAGAGGAGTTCCTTTTTAGCACGCTCTTTTACATATGTCACTACAGATTAGTGGTGTGCGATATGACGATATTAAATTGTCAAGGATTATGAAGTGGGGATGATCTCATAAAGCAGAAAGATCGTCAGATCGTCTGTGTGGGCACAGAGACTTTGACGCGCACCCGACTAACCAATCATAGCACATTACGTGCAGTGCATGGTGGGATCTCCTGTTTGGTCATGTAGCGTGAAGCCATGGCGGAAAGAGAAAAGGAGATAAAAGCTTGAAGATGTCTGAACAAAAATCTGTTCTAAAGCAGCTGTATTATTAACTCAGGTTATAGACATTGCAGTTAGATAACATTTGTTCTAAATTGTTGTACTTTAAAAGATAACCAGTTACTTAAGCTTGCATTTATATTTGACCCTTTTCAATAAGCTATTTGGTGTGTTTAGTTTTTATGTCACAAAAGTGCACTTTATTGTTGTTCATTACCTTTTATGTTTACATTTATTGCACATTTTTATAAAAACTGCATTATTTAAATCTAAATCTGTTCAGAAAGTTTCTTTGGCTTAAATTATCATAATTTTTCTTTTAGGATTTTACATGTTTTACTTGTTAAACATCGGGAAATAATGGTCAAACATGCAAATCAGTCTAGAAAAATCAACGTAAAAAAGAATCGTGATAAAATCGTGATCGTGGTTTTATTTTTAAAAAATTGTGATATGATATTTTTGCCATATCGCCCACCCCTACTACAGATGTAATATTTACTTTATAAATATCTAACTTGCTGTCCCAAATTGCCAAACTTATCAAACAAAAAAAGAATTTTCGGTAACACTTTACTAAGTTTTTGTACCTGCATACTCTATGCAGATATAAAACATTAAAAAGCCTATAGCCTTATAAAGCCTACATTATACATTATGTCCACACTTGTAATACTTTATAAACCTTGGTACAACTTCTTATACATGGTTATACACCATTATAATGACACTTATTACAAGGTATATAAGTATAATTATAATCAAGCCTTTATAATGTTTTGTACCTGCATACTCTATGCAGATATAAAACATTTGTCTTATGCATGTGCTTCTAATGCATTATAAAGTAGACCTTTTAGTAAAGTGTTACCGAATTTTCTATCATCTTCGACAAAATCTAAGAAATATAATTTATATAAATACTATATGTGCCTCAAAGGAATTTAGAAATGCTCTTTATGTTGCTTTTGTTTTTTCACGTCTTGACAATAAGAGATCAAATTAAAAATGTCCCAATATATATGAATTCACCCTTCAACTTTGTTTATGAAGTCACAATGCTAAAAAATTTTGACTTTAAATCCCTCAAAACTCAAGTTTGTGAGAAGCCAAAACCGTGTCAGAAATTAAACGTGAATGATTTTGTCAAAGCAATATCAATATTTAACTAATTTCAAAGAAAGTGAAGAAAATAAAGACGTACTTTGAAATACTTTAATTGGTTCTGTAGTATGTCTTCTTTTGATTAGTCTTTATTGATATCGACACCTCAATTGAAACCGCTTCCTGATTAACCTTTTATTTAAATCACTAAATTATTCTTAATTATTTGGTGAGACAGTGAAATCCTAAATTCAGAGACGTACCTGTTTTATGTCAGCAGATTTCTTCTCAAAACATTTTACATTTTATGGATTTAAGTCTCATCTCATCTGGATGACAAAAGTATGCAAACATCCCAGAGTTTTCATTATCTAAGATTCATTTCTGACATTTTTGTCACAGAAAACAGGTAGTTAAAGAGCTTTTATTTGTTATTTTTGTATTTTTTGCCAGCAATCTAAACACTGCTCTAATGGCAGTGAAGACAGAAAAGTTGGTTGTTGTTTTAAAAAGACCTGCCAACTCTTATATTTTCATTTTTGTTTTCCTGTAATGGTCCGTCTGCAGCTTCAGTCCTGTCATGAGTCCACAGATGTGGTCTCTGCAGCCCGCCTGCCGTACAGAGTGAAGGTGACTGCTGGAAAACGTTACGCCTGGTGTGCATGTGGACACAGTAAGAAACAAGTGAGTATGAACAGTGTGCTGTGTTTTAGCTTGTTGTTTGATCATGCAAGTTTCTGCAAGATTTCATATGCTGCAGAAACGTGGTATAGATAATGGATGGATGGTCATGTAAAATCATTTCTCTATATTTACTGAGCACAGTCTCCAACAGACACAAATCCAAGATGAAGGTGTGTTCAATACTTTCCTGCAAACCGTACTCTGTGCCCCAAATCCTAATCCCACATTATCAGCTTAATCCTGTGTGATAACAGTGAGTCAGCATGAGCTTTATGTTGGACAATGAAACTGCTGCACCTTAACACAAGTTTAAACAAACACCAGAGCTCGTCCTACCCGTGTGAGGATACAGGTAGTGATAAAGGCCCGTGTATATCTGTAGTTTATGGCCCATTGGTATGTGGTAATAGTGGGCCTGTCACTAAGTACTTTGCGTTATATATTTAATGATTGATAATCTTGTCATTTGCTCAAGAAAAACTGCTGACCATGAATCCCTTTCACGCCCATTGTGCTGAGAATACAGTTATCAAGCAGACTCAAAATAATGCTCTAAATTTGAAGATTCTACCACCAAATATTAAACTACATATTAATTATAGATAAGCTACTGCAGTACAATCTTTATCTGGAAGATTTAACAGTGAGCATTATTGACTAACAGGGGTTTGTTCATGTATTTAAGATCCCATCCATATAATGCTCTTTGTTAGTTGTATATTTGTGTGTTTTACATGTCTCCTCCATGTGAGAGTACTTCTATGCCAGGCATGTCCAAAGTCAGGCCCGGTGGCCAAATGCGGCCCATGTTCAAATTTTCACTGGCCCGCAGTCTCTGTTATAAAATCAATTACATGTGGCCCTCTTGCACCGCTGACTGCTGTATAAAATACTTGTGTACAAAAAATGTATTTAACATTTCACCAGAAGATGGCAGTAGCGCTGTGGCCACATCCTTGTGGCACTTGACACCTGACCTTTTGTCATCATTTCAGCCCGTCCCATTTCAAACATGGCGACTGTATCTAAAAAAAGAAAAGTTGACAGCGAGTGCCGCCGATTCCAGAACAAGTGTAAATTGGAGTATTTTTTCGCCGAAATATGAAACAACTGTGTCTGCCTAATTTGCCACGAGACTGTAGCTGTTTTCAATAGGGATGGGAATCGAAAACCAATGCCAGTTGAGAATCGTTAACAGCTCCATCAAAGAATCAATATCATTAATCTTTTTGCTTATCAATTCCCTTATCAATTCCTTCCACTGACAGGGTTCAGAAGCATCAGAATTGTTGCTTAATTTTCATTGCACCTACTGCACAACCTTAAGTGAGTGGAAACACCAGCAACTTGCAGAAGCAGTTATCTATGCTGTGACGTGTTTGACATTGTTGCCACTGAAAATCAGACCAACATTTGCCCACTTGCAAAATCTGCAGGAATCGATAAGGGAATCGTTAAAGAATTGGATCGATTAGCAGGATCGTTAATAGCATTGGTATTGATAAAATCTTATCAATTCCCATCCCTAGTTTTAAAGGAATTCAATGTGAAGCGGCACTACCAGACAAAACATGCTAAATACGACAATCTAACTGGGGACGAACGCAGCGAAAAATTGAAACAACTGGAAGCTTTTTTAACGGCATCTCTGCGCTTTTTCACAAGAGCCCGTGAGTCAAATGAAAATGCCACAAGGACGAGCTAGGAGGTGGCAACGCTGATTGCCAAGCACCGCAGACCTTTCACTGAGGGTGAATTTATGAAAGACTGTGTGCTGAAAATAGTTGAGAAAATTTGTCCTGAGAAGAAGCAAGACTTTGCCAATGTCTGCCTGTCTCGTAACACTGTGGTACGGAGAATTGAAGACATTTGATTAGATATTAAGAGACAGTCAGAGTCAAAAGCTGAATGGTCGGCCCCTGCACATTTTCACCTTACCAAATCTGGCCCTTATGGCAGAAAGTTTGGACACCCCTGTTCTATGCACAAGACAGAAAGTCTGCATCATCAGTACTTCACCCACTTTCCATGTTAACTGTTTGCTGTGTGAAGGGGTGCATTCCCCTGCCCCACCCAAATAGACCTTCCAGTGTTAAGTCCCAACATTGTTTTGTCAGCAGTTTAAGCTCATTTGCTCCGGTTAGTAAGAGAGTGAAAGCTGAGATGTTGAAAACATGGGGCAGAGCAGTGACAAACTGACCCAGTTACCAAAGAGAAGACTGGTCAACCAATCAGAGGGGTCCTAAAAAATAACAGGAGCTCTAAGATTAAGAGTACAGGTGGATCAGGGACTATCTGTATGTGAAAACTAGGTTTTTAAACATGAGTTTTTTTGTGAATTTGAACCCAAGTTAAGAAAAAAAGATGGGCTCTTTAAAGTAATGTGCCAATTTAAAAAAGTTAAAGGCAAGGCAACCATGTTGTAAAGCAGAATTCATACATACAGCAACAAACTGCTAATGGAACTGACCGCTCAATATATTTAACTTGTCGATCTGGGAAAGGGCCCAAAAATGTTTGGAAATGGGCAGAACCTCTCAAAGCACATTCAACAGGGGATTTATGACATTACAGGCCAATCAGAAAATGTAACAGGCAGGATGAAAAGGACAGAGCTTAAGCCACTTTGGAGAACAAACTCAGCCAATCATAGAGAAGATGGTAGTGTTACTTTTTTCTTAAAAATGTGCTCCAGATCTGATAAAACAGTTTCTGAAGCTGTTAGCTCCTGGCTCCCACCTCCCCTTCCCTAAAGGACTCTATCGGGCCGTTCCACTTTGTGCAGCTTAAACAAGCGCTGTAGACTGGATCTGCATGATTATAGACAGTAATCCACACGGCATTATTAACAAACTGCACCACAACATTTGAAAGTAGAATAAAAACGTACAGCTTCTATATTCTTAAATGGGTCGGTACAATAAGCTTATTCAGCAAACTAAACCCTTTCTGTCCTGAAGGACTTGTTGTGCTTGTTGTTGTAATTTTATTTTATTGTTTCAAAAGTACTGATTGAATAAACTTTGATTTACTCGGTATTGTGATATATGCAATTTAAAAAAATGTGATGGGTCAGAAAGAAGGTTTGGTGTTGAATTTGTGTTAGTGAGGTTCAGAGAAATCTTATAAGCTAGGGATAAACATGAGGCCCACAGACATGGACCTCTAGAGTCAAAAGTCTGATCAGTTCATTCCTGAGGCACAATAAACATTTGGGCAAAGTTCTAAGACAGTTCCTCAAAGTATTCTTGAGATATAATTCTTGACCACCGACTTATGACTTCCAAAATCTGATGAGTTCAACCCTGATTCAGAGTGAACATTTGTGCAAAGTCTAAAGAATTTCCACACTGTGTTTTTAAGACATTGAGTATATTAGGATCAATTGACAGAAAGTGTGGGAAGAAAGAAAAACAAGAGATAAAATGACACCTGTTTAAGAAGCATATTTGCAATCACATAAAAACTAATACATTTCTCTGATTTTCTGAATCAACAAGATAGTTCTCTCAGAATTTTAAGTTAAGTTAATGTGAAAATACAAATAAATTTTCTAATTTTATAAGTTAAAAATCAGCTTAAATTCAATAGAAGTGCTGATGCAAGTCATTCAAGGATGCAAACATGTCCTAGTTTTGCATTTAATCCAGTTTTATTCATGTTTGGGGTTGACACATCAGGAGATACTTGTGTTTTAAGTAACAACACACTTAAAAATGTTGGGTTAAAAACAACCCAATATGGGTTATTTTTTAACCCAACACTGGTTAAATATTGGACAGAACACATGCTGGGTTATTTTGACCCAACAAGTTAGGTTGGTTTCCTTAAATCAACAGTTGGGTTATTTGAACAACCCAGTTGGGTTGTTCAAATAACCCAACCACAGGCTCAACTTGACTACACTGTTGGGTTCATTTTACTCAGCCAGTTGGGTTGCTAATTTCTATAATATTGTTATGGTCATTATATATTGATTAAATATATTCTGAAACAAAAAGTTAAGATTTTTTTTTTTTATTAAATTTCAAAATTCACAAAATACAAAATATTTTAAGTCTGGAGACATTTCCATGTTGGCATACACTCTCTCATGTAGTCCAAGTCAAGCACAAAAAGGTATCCATGGTGAAAGTATAATTTCGACCCCAATTGTCCTGAGATCACAGAACACGCCTGAGAATACTGTGTCCCGCTCTGCGGCAGGAGGACGTAGAGGCAGGATCTCAATGTTTTTGCCTGGTCAAGGTATCCCACCATGTTGGTTCCGACCTATGATGAGAAATAAAAGAAATAGGGTAGTATCTCTACTAGGGCAAAGCAAGTATCACTAGACCTTCATCAGGATAGTTTAAGAGAAGTGTTCACGTCATACATACATACATACATATATATAAAGGATGTACATCGAGGACAGCCAATGGGATCAGTTCAGCTGATAGGTCTCACCTGTCAGGTGGAAACAAAATTAACTAGGCTCTGAAGGAGTTCACAATGGTCCAGAGCAGAAAATGTTAGGTTAAAATATTACAAAAATATATTGGATTTTTTAACAAGTGCTTCTTACAGTTGTCAGAGACCAGTGGCTACTTCTATGCACACATACATTGCAACTCAATATAGAAAAATACAAAGCAGACAAGTACAAAAATATAACTAAGTACCAAATATATTTAGAAATGATAAAACAGTGACTTACTGTATCATCATGTCAATCAACTGAAGAAGGGAGTAAAAATCATTCCTTGGTCCCCCCCACTCTCCCTAGGATGACCCAACCAAGGATGATGAAAGGGGAAGCCAAGCTTCCCTGGACTCTGACAACTTTAAGAAACACTTGTGAAAAAAAACTGAGGAGCTGAAATTCACACTGAGGGTAAATAGAGTATATATCTGGTACAACACTCAAAATATTTTCTTCCTTAAAATTAATATAGGAAAATATTGGTCCTTTAGCAGACAGTAGCTCAAAGTTCAGTGAATAATTGTCCCAATTTATTCATAACAGTAGTGGCTACCAAGTTAGAACCAATACAATAATGTGACACGGAAACAACTTAAATTTACTTACCGCTCAACCTGTCAAAGAGCCCTGGAAGCTGATTTGATTGTTTTTTGTTTTTTTTTTGCTGTGGACAAAAAATGTTATGATAAACCAGACATTGGGCCTCATGCAAGAACATTTTCGTTTTCTCATCCTAAATTTTTCTTACCTTTTTTCTTATGTTGTGTTCGTACAAACATGCTCCGTCAGATTCAACAAACACTTCTATCTTTAGAAAAGTGTCTAAATGACCCGTGGAAACATGATGAATGCCACCTGTGCGTACTGAAGCATGCATGCACGAGGATAGCATAATTGCATAAGTAACACCCCAAGAATACCATATAAAGATACGTTTCCCACACCATAAAACAGCAGTGTTCATTCATAAAGATGGCACCAAGCACACGCTCTCTTCCAAGTGCCTGGCGTGCCAGGTCATCCAAAAGAAGCTCAGCCATGAAGCAGCTGGTTACTCTCTCATTTAACGTTTTATATTGGCCAGTCTAATAAACCTTCAGTTAATAGATTTTAATGTATTCTCTGGTTTGAGATCCTCAGATTTATTTCGTCTTATGCTATATTTTATTAAAAACACTTGAAATTAGTTAAATGTATAATCATTAGGCTATGTAAGGCACTTGATTTGAAAAGAGCAGACTAATTTGTTGTGATTTTTAAGACAAGTCTGGACCACTCGTGATTTGTGTTCGTACTTGAAAGAAAATTCTAAATACGAAAAAAATGCTGAATGCGACAAATTCTCCTAAATCATTTGTATGCAACACTTACGAACATATTTGTTCGTACGAACGGTTCTTACATGAGGACCATTGTGCTTTTATTTTGTTAAAGTGGCCTGAATATGTTGTTTGTGTCCTCTCTCTCTCAGCCTTTCTGTGATGGAGCTCACAGGTCTAAAGCTCCAAGCATCTCTCCTCTCCGCTTCACCCCTGAAAAGGACCGGGCGGTGATGCTGTGTGCCTGTAAACACACCAAAAACGCTCCTTACTGTGATGGCTCACACTTTAAGGTCATCTTCAGGGATGTTGTGAGGTCTGTGAAAGGAATTTTTAAATGAGCAGACATTTGCATTGAGAAATATGGGAGCTGGAACTGTCCTTTAAATGAGGCAGAAAATGAATAATGGCTGCCTTAAATGTATTCAGACTGAGCAGCTCAGTCTGTGCGATGGGGTTTTTAGATATGTTGTTTGTTTTGCCATGAAGCTGGACCTCAAAATCTTTCTTCAGCTTATCAGTTATCTGCAGCACTGTATAAATCTAGTTTTGATATGAAAATACATAAATTACACTTGTACTGCTTTTTGTTAAATATTCCGTTGTGTATGGTTGAATTGTCTTCATACCCTTATGACTTAGTTAAATACGTAAACTGTTTGTGTGATTTTGTACAAGCTCATTCATTTATGAATTTATCATGTTTCATAAATTTTAAACTTTGTGTGTCATGAAAGCACAAAATGTTTATGTGTGTGCCTAAACAGAGAAGTGTCAACTGGCCATGACATTTCATATTTGTTTTTTATCAATAAATAAATAAATTGAGCCGTCAGTTTTCCACTGCATTTGTAACTTATGTCCGTCCGTCTTTGTTGTGAGTTTGGACACATCAGTTTCAGAAGTTAAAATGGTTTGAATTAGCATTGATGACATCATTTCTTGTATATCACAGCGGCAGCTACAAAGTTGTCTTGATGATTACACAACCCCTCGGAAAGTTCTGGTAGGGCATCCTCAAAAAGTGAGTAAAGCCAAAAAACTTGTATTTCCACACAAGCAAATAGAATTGGAACTATTCCAAATCAATTTTGTAGACAATTTTGTGTTACTAGTTGTACTCATGGACTTAAAACATATTACTAGTTAACACTCCAAGCGTTACTAGCAACACAAAACTGTCTGCTAGTAGACGATTTTGCTTGGCAAGGAAGGTCTACTCATGCACAAGTGCACCAAAAACTTTTACTCAAAATATCTCACTGTTGTTAGAGAAAACTGTTTTTAGTTTCCCAGGGGTGGGAGTTCAAGGCTCTTTCTGATGGGAGACTTTGCCAGAAGTTCCCAGCAGACCCACATAACACGGAATAAATTTAAAAATACACTAATTGGAAGCTTAACAATACATGATATTAACATACACGTTAAACAAGTTAATTACACATGACATAAAGATGCAAATGTAAAACACATCATACGTATACAAGTTAAAACCACATGATATCAATCAATCAATCAGTCAAACAGTCAATCAATCAGTTAATCAATCTTTATTTGTTTAGGCCATTTCATAACAAGTGTCATCTCAAGACACTTTACAATAGAGCATAAAACTTTATGGATACACATATATGCATCAATACATATATACGTATATAAAAATACACATATACATATATTTATCCAACACCCAACATGAATCCATATAGCCAATCATGAATCCCTCCATCATGGCGGCAAGAAAAAACCTTCTGTTAAGCAGCAGGAAATCTTGAATGTGGATCCCAGTCTCATGATGAACAGCAAATCCACACGATGCTGTGTTGGGTGTGTGGGCAAAGGAAGGGAGGTAAGAGGAGACAAGTTGACTAAAGTAAGAACTAAAGCTAGTGACAGATCCATGAACCATAGACCTGTCATTTGATTTATTAGAGGGTAGCCTCTTGAGATGCTACATCTCGTTTTCAGGAGGGTCCTCATGTCTGAATGGTTGTGGTGATAATTTTATAGGAGAAAAAATCAATGATATTCTTACTGAAAAAAAGAATTTGTTGTTGTGATAAACTCATGGATGCCCAGACCACAAGGTCATCCCTACCATATTTGTCTCCATTAAGTATAATTGTATTAAAGGCCTCTTGAGATGTGACATCCCATTTTCAAGAGAGACCTCATGATCATGCTAATCATGCTAATGTCTACATTAACAGCTGTAATGATAATGGGAACTGAATGTTCCTAATGAAATGGCCAAATATGTTTTATGTCTATAATTGTAGTTTTTGAGGCTTCGTGACTCCACAGCTGCAGGCAGTCTCCACCAAGGATCCCAGCCACCTACAAGACAAAAGCCAGAGACGAGTACAGGAGCAAACAAAAGGGGCAAAGGCAGATGTGGAGAGAGAGTGTTAGTGAGAGGGATAGAGCCCAGTGTGCCAGATCCCCCAGCAGTCTAAGCCTATTACATCTTAACTATGAGTCTAATTTATGGACTATAAGCTGGTCCCTAACTGAAAGCTTTATCAAAGAGGAATGTTTTGTCTAACCTTGAAGGTAGCGAGGGAGTCTGCCTCCTGAACCGTGGTCGGAAAGTGGTTCCAGAGACGAGGAGCCTGGTAACTGAAGGCTCTACCTCCCATACTACTTCTGGAGACTGATGGTGCCATGAGTAGGCCAGCATTTTGGGAGCGTAATGTTCTAGAGGGGTTGTATGGCACTACAAGCTCTTTAAGATAAACTGGTGCCTGTCCACTGAGAGCTTTGTAGGTGAGAAGAAGAATTTTGAATTCTATTCTTTATTAACATGCAAATTAAAAACACATCATACGTATACAAGTTCAAACATGTGATGCATAAAAGGAACCTGAACAACACATGACATGAACAAACAAGTTAACAACACATGAAATTAACTTATAAATTAAGATGCTAAAAGGAAACCCAACAACACATGAAATAAACAAGCAAGTTTATACCAAATGATATTTACATACAATTTAAAAACACATGGTATTAAAAGGAAACCTAACAATGCATGATTTCAAAATACTTAACACAAAATATTAACAAGTTATAAATACTTGATATACTTAGACATACAAGATAACCGCTCAGGATAGTAATAAGAAACTTATATAAGATGTGATATTAAAATAAAAGTTATCAACACATGATATTAACATAAAAGTTAAAACACAGTATTCAAAGGAAACCTAACAGCACATGATACTGAAGTAAACTGAACAACACCTCATATATGAATAAAACCCAAAAACAAATGTATCAACTTAAAAGTTAAAAAGAAATAATATACTCTTAGAAGGTAACAACACACACATGATAGTTTAAAACACTTGACATTAACGTACAAATTAACAAAACATGATATTAAAAGGAAACTCACGACACAATATTAACAAACAAAATAAAAATACAAAAGATACAAAAGAAGCCAAAAGAAAAGAACACATGAAATAAATAGAGTTAAATGTTAAATGATATTAACATACAAGATAAAAACACATGGTTAAAAAGGAAACTCAACATGACATGTCAATATACAACTTTACAAACAAAAATATTAACTACAAGGTTGTAAGTAATTGGGGTGCTGGTTTGGCGTAGTGGTTAGCACCCCATGTACTTGCTTCTGCTGGTCAAGGTTCAAATCCCGCCTGTGACCAGTTTCTCTCTCCCCCTTTCACAGGCCTATCCACTGTCTCTCTCCTATCAAAAGCACAAAATGCCCAAAAATATACATTTAAAAAAAAAAAGGATGTCAGTTATTGATATGAACATCCAAGTTATATCAAATATAATTTTAACAAAAATATGATGAGAAAACATGATATTAAAAGAAAACATGATATGACCAAACAACTTAGAAACACTGGGTTTTAAAATAAAACTAAAATCATATATTAACATACAACTTAAAAGCACATAAAAAAAATATGTGATAATTACAAATGATATTAAAATAGAGATTAACAACACATGATCTTAACATACAAGTTTAAAGCACATGATTGTAAAATGTGTGATATCTGCACATCATATTATCAAAGAGGTTAAAATAAGTAGGTAATAACATACAAGTTAAAAACATAGAGTAAAATATGTGATAACTATACATGATATAAATATAGAAGTCAACAACACATGATATAAACATACAAGTTAAAAGCACATAATAGTAAAATATATGTAAATAGCACATGATATTAACATAGAGGTTAACCTAACAGGATAATAACATACAAGTTAAAAGCACATAATTCTAAAATATTTGTAAACAGCACATGATATAACATAGACAGTAACAACACATTATGAAAACATACAAGTTCAAGACACATAATAGTAAAATATCTGTAAAAAGCACCTGATATAAACATAGAGATTAACAACAAATGATGTAAACATACCAGTTAAAAGCACATGAAAGTGAAATATGAGTAAACAGCACATGATATCAACATAGAGATGAACAACATATGATAAAACATACAAGTTAAAAGCAAATAAACATAAATATGTGGAAACAGCACATGATATTAACAAAGAGGTGAACAACACATGATATAAACATACAAGTTGAAAGTACGAAACAGGAAAATATGTGCTAACAGCACATGATATAAACATAAAGATTAACAACAAATGATGTAAACATACCAGTTAAAAGCACATAACAGTAAAATATGTGTAAACATCATATGATATAAACAAAGAGGTTAACATTACATGATATGAAATACAAGTTAAAAGTAAGAAACAGTAAAATATGTGTTAACAGCACATAATATCAACAAAGAGATTAACAACACATGATTTAAACATACAACTTAAAAGCACATAATAGCAAAATATCTGTAAATAGTACATGATATAAACATAGACATTAACAACATATGATCGAAACATACCAGTTAAAAGCACATAACAGTAAAATATGTGTAAACAGCACATGATATCAACATAGAGATTTACAACATTTGATAAAACATTCAAGTTAAAAGCAAATAAAATTAAATATGTGTAAACAGCACATGATATTAACATTGAGATTAAAAAACATGATATCAACATAAAAGTAAAAAGTACGAAACAATAAAATATGTGTTAACAACACATGATATAAACATAGAGATTAACAACACATCATATAAACATACAAGTTAAAAGCACAAAGTGGTAAAATGTTTAAACAGCACGATATTAAGATAGAGATTAACAAAACATGATATAAACATACAAGTTTAAACCACATAATAAAAAAAATATGTGTAAACAGCACATGATATTAACATAGAGCTTCACAAAACATGATGTAAAAATACAAGTTAAATGTATGAAACAGTAAAATATGTGTTAACAGCACATGATATAAACATAGAGATTGACAACACATCATATAAACAGAAAAGTTTAAAGCACATAATAATAAAATATGTGTAAACAACACATGATATTTACATAGAGATAATCAACACATATTAACATACAAGTTAAAAGCACATAAAAGTAAAATATGTGTAAACAGCACTTGATATTAAGATAGAGATTAAAAAAACATAATATAAACATATAAATTAAAAGCACAAAACAGCAAAATATGTGTGAACAACACATGATATAAACATAGAGATTAACAACACATGATATCATGATACAAGTTAAAAGCAGAAAACAGTAAAATATGTGTTAACAGCACATGATATAAACATACAAGTCAAAAGAACAAAGCGGTAAATGTTTAAACAGCACATGATATTAACACATAGATGAACAAAACATGATATAAACAGACAAGTTAAAAGCAAAAAATAATAAAATATCTGTAAACAGCACGTAATCTTAACATAGAGATGAAAAAACATGATGTAAACATATAAATTAAAAGCACAAAACAGTAAAATATGTATAAACAGCACATGATATTAACATAGAGATTAAATGGACATGATATTAACATAAAGATGAATAACACATGATATGAAAATACAAGTTAAAAGCAGAAACAGTAAAATATCTGTTAACAACACATGATATAAACATAGAGATTAAAACCACCTGATGTAAATATACAAGTTAAAAGCACATAATAATAAAATATGTGTAAACAGCACATGATATTAACATAGAGATTAAAAAACATGATATAAACATACAAGTTAAAAGCACAAAACAGTCAATTTTCTACAGAAGCCCTAATACAACATAATTTCAGTCATTTTCCCGAGATCTCGAGTTATTTATGTCGTTATCTCGGGATAATGAAGCTTGTTTTCTCGAGATCTCGACATAAATAAGTCATTATCACAAGATAACGACATAAATAAGTCGAGATCTCGAGAAAACAAGCTTCGTTATCCCGACATAACAACATAAATAACTGGAGATCTCCGGAAAACGACTGAAATTAAGTCGTTATCACGAGAAAACGGTGCTAAAATACGTGGAAAAAAAATGGCCTTTTAGGGCTTCCGTAGTAAACAGCACATGATATAAACAAAAAGATAAACGACACGCGCACATAATAATAAAATATCTGTAAACAGCACATGATATAAACATAGAAATTAAGAACACATAATATTAACATAGAGATTACCAACACATGATATAAACATACGAGTTAAAAGCACACAATTGTAAAATATTTGTTAACAGCACATGATATAAACACAGGGATTATAAACACATGTTATAAACATACAAGTTAAAAGCACATAACGGTAAAATATGTGTAAACAGCACATGATATTAACATAAAGATTAACAGGACATGATATTAACATAAAGATAAACAACACATGATATGAAAATATAGACTAACAACACATATTAACATACAAGTAAAAAGCACAAAGTGGTAAAATATGTGTAAACAGCACATGATATTAACATAGAGATTAACAGGACATGATATTAACATAGGGATTAACAACACATGATGTAAACAAACAAGTTAAAAGCACAAAACGACATAATTTCAATCATTTTCCCGAGATCTCGAGTTATTTATGTCGTTATCTCGGGATACGAAGCTTGTTTTCCCGAGATATCGACATGAATAAGTCATTATCACAAGATAATGACATAAATAAGTCGAGATCCCGAGAAAACAAGCTTCGTTTTCCCGACATAAAAACATAAATAACTGGAGATCTCCGGAAAACGACTGAAATTCAGCCGTTATCACGAGAAAACGGTGCTAAAAAACATGGAAAAACTATGGCCTTTTAGGGCTTCCGTAGTAACCAGCACATGATATAAACATAAGTATTAACAACACATGATATATACATAAAGATTAACAACATATGATATGAACATACAATTTCGAAGCACACCATAGTAAAATAAATGTAAACAGCACATGATGTTAATATACGAGTTAAAAGCACAAAACAGTAAAATATGTGTAAACAGCACATGATATAAACACAGAGATGAACAACACATGATATTAACATTGAGATTAACAACACATCATATAAACATACAAGTTAAAAGCACAAAACAGTAAAATATGTGTAAACAGGACATAATATAAAGATAGAGATTGAAAACATGATATAAACATACAAGTTAAACGCACAAATAGTAAAATACATGTAAATAATGCATGATATAAACAAACAAGTTAAAAGCACATATCAGTAAAATATGTGTGAACATCACATGATATTAAAAAAAATGTTAACAACACAGAATGTAAACATACAAGTTAAAAGCACAAAATAATAAAATATCTGTAAACAGCACCTGATATTAACATAGAGATTAAAAAACATGATATAAACATACAAGTTAAGAGCATAAAACAGTCAAATATGTGTAAACTACAGAAGCCCTAAAAGGTCACGTGTTTTCACATTTTTTTTAGCAATGTTTTCTCGTAATAACGACATAATTTCAGTCATTTTCCCGAGATCTCGAGTTATTTATGTCGTTATCTCGGGATAATGAAGCTTGTTTTCACGAGATATCAACATGAATAAGTCGAGATTTCGAGAAAACAAGCTTCGTTATCCCGACATAACAACATAAATAACTGGAGATCTCAAGAAATTGACTGAACTTCAGTCATTATCATGAGAAAATGGTACTGAAGAACATGGAAAAACCATGGCCTTTTAGGACTTCCGTAGTAACCAGCACATGAAATAAACATAAGGATTAACAACACATGATATAAACACACAAGTTAAAAGCACATAATAATAAAATATCTGTAAACAGCACCTGATATTAACATAGAGATAATCAACACATGATATAAACATACAAGTAAAAAGCATAAAACAGTCAAATATGTGTAAAATACAGAAGCCCTAAAAGGTCACGTGTTTCACATTTTTTTAACCACCATTTTCTCATAATAAAGACATAATTTCAGTCATTTTCCCGAGATCTTGAGTTCTTTATGTCGTTATCTCGGGATAATGAAGCTTGTTTTCTCAATATATAGACATGAATAAGTTGAGATTTCGAGAAAACAAGCTTCGTTATCCCGACATAACAATATAAATAACTGGAGATCTCGGGAAAACGACTGAAATTCAGTCGTTATCACGAGAAAACGGTGCTAAAATACGTGGAAAAACCATGGCCTTTTAGGGCTTCCGTAGTAAACAGCACATGGTATAAACAAAAAGATAAACGACACGCGCACATAATAATAAAATATCTGTAAACAGCACATGATATAAACATAGAGATTACCAACACATGATATAAACATACGAGTTAAAAGCACATAATTGTAAAATATTTAACAACACATGATATAAACACAGGGATTATCAACACATGTTATAAACATACAAGTTAAAAGCACATAACAGTAAAATATGTGTAAACAGCACATGATATTAACATAGAGATTAACAGGACATGATATTAACATAAAGATAAACAACACATGATATGAACATATAGACTAACAACACATATTAACATACAGGTAAAAAGCACATAACAGTAAAATATGTGTAAACAGCACATGATATAAACATACACATTAACAACACATAATACTAACATAGGGATTAACAACACATGATGTAAACAAACAAGTTAAAAGCACAAAACAGTCAAATATGTGTAAACTACAGAAGCCCTAAAAGGTCACGTGTTTTCACGTTTTTTTTAGCACCCTTTTCTCGTAATAACGACATAATTTCAGTCATTTTCCCGAGATCTCGAGTTATTTATGTCGTTATCTCGGGATAATGAAGCTTGTTTTCACGAGATATCGACATGAATAAGTCGAGATTATAACAACATAAATAACTGGAGATCTCAAGAAAACGACTGAACTTCAGTCATTATCATGAGAAAATGGTACTGAAGAACATGGAAAAACCATGGCCTTTTAGGGCTTCCGTAGTAACCAGCACATGAAATAAACATAAGGATTAACAACACATCATATAAAAAGACAAGTTAAAAGCACAAAATAATAAACTATCTGTAAACAGCACATGATTTACACATAGAGATAATCAACACATGATATAAACATACAAGTTAAAAGCATAAAACAGTCAAATATGTGTAAAATACAGAAGCCCTAAAAGGTCACGTGTTTTCACGTTTTTTTAGCACCCTTTTCCCGTAATAAAGACATAATTTCAGTCATTTTCCCGAGATCTCGAGTTTTTTATGTCGTTATCTCGGATAATGAAGCTTGTTTTCTCAATATATAGACATGAATAAGTCGAGATTTCGAGAAAAACAAGCCAAGTATCCCGACATAACAATATAAATAACTGGAGATCTCGGAAAACGACTGAAATTCAGTCGTTATCACGAGAAAACGGTGCTAAAAACGGAAAACCATGGCCTTTTAGGGCTTCCGTAGTAAACAGCACATGGTATAAACAAAAAGATAAACGACACGCGCACATAATAATAAAATATCTGTAAACAGCACATGATATAAACATAGAAATTAACAACACATGATATAAACATAGAGATTACCAACACATGATATAAACATACGAGTTAAAAGCACATAATTGTAAAATATTTAACAGCACATGATATAAACACAGGGATTATCAACACATGTTATAAACATACAAGTTAAAAGCACATAACAGTAAAATATGTGTAAACAGCACATGATATTAACATAGAGATTAACAGGACATGATATTAACATAAAGATAAACAACACATGATATGAACATATAGACTAACAACACATATTAACATACAGGTAAAAAGCACATAACAGTAAAATATGTGTAAACAGCACATGATATAAACATACACATTAACAACACATAATACTAACATAGGGATTAACAACACATGATGTAAACAAACAAGTTAAAAGCACAAAACAGTCAAATATGTGTAAACTACAGAAGCCCTAAAAGGTCACGTGTTTTCACGTTTTTTTTAGCACCCTTTTCTCGTAATAACGACATAATTTCAATCATTTTCCCGAGATCTCGAGTTATTTATGTCGTTATCTCGGGATAACGAAGCTTGTTTTCCCGAGATATCGACATGAATAAGTCATTATCACGAGATAACGACATAAATAAGTCGAGATCCCGAGAAAACAAGCTTCGTTTTCCCGACATAAAAACATAAATAACTGGAGATCTGGGGAAAACGACTGAAATCAAGTCGTTATCACGAGAAAACGGTAGTAAAAAACATGGAAAAACCATGGCCTTTTAGGGCTTCCGTAGTAAACAGCACATGATATAAACATAAAGATTAACAACACATGATATAAACATAAAGATTAACAACATATGATATGAACATACAATTTAGAAGCACACCATAGTAAAATAAATGTAAACAGCACATGATGTTAATATACAAGTTAAAAGCACATAAAAGTAAAATATGTGTAAACAGCACATGATATAAACATAGAGATAATCAACACATGATGTAAGCATACAAGTTAAAAGCACATTAAAGTAAAATATGTGTTAGCAAATGATATAAACATAGAGATTAAAAACATGACATGAAAAAAGTTAAAAGCACAAAACAGTAAAATATGTGTAAACAGCACATGATATTAACATAGAGATTAAAAAACATGATATAAACATACAAGTTAAAAGCACAAAACAGTCAAATATGTGTAAACTACAGAAGCCCGAAAAGGTCACGTGTTTTCACGTTTTTTAGCACCCTTTTCTCGTAATAACGACATAATTTCAATCATTTTCCGGAGATCTCAAGTTATTTATGTCGTTATCTCGGAATAACGAAGCTTGTTTTCCCGAGATATCGACATGAATAAGTCATTATCACGAGATAACGACATAAATAAGACGAGATCTTGAGAAAACAAGCTTTGTTATCCCGACATAACAATATAAATAACTGGAGATCTCGAGAAAACGACTGAAATTAAGTCGTTATCACAAGAAAATGGTGCTAAAAAACATGGAAAAACCATGGCCTTTTAGGGCTTCCGTAATAAACAACACATTGTATAAACATAGACATTAAAAAACGTGATATAAACATACAAGTTAAAAGCACATAATAATAAAATATGTGTAAACAGCACATGATATAAACATAGAAATTAACAACACATGATATTAACATCGAGATTAACAACACATCATATAAACATACAAGTTAAAAGCACAAAACAGTAAAATATGTGTAAACAGGACATAATATAAACATAGAGATTGAAAACATGATATAAACATACAAGTTAAACGCACAGATAGTAAAATACATGTAAACAACGCATGATATAAACAAACAAGTTAAAAGCACATATCAGTAAAATATGTGTGAACATCACATGATATTAAAAAAAATGTTAACACAGAATGTAAACATACAAGTTAAAAGCACAAAATACTAAAATATCTATAAACAGCACCTGATATTAACATAGAGATTAAAAAACATGATATAAACATACAAGTTAAAAGCACAAAACAGTCAAATATGTGTAAACTACAGAAGCCCTAAAAGGTCACGTGTTTTCACGTTTTTTTAGCAATGTTTTCTCGTAATAACGACATAATTTCAGTCATTTTCCCGAGATCTC
This sequence comes from Scarus forsteni, assembly GCA_036419115.1. Lineage (NCBI taxonomy): Eukaryota > Metazoa > Chordata > Actinopteri > Labriformes > Labridae > Scarus > Scarus forsteni. The sequence goes on from JAZDUH010000098.1 coordinate 38,497,598, forward strand.
GAGTTATTTATGTCGTTATCTCGGGATAATGAAGCTTGTTTTCTCGAGATCTCGACATAAATAAGTCATTATCACAAGATAACGACATAAATAAGTCGAGATCTCGAGAAAACAAGCTTCGTTATCCCGACATAACAACATAAATAACTGGAGATCTCGGGAAAACGACTGAAATTAAGTCGTTATCACGAGAAAACGGTGCTAAAAAATGTGGAAAAACCATGGCCTTTTAGGGCTTCCGTAGTAAACAGCACATGGTATAAACAAAAAGATAAACGACACGCGCACATAATAATAAAATATCTGTAAACAGCACATGATATAAACATAGAAATTAACAACACATAATATTAACATAGAGATTACCAACACATGATATAAACATACGAGTTAAAAGCACACAATTGTAAAATATTTGTAAACAGCACACGATATAAACACAGGGATTATCAACACATGTTATGAACATATAAGTTAAAAGCACATAACAGTAAAATATGTGTAAACAGCACATGATATAAACATACACATTAACAACACATACTACTAACATAGGGATTAACAACACATGATGTAAACAAACAAGTTAAAAGCATAAAACAGTCAAATATGTGTAAACCACAGAAGCCCTAAAAGGTCACGTGTTTTCACATTTTTTTAGCAATGTTTTCTCGTAATAACGACATAATTTCAGTCATTTTCCCGAGATCTCGAGTTATTTATGTCGTTATCTCGGGATAATGAAGCTTGTTTTCGAGATATCGACATGAATAAGTCGAGATTTCGAGAAAACAAGCTTCATTATCCGGACATAACAAAATAAATAGGTGGAGATCTCGAGAAAATGACCGAACTTCAGTCATTATCATGAGAAAATGGTACTGAAGAACATGGAAAAACCATGGCCTTTTAGGGCTTCCAAAGTAACCAGAACATGAAATAAACATAAGGATTAACAACACATGATATAAACACACAAGTTAAAAGGACATAATAATAAAAGATCTGTAAACAGCATCTGATATTAACATAGAGATCATCAACACATGATATAAACATACAAGTAAAAAGCATAAAACAGTCAAATATGTGTAAAATACAGAAGCCCTAAAAGGTCACGTGTTTTCACATTTTTTTAAGCACCCTTTTCCCGTAATAAAGACATAATTTCAGTCATTTTAAAGAGATCTCGAGTTTTTTATGTCGTTATCTTGGGATAATGAAGCTTGTTTTCTCAATATATAGACATGAATAAGTCGAGATTTCGAGAAAACAAGCTTCGTTATCCCGACATAACAATATAAATAACTGGAGATCTCGGGAAAACGACTGAAATTCAGTCGTTATCACGAGAAAACGGTGCTAAAAAACGTGGAAAAACCATGGCCTTTTAGGGCTTCCGTAGTAAACAGCACATGGTATAAACAAAAAGATAAACGACACGCGCACATAATAATAAAATATCTGTAAACAGCACATGATATAAACATAGAAATTAACAACACATAATATTAACATAGAGATTACCAACACATGATATAAACATACGAGTTAAAAGCACATAATTGTAAAATATTTGTTAACAGCACATGATATAAACACAGGGATTATCAACACATGTTATAAACATACAAGTTAAAAGCACATATCAGTAAAATATGTGTGAACATCACATGATATTAAAAAAAATGTTAACAACACAGAATGTAAACATACAAGTTAAAAGCACAAAATACTAAAATATCTATAAACAGCACCTGATATTAACATAGAGATTAAAAAACATGATATAAACATACAAGTTAAAAGCATAAAACAGTCAAATATGTGTAAAATACAGAAGCCCTAAAAGGTCACGTGTTTTCACGTTTTTTTAGCAATGTTTTCTCGTAATAACGACATAATTTCAGTCATTTTCCCGAGATCTCGAGTTATTTATGTCGTTATCTCGGGATAATGAAGCTTGTTTTCTCGAGATCTCGACATAAATAAGTCATTATCACAAGATAACGACATAAATAAGTCGAGATTTCGAGAAAACAAGCTTCGTTATCCTGACATAACAACATAAATAACTGGAGATCTCGGGAAAATGACTGAAATTAAATCGTTATCACGAGAAAACGGTGCTAAAAAATGTGGAAAAACCATGGCCTTTTAGGGCTTCCGTAGTAAACAGCACATGGTATAAACAAAAAGATAAACGACGCGCACATAATAATAAAATATCTGTAAACAGCACATGATATAAACATAGAAATTAACAACACATAATATTAACATAGAGATTACCAACACATGATATAAACATACGAGTTAAAAGCACACAATTGTAAAATATTTGTAAACAGCACACGATATAAACACAGGGATTATCAACACATGTTATGAACATATAAGTTAAAAGCACATAACAGTAAAATATGTGTAAACAGCACATGATATAAACATACACATTAACAACACATACTACTAACATAGGGATTAACAACACATGATGTAAACAAACAAGTTAAAAGCATAAAACAGTCAAATATGTGTAAACCACAGAAGCCCTAAAAGGTCACGTGTTTTCACATTTTTTTAGCAATGTTTTCTCGTAATAACGACATAATTTCAGTCATTTTCCCGAGATCTCGAGTTATTTATGTCGTTATCTCGGGATAATGAAGCTTGTTTTCTCGAGATATCGACATGAATAAGTCGAGATTTTGAGAAAACAAGCTTCGTTATCCCGACATAAAAACAAAAATAACTGGAGATCTCAAGAAAACGACTGAACTTCAGTCATTATCATGAGAAAATGGTACTGAAGAACATGGAAAAACCATGGCCTTTTAGGGCTTCCGTAGTAACCAGCACATGAAATAAACATAAGGATTAACAACACATGATATAAACACACAAGTTAAAAGCACATAATAATAAAATATCTGTAAACAGCACCTGATATTAACATAGAGATAATCAACACATGATATAAACATACAAGTAAAAAGCATAAAACAGTCAAATATGTGTAAAATACAGAAGCCCTAAAAGGTCACGTGTTTTCACATTTTTTTAAGCACCATTTTCTCATAATAAAGACATAATTTCAGTCATTTTCCCGAGATCTTGAGTTCTTTATGTCGTTATCTCGGGATAATGAAGCTTGTTTTCTCAATATATAGACATGAATAAGTCGAGATTTCGAGAAAACAAGCTTCGTTATCCCGACATAACAATATAAATAACTGGAGATCTCGGGAAAACGACTGAAATTCAGTCGTTATCACGAGAAAACGGTGCTAAAAAACGTGGAAAACCTTGGCCTTTTAGGGCTTCCGTAGTAAACAGCACATGGTATAAACAAAAAGATAAACGACACGCGCACATAATAATAAAATATCTGTAAACAGCACATGATATAAACATAGAAATTAACAACACATAATATTAACATAGAGATTACCAACACATGATATAAACATACGAGTTAAAAGCACATAATTGTAAAATATTTGTTAACAGCACATGATATAAACACAGGGATTATCAACACATGTTATAAACATACAAGTTAAAAGCACATAACAGTAAAATATGTGTAAACAGCACATGATATTAACATAGAGATTAACAGGACATGATATTAACATAAAGATAAACAACACATGATATGAACATATAGACTAACAACACATATTAACATACAAGTAAAAAGCACATAACAGTAAAATATGTGTAAACAGCACATGATATAAACATAGAAATTAACAACACATAATACTAACATAGGGATTAACAACACATGATGTAAACAAACAAGTTAAAAGCACAAAACAGTCAAATATGTGTAAACTACAGAAGCCCTAAAAGGTCACGTGTTTTCACGTTTTTTTTAGCACCCTTTTCTCGTAATAACGACATAATTTCAATCATTTTCCCGAGATCTCGAGTTATTTATGTCGTTATCTCGGGATAATGAAGCTTGTTTTCTCGAGATATCGACATGAATAAGTCGAGATTTTGAGAAAACAAGCTTCGTTATCCCGACATAAAAACAAAAATAACTGGAGATCTCAAGAAAACGACTGAACTTCAGTCATTATCATGAGAAAATGGTACTGAAGAATATGGAAAAACCATGGCCTTTTAGGGCTTCCGTAGTAACCAGCACATGAAATAAACATAAGGATTAACAACACATGATGTAAACATACAAGTTAAAAGCACATAATAATAAAATATCTGTAAACAGCACCTGATATTAACATAGAGATAATCAACACATGATATAAACATACAAGTAAAAAGCATAAAACAGTCAAATATGTGTAAAATACAGAAGCCCTAAAAGGTCACGTGTTTTCACATTTTTTAAGCACCATTTTCTCATAATAAAGACATAATTTCAGTCATTTTCCCGAGATCTTGAGTTCTTTATGTCGTTATCTCGGGATAATGAAGCTTGTTTTCTCAATATATAGACATGAATAAGTCGAGATTTCGAGAAAACAAGCTTCGTTATCCCGACATAACAATATAAATAACTGGAGATCTCGGGAAAACAAATGAAATTCAGTCGTTATCACGAGAAAACGGTGCTAAAAAACGTGGAAAACCTTGGCCTTTTAGGGCTTCTGTAGTAAACAGCACATGGTATAAACATAAAGATTAACAACACATGATATAAACATAAAGATTAACAACATATGATATGAACATACAATTTAGAAGCACACCATAGTAAAATAAATGTAAACAGCACATGATGTTAATATACAAGTTAAAAGCACATAAAAGTAAAATATGTGTAAACAGCACATGATATAAACATAGAGATAATCAACACATGATGTAAGCATACAAGTTAAAAGCACATTAAAGTAAAATATGTGTTAGCAAATGATATAAACATAGAGATTAAAAACATGACATGAAAAAAGTTAAAAGCACAAAACAGTAAAATATGTGTAAACAGCACATGATATTAACATAGAGATTAAAAAACATGATATAAACATACAAGTTAAAAGCACAAAACAGTCAAATATGTGTAAACTACAGAAGTCCTGAAAGGTCACGTGTATTCACGTTTTTTAGCACTTTTTCGTAATAACGACATAATTGCAATCATTTTCCGAGATCTCAAGTTATTTATGTTATCTCGTGATAAGCTTGTTTTCCCGAGATATCGACATGAATAAGTCATTATCACGAGATAACGACATAAATAAGTCGAGATCTTGAGAAAACAAGCTTTGTTATCCCGACATAACAATATAAATAACAACGACTGAAATTAAGTCGTTATCACGAGAAAATGGTGGTAAATAACATGGAAAAACCATGGCCTTTTAGGGCTTCCATAGTAAACAGCACATGATATAAACATAAAGAATAAAAAACGTGATATAAACATACACGTTAAAAGCACATAATAATAAAATATGTAAACAGCACATGATATAAACATAGAAATTAACAACACATGATATTAACATCGAGATTAACAACACATCATATAAACATACAAGTTAAAAGCACAAAACAGTAAAATATGTGTAAACAGGACATAATATAAACATAGAGATTGAAAACATGATATAAACATACAAGTTAAACGCACAGATAGTAAAATACATGTAAACAACGGATGATATAAACAAACAAGTTAAAAGCACATATCAGTAAAATATGTGTGAACATCACATGATATTAAAAAAAATGTTAACAACACAGAATGTAAACATACAAGTTAAAAGCACAAAATACTAAAATATCTATAAACAGCACCTGATATTAACATAGAGATTAAAAAACATGATATAAACATACAAGTTAAAAGCATAAAACAGTCAAATATGTGTAAACCACAGAAGCCCTAAAAGGTCACGTGTTTTCACGTTTTTTTAGCAATGTTTTCTCGTAATAACGACATAATTTCAGTCATTTTCCCGAGATCTCGAGTTATTTATGTCGTTATCTCGGGATAATGAAGCTTGTTTTCTCGAGATCTCGACATTAATAAGTCATTATCACAAGATAACGACATAAATAAGTCGGGATTTCGAGAAAACAAGCTTCGTTATCCCGACATCACAACATAAATAACTGGAGATCTCGGGAAAACGACTGAAATTAAATCGTTATCACGAGAAAACGGTGCTAAAAAACGTGGAAAAACCATGGCCTTATAGGGCTTCCGTAGTAAACAGCACATGGTATTAACAAAAAGATAAACGACACGCGCACATAATAATAAAATATCTGTAAACAGCACATGATATAAACATTGAAATTAACAACACATAATATTAACATAGAGATTACCAACACATGATATAAACATACGAGTTAAAAGCACACAATTGTAAAATATTTGTAAACAGCACACGATATAAACACAGGGATTATCAACACATGTTATGAACATATAAGTTAAAAGCACATAACAGTAAAATATGTGTAAACAGCACATGATATAAACATACACATTAACAACACATACTACTAACATAGGGATTAACAACACATGATGTAAACAAACAAGTTAAAAGCATAAAACAGTCAAATATGTGTAAACCACAGAAGCCCTAAAAGGTCACGTGTTTTCACATTTTTTTAGCAATGTTTTCTCGTAATAACGACATAATTTCAGTCATTTTCCCGAGATCTCGAGTTATTTATGTCGTTATCTCGGGATAATGAAGCTTGTTTTCTCGAGATATCGACATGAATAAGTCGAGATTTCGAGAAAACAAGCTTCGTTATCCCGACATAAAAACAAAAATAACTGGAGATCTCAAGAAAACGACTGAACTTCAGTCATTATCATGAGAAAATGGTACTGAAGAACATGGAAAAACCATGGCCTTTTAGGGCTTCCGTAGTAACCAGCACATGAAATAAACATAAGGATTAACAACACATGATATAAACACACAAGTTAAAAGCACATAATAATAAAATATCTGTAAACAGCACCTGATATTAACATAGAGATAATCAACACATGATATAAACATACAAGTAAAAAGCATAAAACAGTCAAATATGTGTAAAATACAGAAGCCCTAAAAGGTCACGTGTTTTCACATTTTTTTAAGCACCATTTTCTCATAATAAAGACATAATTTCAGTCATTTTCCCGAGATCTTGAGTTCTTTATGTCGTTATCTCGGGATAATGAAGCTTGTTTTCTCAATATATAGACATGAATAAGTCGAGATTTCGAGAAAACAAGCTTCGTTATCCCGACATAACAATATAAATAACTGGAGATCTCGGGAAAACGACTGAAATTCAGTCGTTATCACGAGAAAACGGTGCTAAAAAACGTGGAAAAACCATGGCCTTTTAGGGCTTCCGTAGTAAACAGCACATGGTATAAACAAAAAGATAAACGACACGCGCACATAATAATAAAATATCTGTAAACAGCACATGATATAAACATAGAAATTAACAACACATAATATTAACATAGAGATTACCAACACATGATATAAACATACGAGTTAAAAGCACATAATTGTAAAATATTTGTTAACAGCACATGATATAAACACAGGGATTATCAACACATGTTATAAACATACAAGTTAAAAGCACATAACAGTAAAATATGTGTAAACAGCACATGATATTAACATAGAGATTAACAGGACATGATATTAACATAAAGATAAACAACACATGATATGAACATATAGACTAACAACACATATTAACATACAAGTAAAAAGCACATAACAGTAAAATATGTGTAAACAGCACATGATATAAACATACACATTAACAACACATAATACTAACATAGGGATTAACAACACATGATGTAAACAAACAAGTTAAAAGCACAAAACAGTCAAATATGTGTAAAATACAGAAGCCCTAAAAGGTCACGTGTTTTCACGTTTTTTTAGCACCCTTTTCTCGTAATAACGACATAATTTCAATCATTTTCCCGAGATCTCGAGTTATTTATGTCGTTATCTCGGGATAACGAAGCTTGTTTTCCCGAGATATCGACATGAATAAGTCATTATCACGAGATAACGACATAAATAAGTCGAGATCCCGAGAAAACAAGCTTCGTTTTCCCGACATAAAAACATAAATAGCTGGAGATCTGGGGAAAACGACTGAAATCAAGTCGTTATCACGAGAAAACGGTAGTAAAAAACATGGAAAAACCATGGCCTTTTAGGGCTTCCGTAGTAAACAGCACATGGTGTAAACATAAAGATTAACAACACATGATATAAACATAAAGATTAACAACATATGATATGAACATACAATTTAGAAGCACACCATAGTAAAATAAATGTAAACAGCACATGATGTTAATATACAAGTTAAAAGCACATAAAAGTAAAATATGTGTAAACAGCACATGATATAAACATAGAGATAATCAACACATGATGTAAGCATACAAGTTAAAAGCACATTAAAGTAAAATATGTGTTAGCAAATGATATAAACATAGAGATTAAAAACATGACATGAAAAAAGTTAAAAGCACAAAACAGTAAAATATGTGTAAACAGCACATGATATTAACATAGAGATTAAAAAACATGATATAAACATACAAGTTAAAAGCACAAAACAGTCAAATATGTGTAAACTACAGAAGCCCAGAAAAGGTCACGTGTTTTCACGTTTTTTAGCACCCTTTTCTCGTAATAACGACATAATTGCAATCATTTTCCCGAGATCTCAAGTTATTTATGTCGTTATCTCGTGATAACGAAGCTTGTTTTCCCGAGATATCGACATGAATAAGTCATTATCACGAGATAACGACATAAATAAGTCGAGATCTTGAGAAAACAAGCTTTGTTATCCCGACATAACAATATAAATAACTGGAGATCTCGAGAAAACGACTGAAATTAAGTCGTTATCACAAGAAAATGGTGCTAAAAAACATGGAAAAACCATGGCCTTTTAGGGCTTCCGTAGTAAACAGCACATTGTATAAACATAGACATTAAAAAACGTGATATAAACATACAAGTTAAAAGCACATAATAATAAAATATGTGTAAACAGCACATGATATAAACATAGAAATTAACAACACATGATATTAACATCGAGATTAACAACACATCATATAAACATACAAGTTAAAAGCACAAAACAGTAAAATATGTGTAAACAGGACATAATATAAACATAGAGATTGAAAACATGATATAAACATACAAGTTAAACGCACAGATAGTAAAATACATGTAAACAACGGATGATATAAACAAACAAGTTAAAAGCACATATCAGTAAAATATGTGTGAACATCACATGATATTAAAAAAAATGTTAACAACACAGAATGTAAACATACAAGTTAAAAGCACAAAATACTAAAATATCTATAAACAGCACCTGATATTAACATAGAGATTAAAAAACATGATATAAACATACAAGTTAAAAGCATAAAACAGTCAAATATGTGTAAAATACAGAAGCCCTAAAAGGTCACGTGTTTTCACGTTTTTTTAGCAAATTTTTCGTAATAAAGACATAATTTCAGTCATTTTCCCGAGATCTCGAGTTATTTATGTCGTTATCTCGGGATAATGAAGCTTGTTTTCTCGAGATCTCGACATTAATAAGTCATTATCACAAGATAACGACATAAATAAGTCGGGATTTCGAGAAAACAAGCTTTGTTATCCCGACATCACAACATAAATAACTGGAGATCTCGGGAAAACGACTGAAATTAAATCGTTATCACGAGAAAACGGTGCTAAAAAACGTGGAAAAACCGTGGGCTTCCGTAGTAAACAGCACATGGTATAAACAAAAAGATAAACGACACGCGCACATAATAATAAAATATCTGTAAACAGCACATGATATAAACATAGAAATTAACAACACATAATATTAACATAGAGATTAACAACACATGATGTAAACATACAAGTTAAAAGCACACAATTGTAAAATATTTGTAAACAGCACACGATATAAACACAGGGATTATCAACACATGTTATGAACATATAAGTTAAAAGCACATAACAGTAAAATATGTGTAAACAGCACATGATATAAACATACACATTAACAACACATACTACTAACATAGGGATTAACAACACATGATGTAAACAAACAAGTTAAAAGCATAAAACAGTCAAATATGTGTAAACCACAGAAGCCCTAAAAGGTCACGTGTTTTCACGTTTTTTTAGCAATGTTTTCTCGTAATAACGACATAATTTCAGTCATTTTCCCGAGATCTCGAGTTATTTATGTCGTTATCTCGGGATAATGAAGCTTGTTTTCTCGAGATCTCGACATAAATAAGTCATTATCACAAGATAACGACATAAATAAGTCGGGATTTCGAGAAAACAAGCTTCTATCGACATCACAACATAAATAACTGGAGATCTCGGGAAAACGACTGAAATTAAATCGTTATCACGAGAAAACGGTGCTAAAAAACGTGGAAAAACCATGGCCTTATAGGGCTTCCGTAGTAAACAGCACATGGTATTAACAAAAAGATAAACGACACGCGCACATAATAATAAAATATCTGTAAACAGCACATGATATAAACATTGAAATTAACAACACATAATATTAACATAGAGATTACCAACACATGATATAAACATACGAGTTAAAAGCACACAATTGTAAAATATTTGTAAACAGCACACGATATAAACACAGGGATTATCAACACATGTTATGAACATATAAGTTAAAAGCACATAACAGTAAAATATGTGTAAACAGCACATGATATAAACATACACATTAACAACACATACTACTAACATAGGGATTAACAACACATGATGTAAACAAACAAGTTAAAAGCATAAAACAGTCAAATATGTGTAAACCACAGAAGCCCTAAAAGGTCACGTGTTTCATTTTTTTTAGCAATGTTTTCGTAATAACGACATAATTTCAGTCATTTTCCCGAGATCTCGAGTTATTTATGTCGTTATCTCGGGATAATGAAGCTTGTTTTCACGAGATATCGACATGAATAAGTCGAGATTTCGAGAAAACAAGCTTCGTTATCCCGACATAAAAACAAAAATAACTGGAGATCTCAAGAAAACGACTGAACTTCAGTCATTATCATGAGAAAATGGTACTGAAGAACATGGAAAAACCATGGCCTTTTAGGGCTTCCGTAGTAACCAGCACATGAAATAAACATAAGGATTAACAACACATGATATAAACACACAAGTTAAAAGCACATAATAATAAAATATCTGTAAACAGCACCTGATATTAACATAGAGATAATCAACACATGATATAAACATACAAGTAAAAAGCATAAAACAGTCAAATATGTGTAAAATACAGAAGCCCTAAAAGGTCACGTGTTTTCACATTTTTTTAAGCACCATTTTCTCATAATAAAGACATAATTTCAGTCATTTTCCCGAGATCTTGAGTTCTTTATGTCGTTATCTCGGGATAATGAAGCTTGTTTTCTCAATATATAGACATGAATAAGTCGAGATTTCGAGAAAACAAGCTTCGTTATCCCGACATAACAATATAAATAACTGGAGATCTCGGGAAAACGACTGGAATTCAGTCGTTATCACGAGAAAACGGTGCTAAAAAACGTGGAAAAACCATGGCCTTTTAGGGCTTCCGTAGTAAACAGCACATGGTATAAACAAAAAGATAAACGACACGCGCACATAATAATAAAATATCTGTAAACAGCACATGATATAAACATAGAAATTAACAACACATAATATTAACATAGAGATTACCAACACATGATATAAACATACGAGTTAAAAGCACATAATTGTAAAATATTTGTTAACAGCACATGATATAAACACAGGGATTATCAACACATGTTATAAACATACAAGTTAAAAGCACATAACAGTAAAATATGTGTAAACAGCACATGATATTAACATAGAGATTAACAGGACATGATATTAACATAAAGATAAACAACACATGATATGAACATATAGACTAACAACACATATTAACATACAAGTAAAAAGCACATAACAGTAAAATATGTGTAAACAGCACATGATATAAACATACACATTAACAACACATAATACTAACATAGGGATTAACAACACATGATGTAAACAAACAAGTTAAAAGCACAAAACAGTCAAATATGTGTAAAATACAGAAGCCCTAAAAGGTCACGTGTTTTCACGTTTTTTTAGCACCCTTTTCTCGTAATAACGACATAATTTCAATCATTTTCCCGAGATCTCGAGTTATTTATGTCGTTATCTCGGGATAACGAAGCTTGTTTTCCTGAGATATCGACATGAATAAGTCATTATCACGAGATAACGACATAAATAAGTCGAGATCCCGAGAAAACAAGCTTCGTTTTCCCGACATAAAAACATAAATAACTGGAGATCTGGGGAAAACGACTGAAATCAAGTCGTTATCACGAGAAAACGGTAGTAAAAAACATGGAAAAACCATGGCCTTTTAGGGCTTCCGTAGTAAACAGCACATGGTGTAAACATAAAGATTAACAACACATGATATAAACATAAAGATTAACAACATATGATATGAACATACAATTTAGAAGCACACCATAGTAAAATAAATGTAAACAGCACATGATGTTAATATACAAGTTAAAAGCACATAAAAGTAAAATATGTGTAAACAGCACATGATATAAACATAGAGATAATCAACACATGATGTAAGCATACAAGTTAAAAGCACATTAAAGTAAAATATGTGTTAGCAAATGATATAAACATAGAGATTAAAAACATGACATGAAAAAAGTTAAAAGCACATAACAGTAAAATATGTGTAAACAGCACATGATATAAACATACACATTAACAACACATACTACTAACATAGGGATTAACAACACATGATGTAAACAAACAAGTCAAAAGCATAAAACAGTCAAATATGTGTAAACCACAGAAGCCCTAAAAGGTCACGTGTTTTCACATTTTTTTAGCAATGTTTTCTCGTAATAACGACATAATTTCAGTCATTTTCCCGAGATCTCGAGTTATTTATGTCGTTATCTCGGGATAATGAAGCTTGTTTTCTCGAGATATCGACATGAATAAGTCGAGATTTTGAGAAAACAAGCTTCGTTATCCCGACATAAAAACAAAAATAACTGGAGATCTCAAGAAAACGACTGAACTTCAGTCATTATCATGAGAAAATGGTACTGAAGAACATGGAAAAACCATGGCCTTTGAGGGCTTCCGTAGTAACCAGCACATGAAATAAACATAAGGATTAACAACACATGATATAAACAAACAAGTTAAAAGCACAAAATAATAAAATATCTGTAAACAGCACCTGATATTAACATAGAGATAATCAACACATGATATGAACATACAAGTTAAAAGCAGAAAACAGTAAAATATGTGTAAAATACAGAAGCCCTAAAAGGTCACGTGTTTTCACATTTTTTTAAGCACCATTTTCTCATAATAAAGACATAATTTCAGTCATTTTCCCGAGATCTTGAGTTCTTTATGTTATCTCGGGATAATGAAGCTTGTTTTCTCAATATATAGACATGAATAAGTCGAGATTTAGAAAACAAGCTTCGTTATCCCGACATAACAATATAAATAACTGAAAACGATTGAATTCAGTCGTTATCACGAGAAAACGGTGCTAAAAACGTGGAAAAACCATGGCCTTTTAGGGCTTCCGTAGTAAACAGCACATGGTATAAACAAAAAGATAAAGCGACGCGCACATAATAATAAAATATCTGTAAACAGCACATGATATAAACATAGAAATTAACAACACATAATATTAACATAGAGATTACCAACACATTATATAAACATACGAGTTAAAAGCACATAATTGTAAAATATTTGTTAACAGCACATGATATAAACACAGGGATTATCAACACATGTTATAAACATACAAGTTAAAAGCACATAACAGTAAAATATGTGTAAACAGCACATGATATTAACATAGAGATTAACAGGACATGATATTAACATAAAGATAAACAACACATGATATGAACATATAGACTAACAACACATATTAACATACAAGTAAAAAGCACATAACAGTAAAATATGTGTAAACAGCACATGATATAAACATACACATTAACAACACATAATACTAACATAGGGATTAACAACACATGATGTAAACAAACAAGTTAAAAGCACAAAACAGTCAAATATGTGTAAAATACAGAAGCCCTAAAAGGTCACGTGTTTTCACGTTTTTTTAGCACCCTTTTCTCGTAATAACGACATAATTTCAATCATTTTCCCGAGATCTCGAGTTATTTATGTCGTTATCTCGGGATAACGAAGCTTGTTTTCCCGAGATATCGACATGAATAAGTCATTATCACGAGATAACGACATAAATAAGTCGAGATCCCGAGAAAACAAGCTTCGTTTTCCCGACATAAAAACATAAATAGCTGGAGATCTGGGGAAAACGACTGAAATCAAGTCGTTATCACGAGAAAACGGTAGTAAAAAACATGGAAAAACCATGGCCTTTTAGGGCTTCCGTAGTAAACAGCACATGGTGTAAACATAAAGATTAACAACACATGATATAAACATAAAGATTAACAACATATGATATGAACATACAATTTAGAAGCACACCATAGTAAAATAAATGTAAACAGCACATGATGTTAATATACAAGTTAAAAGCACATAAAAGTAAAATATGTGTAAACAGCACATGATATAAACATAGAGATAATCAACACATGATGTAAGCATACAAGTTAAAAGCACATTAAAGTAAAATATGTGTTAGCAAATGATATAAACATAGAGATTAAAAACATGACATGAAAAAAGTTAAAAGCACAAAACAGTAAAATATGTGTAAACAGCACATGATATTAACATAGAGATTAACAACACATGATATTAACATCGAGATTAACAACACATCATATAAACATACAAGTTAAAAGCACAAAACAGTAAAATATGTCTAAACAGGACATAATATAAACATAGAGATTGAAAACATGATATAAACATACAAGTTAAACGCACAAATAGTAAAATACATGTAAACAACGCATGATATAAACATACAAGTTAAAAGCACATAACAGTAAAATATGTGTAAACAGCACATGATATAAACATACACATTAACAACACATACTACTAACATAGGGATTAACAACACATGATGTAAACAAACAAGTTAAAAGCATAAAACAGTCAAATATGTGTAAACCACAGAAGCCCTAAAAGGTCACGTGTTTTCACGTTTTTTTAGCAATGTTTTCTCGTAATAACGACATAATTTCAGTCATTTTCCCGAGATCTCGAGTTATTTATGTCGTTATCTCGGGATAATGAAGCTTGTTTTCACGAGATATCGACATGAATAAGTCGAGATTTCGAGAAAACAAGCTTCGTTATCCCGACATAACAACATAAATAACTGGAGATCTCAAGAAAACGACTGAACTTCAGTCATTATCATGAGAAAATGGTACTGAAGAACATGGAAAAACCATGGCCTTTTAGGACTTCCGTAGTAACCAGCACATGAAATAAACATAAGGATTAACAACACATGATGTAAACATACAAGTTAAAAGCACATAATAATAAAATATCTGTAAACAGCACCTGATATTAACATAGAGATAATCAACACATGATGTAAACATACAAGTTAAAAGCATAAAACAGTCAAATATGTAAATACAGAAGCCCTAAAAGGTCACGTGTTTTCACATTTTTAAGCACCATTTTCTCATAATAAAGACATAATTTCAGTCATTTTCCCGAGATCTTGAGTTCTTTATGTCGTTATCTCGGGATAATGAAGCTTGTTTTCTCAATATATAGACATGAATAAGTCGAGATTTCGAGAAAACAAGCTTCGTTATCCCGACATAACAATATAAATAACTGGAGATCTCGGGAAAACGACTGGAATTCAGTCGTTATCACGAGAAAACGGTGCTAAAAACGGAAAAACCTTGGCCTTTTAGGGCTTCCGTAGTAAACAGCACATGGTATAAACAAAAAGATAATCGACACGCGCACATAATAATAAAATATCTGTAAACAGCACATGATATAAACATAGAAATTAACAACACATAATATTAACATAGAGATTACCAACACATGATATAAACATACGAGTTAAAAGCACATAATTGTAAAATATTTGTTAACAGCACATGATATAAACACAGGGATTATCAACACATGTTATAAACATACAAGTTAAAAGCACATAACAGTAAAATATTTGTAAACAGCACATGATATTAACATAGAGATTAACAGGACATGATATTAACATAAAGATAAACAACACATGATATGAACATATAGACTAACAACACATATTAACATACAAGTAAAAAGCACATAACAGTAAAATATGTGTAAACAGCACATGATATAAACATACACATTAACAACACATAATACTAACATAGGGATTAACAACACATGATGTAAACAAACAAGTTAAAAGCACAAAACCTTCTCGTAATAACGACATAATTTCAATCATTTTCGAGATCTCGAGTTATTTATGTCGTTATCTCGGGATAACGAAGCTTGTTTTCCCGAGATATCGACATGAATAAGTCATTATCACGAGATAACGACATAAATAAGTCGAGATCCCGAGAAAACAAGCTTCGTTGTCCCGACATAAAAACATAAATAACTGGAGATCTCGGGAAAACGACTGAAATCAAGTGGTTACTACGAGAAAACGATGCTAAAAAACATGGAAAAACCATGGCCTTTTAGGGCTTCCGTAGTAAACAGCACATGATGTAAACATAAAGATTAACAACATATGATATGAACATACAATTTAGAAGCACACCATAGTAAAATAAATGTAAACAGCACATGATGTTAATATACAAGTTAAAAGCACATAATAATAAAATATGTGTAAACAGCACATGATATACACATAGAAATTAACAACACATGACATTAACATCGAGATTAACAACACATCATATAAACATACAAGTTAAAAGCACAAAACAGTAAAATATGTGTAAACAGGACATAATATAAACATAGAGATTGAAAACATGATATAAACATACAAGTTAAACGCACAAATAGTAAAATACATGTAAACAACGCATGATATAAACAAACAAGTTAAAAGCACATATCAGTAAAATATGTGTGAACATCACATGATATTAAAAAAAATGTTAACAACACAGAATGTAAACATACAAGTTAAAAGCACAAAATAATAAAATATCTGTAAACAGCACCTAATATTAACATAGAGATTAAAAAACATGATATAAACATACAAGTTAAGAGCATAAAACAGTCAAATATGTGTAAACTACAGAAGCCCTAAAAGGTCACGTGTTTTCACGTTTTTTTAGCACCCTTTTCTCGTAATAACGACATAATTTCAATCATTTTCCTGAGATCTCAAGTTATTTATGTCATTATCTCGGGATAACGAAGCTTGTATTCCCGAGATATCGACATGAAAAAGTCATTATCACGAGATAACGACATAAATAAGTCGAGATCTCGAGAAAACAAGCTTTGTTATCCCGACATAACAACATAAATAAATGGAGATCTCGAGAAAACGACTGAAATTAAGTCGTTATCACAATAAAATGGTGCTAAAAAACATGGAAAAACCATGGCCTTTTAGGGCTTCCGTAGTAAACAGCACATTGTATAAACATAGAGATTAACAACACATCATATAAACATACAAGTTAAAAGCACAAAACAGTAAAATATGTGTAAACAGGACATAATATAAACATAGAGATTGAAAACATGATATAAACATACAAGTTAAACGCACAAATAGTAAAATACATGTAAATAACGCATGATATAAACAAACAAGTTAAAAGCACATATCAGTAAAATATGTGTGTACATCACATGATATTAAAAAAATGTTGACAACACAGAATGTAAACATACAAGTTAAAAGCACAAAATAATAAAATATCTGTAAACAGCACCTGATATTAACATAGAGATTAAAAAACATGATATAAACATACAAGTTAAAAGCATAAAACAGTCAAATATGTGTAAAATACAGAAGCCCTAAAAGGTCACATGTTTTCACATTTTTTTAGCAATGTTTTCTCGTAATAACGACATAATTTCAGTCATTTTCCCGAGATCTCGAGTTATTTATGTCGTTATCTCGGGATAATGAAGCTTGTTTTCACGAGATATCGACATGAATAAGTCGAGATTTCGAGAAAACAAGCTTCATTATCCGGACATAACAAAATAAATAGGTGGAGATCTCGAGAAAATGACTGAACTTCAGTCATTATCATGAGAAAATGGTACTGAAGAACATGGAAAAACCATGGCCTTTTAGGGCTTCCGTAGTGACCAGCACATGAAATAAACATAAGGATTAACAACACATGATGTAAACACACAAGTTAAAAGGACCTAATAATAAAAGATCTGTAAACAGCATCTGATATTAACATAGAGATCATCAACACATGGTATAAACATACAAGTAAAAAGCATAAAACAGTCAAATATGTGTAAAATACAGAAGCCCTAAAAGGTCACGTGTTTTCACATTTTTTTAAGAACCATTTTCTCATAATAAAGACATAATTTCAGTCATTTTCCCAAGATCTTGAGTTCTTTATGTCGTTATCTCAGGATAATGAAGCTTGTTTTCTCGATATATAGACATGAATAAGTCGAGATTTCGAGAAAACAAGCTTCGTTATCCTGACATAACAACATAAATAACTGGAGAACTCGGGAAAACGACTGAAATTCAGTCGTTATCACGAGAAAATGGTGCTAAAGAACAAGGAAAAACCATGGCCTTTTAGGGCTTCCGTAGTAACAAGCACATGAAATAAACAAACAAGTTAAAAGCATAAAACAGTAAAATATGTGTTAACATCACATGATATACACAGAGATTAACAACACATGATATCAACATCCATGTTAAAAGCACATAAAAGTAAAATATGTGTAAACAGCACAATATAAACATAGAGATTGAAAACATGATATAAACATACAAGTTAAATGCACAAATAGTAAAATACATGCAAACAGAACATGATATAAACATAGAGATTAACAACACATCATATAGACAGACAAGTTTAAAGCACATAACAGTCAAATATGTGTGAACTACAGAAGCCCAAAAAGTTCACGTGTTTTAACGTCTTCTTAGCACCGTTTTCTAGTCATAAAGACATAATTTCAGTCATTTTCCCGAGATCTCGAGTTATTTATGTCGTTATCTCGGGATAACGAAGCTTGTTTTCTCGAGATCTCGACATAAATAAGTCATTATCACGAGATAACGACATAAATAAGTCGAGATCTCGAGAAAACAAGCTTCGTTATCCCAACATAACAACATAAATAACTGGAGATCTCGGGAAAAAGACTGAAATTAGGTCGTTATCACGAGAAAACGATGCTAAAAAACATGGAAAAACCATGGCCTTTTAGGGCTTCCGTAGTAAACAGCACATGATATAAACATAAAGATTAACAACACATGATATAAACATACAAGTTAAACGTACAAAAAAGAAAAATATGTGTAGACAGCACACGATATAAACATAGAGTTTAACAGGACATGATATTAACATAGAGATTAACAACACATGATGTCAACATACAAGTTAAAAGTACATAACAGTAAAATATGTGTAAACAGCACATGATATTTAAAAAAAATGTTAACAATACATGATGTAAACATACAAGTTCAAAGCACAAAATAATAAAATATCTGAAAACAGCACCTGATGTTAACATAGAGATTAAAAAACAT
Source organism: Scarus forsteni (assembly GCA_036419115.1). Taxonomy (NCBI): domain Eukaryota; kingdom Metazoa; phylum Chordata; class Actinopteri; order Labriformes; family Labridae; genus Scarus; species Scarus forsteni. The sequence continues at coordinate 38,517,464 of JAZDUH010000098.1, forward strand.
GAAATAAACATACAAGTTAAAAGCATAAAACAGTCAAATATGTGTAAACTACAGAAGCCCTAAAAGGTCACGTGTTTTCACATTTTTTTAGCACCCTTTTCTCGTAATAAAGACATAATTTCAGTCATTTTCCCGAGATCTCGAGTTCTTTATGTCGTTATCTCGCGATAACGAAGCTTGTTTTCCCGAGATATCGACATGAATAAGTCATTATCACGAGACAAGGACATAAATAAGTCGAGATCTCGAGAAAACAAGCTTCGTTATCCCGACATAACAACATAAATAACTGGAGATCTCGGGAAAACGACTGAACTTCAGTCATTATCACGAGAAAACGGTGCTCAAAAACATGGAAAAACCATGGCCTTTTAGGGCTTCCGTAGTAAACAGCACATGATATAAACATACAAGTTAAAAGCAGAAAACAGTAAAATATGTGTCAATATCACATGATATACACATAGAGATTAACAACACATGATATGAACATAGAGATTAACAACATGCGATATAAACATACAAGTTAAAAGCACAAAACAGTTAAATATCTGTAAACAGCACATGATATTAACATTGAGATTAAAAAACATGATCTAAATATGGAAATTAAAAGCACAAAAAGTAAAATATCTGCAAACAGCACATGATATGAACATTGAGATTAAAAAACATGATATTAACATACAAGTTAAAAGCTCATAACAGTGAAATATGTGTTGACAGCACATGATATAACCATAGAGGTTAACAGCAAATGATGTAAACATACAAGTTAAAAGCAAAAAACAGTAAAATATGTCTTAAAAGCACATGATATGAAAATAGAGATTAACAACAAATGATATAAACAGAAGTTTAAAGCACATAACAATAGAATATGTGGAAATAGTACATGATATAAACAAAGAGATTAAAAACACATGATATAAACATACAAGTTAAAAGCAAAAAATAGTAAAATATGTCTTAACAGCACATGATATAAACAACACATGATATTAACAAAAAGGTTCACAGCAGATGATATAAAAATACAAGTTAAAAGCACATAATAATAAAAAAAATCTGTAAACAACACATGATATAAATATAGAGATTAAAAACACATAAAATTAACATGGAGATTAAAAAAACATGATATAAACACACAAGTTAAAAGCATATAAAAGTAAAATATGTGTAAAAAGCACATGATATAGACAAAAAGATTAACAACACATAATATTAACATAGCAATTAACAGCACATGATATAAACATAGATGATATTAACATACAAGTTAAAAGCACAAAATAATAAAATATCCGCAAACAGGACATGATATAAACATAGAGATTAAAAACATGATATAAACATAGAGATTAACAACACATCATACAAGTTAATAGCATAAAAAAATATAATTTGTGTAAACTACAGAAGCCCGAAAAGGTCACGTGTTTTCACGTTTTCTTAGCATCTTTTTCTAGTAATAACGACATAATTTCAGTCATTTTCCCGAGATCTCGAGTTACTTATGTCGTTATCTCGGGATAATGAAGCTTGTTTTCTCGAGATATCGACATAAATAAGTCATTATCACGAGATAACGACATAAATAAGTCGAGATCTGGAGAAAACAAGCTTCTTTATCCCGAGATAAAAATATAAATAACTGGAGATCTCGGGAAAACAACTGAAATTCAGTCGTTATCACGAGAAAGCGGTGCTAAAAAACATGGAAAAACCATGGCCTTTTAGGGCTTCCGTAGAAAAAAGCACATGATATAAACATAAAGATTAACAACACATGATATGGACATACAAGTTAAAAGCACAAAATAATAAAATATCTGTAAACAGCACCTGATATTAACATAGAGCTTCACAAAACATGATGTAAAAATACAAGTTAAATGTACAAAACAGTAAAGTATCTGTAAACAGCACATGAAATAAACATGGAGGTTAACAACAAATGATGTAAACATACAAGTTAAAAGCACATAATAGAAAAATATCTGTAAATAGCACATGACGTTATAATACAAGTTAAAAGCACAATACAATATGTTTAAACAGCACATGATATAAACATAAAGACTAACAACACATGAAATAAACATACAAGTTATAAGCACAAAACAATAAAATCTGTGTTAACAGCACATGAAATAAACATGGAGGTTAACAACATATGATGTAAACATACAAGTTAAAAGCACATAATAGAAAAATATCTGTAAACAGCACATTATGTTAACACTAAAAATTAACAACACATAATATAAACATACAAGTCAAAAGTACATGTACAAGTTGATAACATTTAGTAGTAAAATATATGTGGATAGCACTTGATATTAACAGAGATTAACAACACATGATATAAACATACAAGTTAAAACACAATATCAACACAGAATTTAAAAAAACATTATACACCTATTACCATGCATGCTAATTTAACATGATATGAACATACAAGTCAACATCTCATGATGTTATTACACACGTTAACATCCCATGACTTTATTATACAAGTTGTCAACAAATTATGTTAAAATAAAAGTTAACACATGATGTTAACATACAAGTTAACAACACATGGTAGTTACAAAAAGGTTTGCAACACATGATATTCACATACAACCACATAACATGTAATATTAACATATTGGTTAACAGCACATGATATTAATACAGGCTCCAAGTTAACAAGACATGAGATTTAACTTCAACCCAGCTCCACATGTTTCATCTTTGGTCTCTGTGTCAACAGTGACTGACAGACTCAGGACTGGACAGCCAAGAATTGGTGTGAAGTCATGAGATCTAATTTATCTCAGATGGAAGTTCTCAGAAAGCACAAACCTCTGCCAAGACATTTCTGTCACTGTCCACCAAGCTGTGATGGAAATTTAAAATAAAATGAACTCTCCTACCGTTTCAGGTTGACAAATCTTTCAAATCTCCTGGATCTGCATCCAGATCCTGATCACTCCCATTACCAGTCACCTCTTTCTTATGCCATGTCCAACTTCTTCAGAAATTTGTATCCAAATCTGCCGATCGCTCTTTAACTTTTCTTGCTCACAGTCAGACAGCTTCTCTGTGTGAAGCATCTGAGCTTTTTCTTTCAGCTGACTATTTGATAGAGTTCCTTCAGTTCCAGAACCACCATCATTATTCCAGCAATGAGATGAAACCATAACAACGTCTTCACCATTTGCTGGTTTAAAAGCAAACAATATATGGAACACTCTATACTCAAGTATTTATAGTCATTAGAAGAAAACATATCAGACAAAATAGAAAAAAACATACCAAACAAAATAGTGACAAATGTGAATATGTAAGGTATAATGCCTGTCAAAGGCAAGCAAGTAAGTACGGTCAGCAAGACAGAAAGACAGGCGACAAACTACACAAAATTAAATGCAACATTGCTGTTGATTGTGAAATCAACAGCAATGACTGGGCCACAGCATTGCTGTTGAATTTAAATGTTCATCATAGTGGCATTTGAAGGATGGAGACTTAAAGCGGGCATGGAAAGTATTCAGAACACCTTAAATTATTCACATTTTGTCACGTTGCAGCCATTACCAAAAATGAATTAAATTAATTGTTTTTTCTCATTAATGTACACAAAGCACCCCATACATGACAAAGAACCCAAGGTTGTAGACATTTTTGAAGATTAGACAGTAAAATCTGTGTAAACAGCACATGATATAAACAAAGAGATTAACGACACATGATATAAAAATACAAGTTAAAAGCACATTAAAGTAAAATATGTGTAAACAGCACATGATATAAACATAGAGGTCATCAACACATGATGTAAACATACAAGTTAAACGCACAAAAATGAAAAATATGTGTAAACAGCACACGATATAAACATAGAGTTTAACAGCACATGATATTAACATAGAGATTAATAACACATGATGTAAACATACAAGTTAAAAGCATATAAAAGTAAAATATGTGTAAACAGCACATGATATAAACATACAAGTTAAAAGTACATCACAGTAAAATATGTGTAAACAGAACATTATATAAACATAGAGATTAACTGCATAATATTTACATAGAGATTGACAACACATGAAATGAACATACAAGTTAAAAGCACAAAATAATAAAATATCTCTAAACAGCACCTGATATTAACATAGAGATAATAAACACATGATATGGACATACAAGTTAAAAGCAGAAAACAGTAAAATATGTTTGACATCACGTTATTAACATTGAGATTAAAAAACATGATCTAAACACACAAGTTAAAAGCACATAATAATGAAATGTGTGTAAACAGCACATGATATAAACATAGAGTTTAACAGGACATGATATGAACATAGAGATTTACAACGCATAATATTAACATAGAGAATAACAACACATGATTTAAACATACAAGTTAAAATAACATTACAGAAAAATATCTGTAAACAGCACTTGATGTTAACATACAAGTTAAAAGCACAAAACAATATGTTCAAACAGCACATGATATAAACATAAAGATTAACAACTCATGATATGGACATACAAGTTAAAAGCACTTAACAGTAAAATTTGTATTAACAGCACATGATATTAATAAAGAGATAAACAACACATGATATTACCATACAAGTTAAAAGCACATAATAGTAAAATCTGTGTAAACAGCACATGAAATAAACAAAGAGATTAACAACACATGATGTAAAAATACAAGTTAAATGTACGAAACAGTAAAATATGTGTAAACAGCACATGAAATTAACAAAGACGTTAATAGTAAATGATATAAACATAGAGATAAACAACACATGATATCAACATACAAGTTAATAGCAAAAAAAAAATATTTGTAAACAGCAAACGATATAAACATAGAGATTAACAGGACATGATATTAACATAGAGATTAACAAAACATGATGCAAAAATACAAGTTAAATGTACAAAACAGTAAAATATGTACTAACAGCACATGATATAAACAAAGAGATAAACAACACATGATGTAAACATACAAGTTTAAAGCACATAAAAGTAAAACATGTGTAAACAGCACATGATATTGACATAGAGATTAAAAAACATGATATAAACATACAAGTTAAAAGCATAAAACAGTCAAATATGTGTAAACTACAGAAGCGCTAAAAGGTCACGTGTTTTCACGTTTTCTTAGCACCGTTTTCTAGTAATAAACACATAATTTCAGTCATTTTCCCGAGATCTCGAGTTTTTTATGTCGTTATCTTGGGAAAACGAAGCTTGTTTTCTTGAGATCTCAACATAAATAAGTCATTATCACAAGATAACGACATAAATAAGTCGAGATCTCGAGAAAATAACTTTCGTTATCTCTACATAACGACATAAATAACTGGAGATCTCGAGAAAACGACTGAAATCAAGTCGTTATCACGAGAAAACAGTGCTAAAAAACATGGAAAAACCATGGACTTTTAGGGCTTCCGTTGTAAACAGCACATGATATGAACATAAGGATTAACAAAACATGATCTAAACATAGACTTTAAAAGCATAAAACAGTAAATATGTGTAAACAGCACATGATATTAAAAAAAATGTCAACAACACATGATGTAAACATACAAGTTAAAGCACAAAGTAAAAAAAATATCTGTAAACAGCACCTGATATTAACATAGAGATTAAAAAACATGATATAAACATACAAGTTAAGAGCATTAAACAGTCAAATATTTGTAAAATACAGAAGCCCTAAAAGGTCACGTGTTTTCACGTTTTTTTAGCACCCTTTTCCCGTAATAACGACATAATTTCAGTCATTTTCCCAAGATCTCGAGTTTTTTATGTCGTTATCTCGGGATAATGAAGCTTGTTTTCTCGAGATCTCGACATAAATAAGTCATTATCACGAGATAACGACATAAATAAGTCGAGATCTCGAGAAAACAAGCTTCGTTATCCCGACATAACGACATAAATAACTGGAGATCTCAGGAAAACGACTGAAATTGAGTCATTATCACGAGAAAACGGTACTAAGGAACATGGAAAAACCATGGCCTTTTAGGGCTTCCGTTGTAAACAGCACATGATATAAACATAAAGATTAACAACACATGATGTAAAAATGTTAAAAAACACAAAATAATAAAATATCTGTAAACAGCATCTAATATTAACATAGAGATTAAAAAACATGATATGAACATATATTTTAAAAGCACATAACAGTAAAATATGTGTTAACAGCACATGATATAAACATAGAGGTTATCAACACATGATATCAACATACAAGTTAAAAGCACATGAAAGTAAAATCTGTGTAAACCGAATATTGTATAGCCTAAACATAGAGATGAATAACGCATATTTACATACAAGTAAAAAGCACAAAAAAGAAAAATATCTGTAAACAGCACATGATATAAACATACAAGTTAAAAGCAGAAAACAGTAAAATATGTGTTAACATCACATGATATACAGATAGAGATTAACAACATACGATTTAAACATACAAGTCAATGCACAAAACAGCAAAATAGCTGTAAACAACACATGATCTAAACATAGAGTTTAACAACACATATTAACATACAAGTTAAAAGCCATTAAAGTTAAATATGTGTACGCAGCACATGATATTAACAAAGAGGTTAATAGCAAATAATATAAACATAGAGATAAACAACACATGATATTAACATAGAGATGACGAACACGTGAGATCAGCATAGATCAATATACGATATAAACATACAAGTTAAAAGCTCATAACAGTGAATTTTGTGTAAACAGCACATGATATACACATAGAGATTAACAACAAATGATATAAACATACAAGTTTAAAGCACATAATAATAAAATATTTGTAAACAGCACATGACATAAACATACAACTTAAGGGCACATAATAGTAAAATATGTGTATACAGCACATGATATAAACATACAAGTTAAAAGCACATAACCGTAAAATATGTGTAAACAGCACATGATATAAACATAGAGATTAACAACATTCGATATAAACATACAAGTTAAAAGCACAAAACATTTAAATATCTGTAAACAGCACGACATTAACATTGAGATTAAAAAACATGATATAACCATAGAAGTTAAAAGCACAAAAAAGTAAAATATGTGTAAACAGCACATGATATAAACATAGAGATTAACAACATTCGATATAAACATACAAGTTAAAAGCACAAAACAGTTAAATATCTGTAAACAGCACGACATTAACATTGAGATTAAAAAACATGATATAAACATACAAGTTAAAATCACAAAACCGTAAAATATGTTTAAATAGCACATGATATAAACATAGAGATAAACAACACATGATATTAACATAGAGATTAACAACATACGATATAAACATACAAGTTAAAAGCAAAAAAACAGTTAAATGGGGCGGACATTAGCTCAGCTGGTAGAGCGTCCGCCCATATACGGGGACTTCTAAACCCCAGCAGCGGCAGTAGGTTCGAATCCCGGCCATAGCCCTTTGCTGCATGTCTTCCCCCCTCTCTTCACCCGCTTTCCTGTCATTCTCCAGCTGTCCTATCAATAAAGGCCATAAAAAGCCCAAAAAAATAACTTAAAAAAAAAAAACAGTAAAATATCTGTTAACAGCACGATATTAACATTGAGATTACAAAACATGATATAAACATACAAGTTAAAAGCACAAAAAAGTAAAATATCTGTAAACGGCCCATGATATAAACATACAAGTTTAAAGCACATTAAAGTAAAATATGTGTAAGCAGCACATGATATAAACATAGAGACAAACAACACATTATATTAACATCCAAGTTAAAAGCACAAAATAATAAAATATCTGCAAACAGCACATGATACTAACATAGAGACGAAAAAACATGATATAAATATACAAGTTAAAAGCACAAAACAAAAGAATATGTACTAACAGCACATGATAAAAACATAGAGATAAACAGCACATGATATAAACATACAAGGTAAAAGCACACAAAAGTAAAATATGTGTAAACAGCACATGTTATTAAAAAAGAGGTTAACAACACATGATATTAACATACAAGTTGAAAGCACAAAACAGTAAAATATGTACTAACAGCACATGATATAAACATAGAGATTAACAACACATGATATAAACATACATAGGTTTACATAGAGATTAACAACAAATGATATAAACACACAAGTTAAAAGCACAAAAGAGGAAAATATGTACTAATAGCACATGCTATAAACATAGAGATTAACAACACATGATATAAACATAGAGATTAACAACAAATGATATAAACAGAAGTTTAAAGGACATAATAATAAAATATGTGGAAATAGTACGATATAAACAAAGAGATTTACAACACATGACATAAACATACAAGTTAAAAGCACATAACAGTAAAATATCTGTAAACAGCACATGATAAAAACAAAGGGATTGAAAACAAATGATATAAACATACAAGTTGAAAGCCAAAAACAGTAAAATATGTACCAGTTAATATAAACATGGCCCTGTTGAATGTCCGCTCTCTGCTGAACAAGTCTTTTATTGTCAATAATCTGATTTTAGAGCACAAACTTGAGTGTCTGTTTTTAACCGAAACTTGGCTGGGTACGGAAGCTCCAGTTGTTCTCACTGAGGCCTCCCCACCTAAGTTTTTTTAACTTTGCTTTTTCAACAAGGAGTGGTAAAAGTGGTAAAAATTTTACACAATTCATATGATATGATTATTTTGACCGGTGATTTTAATCTACACATAGATAATATTTTAGACCCCGTTTCCAGGGAGTTTTTAAATGTTCTTAACTATATGGATTTTAAACAACACGTCATGCACCAGACACACATCAGAGGACACACCCTGGACCTGCTCATCACCTATGGCCTGTCTGCCAGTGTGTCCTCTGTTGCTGACTTGGCTGTCTCTGACCACTTCTGTGTGTTTTTTAATATCACTGTTTTTATCGAGCGGGAGACCTCTGTGAGAACTGTGAGGAAGCGTCATCTGACCCCTCGGGTGGCTGCAAATTTCATCAGTGTTTTAGAAAAATGCCCTCCAATTGTTCTGCCTGTCCCCTGTGATTTTATTGTGGAGAATTTTAACAGTAAACTTGAAAACGCTCTAAACTCAGTTGCACCAATCAAATTAAAGAAGGCTCACTATAAGCATGCAACCCCATGGATTAACGAGGAGGTTAAGAAACTGAAAAGAAAATGCAGGGCGGCAGAAAGAAAATGGAGGAAAAATAAAATCACAATTCATCTTCAATTATACAAAGAACATCTCAAATCATACAACTGTGCTGTTAAAAACTCAAGAAATTCATATTTTGCCACAATAATCACAAACAATAAAAACAACCCAAAAGTTCTTTTTTCAACCATTGACCATCTTTTTAACCCTGATTTTAATAAATTTAACCTAACTCCTACAAACAGTCTCTGCGAGGAGTTTGCAGCCCACTTCAGGGGTAAGACTGACACTATCAGAAGTGACATTTTATCCCATCAAACTACTGCTTTTAATCCATCTGAGTGTCTGTCTTCACCTGAGGAAACACTGGACAGCTTTGTCCTGGTTAATGATGAGATGCTTTATGAGGTTTTCTCCTCTATGAAGCCCACCACATGTCTTTTAGATCCAATTCCAACTACATTTTTTAAGTCATTTTATGGTTCTTTTAGAGAGGAGCTTTTAACTATGATGAATTGCTCTCTTCAGACGGGGGTCTTTCCGGCTGCATTTAAGGCAGCAGTGGTGAGGCCCCTGCTGAAGAAGAGCAATTTAGATTTTAATGATTTTAATAATTACAGACCAGTGTCTCACTTGCCATTTTTAAGTAAAGTTTTAGAGAAGCTAGTTTTTAACCAGCTCAATGCTTTTTTAAACTTATATGATATTTATGAGGAATGTCAGTCTGGTTTTAGGGTAAACCACAGTACAGAGACTGCCTTAACAAGGATTTTAAATGATTTTAGATTAAATTGTGATTCACAGAAAGTGACAGTGTTGGTTCTACTGGATCTTAGCGCTGCCTTTGACACAGTAGACCACACAATTCTTTTAAACAGACTTAAACACCTTGTTGGCCTCTCTGGCACTGTACACAAATGGTTTACTTCCTACCTCACAGACAGAACATTCATGGTAAGTGTAGACACATGCTCCTCCCTAGTCCATAAAATCACATGTGGTGTGCCCCAGGGTTCTGTTTTAGGCCCTGTTCTTTTTAACCTGTACATGCTCCCTCTTGGTGGTGTCATCAGGAGACATGGAATTAACTTTCACAGTTATGCTGATGATACACAGCTTTACATCTCCATGTCTCCTGATGACACCAGGCCAATGGATGCTCTTTTTAACTGCATTTTAGAAATTAAATCATGGATGGCAGAAAACTTCCTCCAGCTTAACCAGGACAAAACTGAGGTTTTAGTCATCGGTCCTGAGGCCCAGAGAGAGAAGCTTTTACCCAAACTACAATCACTGTCTTTTAATCCTTCATCACAAGTAAGAAACCTGGGCGTAATATTTGACTCTGAGCTGACTTTTATTCCTCATATTAAGAATATAACAAAAATAGGTTTTTATCATTTAAAGAACATCGCCAGAGTCCGCCCCATTCTCTCTCGGGCTAACACGGAGACGCTAATGCATGCTTTTATCACTAGTCGTATTGACTACTGTAATGCCCTGCTCTCTGGTCTTCCAAAAAAGAACATTTCAGGTTTACAATTACTTCAAAATTCAGCAGCACGTGTCCTGACTAAGACCAGAGGGCGGGCCCACATTACTCCGGTTTTAGAAGCACTGCATTGGCTCCCCGTGTGTTTCAGGATTGATTTTAAAGTTCTTTTATTGGTTTTTAAATGTCTTAATGGTCTTGGGCCTTCTTATCTTTCTAAACTTCTTTTACTTAATGAACCCTCGCGGACCCTGCGCTCCTCCGGCAGTCGGCTCCTAGTCATCCCAAAAGTCAGGACACACACACACGGCGAGGCGTCTTTTCAGTTTTACGGCCCCCGACTGTGGAACAGCCTGCCGGAGGACCTCAGGGCCGCAGAGAACGTTCATGTTTTTAAGAGCAGGCTCAAGACCCACCTTTTTAGCTTAGCTTTTAATTAAGGTTTTATCTATTAAATTTATTTATATTAGGTTTCCACTTTGTTTGTATTAATGGATTTTACTCGTTTCTTATCTTAATGTTTTAGTATTACTATTTTATGATCTGGTTCTTAGTTTTTATTGATATCTTAGTTTTTACTGTTATTATTTTACCATTAGGATCTCCAGTGTTTCCTCCGTGGAGCCCTCTGCACTGGGAGCTGTGGTTGGCTAGGGCTGCAGGGCTCTGTCTTGTAGGTTCCTGGAGGAGTTTTGAGGACCATCATCTCTCCTCTGGGTCCTGCGTTGGTGTCCTGTGGCTGTGGTCAACTCTCAGCTCCTGGTGCAGACGGCTCCTCTGATGACGCTCTCTCACCTGGTTCGTCTGTACTCAGCCTTTGTTCTTGTTCTTAGTTTCTTGCACTTTTTTAGTCTGTATGAGTGTATGTGTATGAGTGTGTGTGGGTGAGTGTGCGTGTGTGTCTGTTAGTGAGTGTGTCCGTGAGTGAAGCCTTATGTCCATGCATGTGGGTAATTTATGTAAAACAGGGGTGGGAAGGTGGGTTAAAGGGAATGTTTTTAATTTTCTATGTAAAGCACTTTGAGTTGCATTCATTTGTATGAAAAGCTCTTTATAAATAAAGTTTGATTGATTGATTGATTGATTGATACTAACAGCACATGATATAAACATAGAGATTAACAACACATGATCTAAACATACAAGTAAAAAGCACAAAACAGTAAAATATCTGTAAACAGCACTATATTAACATAGAGATTAAAAACATAATTTAAACATGCAAGTTAAAAGCACATAACAGTAAAATATGTGTTAACACATGATATAATCATAGAGATGAACAACACATAATATTAACATAGAAATTAAAAATTGGAAAATTGGAAATTGGAAAATATTTGTGAACAGCACATTATATAGACACAGAGATTAACAACACATGATATGAAAATACAAGTGAAAAGGACATAACAGTAAAATATGTGTAAACAGCACATGATATAAACATAAAGATTAACAACAAATGATATAATCAGAAGTTAAAGCACATAATAATAAAATATGTGGAAATAGTACATGATATAAACAAAGAGATTAACAACACATGACATAAACATATAAGTTAAAAGCACATAAAAATAAAATATGTGTAAACAGCATATGATATAAACATTTAAGTTAAAAGCAAAAAACAGTAAAATATGTGTATACAGCACATGATATAAACATAGAGATGAAAAAACATGATATAAACATACATGTTAAAAGCATAAAACAGTCAAATATGTGTAAAATACAGAAGCCCTAAAAGGTCACGTGTTTTCACGTTTTTTTAGCAATGTTTTCTCGTAATAACGACATAATTTCAGTCATTTTCCCGAGATCTCGAGTTATTTATGTCGTTATCTCGGGATAATGAAGCTTGTTTTCTCGAGATATCGACATGAATAAGTCGAGATCTCGAGAAAACAAGCTTCGTTATCCCGACATATGGCCATGGCCTTTTAGGGCTTCCGTAGTAACCAGCACATGATACAAACATAAGGATTAACAACACATGATATAAACACACAAGTTAAAAGCACATAAAAGAAAAATATCTGTAAACAGCACATGATATAAACAGGGAGGTTCACAACATATTATGTAAACATACAAGTTTAAAGCACATAATTGGAAAATATTTGTGAACAGCACATTATATAGACACAGAGATTAACAACACATGATATGAAAATACAAGTGAAAAGGACATAACAGTAAAATATGTGTAAACAGCACATGATATAAACATAGAGATTAACAACAAATGATATAATCAGAAGTTAAAGCACATAATAATAAAATATGTGGAAATAGTACATGATATAAACAAAGAGATTAACAACACATGACATAAACATACAAGTTAAAAGCACATAACAATAAAATATGTGTAAACAGCATATGATATAAACATTTAAGTTAAAAGCAAAAAACAGTAAAATATGTGTATACAGCACATGATATAAACATAGAGATTAAAAAACATGATATAAACATACATGTTAAAAGCATAAAACAGTCAAATATGTGTAAAATACAGAAGCCCTAAAAGGTCACGTGTTTTCACGTTTTTTTAGCACCCTTTTCTCGTAATAACGACATAATTTCAGTCATTTTCCCGAGATCTCGAGTTATTTATGTCGTTATCTCGGGATAATGAAGCTTGTTTTCTCGAGATATCGACATGAATAAGTCGAGATCTCGAGAAAACAAGCTTCGTTATCCCGACATATGGCCATGGCCTTTTAGGGCTTCCGTAGTAACCAGCACATGATACAAACATAAGGATTAACAACACATGATATAAACACACAAGTTAAAAGCACATAAAAGTAAAATATCTGTAATCAGCACACTGTATTAACAAACAGGTTAATAGCACATGATGTAAACATACAAGTTAAAAGCACAAATTAATAAAATATCTGTAAACAGCACCTGATATTGACATAGAGATAATCAACACATGATATGAACATACAAGTTAAAAGCAGAAACCAGTAAAATATGTGTTAACATCACATGATATACACATAGAGATTAACAACACATGATATTAACATAGAGATTAACAACATACGATATAAACATACAAGTTAAAAGCACAAAAAAGTAAAATATCTGTAAACAGCACATGATATAAACATAGAGATAAACAACATATGATATAAACATACAAGGTAAAAGCACACAAAAGTAAAATATGTGTAAACAGCACCTGATATAAACATAGAGTTTAACAACGCATAATATTAACATAGAGATTAACAACCCATGATATAAACATACAAGTTAAAAGCACACAATAGTAAAATATGTACGAACAGTAAATGATATTAATAAAGAGATAAACAACACATAATATTACCATATAAGTTAAAAGCACATAAAAGAAAAATATCTGTAAACAGCACATGATATAAACAGGGAGGTTCACAACATATTATGTAAACATACAAGTTTAAAGCACATAATTGGAAAATATTTGTGAACAGCACATTATATAGACACAGAGATTAACAACACATGATATGAAAATACAAGTGAAAAGGACATAACAGTAAAATATGTGTAAACAGCACATGATATAAACATAGAGATTAACAACAAATGATATAATCAGAAGTTAAAGCACATAATAATAAAATATGTGGAAATAGTACATGATATAAACAAAGAGATTAACAACATACAGCACATGATATAAACATAGAGATGATATAAACATAGAGATTAAAAAACATGATATAAACATACATGTTAAAAGCATAAAACAGTCAAATATGTGTAAAATACAGAAGCCCTAAAAGGTCACGTGTTTTCAAGTTTTTTTAGCAATGTTTTCTCGTATTAACGACATAATTTCAGTCATTTTCCCGAGATCTCGAGTTATTTATGTCGTTATCTCGGGATAATGAAGCTTGTTTTCTCGAGATATCGACATGAATAAGTCGAGATCTCGAGAAAACAAGCTTCCATGATACAAACATAAGGATTAACAACACATGATATAAACACACAAGTTAAAAGCACATAAAAGAAAAATATCTGTAAACAGCACATGATATAAACAGGGAGGTTCACAACATATTATGTAAACATACAAGTTTAAAGCACATAATTGGAAAATATTTGTGAACAGCACATTATATAGACACAGAGATTAACAACACATGATATGAAAATACAAGTGAAAAGGACATAACAGTAAAATATGTGTAAACAGCACATGATATAAACATAGAGATTAACAACAAATGATATAATCAGAAGTTAAAGCACATAATAATAAAATATGTGGAAATAGTACATGATATAAACAAAGAGATTAACAACACATGACATAAACATACAAGTTAAAAGCACATAACAACAAAATATGTGTAAACAGCATATGATATAAACATTTAAGTTAAAAGCAAAAAACAGTAAAATATGTGTAAACAGCATATGATATAAACATAGAGATTAAAAACACATGATGTAAACATAAAAGTTAAAAGCACATAACAGTAAAATATGTGTAAACAGCATATGATATAAACATTTAAGTTAAAAGCAAAAAACAGTAAAATATGTGTATACAGCACATGATATAAACATAGAGATTAAAAAACATGATATAAACATACATGTTAAAAGCATAAAACAGTCAAATATGTGTAAAATACAGAAGCCCTAAAAGGTCACGTGTTTTCACGTTTTTTTAGCAATGTTTTCTCGTAATAACGACATAATTTCAGTCATTTTCCCGAGATCTCGAGTTATTTATGTCGTTATCTCGGAAAAATGAAGCTTGTTTTCTTGAGATCTCAACATAAATAAGCCTTTTAGGGCTTCCGTAGTAAACAGCACATGATAAAAACATAAAGCTTAACAACACATGATATAAACACACAAGTTAAAAGCACATAAAAGAAAAATATCTGTAAACAGCACATGATATAAACAGGGAGGTTCACAACATATTATGTAAACATACAAGTTTAAAGCACATAATTGGAAAATATTTGTGAACAGCACATTATATAGACACAGAGATTAACAACACATGATATGAAAATACAAGTGAAAAGGACATAACAGTAAAATATGTGTAAACAGCACATGATATAAACATAGAGATTAACAACAAATGATATAATCAGAAGTTAAAGCACATAATAATAAAATATGTGGAAATAGTACATGATATAAACAAAGAGATTAACAACACATGACATAAACATACAAGTTAAAAGCACATAACAATAAAATATGTGTAAACAGCATATGATATAAACATTTAAGTTAAAAGCAAAAAACAGTAAAATATGTGGATACAGCACATGATATAAACATAGAGATTAAAAAACATGATATAAACATACATGTTAAAAGCATAAAACAGTCAAATATGTGTAAAATAAAGAAGCCCTAAAAGGTCACGTGTTTTCACGTTTTTTTAGCACCCTTTTCTCGTAATAACGACATAATTTCAGTCATTTTCCCGAGATCTCGAGTTATTTATGTCGTTATCTCGGGATAATGAAGCTTGTTTTCTCGAGATATCGACATGAATAAGTCGAGATCTCGAGAAAACAAGCTTCGTTATCCCGACATATGGCCATGGCCTTTTAGAGCTTCCGTAGTAACCAGCACATGATATAAACATAAGGATTAACAACATATGATATAAACACACAAGTTAAAAGCACATAATAGTAAAATATCTGTAATCAGCACAATATATTAACAAACAGGTTAATAGCACATGATGTAAACATACAAGTTAAAAGCACAAATTAATAAAATATCAGTAAACAGCACCTGATATTGACATAGAGATAATCAACACATGATATGAACATACAAGTTAAAAGCAGAAACCAGTAAAATATGTGTTAACATCACATGATATACACATAGAGATTAGCAACACATGATATTAACATAGAGATTAACAACATACGATATAAACATACAAGTTAAAAGCACAAAAAAGTAAAATATCTGTAAACAGCACATGATATAAACATAGAGATAAACAACATATAATATAAACATACAAGGTAAAAGCACACAAAAGTAAAATATGTGTAAACAGCACCTGATATAAACATAGAGTTTAACAACGCATAATATTAACATAGAGATTAACAACCCATGATATAAACATACAAGTTAAAAACACATAATAGTAAAATATGTACGAACAGTAAATGATATTAATAAAGAGATAAACAACACATAATATTACCATATAAGTTAAAAGCACATAAAAGAAAAATATCTGTAAACAGCACATGATATAAACAGGGAGGTTCACAACATGTTATGTAAACATACAAGTTTAAAGCACATAATTGGAAAATATTTGTGAACAGCACATTATATAGACACAGAGATTAACAACACATGATATGAAAATACAAGTGAAAAGGACATAACAGTAAAATATGTGTAAACAGCACATGATATAAACATAGAGATTAACAACAAATGATATAATCAGAAGTTAAAGCACATAATAATAAAATATGTGGAAATAGTACATGATATAAACAAAGAGATTAACAACATACAGCACATGATATAAACATAGAGATGATATAAACATAGAGATTAAAAAACATGATATAAACATACATGTTAAAAGCATAAAACAGTCAAATATGTGTAAATACAGAAGCCCTAAAAGGTCACGTGTTTTCACGTTTTCTTAACCCTGTTTTCTCGTAATAACGACATAATTTCAGTCATTTTCCCGAGATCTCGAGTTATTTATGTTGTTATCTCGGGATAACGAAGCTTGTGTGCCAGAGATCTCGACATAATTAAGTCATTATCACGAGATAACGACATAAATAAGTGGAGATCTGGAGAAAACAAGCTTCGTTATCCCGACATAACAACATAAATAACTGGAGATCTCCGGAAAACGACTGAAATTCAGTCATTATCACGAGAAAACGGTGCTAAAAACCATGGAAAAACCATGGCCTTTTAGGGCTTCCATAGTAAACAGCACATGATATAAACATAAAGATTAACAACATATGATATGAACATACAATTTAGAAGCACACCATAGTAAAATAAATGTAAACAGCACATGATGTAAACATACAAGTTAAAAGCACATGAAAGTAAAATATGTTAGCAAATGATATAAACATAGAGATTAAAAACATGACATGAAAATAAAAGTTAAAAGCACAAAACAGTAAAATATGTGTAAACAGCACATGATGTTAACATACAAGTTAAAAGCACAAAACAGTATATTTAATGTGCCCTAATATTTTCCAGTCACCGCTGAAGACCAATCTCGTTCTTATAACCCTTATTTCACCTGGCCTTATCAGAATGCCATATTTTATACTGTAAAGATTTTTTTTACAGTAAATGCCAACTTTTTCATTACCTCTATTGTTGTCCTTTGTCTTATCTACAGCCCATAATCTTGATGGTGTAAGGGTGAGGGGATACATCACGACTGCCCTCATGGATTCCTTCGAGTGGCTCAGTGGATACAGCATTGACTTTGGGTTGCACCGTGTTGACTTCACTGACCCAAACCGGCCGAGGACACCAAAACGGTCTGCTCACTATTATTATCAACTTGTGAGGGACAATGGCTTTCCTCTGCCAGACGACGAGAGGATGATTTATGGAGAGTTTCCAGCACATTTCAACTGGAGTACAGCCAGCGCCGCTCATCAGGTGAGAAACTTAAAACAATACACTGGTGCTGAGTAGAGGTTAGAGGTAAGAATGCTTTCAATGTAATAGATCTAAATTGTTTTTCCCCCCTAAATTTCAAAATCCAAAGTGAGCAAACAGAAAAAAAATCCATATCAAATCAGACCCTTTGCCTTTAAATCAGCAGCAATTCTTTTATGTACAACTGCAAAAAGTCAGGTATTTTGTAGGAATATAGTCTGATAAATAATTAATGTTCAATATAAGTCATAATTGTCCTAAAAAGGTTGAAACTCTGTCTTTAACTGAGACAGAATCAGCTGTCTAGGAGGTTCAGAACAGGTTGAAGGACAGCCAAACTCTGCTACAAAGGTGAGGTTGAGGAGGACAGTTTCATTTCATTTCACTCCATGGCAAAACTGAGCACAGGAATATGTCACATGGTAGTTATACCAGACCAGTACATTCTCTTCCAGGCAAAGATTTTAAAGCAGACTGGATTTTAAAGATGTGCTTTTCATGCTCTTTTGAAGAAGCACAAAAAGCTGGCAGGACCAAACACACAGCGGTCAGCAAAGGCAACTTAGTACAGTAGATGTAAGACACATCAGTCTTACTTACCTTTGAAGAATAACAGTTGTGCAATCAGCCCAGAACTTGCAGAAACCTGTAGTACCCAGGTACACCCATGTAGCGTATGGAAATGTCTGGCCAGTAATGGTCATCTAGGAAGAATTGTGCCCAAAAGTCCATGCCACTGACATTGAAACAAAGTCCAGAGGCTGAAATACACATGAAAACATTGGGACTGGGGTGCAGAAAGCTGTCATTAGGGCGTCTGGACTGATCTGTCAAAAATGTTTAATTTCCTGCTGTAGCAGAAGAAAGTTCTTTGACTTCATGGTTAAAGAGTGCAATAATGGGTTTATGCAGGCAATAGGGAAACATACTGCAGGATCCTTAAAGTTGGAACTGCATCTCTGCATCTTCTATTAGTTCACTAAACATTTCTGATTAATAAAATAAGCACTTCTATTTGTGAGGGCATTCATGCTTTGCTGTGTTTTTCACATCTGACAAAAATGGTCATGTCCTTCAATGGTAACAATCACGTGTTTTAAAACTATGGTGGCCTCTGAGTTACTGTGTCTTATAGCAAATGAAAAGCTCAAACTACAAGTTTATTTTTCTGTGATATGACTTCTTTCATTTTAGATTGAAGGTAGCTGGAGAGCTGATGGAAAAGGACTGAGTATCTGGGACAAGTTTGCTCATACACCTTACCGAGTGGGCAATAATGACAATGCCGATATTGCCTGTGATAGTTACAACAAGATTGATGAAGACGTGGTAGTGCTGAAGACACTGAAAGTGACCAATTATCGCTTCTCAATATCCTGGCCCAGAATACTCCCTGATGGCACCAACAGCTACGTCAATGAAGCTGGGCTTGATTACTACCACAGATTAATAGATGCCTTGCATGCTGCGAATATTCAGCCTCAGGTAAGGCAATTTTGTTTAAGACCACAAGCATACTTTTGAAGTTATGAATTATAATGTCTTTGATTTGAGGCCTTTTTCAATCAGTGTTCCAGGAAATTCCCCTCAAGGAACTTAATAGTTATTGTGGCCCTTTCTGACAACAGAAACTTTCCACACAAACCAAAGACTTTTTCAAGGATTTCAGTTCCTGCTGTGCATTTCAACAGCAGGAACTAGGGTCTAAAGGGTCTGTAGTTCTTGACTTTTATGTTTTCTCCTCTGGAGTTCTTGCTTAAGGGGTAGATCTTTCCAATTACAAGAGCAGGGCTTGGGTGTTCAAAGTTTCTGATTGGTTGAGTGCATGCAGTTTTTACTTCCACTTTGGATTACAGTAACTACATGTCTGCACTGATACCCTATGATCTGGAAGTCCTCAACATTGATCTTAGTTCCTATGAAGTAAATCTACTGTCAAAAAATATCCTTTTGTAAGCTATTTAGTGTATAGTCTCAACGCTTTAAGGCCCAAGACCATAGGTTATAGCCAGAAAATTCTAATTTTTTGGAGCTGAAATGCTTGTTTCACTTTCTGCTAAAATCCTAAAAATATCAAAATGTCCATAAAATTCAACATATATTTTTTATTATCTCATTTGATACATTAGGTGTTTTTGGTAACTGATAATCCATTTGAGGACATTTTTTATCATCTATCTGATTGTATTCAGATGTTTTTTTGTAATTTGTTGATAATATTGAGTAGATAGATGTCTTAAAAATGTATCAAATATGATACAATTAGCTTTATAGGGTTAAGGGGATGAACATAAGAACCAGATCTGTGTTCACAACAGAAGCTCAAACGGCGTCCTGTTTGTATTTCAGGTGACTCTGTACCACTGGGACCTTCCCCTCGCCTTGCAGAGAGTTGGGGGCTGGGAGAATGACACCATTGTTGAGAGATTCAGAGATTATGCTGATGTAGTGTTCAGCAGATTGGGAGGAAAAGTAAAGTTCTGGATCACTTTAAATGAACCCTACATTGTCGCAAACCTTGGCTATGGATACGGCACTTTTGCTCCAGGTGATCAGACACATTTATCCTTATGGTGCTTTATGGTATCAGCTTAACTTTACTCTCTGTTATTTCTGGATTTTCTCCGGTAAAAAGCATGTCTTACACGGGGTTTAATCAATATTATGAGACACTTTCTTATTTGCACTGGTAGAGGTTTTGGTCAGAAAATGGGTACAGCAAAAAAAAAAAAAAGGCAGTTTTATGAGAGACTTCTGAAAAAATCTGAGTATAAAGTCAATATGTTCTTGTCCAAACAATAATAGTAAAAGAAAATTATGTATTTTTGGGGCATTTGGGCCTTTACTGATAGGAAAGAGGCAGTGGATTGGCTTGTGTAAGGGGGTAAGAGAGTAGGAGAAAACACTCAAACTAGGGCTGGATTCAAACCTGGGCCAGCAGAAGTATGTACTTGGGATGAGCCTGATTGCTAACCACTCCGCCAAACCAGCACCCCAATAAAATATTTTTTAATTTAAGAAAATATTTCATCTTCTTACAAATTATCAAACATGTCTACTATAGTAAAATTAACCTGCTGTTATTGGCCTGGTCTTCTACTTTATTACTTACCAATGACAAATGACTGGGGTCTCCAAACTATGTCCAGGGAGCCAACTGTTGCCTTTAATCTACTTTATTTGGCCCTCAGCAAGTTCAAACAATAATGGAAAGTTGGCATCTACTTGACTCTAAGGCTTACGTACTTGACTAATGAAGATAAACTTAAAACATTTTGGAACAAAGTTAATTACCCTTATTTGGTTCACTATCCACACAGTCTATTGTGCACCTGTTATCTACAGGCACCTTCCAAGCTCTAATCCAGTTTGTCAGCTTTATGCAGTTTCTTTTGTTTCAAGTCTGAACGTGGAGATGAGCCATGAGTATCTTGACCAGGGGCCTAGACCAGCTAAAGCCCCCTGAGATCTGATTGGCCCCCCTAATATCTTTTACAACTGATTGTTTGCCTTGTCGAACAATTAATGGAAGGTTCTGATGGAGGCTGTTTTTCTTCCTTCAAGAATACTCCACAATTTAAGCAAATATGAACCTACATAAGACTGATTTTACTAACCTCAATACACTAAAAGTAGTTACATTAAAGTGACACAGTCATCCTTCTTAAAATGTTTTGGTTTCCCTTTTAGCCTTGATTGATAGTGCTGAAACAGTGGATGTAGTCCAAAAGGGTCAAGGGAGCAGGGGAAGACACATGGGAAATTAGACTCCAGGCAGAAGTCAGACCTTAACCAACACCAAAAAAAGAAAGCCTTAAATATGAAAAAACCTAGAAAAACATAGAAAGTGCAGTTGTCTTCACATTTTGCATTTGACCCTGAGAAGGAAAATTTTTGAAATCTCTGGCTTGGAGAATCATTCTCTTTATGCTTTGAGTTTAATTGTACTAACCTGACTGCCAGATGGACAGCACCATATATCTGCCACAGAAATATTTCACTAGTCCATCTGGGTAGGAGCCCTGTAAATTTGTTTTCAGGGGCAGAACGTTCAAAAAACACAAGCTTATGATTGGACAATTGTTTGGCTCATCACATTCATCACAGACCAATCCACATCAAGCAGGGTTGCCTCCTATAATGTAGCATACATAGCGGCTAATGTAGCAGCTTATAGCTAACAACAGTTAACAACAGTTCATAAACGTTAGCTGTAGCAGCTAACTTAGCCACTAACAGCCAACAACAGTTAATGGCTGTGTTCGAAATGGCGTACTACTCGTACTACTCATACTAACCCTCCCCCATATTGAGTATGCAGTGCGTTCACACTGTACAGTATGCGAATTTTGTGTATGCGAGAAATGCCCGGATACATACTCAATCGGCTCAGATTTCTGAGTATGTAGCGGAGCTTGCTTCACGTACTGCTTCTGCCCCACAATGCAATGCGCACCTCTGACGTGGGAAGACGAAATACAAAATGGAGACAGATCACAATGGATACACAGGTGTTTGTGTACATTTTTTTCATCCACTGCCACTCGGTTTGTGTCATGCAGCTGTTGATAATGAAAACACTTCGCAATAACTTGGAAATGTGAAGGGGGGGCTGCTGCTGCCTGGTGTTTACGGTACGTAGACAGAAACACCCACCGAGCGGACGCTTCGGTCTCCGAAAACGGAGAGACAAATTAAAAACAGTCGCTATTTCAAACAACTGGGCTCATAATCGTGATGTAAATACTCACTTTCTCGCTAGAAAATATGTTATTACTGAATGAATTTGTAGTTTTTCCGGAATGCAGTTGTTTTCTGTTGCTTGTGGTCGGACTATTTGAATTTTCCCGGTGGTGCTTCTTGGCCGGCACGAAATGCATTCTGGTGTATTGAGTATGCATCCGTGTGTAAACGCTTGGTCAGCCGCTGCATACTCAGATCATCTTTGAGTAGTCAGTATGCAGTATGTACTGATTGAGTAGGTAAGTAGATAGTAGGCAGTACGCCATTTCGAAAACACCCAATGACTGTTAGCTGTTAGCCACTAACTTAACTGCTAACAGCTAACGACCTTTTACTATCGTCTTACACTAAATTGTACCACACAGATGATTCATTTAACACTTGGATGTGACATGAGCCTCGTTAAATCCCTACAATTAAACTTCCTAGGAGGGCAGATTTCACCACTGAGTCACCATCCATATGTGAAACATGACAGTACATATTAGGAAAAACAAATATTTTATTTTGTTGACACTGAACACCTGTGTAGACCCAATATTTTTCCATACAAAGGATCTGCAGTGGTCGATAAGGAAATTAATAAAGAAATGGTTTGGTATTCTGGAGCAATCATGGCACTGGTATCAGTAAAATCTTCTCAATTCCCAATTTCTGTACCATTTTATCTGGGGACCTTGCCTCATGCAGGCAGCCTCTGCCCCACTTGTCTCCCCTGGCGCTCTCTCCTCCTTTTTGACTCTATCCACTGTGATCCATAATATCCTGTATATATAAAATTGAGGCAAAAGCCAGAAAAATGATCTTACTTATCAAGAATGTATATTATGAAGGATTTATGATGATGGACAGCAATGTTAACTGTGTCTTGGTTGCTATTTAGGCATCCTACGCAGGCAGTATATTGCAGCTCACAACCTGATCAAGGCTCATGCTGAGGCCTGGCACATCTACAATGAGAAGTACCGTGCTGCGCAGGGTGGTCTAATTTCCATCACCATTAATTCGGATTGGGCTGAGCCAAGGAACCCGTATAAGCAAGAAGATCTGGATGCATCTAGACGATACTTGCAGGTAAATTAACAGGCATCATTACCTAAAATAAGTGTTTACGTTTAGCCCCAGCCATCCCCCATTTGCTAGAATTTTTTTTTAGTGTAAGGGGAATTTGCTCAGCTTGCCAGACACAGGCAACCTAACAGAGTGAATTGTGACTGGAACAATTGCAAGACCCATTAAAAGGAGTGAGCCAGCAGCCAGCCAAGGTATCCGATGATCTACCCCAGAAGTTTTCACACTTTTTAAATTGCACATCAAGGCACTACATTTAAAAAAAACACTGGTCGAGGACATGCTGATCAATTCATCAACAAAACTTTGATGCAATGAGTCCCGCCATTAGTCAGGGAGCTCAAACTGATGCTTTGCAATGGGATTTCATTGTTTTCAAAACATCTATCACTGATGTACCTGGTTCACTTTTCAAATTCTAAACTACAGTGCATGGATAAAACAGGAACCACAAGAGTATTCTTTTAATTTTTTAAGTTGGTACTAAAATGCTGACATTTAGGTGTAAGGAAATTCTCCAGCATCAAAAAATTCTGGGTATTTGAGCTGAAGTTCAGCTTTTGGCCACTAGGTATCAGCAAACATTCAGCTATTTGTCTGCTTCTCTACATATTTGTTATTACAACCAAGGAAGTTATATTTTACCGACATTTGTCTGTTTGTGTATTTGTCTGATAGTAGGTTAACTCGAAAAGTTATGAACAGATTTGATGAAAGGAAGAAGTGATAACATTTTTGGGGGTGATTCAAATCCAAATGCAGATATAGAAAGTTTTTGGCTGGCTGCTAGTACTTGTGGAAAGTCCTGGTCTGGTGCTGTAAAAAAAAAAAAAAAGCTTCACTAGTTAGGCAAATGGATGGAGCTGTATGCAAAAAAGAAGATCCTACTCAAGCTAAATTGATAATATTCTACCTACATTTGTCCAAAACAATAATGTTAATACAACTACTTTTAATATGATTTATTTTCTTTTAACAGTTTTTTATTGGCTGGTTTGCCAATCCCATCTTCAATGGAGATTATCCAGAAGTAATGAAAACAATCATTCGCGAAAGAAGCCTTGCTGCAGGGCTCACTGAGTCACGGTAAAGGATAATATTCAATGTTCATTTAATATATTGGATCCAAACAAAAGCTAAACTTTAGTCATTTTCTTTTGAGTATTTGCAGATAATATTTATAAACTGCTATAAAAATACAGAGATGAATATTAAAGCCTTTGCTCTCATAAACAGGCTTCCTGAATTCACCCCTGAAGAAATCCTGAGAATTAAAGGCACTCATGATTACTTTGGCTTCAACCACTACTGCAGTGTTCTGGTTTACCCGTACAGTTTGGGAATGCAGCAGGATTATGAAGGTGACAGGTACGTCTAAAGTAAAAGAAAAAGGACACTAGGATGACATGAGCACTGTCTTACACAGTAGGTAAGCAGATCGCCTACAACATATAGGGAATTGAAATAAAATTTTAAAGGTTAGCTCGGTTGCTTCCTGTTTAACTTATAACCTGCTATCCAGGGGTACCAGACAAACTCATGACCGCACCTGGATCGAGACAGGCTCCTTCTGGCTTAAGATCACTCCATTTGGATTTAGGAAAATCCTCAACTTTATCAGAGATGAGTATGGAAACCCACCCATCTATGTGACGGAGAATGGAGTCTCAGAGCGAGGAGCAGTCAACCTGAATGACCTGCACAGATCACATTACTATAAAAGTTACATCAACCAGGCCCTGAAAGGTACAGCACAGATTTACTACCATGAATCAAAATCTAAGGTTTACGTCTTAGCATATTTTGCTTTTTTCTCCATCTGTGTAAGGGATTTAAAATCAGAATATATCATGTATACAAGTTCTTTCAATCGTGCAGCCACTGGGGCTCTCAATCAAAACAATTACATGCCTGGAGACAGCATGATGGCATTAGGAGACCACAGACTGATGTCAGCTGCCTGGTCTCTGAAGGGGACTTCTGGGTCCATTCCTCAGCAGCCTCCACGTTAAAAATACTGCCCTTAAACTTATGTAATGTCAGTCAGTTGGCCCTTTTCCATTAGCCCTTTTCCATTAGCCCTACTCTACTCTACTCGACTCTACCCGGCTCAACTCTACTGGCCTTGTGCTGCTTTTCCATCAGCCCGTCGCCTGCCCAACGGGGTGAGCGGCACTGCGGTGACGTCATTTTTGAGCGCGACACAACAATCTGTGGCTTTTTGTCACAAACCGAGTAAAAAGGAAAGCAGATGAAGGCTGCAGGTGGCAAGAAGAAATACCCCTTGAAAAGCACGGGAGAGTTTTGGAAGCTATACACCAGAATGAAACAGAGGACAAGAGCAATCGAGCTACAAGAAAAGACACATGAGGGCAAGCTAATGGTAGCTACTGCTAACCTGCTAGGTCGTCACTCTCATGACTCATCGTTGACGACATTGTCTGACTAATCAGTAGCCAGCAGTTGGTGACGTCATCTTTTAGTATCGACTCATCTCGCTTGGAACCAGAGCGAAGTAGACAATAAAACTAGCTTGTTTTAGGAGGTACCAGCCCAGTGGAAACACGCTGCAAATTGAGTAGGGCCGAGTAGCCTCAGGCGTGCTAGTGGAAAAGGGCCAAGTGCAGCTGGAAGGGGTAAGTTTTAATGTACAAATAGGAACCATTCTTCTGTGTGAAGACACCTTGATTCTAGGTTTCCATATGCACTTACATGATCACAAGGTGAGAAAAGGGAGTGGAGCAAGAGGAGAGAGGAAGAGAGAGCATATAGGAACTGCTGTATGAACCACTCTATAGCTCAACAAACCATGCAAAGCAAGACAACTGGCACATCATGTCATGTCATGAGGGCTCTGTCTTCTAGATCATCAACCTTTGATATGAAAAGAATTGAGTTTTCCATCCCTTTAGAACTGGTGGAAAAGTTTGAGGTAGTGAAAGAATTTAATTTAGATGTACTTTGCAGGGTATTCCCTTTTTAATTGTGAAAAATCTACATATTGTGCTTTGAAATGTAACTGTTATTTTTATGTTTCAGCCCAAAGTTTGGATGGAGTTGACCTGCGAGGATACACCGCCTGGTCACTTATGAACAACTTTGAGTGGGCCTCTGGTTTTGCAGAGCAGTTTGGACTTTTCTATGTGAACCGCTCTGACCCAAATCTTCCTCGCATTCCCAAAAACTCAGCTTTTGACTACGCCACCATTATCAACTGCAATGGTTTTCCAGACCCGGCTTTTGGACCTCATGAGTGCACGAACATCAACCCTGAAGGTAAAGTCTTCTTTAGCTACAGTCCAAAACAGTGTTTTATTGGATTTATGAGGAAATAAGTAACTTAATTGTTTTGAATACGATGTTAAATGATAAATGGACTTGAGCTTTGCATTTCATAGTCTCTTCACAATCAGCTTCACACTGCAGGTCACCCTTTCACACCTTTAACTGTCACATTGACTCACCTATGGTAGGAGTTTCTTTGTAATTTCTCCCCATTTACACGAAGATTAGATACGGAAAATAAATAATTAAACTATACTCCTAAAAAAATGTTTGGAAACATTTCTTTGGTGGATCATTTCTTCCCTTTTATAATGATGAAAGATGTGGGATTGCACATTTTGTGGAATAAGCATCACGATTAAGCATGTGGAAGTGCTTCGTAGAAAAGTCCCACAGTTCCTCAGTGAAGCATGAAGGAAGCATTTTTCTTGAGGCGTTGTTTTACTGGGACGCCCACTTTGTGGTACGTCCTTGCCTTTGGCATTCTCATGGAACTTGGTTCTAAGTCTATAAATGGTACCAGGGCTGACACCAAATAATACAGACACAATGTGTGAACACCAGCCACCTGTTACTTTCTGGGAGAATTTGGAACTTATTTTTGGGGTACTACCCACGTGATAAGTTGTGCGTATTGCTATTTCCATGAATGCACACTCCTTACCAGCTGTACTTGGTTGTAAAGATAACAAATCTGGCTTTCCAATAATATAATATAAAGTACCAGTTGGTATTATTAAAGAGGAGAAAAAAGACCTAAATAACATTTCCAAACTTTTTTTTATGATTCATACAAGTGTTCTTAAAGTAAAAACCCCCACCAAGGCCTCTCTGACATTGTTGGCTGAGTACAAAAACAGCCTTGGCAAACTGCTCCATCATTAACAAATATTAAAATATTTCCTTTATGTACATCCATATTTAGGCCACTTTAAAAATTTAATCACTTTTCCTTGTGTCATTACCAATATTCTCTGAAAATTTCATCAAAATTTGTTGAAACATTTTTTGAGTAATCTTGCTCATAGACAAACCAACAAATGGGCAAATACTGGCAAAAATAAAACATCCTTGTTCAAGATCATAATGTTTTTCCTCTCTCTTACTTACAGTTACCACAGTTCCACCAACTACAGATGCTCCAACTACAGATGCCCCAACTACAGATGCTCCAGCTACAGATGCTCCAGCTACAGATGCTCCAACTACAGATGCTCCAACTACAGATGCCCCAACTACTGATGCCCCAACTAGGGACCCAGGGGTCTCTTCACACACAACCAAACCAGAGACCACTGTGCCTCCCAGTAGAGTGGACTTTCTGGGTCTGAGGCTTTTGCCTGGTGATGCTGAAGTTGCACTCAATGTCCTCTTTGCCTTCGTCATCGTGGGTGTAGTTGCTATCATCGGAGTTATATACCGACTCGTGAAAACAAATCACAAGTTTAAAAAAGGTGGAGAGGAGGCTGTTAAGATGGATAGGATGTAAGGATCATTTAAAGGTCCAATATTTTGATCCTTTTCTGCAGTTTGACATGCTTGATGTCTTCTAACAGGCTTTTGTCCAAAGCCTATTTATAAAGCACAGTTGCATTCTTTCCATGCTTACATAACCACTCAGTTCAGAATGACTGGTTTTGAGGGAAGGTGCCTTAATGCTAATGAGCCAGAGCACATATGGGCAATTCATGAAAGACCTGCAGTTTATCTCGAACAAAGAAGACTGCTCCAGCCCCTTTTCAGTCCTGAATGCACAAAACCCACAAATTCATGCCAGTTACCAGATAACAGAAAAGCTTGTTTTCACTAAACATCACAGGCTAACAAACAACATGCTAAAAATAGTGGGGACAGGAACAACTTCGCCTCCCTTCCAGGCTAACGTTAGCACAAATGAAGGGGTAATGGGGTGGGTAAAGGACTGATTATATTCAGCCAACTTTTAAACTTCTCCTCCTGAACACACACAAACTGCAAATTCATGCAGGTTACCAGATAACAACGAAGCTCTTTCACC
Organism: Scarus forsteni; assembly: GCA_036419115.1. Classification (NCBI taxonomy): domain Eukaryota; kingdom Metazoa; phylum Chordata; class Actinopteri; order Labriformes; family Labridae; genus Scarus; species Scarus forsteni. The sequence goes on from JAZDUH010000098.1 coordinate 38,546,988, forward strand.
CAAACATCAGAGGCTAATTTACTACATGCTAACCTCGGCCTAGTCATCACAGTGGGACACAGTTGCAACTTACAGGCTAACGTTAGCATGAACACAGGGGTTATCGGGTGGGTTAAGGACTGATTACATTCAGCCAACTGTTGAACTCTTCTTGACTCTTGGAGGACAGTTCGTACTTTGAAGTTTACCCTTTAGACTTTAGACAAGTAGCACAAACACTGACGAATATGTGAAGTTACCTCTGGTTCATACACAGCATTAAGAAATAAATAAACTCACGTTCCCCTCATCAGAGGCCTATATCATGAAGCAGGATTAATGTCTTAGCGAGATAACTTCAGAGTTAACTCTTGATTATCAATAGCACGAAGCAGATTCATTTCTTATCAGAGTAGATCAGGCTATCCTGCTCTGGAGCAGGATAAGTTGGAGGTTGAATCTGATCCTGCAAAATGACCCTCATACTAGCCAATCAGCTTCTCCAAATCAATGGCCTGCCCTCTTCTCCTGAACCCGGTAGAAGGAGGTGCACAACTCTTGAGAAGAGCATGAAGATGAGAAAGAGTGTCACAATACCGATTTGACCCACTAGATCAACCTGACGACGTGATATGAGACGTACCGGTTCTCACGGCACGGAATCATCAACCTGGGTGATATATTGGAGCCGTTTATTCCCTGTGTGACCCGCAGGAGCGGAGCACGAACTGTCCCTCTGTTATTGTTCATCGGCTGCTATATAAACTTCACTTCTATATCACCTTTCATACATTCAAATGCACTATAAAGTGCTTGACAAATAAAAGGGATGTAATTCTTATGTGAAACAGCACATTATTCCATCAGGTCCATCATGTCATTCCTGCACTTAATTCATCTGTTTGAGGAATTTATGCTTTATGCTTTTGTATTTATTTTTTATCTACTCCCATGCACGACCTCCTCACAACTGAGAGATTACATCTGAAGAAATGGGGTGATAATTGTCAGACATGCAACACACTTTCACAGTATATTGCTTCATGAGAGTCATGAGTGTCAGATTTAGCCAATGATGAGTAATTTGCGCATTTTCACAGTCCGCCACACATTTTGTCTATGATTGACAGCTGCTACGGTGTTTCTTTTCTCCATTATACTGGCTTTTTCATCCTCATATTTTAACTTTATCAGACGCTGCTCTTCATATGTTAAATATAAAGCTCTGTCAGTGCATTACAGGCCAGCGCTTCTCAGCATGTTCTCCGCTCATGATTACGATTGGTCAGCTGCCTCTGAGCCCTCCCTTTATACGTGCGTTTTCACGGCTCTTGATGGGACAATCCTGGATTGAGTTACCGTGTTGTTAATTTGCGTCGTGCTATAGATTATCCTTATTGTCATTGTTGCGGTTACTCAATCCTGGATAGACGTGAGTTACCGGGGATAAGTTAACTGCGCTTTGTGATATAGGCCTCAGGTTTGGTGATGCATTGTTGATATAGGAACAGTGTAGTTGCCGGTCCTGTGTTGATCTGAATAAAGTTGAAGAAGCATTTGGTCGTGAAGTGCTTAGCACACAACCACAGCCAACTGTGGCTGGCTCAGTCCCTTAAAAAACAAATGAATCCACTGGGCCTTTTGGTTCTCTGAGGCTGGTAGCCTTTATGTGAAGATACAGCATGTGACTGTTTTCATCCAACAACTGAGCAGTGATAGGTTTGGGTCTAGACATGGCATACTGTATGCCAGTCTCTCACTGAGAATGTACCAATATGGCGGCACTACGCTCTGAAGTTTAGCTGAGGTTGATGCAGGCTTATGCAAATAAAATGCTTGTCATGGAACAGACAAATCACAGACTCAACAGCCCACCAAATATCATGAATTTACATATATGCAGTCTGATAAATACAGGTTTTGTTGTCTACCCTCACATTTTGTGGGCTGGAAGGAAGGCCAAAAACACCAAAATGTGTTCAAAAGCCTTAGTGTGTCAAAAGTGTTCTTTTTTTATATAATATGGAATCATCAGGGGGAAAGTGAAATGTCAATCAAATAACTGGTTTAGGCAGCTTTCTGTGGCAACAAGAAGAGTCAGAACAGATTACACTTGATGTATTTTATTAAGGATCTTCCTATGATAATTAAATAGACATGCTAAGGTTTGAGAAAAAATAATTTAGATTTATATAGTGAACCACTACAGCTGGAACTGAGATATTTACTGATTATTGAATCACCAGAGGATTATGGTGTTGTGTTTGTGCTTAATAAATGCTATAACTGTAAATAAAATATTTTTTGGACTTCAAAATAAAAGAATGTGGACTACAGTGTGACTTATTGAATTAATGGGAATGTGATATTTATTATTTTACTTGTCTGTTTCTTCTTGTTGTGTTCTGTGGAGCTTTTGTATTTAGTTTACTCCTTGAATTATCCTGTTCTCGGTGTGTCATTTCTATTTTACTTCCTGTCTTGTCTGCCCTCATTAGTTCACCTGTGCATATTGTCACACCTGTTCCTGGTTTGTCTCATTAACCCCAGTGTGCATAGACTCTGTGCTCCCTCTTGTCTTTCTCTTATGTCTTCCTTCACATCCCTTGTGTAAGCTTCCGCTGCTTCTAATGTTTTTCTTTGTATAAACTTTGATGGTTTTCAGTTTTTCTAAGATACTTTCTTTTGTATTTGATTGTTTTTTTAAATGAATTGTTTTATTACTACCACATCTAGGCCCACCTGTACCTTTATCTTACTGTAGTTTTTGACAAACCAGGTTTAGCATGTGTATCTTTCTGAATTTTGGACCTCCAACCAACACTGACTGAACATCAACATATATGCTTTTAGGAATGTTCTGAGTTTTTCTTTTAATCACAGGGGTTCATAAACAGTAACCATTTAAATTTGGGTATGTTGCTTTTACTATTGTACTGAAAATGGGATGTCATTGCAAAGATCTTAGTTTCAAACAGGGACTAAACATTTTTTTTTTAATCTTTATTTTGTTTCACTTTAAAAATTTGGCTGGTTACACAATGTGTGCAAACATAATGACACTGTTTTAACTCCATAACAATCAAAACAGTGTTCCTCTATAAACTGAGATTTTTATCAGGTTTATCACATGCAGAACAACAAACCATCATCCGGACATTTTCACTGCATATATAATCAAGAAAAACAAGATAAAGCAACAATAAAAAGTTAGGCAATCCTTTTGTAAGTATGATCTAAAGAGTCCCTACTTTAGAATGGATAGGTTAATAATTAAACTTCAATAAGAACTTACAAGGACCCTGTTCTTATACTTTCATGATGTAATGTCTTTTGATATTGTGTCATAAAAACCAGAAAACAATTACCTGTGTACAGAGTAAAAGAAAAAACTATCTGTACAATTTTTATTACAGCTCTTTATTATCGAACATGTAAAGCTGAAAGTGAATTGAATGACATCTCTAGCTTTAGTAAGATCATTTTCCTTTAAGAGAAAAAAAGCTTATAAGCATCTGCTGTGCACAGAATTTAACCAGTGAATCATGTATCATGGTACAGTCAGGGACACAAATGGGATATTCATAGTTATTTTGAGCATTTTTCATAAAGATACATAAAACAACCCAATTTTTACTGACACAGTCACTGGTTTGACATGTAGGCCTGCTTGTGTCGTGTTTCATGACAATATTGTGTGAAAAATGTGTACATAAGATGATTTGTATCAATGTACTTGTGTACTTTTGCATTGTTCATTATATAAAGCAGTGTTTTTTAGTTAAAAATCAACAAGTTAAAGCCTTACAGGTTGATGGTACAATATTTTTTCAACTGACTCTTTTCTAAAACGCTCCAAATCCATTTTCATTTAGAAAAATGACATTATTTACTCAGACCTTCCATTGGGTTGGCTGGGGAGCTGAACTTTGAAACACAGTTTAAACAGGGATATATAGCTTTCTGGCATTAAATACTGATAAGGCAGGTAATACAATCGGTATACTAAAGAATAGCACTAAGTAATATGTATTTTTGTTTTAATTTTGGCTTTCATAGCATTTTGGAATGGAACTCTTCAAATAATATCAGTGGAAAAAAATCTACTTGTATATAAGAACTTCATCCTTGAGATTTTGACTTTTTTCACATTTGAACTTCTCTGCACAGTGACAAAAATAATCTTCCTCTGCTTAACATTTTTGTTTCCTGCCTGTACCTCTATTTTCTGTGTTAAGAGGAAAATGCTTCAAACAGAAGGAGCAGCAACAATAATCAAAGAAGAATTTTAAAGTACAAGTGTTTTAAGACTCTTTGAAATAGGCTTCTTTTCACAGTAGCTGAAAGTTTGACAGTCTAAATGTCTCTATTTGAATTCTCCTTGGATATTTTGCTTTAATTGTTCTGTCTTGGTTGTGTAAATTCTGCTCTTAATATGTTGTGATTGTATCATGAGCACACTGTTGTTCTCATGCAGGTGAATGTTGCAGCCATGTTTGCCATTACAAGTTTACTGTGGTGAGCTGATTTTTGAAAAAAAGGGCTCAAGTAACTGTGCTCCCTTAAAAATATTAAGCCATGTGATATGTTCATGTGACTGTAAAGCTGCTGAAAAGATTTCACCTCCAGTACTGATTTTTTAATGAATAATCAGCCATGTTTGGAAATGTTTTGACATTTTGTAATATATTTTTATGTCTGACTTTTTCTTGAGTATTGCAGGCATAATGGTGATGAGGTTAAATTCAGAAAAGCACCAGAAGAGGGCAGTGCTGTACTGTGTGGCAATAACGGTGGAGTCTGAGTCAGCTTTACTCATTTTTACAGGTACAGAAGATAATGTAATGCCAGCGTGTAGTATATTGGTTTTGTAACCCTCTGTGAGGGTTTAATGAGTGCTTACTTTAAGCCAAGGCTTCTTAGCTAGAAGCTACAAGGTGAAAGTCACAAAATCTTTTATTCATGCTATTATATAAGCTGTGTCGACAGATACTCTTCATCTCTTATGTTTGAATTCTGTTAGTGAATTTGAGTAGTTCTTATTACAGGTAGTGTTAATTAGCATATGCATTGTGGTAAACCCCAGTAGAATGGGTTAAATAGATATCCTACTAATAGTTCTAGAAATATTTATTTATTTAGACACTTATCAGCATGACCAATGTGAACAGATAGATACAGTGGGAGGAAAAAGTAAGTACACCCTTTGTAATTTTGTACATTTCTGCCTAAACTGGTGATAAAATGTGGTCTGATCTTAACTCAAATCACAAGAATGAGTAAACAGTGTCTGCTTAAACTAATACCACCCAAACAATTACATGTTATCATATTTTTAATGGCCATAAGATGTAAACATTCACAAGACATGGAGGAAAAGGTAAGTACACCCCCCTGGCTAAGGATCCTCCAAGAACTAGTTAGTCAAATTTATGAGTCAGGTGTGAGCCAACCTGAAGTTCAATTACTGAGGTGTGGCTTAAAGCTGCCCTGCCCACTGGAAAACACACACCAGTTAAGAATTGTCTCTTGATGAGGGGCACTGTCTGATGTATACCGTGCCTCGCTCAAAAGAACTCTCTGAAGGCCTAAGATCAAGAATTGTTGATTTGTGTAAAGCTGGAAAAGGTTACAAAACCATCTCTATAAGTCTTGATGTTCACAAATCCACGGTGAGAAAAATTGTCTACAAATGGAGACACTTTGGCACTGTTGCTTCTCTTCCAAGGAGTGGTCGCCCTGTAAAGATGACTCCAAGAGCACAGCGCAGGATCCTCAATGAGGTAAAAAAGAACCCTAGAGTGTCAGCGAAAGACTTACAGAAATCACTGGAACATGCCAACATCTCTGTTGACACATCTACAATACGTAAAACATTAAACAAAAATGGGTTTCCTGGGAAAACACTAAGCAGGAAGCCATTGCTGTCTAAAAAGAACATTGTTGCAGGTTTGAAGTTTGCAAAAAAGCATTTAGATGCTTCATAGTGCAACTGGGAAAATATTCTACACCATCATCAAAACCTTATTCCCACTATTAAGTATGGTGGGGGGCATCATGGTTTGGGGCTGCTTTGCTGCCTCAGGGCCTGGACAGCTCGCCATCATCAATGAAAAAAATAAACTCACAAGTTTACCAAGATATTTTGCAGAAAAACCTGAGACAATCTGTCAAACAGTTGAAGCTCAAAAGAGGATGGGTGCTGCAACAGGACAACGACCCAAAGCACAGAAGCAAATCAACTTTAGAATGGTTTCAGAAGAATAAAATAAATGTTCTGGAATGGCCCAAAGTCCTGACCTAAACCCAATTGAGATGCTGGGGCATGACCTCAAGAAAGCTGTTCACACCAGACATCCCAAGAATCTTGCAGAACTGCAGCAGTTTTGTGAAGAGGAATGGTGCAAGATTCATCCTGCGTGCATGCCTAATCTGCAGCTACAGGAAACGTCTAGTTGAAGTTATTACTGCCAAAAGAGGGTCAACCAGCTATTGAATCCAAGGGTGTACTTACTTATTCCCCCCTGTCTTGTGAATGTAAACATCTAATGGCCAATAAAAATATGATAACATGTAATTGTTTGGGTGGCATTAGTTTAAGCAGACACTGTTTACTCATTCTTGTGATTTGAGTTAAGTTCAGACCACATTTTATGACCAATTTAGGCAGAAATGTACAATTTTACAAAGGGTGTACTTACTTTTTCCTCCCACTGTAGGTAGATAGGTAGATAGATAGATAGATAGATAGATAGATAGATAGATAGATAGATAGATAGATAGATAGATAGAGGCACTTTCTTAATCCTAGATTGGGAAATTTTGGTAATTACAGCAGTTTTAATAGGGAGTAATGACATATAGGCTGCACACTATAAAGAGAGGATTTTTAGCAATGTTATAATATGTTCTAAAAACCATAAATAAAACACTGTCCCCTTTTCAGGCCTTGTGTCCCATGTCTCCACCAGAGACCCAAAGAATTTGATCAAGCATCATCATAGGAGCAACTGTAACATTAAGAATATTCTGTTATTATATTATAATTGGTAATTCCAGACTAAAGCATAGAGTATAAGGATAAAGAGAGATGCCACTGTCAGACTGTTAGTGGGCTAACGGCTAACGAACGGCCCCAGTCGGCCGTCAGCCCTTCAGCATCGGCCGTTTCGCCCCTGGTTCATCAGGTAATGGCTTTGTTTACTACAGTGGGAGATGTCTGCTGAATAACTCTGGTTAGTCTGTGCCTGTCCTGGCTAATGACTCGTAGCGGAGCGGGTTAGCCTGTTAGCCGCTAATCGTTAGCATTGTAAGCTGAGCTGGGAAGGACAGGCCGAGAAAGATTAATCCTCCCCCACACTCGGCTCCGCTCTGGCGGCGCCAGACCCGCATTGCCGCCGGTCCAATTGAAATGGCTACTGCTGTGTGTTACAAGGGGGATGTCTGTCGTGTTTGATACTTTTAGTTGAGCTGAGCTGTTTTTGATTGAGTTTGCTGCTGATATATTGTGCTAGTCGCTCGTAGCTCTGTCCGAGGGGGCTTGCCGTTATGAGGCGACACGAGCTGGGGGCGGGATCTTGGAACACGGAGGGGAGAGGTGAGGGAAGGGGGGGCAGGCTGCGGTTTCAAATTGTAGACCACAGCTTTAATTTTTGGGAGGGTGTTCTTTTCCTTGAAGGCTTCATCACCCGCCTGCAAACAAACTGTTGGTGTGCATTGCCAAACAGCTCTATTTTCGTTTCATCTGTCCACAGAACATTTTCCCAGAAGAATTGTGGTTTGTCCAGGTACTCTTTGGCAAATATTAGTCGTTCCTTTTTGTGTTTTTTCTTCAGCAGTGGTGTCTTCCTTGGCCTTCGCCCATATAGCCCTGCTTGGTTTAGTGTGCGTCGTATGGTACTCGTTGAGACCATGACCCCAGGCTGTTCCAGGTTGGTCTTCAGGTCTTTTGAAGTTAGATGTGGTGTTTTTTCCACCATTTGCGGCAACCTTCAACGACTTCTGTTATCAATTTTTCTCTTCCCCCCCACGTCCAGGGAGGTTCTTGACAGTTCCATACTTGGGCAAACTTCTTAAAAACATTACGCACTGTTGAAACAGGGATACCAAGGTCTTTGGAGATGGCCTTGTATCCTTTGAAGGTCTTGTGTTTGCTGATAATCACACCTCTGATGTCCTCAGATAGCTCCTTTGTTTTCACCATTGTGACCAAAAAAAAAAACAGGGGCAATAGGGGGCTTTTTTAAAAAAAGAAGCCATCATTCATTGGCTAATTGATGTCACATGAGCACATACAATTTATCACAGGTGATTCTCATTTTGATTTGCCACAGATGATTCACAATATGGTTCCATACTGATTTGCAGCAAAGGGTGCCAATACCAGTGACACAGCAAATTTTGCTTTTCAATTTTTTCCTCCCATGTTTTATTGTTTAAAATTATTGTTTATCAATTACTCTTTTGTGTCAAACACAAGTTCTCCATATTAAATGTTTGACTTGATTCATTTTATTTCCAGAAGATATTCAACATTGTGTACTTAAACTGGGTGCCAATAATGATGAGTAGGACTGTATGTATGTATCTATGTTAATATGTTAATGGACAGTTTTTACCACTGGTCGAAGCTATAAATGATGGGCACTGCTACTCCTTTTAACAAAAGATCACAAGCCTGTCATGCAGTGAGTTTTCCTTAATATATGTTCTACATGGTTTCTGAAGCTTATAAAGTTAAAATTTTCTGATCATTACTTCCTCCTACTGCTGCTGCCATCACACAGGTGACTGTGGAGTGAGACATTATAATGCAATACCAAATAAACAGCCAAGTGAGTGTGCGCTTTAGTAGCTCTGTGCTGTCTGAGTGCTTATCCTCTTTTTTTTTCAGGTTCATACTTGAATTGTTTACAAATCAAGTTGATCGTCGACTGATATTGTTGTGATTCTACAGTTTTGCTACTAGTTTGTTTTTGAGCGTCTCATGTTTTGCCAGTTCAGGCAATACAGTTCAGTTTTATTTATTTATTATGTGAGTGAGTTTATGCAGTATGTGTAGCACTGATTGTCTGAGAGAGACAGAGAAAAAAAGAAACACCAGAAAGAAACTGAAAGAAAGAGAGAGAGAGTTAGGACAGAGAGTAAAAAAGAACCTGCGCTAATAGAATATGAATCTTCCTCTCACTTTCTTGTATTGCTTCTGTTAAATTGTATTGCAACAATATAGAAGAAAAGCAGTTACATCCCCACAACTCCAGTCTGTTTAAACACACATACTTCATTTACATTTACATTTTCTTTCATTTTAAATTTGTAAGTTTACAGTTACTGCTGAGTGTAAAATGCTACACCCTGCAGCCACCACCAGGTGGGGCTACAGTTCTGGCAGCAGTCCCTTCCTGCAATGCTTCTCACAGATTGTTAAATTTTTAATGCATGTTTTCCATCCATGTCAGATAATACATTTATGTTCTGCCATACACATTTATGTCAATGATGCAGCAGCAGGAGGAACCAGGGGTTATGTGTGTTGCCCAAAGATACATTAACATGTGGCAGATGGTGCTGAACCTTCAATCTTCTGATTGATGGTGGGGCAACAAAAGTCTTAAGTAACATAAGGTTTGTATGATGGATAATAGCCCTCTATTTTTTGTGTGTGTGCCTTTGTATGCTTGTGACACACATGCTAAGTCTGAATCTTGTCCAAAGCTGTACTGCTCAGTGAATGAGCATCAATTTGTTGGAATTTAATTTACTACTCTTCGAAACCCATTGAACTGCTAATGCACTGTTGTGAAACATGCAGTATGCCAAAGTCTCATTCATATACTATAAGCATTGATTGTTAAAGAGATCATCTGGCAGTTTTTTGCTGAAGGCAAAGAAGTTTTAAGAACACAAAAACAAAATAAACTCTGAACTTTACAAGGTATAGTAATAAAAACTTTGTGTAAATATGACTGCTAGTGTCTTCAACACTGCAAATCTTTTGCTTGTGGAGCATGTGAATGTGTATTTTACTTTGAAATAAACTTTGAACCTGGAGATGCACTACATTATCCGCCATTCTTGTGCCAAATTAAATTTCATGTATGGCTTTTATTTCAGCAAAATACACCAATAAGAGAGGGGCCAGACAAAGGCTGCATCCTCGCTTACTCCACTTGCATCGTTCACTTGTGTCTTAGTCCCACCCACCAGAGATGCATGCCAAATATGTTAGCAAATGAACAGAGGAGAGAGGAAACGAGGAGATTTGTTTTAAGAGAAAAGAGACGCCCTCTCCTCTGGAGCGTCCCATGTCTTTTAGTGATGATGGCATCACTGGATATGCCGGTCCCGAGCGCACAGGAGAAACTGAGTTCAGGAAAATAATGTAAACTCCAGGGCAATCAACTGCGGTGAATTAATATTCACTTTTACATCAATTGAACACAAATATGTACATGAATGTTAAAGTAAACAGTCACATCCTCCCAGGCCCAGAATAATGGGAATTTTAAATTGATATATTGCGACCACTTTGTGTTCATAAATAATGTGTTTATTCTGCTATGAGCACTTAACCCCCCTCTATGTGCCTGTAAATGGAAAAAATGTAAAGGCCAAAGATAATAATGTACAATTCACTACTTTCCCTCCTTATTTTAGCTTGGTTGGATCAGAAACTACAAAAGTGATGAAGCATGCTTTTTGTTAATGTGCATTATAATCTGCCTGACCCTAGGGTCTATTGAGGGCCGATATGTGTCAATGAGCATCTCTGTCACCTACTGACGTTTATAATGTGCTATTGTCCGTGCTTGCTGTTTGTAAATGTATGTATAGTCTGGGTAGATTGCAAAAGCTGAATTGTCCTTTGGGATAAATAAAGTTGTCTAATCTAATCTAATCTAATCTAATCTAAAATGTGTTTTCCTGAACAGATCTGTCTACTGTAGCAACCTTACAGTTACAGACATAAACACAAACAACCTAGATAAATCATGACAGACAACAGATGGAAAACCTGGAAAGAACTGCTCCATGATAGTGCTCAATATCTTCTATGATATCAATATGTCCAGCTTAGAATTCTTTTAAATGATGAGTCAAATATTTCTTTGCACAGTGAAGAAAATCAAACAACGGAGATATAAGAGACACTACTGAAATTAACCTGCTCACATTTTGAGGGAACATTAGGCCTACACATCGGCTGCTTTGTGTGAAATGTGGTTATACTCATTACAATGACTCCCAAGAAGTTACTAATAACGCTTCAACAGCTTCTCTTGCAACATAGTGTTTACATTTTACACATGCGCTTTACAGCCGCCTACTAATACATCACAAGGGTGTGTGTGTGTCAGTGAAAAGACTTCAGCGAAGCCTGCACTCATGTTTCCTCGATTATCCCTCCTCCGATGAGTCTCATCACTCCTCTGTCCTCTGAGCGCATTTTGTGCTTTGGAACGTTCTTCAATATGGCTGCTCAGAAAGTACTTCCTGTGTTGCAGAGGAGAGAGGAAACTGCATTTTAGTACATTGGGATGCACACAAAGCGTGGCTCAAGGACCACTATGATGAGAAACATTGTTGGACCAAAGTTTCCCTTGCCCGGGCGTGGGTCACCCCTGGAGCCAGGCCTGTGGGTGGGGCTCATAGGCAAGTGGCCGGACCTACACCCTCGAGGTTCGAAAGAGAGACGTGGGACCCCCTCATATGGACCCACCACCCGTGAGAGGGGCTGTAGTGGTCAGATGACTTGTGAGGGGCAGCCGAAGGAGGGACCTTGGCAGTCCGATTGTCGGCTGCAGCGTCTAGCTCTAGGGACGTGGGAAGACACCTCTCTATTGGGGAGGGAGTCTGATGTCACCTTGACGCATAGCTTGGGCTCTGGAACCAGTCCTCTTTAGAGGGCTTGGACTCTCTTCCACTTCCACTAAGAGGGGTTGGGTGGGGTTGGCAGTGCTCGTCTCCCCTAGGCTTGAGGCCTGTACGTTGGGGTTTACCCCTGTGAATGAGAGGGTAGCCTCCTTCCGCCTTCAGGTAGGGGCACCGAGCCTGACTGTTCTTTGTGCTTATGCACCAAACAATAGTTCAGAGTATCCATTCTTTTCGGATTCCCTAAAGCGGGTGCTGGAGAGTGCCCCTTCTGGAGACTCCCTTGTTCTACTGGGGGACTTCAACGCTCACATCAACAATGACAGTGAGACCTGAAGGGGCGTGATTGAAAAGAACGCCCCCCCTGATCTGAACCTGAGCTGTACTTTGTTATTGGACTTCTGTGCTTGTCACAGACTGTCCATAACAAACACCTTGTTCAAGCATAAGGGTGTTCATATGTGCACCTGGCACCAGGACACCCTAGGCCACAGTTCAATGATCGACTTTGTAGTTGTATCATCGGACTTGCCACCACATGTTTTGGACACTATGGTGACGAGAGGGGCCAAGCTGTCAACTGATCACCACCTGGTGGTGAGTTGGCTCCCATGGTGGGGGAGGATGCCTGTCTGACCTGGTAGACCCAAGCATGTTGTGCGGTCTGCTGGGAACATCTGGCAGTCTCCCGTCAGACAGAGTCTCAACTCCCACCTCCAGGCGAAGTTTGATCATGTGGTTGGGGAGGTAGAGGACATTGAGTCCGAGTGGGCCTTGTTCTGGGCCTCTGTTGTTGAGGCAGCTTATCGGAGCTGTGGTCGTAAGGTGATCGGTGCCTGTCGTGGTGGCGTGGTCACCAGAGGTGAGGGATGCCATCAAGCTGAAGAAGGAGTCCTTTCAGGCTTTTTTGGCCAGTAGGACTCCAGATGCAGCCGGCTAAGTGGAATGCAGCTTCGGTGGTTGCCAAAGCAAAAACCCAGGCATGGGAGGAGTTCGGAGAGGCCATGGAGAACGAACTCTATACTGCTTTGAAGAGATTCTGGACCACCATCTGGCATCTCAGGAGGGGGAAGTAGTGTGCTGTCAACACCCCCTATGGGAAGAATGGTGTGCTGCCGACCTTGACTCAGGACATCATGTATTGGTGGGAAGAAACAGCACAATCTCCTGCAGTTAACTGAGTTCAACTATTTCCAGAATGCCTGTGTCATGTATCAAACTGTACATAAAATGAACCTTAAGCTTTGTGAGCTCATTCCTATCTTCCGGCCCCTGCATACCCATGCCACCAGGAACAAAAATTTAATCACTGGGCAAAAAAGGAAACTAAAATGCACCAGCTTCAGTATTACATGCCGAGGACCGCAGATATGGAACGAGCTTGACAACGCACTGAAAATGTCACAATCCATCTCCATCTTCAAGAAAAGACTGAAATCACAACTTCTGTACCATTAATCTTCTAATTGTACCACTACAACCTGACGTATTCACTAATTTGGGATCGTCTGCTAAATGTATGTTATGTCCGTCTGCATGTTGATGTTTTTGCTGTATCTTGTTTGTAGACGACTGGGCCCCCTGCTACAAGCTTTAAATAGCTTCTTTGGGGTTACCCTTTCACACATCCAGTTTTGAAAAGTATGAACTATGCATATATATGTATATATATTCATATACAGGTGTATCTGTAAGGCACTTGTATTGTGATATGTGCGTGAATAAACTAAACTAAACTAAAAAGAAGCACATCTTCCAGCGTGAAAGCAGACCCGGGGGGACTCTGCGGTGGGCTCTTGTATCTCTGGAGCTGAAGTTGAAGAAGTGGATGAGATCAGACTGGAGTTCCTCAAGGCCCTGGATGTTGTAGGGCTGTCATGGTTGACATGACTTTGCAACATCGTGTGGACATCAGGGATGGTGCCACTGGATTGGCTCCAACTACAGGGGATCAGAATCGTCAGCCTCCCCGGTAAGGTCTATTCAGGGGTACTGGAGAGGAGGGTCCTTCGGATTGTCCAACCTCGGATCCAGGAGGAGCAATGTAGTTTTTGTCCTGGTTGTGGAACTGTGGACCAGCTCTATACCCTCCATATAGTGCTCGAGGGTGCATGGGAGTTTGCCCAACCAGTCTACATGTGTTTAGTGGACCTGAAGAAGGTAATCGACCATCTTCTTCGTGGGGTCCTGTGGGGGGTGCACCGGGAGTATGGGTATCGCTGAACCCCTGATACGGGCCGTCCATTCCCCGTATGACTGATGCCAGAGTATGGTTTGCATTGACTGCAGTATGTCTGAGTCATCCCAGTGAGGGTTGGACTCTGCCAGGGCTGCCCTTTGTCACCAATTCTGTTCATTACTGTTATTGACAGAATTTCTAGGCGCAGCCAAGGCGTTGAGGGGTTCCAGTTTGGTGACCACAGGGTCGGGTCACTGCTTTTTGCAGATGATGTGGTCCTGTTGGCTTCATTGGACCATGACCTGCAGCTCTCACTGGATTGGTTTGCAGCCAAGTGTGAAGCGGCTGGGATAAGAATCAACACCTCCAAATCTGAGTCCATGGTCCTCGCCAGGAGAGGGTGGAGGGACCTTTCCGGGTCGGGGTTGAGATTCTACCCCAAGTGGAGGAGTTCAAGTACCTCAGGGTCTTGTCCACGAGCGGGGAAGGATGGATCGGGAGATTGACAGGCAGATCGGTGTGTGTTGGCAGTGACGTGGGAACTACACCAGTTGGTCATGGTAAAACGGGAGTTGAACAGAAAGGTGAAGCTCTTGATTTAACAGTCGATCTTCACCCCTATCCTCATATACAGTCTCGGTCATAGATGGCCTGGGAACTCCTCAGGATCCCCTGGGAAGAGCTGGGCAAGGTGGCCAGGGGCCAGGAGAGGGAAGTCTGGGCTTCCCTGCTTAGGCTGCTGGCTCTGCGACCCGACCGCGGATAAGCGGGAGAAGACGATACGGTACAGATTGGCTGACTGAGTGCAAATAATACTCCACTCAACAGTCTGACGGCCCCTACACACCAAGCACGGTTTGCACGGCAGCCACCGCGTGGCATGGCGCAGAGTGCGCGCAGAGCCAGTGCTGAGCATGGTGGCGGCGCGGCGGGCGCCAGTTGCTAAGTCACAGAGCAAGAAGTGTTCTTGGCGTGCTTGGTTCGACGAGTAGTGCATGATGTTCTCAACTACGTAGCAAAAATCTGTAGCCGTAATTCTCCTGAGGAGGAGGGCCAGAGTAGCAGCATCAGCAGCGGGGAGGAGGAAGATGTGGGTCCACCTGATCCTGATGGCAAGGCAGGTACTGGAGGAGTACAGGCTTGTTTGGTAGCTGCATTTTCACTCAGACCGCTTCCAAATATACATCAGGTTGACCAAGGAGCGGTTTGAGAGCCTGTTGTCCCGAGTTGGTCAAAGTCTGGAAAGAATACAGAGAAACTTCAGGCTGCCAGTCTCTCGTAGCACAGTTCAGCTCCATATCCGTGGTCACTTTTTTTCTGAGCTGGCCTCTCCTATTGGATGCGCTAAGATGTGGTCACAGCGCGCTGCACCGCCACCGTGCCGCATGGCACAGTGGCAGGCGCCTGCGGTGCGCGCCGCTGAACCCTGTGCACAGCCGCGCCGCGCTTGTGCGGCAGTAGCACATACACAATGAATGGGTTTGCCGCCGACCGCCTGCGCTTGCTGCATTTGGTGTGTAGGGGCCTTGAGTGATGTAAACAGCTCTAGACCACAACAACAAATCAGTAACTTGATGAATTAACACATGTTGTCATAGAATATTATCAATGTCATTGATTCATTGTTGAAGTTCTACTTGTTATAGGTTTATAGATCATGGTTTTAGAACAGAGTTACTCAGTGATGGCTCAGTGATCATTAAATTCATATGTTTTTAATATCATTTTGAACATTAAAGACTAAGCCGTAGATACAAATGTGTGGAAAAATACAAATACCTAAAATGATTATGATAGAGGGAACATGTCAGGTTGCACACCAATCTTTTATTTGCAGTTATTCAGTTTTGATTATTATGGAAGGCATCAACTGCTGTTAAATTGGAGCTTGATTGATTGCTTTAAAGTTATGATTTATTCATGCACAGAACTGCCCGGTAATGACACAGGCTCCTTGGTTTACTGTTGTTAGGATTGTCACATTTAGGGCCTCAATTAAGTTCAAACCATAAACTGCTGAGCTGATATCAAAGAGAAAAAGCTGGTTTGTTTGCTCTTGGGCTTATCTTAGACTACAGTGTGAGAGCAATGCCAGTTAAAAAAAACATCTGCTTATTTAATTATTTTCCCATTTCTCCCATAGCTGGGGTACTGATAACTACTGTTGCCTAGTTATTTACCTCCTTTTTTCTGTTTTTGTTTGTTTGTTTGTTTGTTTGTTTTGTATTCAATCATTCAAGGCTGCTTTCAGCCTTCATCGGAACAAAGTATCAGTGGAGATGACCCTTGTGTTCACTTATGTTAGTTATAAAACTTCTGTTGGTCTGAAGGTCCAGGCTTGTAAAAGTTGGAACTATAAAAGGTCAGCTCTGCAGTAACTCATTCAGTTCCCCACACTCAGACAAAATGTCTCCACAGGGGAAACTTCTCCTGTGTTTGGTGGCTGTGTTTGGGTGCTCATGTGAGAAACATGAGGATCCAGCTCAGGCTGTGTTTCTTGCAGGTCCTATGACCAGCGAGCAGGCGGGGGCTCTGAGTGGAAAACCAGAGTGGGCTTTGTTAAACACATTTGACTGCAGCCATGCCTTACCTTCTGAATCTCACCAGTACTTTGAATACCTCCAGACCAGAGGGGTGACCCACTTTAAGGTCCCTCTGTCATGGACTCAGCTCCTCCCCACAGGCCAGTCCAGCCAGCCGCAGCAGGATGTGGTGGCCTGTTATCAGACTCTGCTCCAGCAGCTGCTGGATGTGGGTCTGGAGCCAGTAGTCGTCCTTCATGGATCTGCAGTACCTGAAACTCTGCGATCCAGACATGGAGGCTGGGAGAGTCCAGAGGTGGTGGAGATGTTTCAGCAGTATGCAGAGTTTGCCTTCCAGGAGTTCGGAGCTCTGGCACACTCCTGGGTGACTCTGAGCAGCCTGGAGGAGCTGGAAGATGCTGAGCTGCAAAATGCTCTGAGTGCACACAGCAAGGTTTATGGCAGATATCACCAGCTGTTCCCTGGGAGAGGTAGGTGGCTCGTGTTTCATAACATTATTTGCAGAGCAAGAAAAACATTAGAAAGCTGCAGGCTGATCATTTTTTATAAAAAAAAGTATAGACTTTGAAACTCAGCAGTGATGGCATATAAAATGAATTTGTCTTTGTGCTTGTAAAGTAGACTTGTATGAGTTTATCAAGCTCAAAGATTTCATTTAGTGGTCAGGGGGAGTTCAGTGGTAGAGGCAGTTGTCTGTTAACTGGGAAAATTGAGGGTTTGATGCCCAGTTCTTGAGGCAAAGTGTGGTGGTTTCCAAGGGAAAGATGCTAAACCAGTTTGCACCCACTGCTGTGTCAGTCTGGAGTAAATGCATATGAATGAAACTGACCAACACTGATGGACACTTTACGTAGCATTCACTACTATCAGTGTGAGATCGTGATCTGAATGGTCAAATGGACATTTTTTTGTGCTTTTCTATTCATCTGTCTAATTTAAATGCTTTTAGCACAACACGTCACATTTACCTATGCATATCATATTCCAAACTGAGAGGGAGGATGCAATAAAGAGTTTCACTCAGCACTAGCCTATCATATACATCATCAACATGCTCACGTGGCAGCAGTGGGGGCATTTTGGGTCAAGAGTCCTGCCCAAAGGCATAAACACTTGATTGGAGGAGCCGTGATTATAATCTTTGGCCAACCAGTTAAATGTTGAATAATTTTACCACCGGTGTACCATAAATGGTATGGATAGCCTGGTATAAGAAGCCCTTTAAGAAGTCAAAATCAGCAATGAGCTATACAAGTTAAAGCCTGTTTAGCTTTATCTGTGAAAGTGTGTATACAAAAATCAAAGGTATATGAAATATAATATAATATTTATCAACAAGGTGATAAAGTGTTGCAGAAAAGCCAACAGTCTTAAAATTTATATTTTATATATATATATATATATATATATATTTATATATATATATATATATATATATATATATATATATATATATATATATATATATATATATATATATATATATATATATATATATATATATATATATGTATATATATATATATATATATATATATATATATACATATAAATATATAGTGCATTAATTAGATTAATTAATTACACCGCAAATTAATGGGTTGAAAAAATTAATCGCAAGCTTAATCATAGCACACAAACATTTTGATATTGGCCAGCTGGAGGACTCGTATGTGGCAGTATCAAGCCACTTCACACATGCGTCTCTAGTCAAACCAAACAAAGCCCAGGTGACAACAGGAATGGCCTATTTAAGATTTAGTCTTATTTTATTTTTGAATTTATTTATCTATATTTGTACTACATTCTTTAGTAATGCATCAGGCCTGATTGTTTTGCTGGATGTCCTCGACCTTTTTCTTATTTTGAATTTGATTTATGAAACACACTTAAAGTGTAATTTGAGTTGCCTGATTGAGCTTAGAATTTTCTGGACAAGTTGCCCTGACTTTGGTTTTATTTAGTCACCAATAAAAATGTGGATTTACAAATCTTCACTTCTTAGTGTATTCATTTGATTAGTCATGCACTACATTTTATAATATCCTATAATTCAAATTCTTTATTTGGGTACTTTAAGCAGATATGAGATTAAAATTATAAATCCGGTAATTAATTAGATTACATTTTTAAATCGTCTGACAGCACTCATGTATATATATATATATATATATATATATATATATATATATATATATATACACATATATATGTGTGTGTGTGTGTATATATATATATATATATATATATATATATATATATGATTTACAAACAGTTATTTTTTTCTTTGTTCCATACTTAAAAACAGATCGGTTTTGTCTGTTTGTTCTTATCAAAGCTTTTAAACATTAACCTGTTATGTTTTGTTGATTGTTTTAGTGCAGGAGCAAAGTGGAGTTTCTTTGGCTGCTGTTTATGTTTCATAAGTTGGTCATAACTTTTTTATTGTCCATTACCTTTGGTTGTTTTTATCACTTTTTGTTGCTTTATTATGTGTGTGGCAATAAGGGCTGTAAAGTCCAAGTCGACTGGACTGGTTGATGCGTGCTCAGTCGACCAAAATTATGATTGGTCGACCAAATGTGTCAATTTATTTTTTTCCCCTGCAGTTCATTTTATCAGGAGAAATGTATCAAGTGAAATGGGGGTATTTTCTGAGCATCCCGAATGTGCAAATTCGAATTTCCGGTGTGAACACACCATAAAACAGAAGCAGGTGCTGACAATTGCTGTGTCTTAGTCGACCCACAATTTCTTTGGTTGATTACAGCCCTAGTGGCAATCCTGACTGTGCCACATTTTTTAATCACAGGTCATAAGAGACAGGAGACATTTGAGGTTGAGGACAAAGTGTTTTTAATAAACATCATTGGCAAAACAAAGTTTTTTTTAATATTAATTAACACAACATGTGTTTCAGATGGTGGTGTGTCGACTGGAGTGACGGTCCATAAAGCACCAGTTGTCTGTGACACTGAGCTCCTGGTAAGATCCAGATCCAGTCACATGCTGGGAGTGATTGAGGAGTGAAAATATTCATCTTGTCTTCTTAGAATACAAATGTTTTACTGTTCTTCTTAAAAGAAGAACAGTAAAACATTTGATTGAGGAGTGAATTGTGAATAAAGCCCTTAATAGATAAGGCACTTCAGATTTTACTTCTGTAAAGGGAATGTGATCTACTACATCCATTTTTACCTCTTCTCATGTGCTTCTCCATTTCAGGCAAATTCAGATTTCATCTCAGTTAAGATTCAATATGATTGCAGCGCTGGAACAGAACTGGCTGAGGAGCTACAAAATGCTCTGGTATGTAGACATGGATTGCAATATATACATTTTTAAGTCTACAGCTATATAAACAAAGGGGATAAAACATATCACCATATTTGCAATTCTGTTTGATGCATAAGAAGATTATCACTCCACCCATTTACAAATTCCAATGACTCATTTTGGTGTTTGGTCTACAGAGCCCCCCTTGGCAGCTGCTAGGGTTACATCCAGGGGTGGTCAGTAATGAAGTAGATTTACTTGAGTACTGTACTTAAGTACATTTTTTAAATATCTGTACTTTACTTGAGTTTTTCTTTTTTTTGAACTTATGACTTTTGCTTCACTACATTTAAAAGACAAATATTCTACTTTTGACTCCACTACTTTTCTATAAATGGCCTCGTTACTCGTTACTTTTAGGTACGGGTATGAAGTCAGAGGATTAAATTTATTTTCTTTTCTAAAATGTGATTTGTTCAAGTGGTGTTATCTTTACTTCGTGCATCCTGTTCCACACTCCAGTCCAGTTGTTGGTGGTAATGCACTTTTGAGTTGGTTTGCCAACCGCCACTAAACAACAACAAAGAAGAAGAAGATGCCCATGCGCTACTGCGATCGGGCAGGTAAAGGTTGAGCTGACGTTTGTGGTTACGGTTCGTCTTGGCAGTAATGATGGCTACTATGGCAGATAAAGATGACAATTCCACACCAGAGCACCCATGGCCATATCTGAAGGGGAGGAGTTAAATAAAAAAAAAAGAAAATGGCAATGGCTGTCCTTTTGTTGATTCATTCGTGTTCAGTATGCATTTCCATGGGCTTTGTTGCAACTCTTTATTCTACATGATCTATAAGCAGGTCAGTGCATTCAGTAGATCGTTTAAGTCATTATGCTCTGTAAGGTCAACAGGACAATGTACTTTTAATACTTGAGTATTTTCAAAAGCAGGTACTCCAGTACTTTCACTTGTCTTGGATTAGTATTTGAACATGAGTATCTATACTTTGACTTGAGTACTGACATTGAGTAATTTGTCCACCACTGGTTACATCTAGTGAGACAAACTCTTTTCAGGGTGAAGTATTTTCAGTGCATTGTTGTGACATTAGTTCTGGTATTTCAGTGCAGTTAAAAAGTGTGCTATGGTTGGTTGCACAAAGAACTAAAGACAAAGTAAAATCTGGAGGAATGTTTCATTCTGTTTCCCAAAAAGCAGGTTACATAAAAGAAAAAAAACCACAGGTAATGAAATATGCTTGAATGCAACAAAATTATAAAATAGTAACAATAATCATAATCATAACTTAAGTTCTTGCCACAGTTTTAAGTAACTGTAAATGCTGCTTATTATCGAACTGACAAATGACATATTACTGTGTCACTATAGTTTATTGCATGTGTCACTGCTCTGCCAAGTTAGCTAACTAGAACTAACATTAACTAACATCTTCATGTTGCTTTAAAATATGATTGGAATGTAAGTCACATTTTTTTTGTCATTTTACAAAAAAAGTACTTTTTAAATATTAGTCATGTCTCTAGCATCAGACCTTGTTAGGATATAAAATTATATGAAGCCAAGAATAATTCACACATCGCATAATTTTACACACACTGTGTTATTTCATTTTTTATGGCCAAAACGTTTGTTCATTCTATAGACTAAACAGTTATCAGAACAAAAAAGTAATTTGCTTTGTTTCCCTGAAATGTGTTTCACTATTACAGTGGACTATTACTGCACCACTGCAGTACAGTATTAACCCTCAAATGCCAAACAAAGTTACCTTCCTCTTATCCAAGGCTGATCACTCTAGTGGCTCACATGATGTGTTTTGAATCCACAGTTAATAGCAGCATCTGTCATCAGCAACAAGCATTACTCATAAAATGAAAGTACAGAGCTAGAATGTCAGAATGTTTGTCCTACATTTTTGTAGCACCTAAATACTAGATTGCATTAGAGGTTTGTTTGCTTTACTAAATCAGTCTGATGGCCTTGATGAAAAGTCTGTATCTCAATCTGCCTGTATTAACTTAACTTGAAAAAAATGACAAAGAAGTAAGTATTACAAGGTAGTTTAACATAAAATAATCCTTATATTTTGTCTATGTTGTGCATAAAGTCAGTCTGTCTGAAATACAAAAAATCTCCTGACACTGCAAAATCATTGGGAGGGGCCCTCGACTGCACCATAAGCATGAATATTTACCTTTATTTGACCTTTCTTACAGGCGAAGTGTCAACAAAAACCCATTCTCTTTTATGAGGTGAACATCAAGGACTGCGATTCTAATCAGTTCCTGTCTGATGCAAACATTTTAAAAGGTAATGTGTGAACACTGAGAGTAAAGTGTTGGCCTGTTTACTTTAAACTAAAATAATAACTGCACTTTCATTTGGCTTCCACTCAGATAAAAAAAATATAGCAGAAAACTGGGAATGCCCAAACTTCTGCATGTTGTCCACTTTAAGTTTGCACAGCTTGTTTTGAAATATTACGAAATAGGGCTTCTATTAAGCCCTAATATTAAATCAGGGCTTGGATGAATAAAGACAAAACAGACCATAACAGTTGAATGTAATCTTAATTGCCCTCATTTGCTTTCCCATCTTCTACATTTAATGGTCTAAGCTTCAGATTTTGCAAGTCATCCTCAAGCACCTACCAAGCTCATGTCAAGTTTGTCTCCTTAGTGCAGTTTGCTCTTGTGTTGAGTTTGAAACTGGAGATGAGCCATCAGCATTTTCTCTTTATTGTCTGGAGGCCATTCTCATCTTTATTAGGAGCCCATCCAGTGTTATCCTGATCCAGCAAGGGCCCCTGTAATCTGATTAGCCACCCCTATATATATTACAATGAGCGACTATGACCTTGTCAAGACGTTTGGACACTCCTGCATTTTTTTGTATTTTAGAGTAAAAGTTGTGTCATGTATCAAGACAGTTAAAAAAAAACTTGCCATGTGGGGACATTGCATGGTTTACCAATAATGCAGATACAGCGTATCACAGAAGTGAGTACACCCCTCACATATTTCCAAATATTATATAATATCTTTTCATGGGACAGCAGTGAGGTAATGAAACTTCGATACAGTGTACAGTAGTGAGCGGGCAGCTTGTTAAACAGTTTAAATTCACTGTCCCCTCAAAACAACTCGACACACAGCCATTAATGTCTAAACTTCTGACAACAAAAGTGAGTACACTCCTAAGTCAAAGTGTCCAAATTGGCCCGAAAGTGTCTAAATTTTGTGCGGCCAACATTATTTTTCAGCACTGCCTTAACCCTATTGGGGAGGGAGTTCACCAGAACTTCACATTTTGCCACTGGAATCCTTTTCCACTTACTAATGACCACATGATGGAGCTGGTGGATGTTACAGACCTTGCACTTCTCCACGTTCCTTTTGAGGACTTCACACAGATGCTCAATAGGGTTTAGGTTTGGAGACATACTTGGCCAGTCCATCACCTTAACCATCAGCTTCTTTAACAAGGCAGTGGTAAACAGTTTGAGGACTTTTTGAGCATCATTTTTAGAAGAGACCTCCTTCTGGGATGATAGTCATGTAGACCGATTTGATGCAGTGTGCAGCTTATGGTTTGAGCACCGACAGGCTGACCTCCCACCCCTTCAACCCCTGCAGCAATGCTGGCTGTACTCGTACGTCTATTTCCCAAAGACAATCTCTGGATATGATGCTGGCAGCGTGCACTAAACTTCTTTGGTTGACCATTATGAGGCCTGTTCTAAGTGGAGCCAGTCCTGTCACAACCCCAAAACATGTCTCCAAGACCACCACTACTGTACACTGTATCGAAGTTTCATTACCTCACTGCTGTCCCATGAAAAGATATTATATATTATTTGGAAATATATGAGGGGTGTACTCACTTCTGTGATACACTGTATCTGCATTATTGGTAAACCATGCAATGTCCCCACATGACAAGTTTTTTTTTTAACTGTCTTGATACATGACACAACTTTTACTCTAAAATACAAAAAAATGCGAGGTGTCCAAACATCTTGACAAGGTCACAGTCGCTCATTGTAAAATATAGGAGATATCTATATAAAAGATATCATAAAATCTTTGGAACTATGTGAGGAGTGTACTGACTTCTGTGATACACTGTACATACATGATTCAATACATTACATACTTTTGTGCTTAATTTTCAGTGCTGAGCAGTGGACCCCAACATGTTCTTGGATTTGACACGGTAGATATGCTGCATCAGGCAGATGCTGTCCAAGAAAGGTAAAACAGCAAATACACATCTAAAAGCACCTCTGAAGTCTCATGTGTGCTAAGTTAGATCAAAACAGCCATTTGAGTCTCTTTTTGTGAGCAAATTAGTGACTTTCATCTTAAAAAAAAACATATCTCAGAATGAATTGGTGCCTGCCCAGTTCAAAAGAAAATATTATATTTATGTTTTAGGAGGCAATTCAAAAGGGAAAAAGAAAATATGACTAGAAGTGGTGTACAGTATGCACATTACATATAGAACAGTAAATGGACTTTAGCTTGTATTGCACTCTGAGTGGACCACTCAGAGTTTTACATGCTGGTTGGTATGTAAACTCTAAGTTGTCCAAAGATGGAGTTTCTTATTGTACTGATGCATTAGGAGTAGCTAATCCAACATATATGCATATATATATACCATTGACACAGCAGAGGGAGCCAATTTAGGTTAAGAATCCAGGCCAAGGGCACATCAACATGTGACTGCAAAATACAGTGGGTATTCAGACCTCAAACCTTGTGATTCACAGAAGACCCGCTCTTCCACTGAGCTACAGTTACTCCATAAAAGGATATAACAGGTTAACAAGCTTTTCTCAGTCTGAGAAGGACTTTGTAAACAGATATAAAGGGATGATGTAATCATATATTTCATACTGTACTGCATCGGATTATGCATTTTTATATACACTCTCCAAATCCAGTGAAGTTGGGGCATAGCACATTATTCAAATTAGAACAGTATACAATAAATTGCCAATCCTTTTTGACCTATATTTAATCTTAAGACAAGAAAAACAAGATATAGATATATTGTGTGATACTGCACAGGGATGGAAAATAGCTCATAACATTCATTCGCCGAGGGCTTTCACACCGGCATGGTTCTTGTTCTGGAACTATTTCTGAAGTTCAGAGAAATCTATCCTGATTTATGTTTGTCTAGTTTGACAGTTGTTTCCTCTTGTTATTTTTAATTTGTCAGCTGAAAAAAGAGCATCAATACTCAGCAAAATGCATCATATTAATTCAACTATTTAATCAATTTTGGGGTAAATCTATGGACTTAATAATTTGTTTTTAATTTTCAAGGTCGTCATTGTAATCTAACTTCATTGGGTTTAATGTAGGTCATTCAAGATATTTAGTTTTATGTATGATTTGGTGAAATTTAATATATTGATTTTTAATCAAATTGAAAACTAGAGCAAAAAGAAAGAAATCATCATTACCCGACTGCATGTATCTCAGTGGCATGATATTATATATAGATGTGGTTACAAAATGGCAGTGTACTTTCGATGTATTGCTGTTGTTGGTGCTGTCTACCACTACGTGGCTGGCATTCTACTGACTTTCTCCAACTTTGACATCATGTGCATATTAGTTAAAATTAAAGTATCATCAGTTTGACCATTCACAAAACTGTCACAACACGCTAAAGTGTTTCAGTTCAGTTTCACTGTTAACATTTTTTCTTCTGTGCTTTCAGTCATTTTGGCCAAAGTGATCAAAACAAAGTTAGAGTTCTTCGCCAAACCTCACCTTGCTCTTCGAATTACTGCAAGACTTGGAACAACTTTGGCACCATGTCTTCATCTGAGCGAGACACCCTCCTGGAAGAATCTTTCCCCGCTGGCTTCCAGTGGGCGACCTCCTATGAATCTTTTAAGGTTGAAGGAGCCTGGGAGGAGGGTGAAAAAGGGGAAACCATTTGGGACCGCTGGAGCCATGAGAATAAGATTTATCAAAATCAGACGGCTGATATTTCAAGCGACTCTTATCTCAAGGTGGACTATGATGTCTACCTCCTCCGTGGTCTTCAGGTCAATACCTTTCAGTTCTCCATCTCCTGGGCCAGAATTTTTCCCTCAGGCTACCTGGATAGCCTGTCAGAGGAGGGGGCTAGCCACTATGACAAGCTGATTGATGCTCTAATTGAGTCTGGCATTGAACCTGTTGCTACTCTCTTCCACTGGGATCTCCCTCAAGTACTCCAGGACAATGGTGGATGGACAAATGAGTCCATTATTGATGCCTTTAGGGACTATGCAGACTTCTGTTTCTCCAGGTTTGGGTCCAAGGTCAAGAGCTGGAATACATTCAGTAGCCCTTGGGTGATAAGCCATGCTGGGTACGGTGTTGGTGCACATCCCCCTGGAGTTCAAGACTATGTGGTTGCCTCGTATCAGGTAAAGGCAGTGGTCTCATCGTCTTTCAAACAGGCAACACATTAATTCATCTCTATCCGCACTTCCCTCCACTGGCTCCCAGTCTCTCCCAGGACTGATTATAACATTTTAAAGCCATTTACTCCTTTAGAGCATGATTAGTTCTTGCCTTTAAATATACCTCTTGAGTTATTGACCCCTCATAAGCCAGTCAGCCTCAGATTCTCAGATTGGATCCTCCAGAATGTTTCAAGTTGAAACGTTAATCGAGTTGATTAGGCCTGTGTAATCAGGTCCCCTCAGGTTTGGAATGACCTGCCTGAGGCAGTAAGATGTACAGAACCAGTAATATCTATCAATTTACAACTCACATTTCTGACTTGCTTTCATACAATGTCATCTTATTAGCACTAATGCTAGTATCATATAACATAGATATGTTGTTAACATGACTTTTGAAATTAACCTGAGCATCCACTCTGTATTCTCAGGTGACACATAATATCATCAAGTCCCATGCAGAAGTCTGGCATCTATACAATGATAAATACAGGTCTACACAAGGAGGGAAAGTCGGCATTGCACTGAACTCTGACTGGGCTGAGCCTCTAGACTCCGCTGACCCCACAGATGTAGCAGCTGCAGATCGCTACCTGCAGTTCATGCTCGGCTGGTTTGCACACCCCATATTTGTGAATGGAGATTACTCTGATACACTAAAAACACAGATCGAGCAGAAAAGAACCCAGTGTCCCAGTTCTGCTCCTCCTGCAGTCCTTCCAGTTTTTACAGCTGAAGAGAGCCAGAGAATAAGTGGAACAGCAGACTTTTTCGGGTTGAACCATTATACCTCACGACTGGTCAGCCAGAGTGTTGGCGGCTGCAACCCTGGTCCTAATGGAGTGGGTGACTATAGCGCACAAGTTGACCCTTCATGGACCGCAACAGCTTCTCCATACATCTATGCTGCACCTTCGGGTCTGAGAAGGCTTCTGAACTACATTTCCACAGAGTACCTCAGTGTCAGCAAACTGCCCATATACATCACTGGGAATGGTATGGCATCTGCTGACACTGGAGACCAAATCAATGACGTCAATCGCATAGAGTACCTGGAGAATTACATCAACGAGGCCTTAAAAGGTATGTACTGACACATAAGAAAGCTAAAAAAAAAAAAGAAAAAACACAAAAAAATGAGCAAAACAAATCATGAAACACCAAGAGACAGACAACAGAGCAGCAAATTGGATAACACAAAAAAGAAAACATATTGAATGAGAAAAAATCAGCATGGACAACACAACAACTAAGCCAACAACAAATAAAATTGAAACAAAGACATTAAATTAATAATAATAAAAAAAAGATAATGCAGCAAACTTGAAAAGAGAATGCAACACACATTAAAATACAATTTTCAAATAAAGAAAACACAACACAGTTAAGGAAAAAAATTATAAGAAAAAAAAAAAAAACTATTTTTTAGATGGAGGAAAAAATAAGACACAATACAAACACAACCATAACAAATAATTGGACAATGTTCAATTAACTGTTAGTTGTTAAAAAAAATATAAAACCAAAATGAAACACAAAAAAATATAAGCACTGAGTAGTGGAACACAGAGAGGCAAAATAAACATCAGATTAAAAAAGAAGCAGGAAAACAGCTTAGAAAAACAGCTACAAATATAAAAACGAAAGTAATTTGAAACAAAAAAACACATAATGCATAGACTTGTTTGTGCTTTTAAATTTGGGGTTGTGTTTCCTTAAAAATGTGTTTCTATTGAATTTATTTGGTTGATTTCTTTTCCATTTTTTATTTTTCTAAATGTTTCATTGTCTTTCTTTTTAGTACGTTGTTGTGATTTTCCTTATAAAATGCTTTTAAATTTATTCTTCTATTTTCTTTTCCTTTATTGTCATTATTTAACCCCATTTATGATTTCTTTTACGTTTATGCTTCATTATTGTCATTTTTTGTGTTTTTTTATTGCATTTGCTGTGTTTTATTTGTGTTGCTCTGTCTATGTGTTATTTATTTTTGATTTTTCTTACTTAGTTATCCTTATGTATTTTCTTATTTGTTCTTGTCTTTTTGTGTTTTGTTTTTTTTGGCTTGTTGTGTGATTTTTTTTTTCACAGTAGGTTTAGTGTTTTACTTTTTTTGTTGTTATTTTAAAAGGGTTTTTTAATGTCATTTACTCTGTTGTTGGGCGTTCTTTTATGTTGTGCATTTCAACAAGTCAGTCTGTATTTTTCATTTTCATACTTTTTTCTTTTTGTGATTTGATGCTTTTCTTTGATTCAATGCTTCTGAATTTTTTTTTTTTTTTTACAGATTTTTCCATGTGCATTCTGTTTTGTTGTTTTGTTCCCATATGTTTTTTCCATGTTTTGCCCTTGAGGGCTCCCACAGTTATGCATTTGTGAACATGCTAATGACTGAAAGTGATTTCTTGAAGACTGTCACACACTGACTTTATATTTTGGGTTTGATGACTGTTTTTTCTATTCTCACCCCACAGCTGTAAATGTGGATGGTGTCAATGTGCAGCGCTACACATACCAGTCCCTCATGGATGGCTTTGAAGGCCCACAAGGCTACAGTGAGCGTTTTGGACTACACTACGTTAACTTTGACCTTGCTGACAGACCCAGAACTCCAAGACAGTCCGCCTACCGTTACTCCAGCATAATTGAAAGAAATGGCTTTACCCCCACACGGCGCTTAATCGATGCACCAGAACCGAAAATCATGAAGCCTAAAAACCTCCCACTACCGCCCTCTGCTGTCCCATCTGAAGCCAAGAGTGTGTGGGAAAATTTTACACGTCAAACTTACTTTGAAAAAAAAGTCTATCACTATGGCACTTTTGATACTGACTTCTCTTGGGGAGCGTCATCTTCAGCTTATCAGATTGAAGGTGGCTGGAATGCTGATGGGAAAGGGCAGAACATATGGGACACATATGCCCACGCTGGAGGTCTTCCTGATGCAGCAAACGGAGATGTGGCCTGTGACAGTTACAACAGACTTGAAGAAGACCTCTACATGCTTAGAGGTCTGGGGGTCAACTCATACAAATTCTCCCTGTCTTGGTCCAGAATCTTTCCCAATGGTCAGCGTGCATCCCTGAACCAGAATGGTGTTGACTACTACAATCGACTCATTGATGGCCTCTTAGCAAGTAGAATTACTCCAATGGTGACCCTCTATCACTGGGACCTTCCTCAAGCTTTGCAAGACCAGGGTGGCTGGCAGAGTGAGACCATGATTAACCTTTTCAATGACTATTGTGACTTTTGCTTTGCCACCTTTGGAGACAGAGTGAAATTTTGGATAACCTTCAACGAGCCTCAAACAATTGCATGGTCAGGTTATGGACTTGGAACAATGCCTCCAAACGTTAAGGAACCAGGAACTGCTCCGTACATAGTCGCTCATAACCTTTTAAAAGCTCACGCCACAGCTTACCACACTTATGATGACAATTACCGTGCAACCCAAGGTGGTCTGGTCTCCATTGCCCTCAATGCCGAATGGTTTGATCCTTATCATATTGACAGACCACGAGACATTTTGGCTGCTGACCGTGCGATGCAGTTCCAGCTGGGTTGGTTTGCGCATCCCATTTTCAAGAACGGCGACTATCCTGAAGCAATGAAGTGGCATGTTGCCAACAAAAGTGAAATGCAAGGTCTCTCAGAGTCAAGATTGCCTACCTTTACGGAAGCAGAAAAGAACTTCATTGTGGGAACAGCTGATGTGTTCTGTGTTAATCACTTCACCTCAAAGTTTGCAAGCCATATAACAGCTGCACTCAACCCTGCGTCTTATTTTGATGACCGTGACGTCATTGAATTAGAAGACTTTGAAGCACCCACTACTGTGCTTGGTTGGCAAAGAGCTGTAGCTTGGGGCTTGAGGAGACTTCTCAACTGGATCAAGGAGGAGTATGGAGACCCAGAGGTTTACGTCACTGAGAATGGAGTGGCTACAAACGACGACTGGGGCTTGATGTGGGATGATATCGACAGAGTATTTTACTACACCACATATGTTGATGAGGTTTTGAAGGGTGAGTTTCCATATTTTGCTCTCTATACACTGGAAGACTGAACGCAAACTATATAAAATCTTTTAAAAATATTTAGTCTGCTTTAGTCTAAACTGTATGCTTACAGTTTTACATCATGAGTATCCAGGATCACTAGCTGAGAGATTATAACTAGATTTATGAATTCAAGAACCTTTTTTTTACCTTTGATGTGTCTTGTTACTGTCTTGCCAACAGAATGGTCTGCATTCAAATAATAAAGTGCAACACAGATGAGCAGCACAAAATGTGAATGAGGGACGCATCGGTAAAACTAAGTAGTGAAAGCGGTTTCCTTGTGTAGTAGTCTTTAACTTTGCATCAAGTGTTTTCCTGGCAACAACAAGCAAACCATGCCGGTCATTGTGACTCTATCTTCAGGTTTATGACAATAAAGAGGGAAAAAAAGAGAGCAGCATGAACTGCATGAACTAAAAGGTATCATGAGAAATAATATGCAACAAACAACTGATGTTTTGTCCACAGCCCATAATCTTGATGGCGTGAGGGTGAAGGGATACATTGCAACTGCCCTCATGGATTCATTGGAGTGGCTCCACGGATACCGCGTTGACTTTGGTTTGCACAGGGTCGACTTTAATGACCCAAACCGCCAAGGACACCAAAGCGCTGCTCATGTTTACTACAATATTATAAGGGACAATGGCTTTCCCCTAACAGAGGATGAGACAGTACTTTATGGAGAGTTTCCGGCACATTTCAACTGGAGCACATCCAGTTCTGCTTACCAGGTGAGAGACATGGGTGAATCAACAGATTATTAGTTGTATGGTGCACTTGTGTTTTTATACTGTTGTGGCATCCAAGTTACTTTATATTGTATTATTTACAGTAACTAAGTTTTCTGTAGTAAATGATTCTTTTTCAGATTGAAGGGGCTGGAGAGCTGATGGAAAAGGACTGAGTATCTGGGATGAGTTTTCATACACCTGGGAAAATAACCGACAATGATGATGCTGATGTTGCTTGTGATAGTTACAACAAGATTGATGATGATGTGGCAGTGCTGAAGAACCTGAAGGTGACCCATTATCGCTTCTCAATATCCTGGTCCAGAGTACTTCCAGATGGCACAACTAACTATATCAATCAGGATGGACTGAACTACTACCACAGATTAATAGATACTTTGCAGGCAGCAAATATTCAACCTCAGGTAAATGAATGATGTTTAAGACTACATGTAATACTTTCATTATAATGGTTGTGTTTTGAATTATATCTTAAGACCCTTTGAACCAAAATTCCAGGAACTATTCCTCATGGAGCTAAAAGGAACAATAGTTCTTCTGGTCTACTGTGTTGTCATTATTGACTGCAGGAACTCAGAAACCAATGACTTTTAGGGTTGGCTGTAGGCTGAGATAAAGTCTTTTAGAATTAATCCATCTAATTGTCACAAACTGTTCCAATACTGATGCTGTACAAAAGGTTTCTGTTCGTTTTAAATGTAGACTTAGGGTACAAAGGGCCTTTAGTAACTTTAGGGCCTTTAGTTATGAAGTAAATGGTCTATTCTCCAAGAAGTATCTGTTTAAGAGGTAGTACATCTTAGAAACCCACAAACTACAACAGTAAAGCATACAGTGTTGAGTTTTTCTGATACAGCCATTCCTCACTGTTTTATTCATCCTTTGGATTGGCCATACAACTTTAGTGATGTGTTATGATCTGAACAAACGCTCAACTTACCAATACAACAAAAGTTTCATTTAAAAAAATACATGTTTGTTTATTTCATTTTGTTTGCTTCATGTGATGCACTTGTCCAAAAAGTTCCTGGTTCCTGTGAAAGTTACCTGCAGTCAAAACGGGCCTTTTAAAAGCTTCTTGTGTGATACCAAGGGAGGCAGATGTCTACATGGCATTTGACACCAAAGGAAAAAACGTAACCAACTGTAATTGTGTCATTTCTATTTTTCAGGTTACTCTCTACCACTGGGACCTTCCCCTTGCTCTACAGAGAGTCGGGGGCTGGGAGAATGAGACAGTTGTAGCGAGATTCAGAGATTTTGCTGACGTAATGTTCGAGAATTTGGGACCTAAAGTCAAGTTCTGGATCACTCTTAATGAAGCCTACGTTGCAGCCAACATTGGCTATGGATATGGTGTCTTTGCTCCGGGTAATAAAACACATTTATCCTTATCATGCATTTAAATTTTCCTTGACATTGCCCCCATGTTTTGAACTACTTCATGATGCTATGGGATAGATATTTCTATTTACTAGATTATGTTTCCCTTTATTGGCTAACAATGTTCACTGCATTTTCAAACTTTTTTTTTCTAATTTTGTATATTATTTTTTTCATTTGTCTTACTTTGGAATTTTCTCAGGAAGAAAAAAAACTATGGGCACACAAAATAGTTGAGCTGAAGGTTTGGGGTTTTCATATCACTAGCAGAATTTTGAGGAGAAACAGAGCAAATGTAGGCACAAAGAAGGGTTAATACTGTATAAACTGAAAAAAACTTTTACTGTATTGATAAGCCAGTGTTAGAAACATTCCTTAAAAAAAGTGCAGTCTAAAAGGAGTAAATTAGATGCTTTACATTCGGCCATTTGTCAGTATTTTAGTCATTTTTGATAGTTGTGGGAAAGTCTCTGTGAGTAAATGTTTTGTATTTTTTTGAGTTTTAACACCAATTTTACTTTGACTTTATTTCTCTTTAGGTGTTGTAAACAGGCAGTATAATGCAGCTCACAATCTGATCAAGGCCCACGCTGAGGCCTGGCACGTCTACAATGATAAGTACCGAGCTTCGCAGGGTGGCATCATCTCGATATCCCTCAACTCTGAATGGGCAGAGCCAAGGAACCCATATAAACAAGAGGACGTATCTGCAGTCAAACGCTTCATGCAGGTCATTAAACAGGCATTTACACCTAAGAGACAGTAGCGGGGTTTCCATTTCAGTTTTTAGCAAAATAAAAACTATATTCTTTAAATTTCAACAAAGTATATTTGCGCTTTGAACGTGTTTCCATTGAAGGTTGTTGTAGGCAGGAGCATTGTAACTTTCGTGAAATATCACCTCGCGAGATTTTACTACAGGAAGATGGACACCCAAAGCCTGTTGCGTCTAGGTGTTGTTATGTTTACACCAATGTTGTGTCTCTGTTGTCTGCTGTCTAGTATGGCAGTTGTGTTTTTCTTGAGAATAATGGTAAGAAAAGTCTCCGTCTCCTCCTCTGTCCAAACGTACCGTGCCATGTTTACTCCAAGAGAAGTGGTCATGTGACCAGGTACGTCACGTCCGATGACGTATAATCGCAGAAAAGTGTTTCCATTGCACTTTTGCAATATATTTGAAAAACCACCTGAAAGCGTAAAACTTTTTAGCGATAATTTAGTGCTTTTTTTAAAATTCAGGTGTTTCCAATACTAGTTTTATATTGCGCTATTTACATACTTACTGTTGACAATTACAGCCAGCTGTCCAAGAGTTGCTCATGTTTTTGCTCAGTATCAGGTAAATATACTGATCCTACCAGCCACAGTAGAACATTAGGAAAAACAACCTGACAGAGTCAGTTGGGACAGACACAAGTAAAGTTCAGTTACTGTTTCTAGCATGTTGTAGTCTGAATTTAAGCTGCTCATCCACTAACCCCATGGCTCTGCCTCCTACTTATATTATAGCAGATGTCAGTGTACAGGCCAATAGCGGTAATGGCTGAAGGTCTTTTTAACCAAAGAGATAGCCAAAACCCAACTCTCTGTTCCTGCTAAAGGGGGGTGTGCTTTAAAAGATTTTATTTACTTTGTTGCAGTTGAAAATGGATGGACACTGTTTTTTGAGAATGTTGTGGAAGAAAATAAAAGCTTGATTAATACTGCTATTCATACCTTGTTCTAATATCAAAATGTTAATACAGTCGAACATTCTTTTATTAGTTCTTCATCGGCTGGTTTGCCAATCCTATCTTCAAAGGAGATTATCCTGAAGAGATGAAAAGAATTGTTCGTGAAAGAAGTCTTGCTGCAGGTCTCCCTAAATCCAGGTAAATGAAAATATTCAACATTTAAAAGCACTGAAAAATAGACTATATCGCCAAAAGTGTTGTCTTCACTGACCTTTCACACATATGAAATTGAGTGATATCCCATTCTTAATCTAGAAGATTTAAATTGTTGGACAACCCTTGCAGCTAAAACAGCTTCAACTCTCTGCAAAGGCTGACCAAAAGGTTTAGGAGTGTGTTTATTGGAATTTTTTAAAAGTACATTGGTGAGATCTCACACTGATGTTGGACAAGGAGGCATGGTTTGCAGTCGCTGCTCCAGTTCATCCCAAAGGTGTTCTTTCCACTTTAGGTCAGGACTCAGTGCAGGCCAGTCAAGTTCTTCTACCCCAAACTTGCTCATCATTGTCTTTACGGGCCTTGCTTTGTGCACTGGTGCACAGTCATGCTGGTATACCCTGGTCAAATATTGAATATTTAGTAGTGAGGAAATTTCATGATTGGACTCATTACACAAGTAGTCTCCAATTACAGTACCACGCTGGAACTCACTGAGCCCCTGAGAGCATCCATTCTGTCACAGTTGTTATTAGAAGCAGTCTGCATGGCTAGGTGCTTGATTTTATACACATATGGCCATGGAAGTAATTGGAACAACTGAAAATAATGATTTGAATTGGCAAGAGAATACTTTTGGAAGCATAGTGAATTGTGGGACATTAACATAAACTACTATATAAGACTTTAGTTTCTTATATAGATATTTTAACAGCTTAAATACATCCACATATAAATATTTTAGTCTGTTTACAAGATGTCTGTGGTGGATTTGATTCTCTGCTTTCTTAAACAGACTCCCTGAGTTCACTCCTGAAGAAGTCCAGAGGATCAAAGGGACTCATGATTATTTTGGCTTTAACTTCTACTGCGCTGTTCTGACCTTCCCCATCGATTTGGGAGGAGAGCAGAATTATGAGGGTGACAGGTAGGTCTGAAGTTAAAGCAAGCATTACCCCAAGATAAAGTGTGTATTTTTTTTGCAGCATATAGTACATGAGCAGACTTTGGACATAGCAAGACAGTAAACCAACAAATCAAAGCATTACTTTGTTTCTGTCCATTTAAATTTAAGTCTTCTTTTTTTTCCCAGGGGTGCTGGATTAGGCTACGACCGCACCTGGCTTGACTCGGGCTCCAACTGGCTTAAGGTCACACCATTTAGTTTTAGGAGAATCCTCAACTTCATCAAGAATGAGTATGGAAACCCGCCCATCTATGTGACAGAGAATGGCATCTCAGAGGTTGGGCCAGTTGACCTGAATGACAAGCACAGAACAAATTTCTATTCAAAATACATCAACCAGGCTCTGAAAGGTAAGGCACAGATTTTGTTACTTAAGCCTAAGTCACACATTCCCGTTTCTCATAGCGACTGCATGACTATACTCGATTGAGGAGGCTGGCGTGATCACTATGATACGGGATTAAGTGACTGTCTCACCCCTGGACACACCCCGTAAATACACCGTCAGTGGCACTTCTACAGCGCTTCAGGGGGCGTTCGTCCCACTCCAGTTAGGTTAATACAGCGGTATGACGAGGATTCCATCCCGCTGACAGGACGTCAGCCCCGCTCAAGCTCAGTTCATGTCATGTAATTCCCGACTGAGCTCCGTCGCTTGCGCTGTCCTGAACGGGACACAGTCGGGATACATCCTTGTCTGCCGTCCTCATAAAGCTTCCAGGATTGAGCTACGATCAGCCCGACTGAGTTCCATACATGCCACGCTAATACCGTTCGCATTAGGACTGCATTAGGCTTCCATCCCGCTACACTGAGAACGGCGATTCTCCACTACAGTTTTGAACAGTTCAAAACTGTCTGGACTCTTCCATGTTCATCGTCGACTATACAACGGAGATCCAGACCAAGTAGCGCATGCACCACGACCAAAGCAAGTTTCATCAGGATTATGACAATCGTGCACAATCGCCATGAGAAACGGGAATGTGTGACTGGGGCTTAAAATGAGGATGGGAAGTTTTGCACTTGCCATATTTAATTTGCCATAATTGATAATTATTGTATTGCCATAATTTAATATGTTTTTATGTTATGACTTGCTGAAAGGATTTGAGCTTCAATTAAAACAGAATTTGACAGTTTTTTTTTTAAATATCTTGCTGTACAATAGAATTAAAGTAATTTTTGAGCAAGAACTGTGATTGAAGTGGCAGAAAATTGCATTGACAATGCATTTTAAAATAGCAGCATGTTGTAGAGCAGTGGTTCTTAAACAGTGAAGGATGACCCTCAAGAGGGGTTGTGACAGCACATGAGGGGCACTGAGGCCTTGATCAGTTTAGGTTGTAACGAGCTTTACTAATCCCTTTGGGAAATTCCCTCAGGGAAATTAGGATTCCAATAACAGTTTCAAAAGTAGATAACTGGATAAATAAAGACTGATTAAAAGATAAATAAAAGAAGATATATAAAACAGGACAAACTGGGCAACCTGACCCACCTGATGGACCGTTCAATATAAGTTACTAGTCCATCTGGAAGCCCATAGAAAATAATGGTGAAGGGAAAGAACCTTTCTAAAGATGCCTATCTGGCAGGTGATTTGATGATTATTCCATCAATTACATTAATTATGGGCCAATTTGACAATATGTATTATGGAGCAAATGCTGCAGCAGAACTTGTGCCACTTTTTGAAACAAACTCTGCAAAACATGTTGGAAGTGCAAATATCCTTTATATTGAGCAGTTTTTAGTGTTTTTCTTTTTTTCATTCAACAAAAAGTGTTGTCTGGATTTGGTAAAACTACTACTGATTTGTATTTGTGTGGTTAGCTTTCTGCTGTTGTCTCTGCTTAGCTCTCCTCTTCCCAATTTTAAAGGACTTTAACTGGGCCCAATTCTAAAGCTCAGTTTAAGCCTCAGCAGGTCACCTTGGCCATGTTGATGCCATGCCATTTTCTGGTTAGCTGCTTGTGTTAAGGTGTACTTACTAAATTGTCTTGAATGTATATCGTTAACATTTACATTTTGTCTTCTAATGTGTGATGTCATGAGTAGTTAATGAGCAGAGCCCTGTTCTCTTACCCGGGGCCCTGGGTTGTGTTTTCTGTTCTTCTATTGTGTTGACTTGGTTTTTGCTGTGTGGGAGGTTAATGTGAACACTTACAGTATGGGTACACATCTTGGATAAATGGCTGTTGCTTTGGTGACAGTTAATTGAGACCCAACTAAATAAGAAATGAAGTAAAACTTAATTCAGTTGTGTATAACAGAGGATTTTCATATTTTTACAATGGAAAGTCCATGTGTTGTACCTTGACATGTGACCACTATTTTCACCTTACAGCCCAAGTTTTGGATGGAGTTGACGTGAAAGGATACACAGCATGGTCATTCATGGACAACTATGAGTGGGCCTCTGGTTTCTCAGAGCGATTCGGGCTTTTCTATGTGAATCGCTCAGACCCAAACCTTACTCGCACCCCTAAAAACTCAGCTGCTTTCTACACCTCTGTGATCAACTGCAACGGTTTCCCAGACCCATCACTTGGACCTCATGAGTGTTTGAACACTGACCCTTCAGGTAAAGCTATCTTAAGTCAACAAATCCAAAAGCATTTTTTGAATTTACGAAGGAAAGCTCCCTTTGGCAAAACACGGTCCACCAAAAGTTTTTTAAGATCTTCAAGACCTTTTTGATAAAAATACTGATTTAATATTTGTACATATCACAGAATTTCAATGCATATTAAAATCGGTTGTATTAAAATGTTTATAAGGTTGTAAATATTAAGTCATATTGTCTTAGTAACATTTTTAAAACAATAGAAAACAAGACATTTTTTTTTACCCAGAGGTGCAAAGTTATTAAAGAGTAGCACGATGTTTTGTGTCAGACACCTTCAGGGTAGTCACTGTAATCCCTCTAAGTCATATTGGTGTAGGGAGCTCTCATTTAAGATGACCCTCTGATTCAAAATCAGGTTGACATCCCCAAACTAGACCATGCACAATGGAAAGAGGGAACTATTTAAATAAGTAATTGAAGAATAATTCTACTGTCTCCTTACAGCTACACCCCGACCAGGGACCACAACAGCAACAATTGCCACCACTGTGCCTCCCAGCAGAGTGGACTTTTTGGGTCAGGAGCTTTTGCCTGGCGATGCTGAAGTTGCACTCAACGTCCTTTTTGCCTTTGTCATTATTGATGCAGTTGGAATCATTGGAGTTGTTTTCATGCTCGTGAAAACAATGAAGAAGGCAAAGAAGGGAAAGAAAGGTGGAAAAGATATGAAGATGGAGAGGATGTAAGGATAATTCAGAAGGGAGTGAAATGTTGATTAAATAATGGGTTTAGTCAGCTTTTTGTGGCTACAAGATGAAAACTTCAGGATCAGGATAGAATACACTTGATGTATTTTGTTCGGAAATACCACATTAATGAAAAGAATGTTCTGAGGTTTAGGGAGACAGAGTTTTATTTAAATTTAAATTATTAAACTACTAAACTAAGATATTTAACTGTTTATTGAGTCACCAGAGTATCATGCCATCATTTTTGTGAAAGAGAGATGATACAACTGTAAAAAATCAAATGTTTTGTCTTTGAAATAAAATGATAATATATTGTGGTCTCCAGTGTGATAAATACATTCAGTTCATGAGAATATGATCAGGGTTATTGAGTGTGATTTTATGACAGAACAGGTCAAATGTTCATGCACCTTGTGCACTTTTTGGGTCATATCATTGTTTGTCAATATAAATAATGACTTGTCAATAAATTTAACATAAAAACAGGTTGAATATCTGCCTGTTATCATAGCAACCTGTGCTTTAAAACAATGTTAAAAGTTTCTAAATGTGTTCAGGCATAAAAAAAAAAAAAGTCTTTAACTGAGTTCATGATGATCTGTGATGTAGATTGTAGGTGTAGACTGGACAAGTTAATGAAAGGGTCTAGGGATCCTTCCCCAGAAACTTTTTTAAAACATTGCATGTCCTGCATTTCTGTGCAGTTTTTTTTACTTTTGAGACTTTTAACAGATCATAGATCATGACTCATTTTGAAGATGATGATGGAGAAAATGGCCCATTTTGAATTATAATTAGATTATAATCAGATTTAAAGTGATAATGATAATACACAACATTTGTTTTTTGTTGATAAACTTCATCCCAGTCGTGATATGCATTATTATAGCATGTGACAATATGACAGCAAGATGTCACAACAGTTTCATGAACCATTAAATGTTATCAGCCTGCAAATTTAGATCTATTGGTGCAGTCTAGTGAGTTTTTTTTTTCCTTTGGTGATGGTCCAGTACAAAAACAATAGTTCAGCTTTAGTCTCTTCCTGCCCTGATGGTTACTGATTGGGCCATGCCACTTAGGCCACTCTTAGTAATATACAGTATAAATTGGAGCTTGACTTCTCTCTTATTTGGATGTAGGGGCAAAGGGATAAGGGAAGGAATGGTCAATTGAAGAATAATTCCTACTGTCACTTACAGCTACACCCCAACCAGGACCACAACAACAACAACAATTGCCACCACTATGCCTCCCAGCAGAGTGGACTTGAGTGCCTCAGCAGAGTGGAGCTTTTCACACACTGTAGTATGAAACAGAGGAGATCAACATCCATATTTTATAATCATTTTGTCAGTAGACCTCATATATTTGATGACATTGGCTTTATGTTCAATCATGATTAAGTACTTTAATTCATAACTTTTCAAACTATATGACACTTAGATAAACTTCTTATTTATTTTTGCAGATGTCCCATTTAGATTCAAAATCTTTTTTTGGTCATAAATTTTATTCCCTGGATGTGAAGGACATATAAGCATGGGTATGTAACTTGTAACTTAAGCTGCCAGATAACTGTAACAGATTTCAACAGCAGGATTAATTAACACACTCGCCTTCTGTCAAAATTGAACTAAATTACGGAATTTAAGGAAATTCATTTAGTTTGGTTATGGACCTGGTACAAGATTAAAATAGTAATAAAAATGTATCAGCATGCTGAAAACCAGTGATATACTGAGTTACTGACCCTGTTTATGTTTCATATTATTATGTAATCTAATTTAGTTAATTCTTCTTGTCAATACTTCTGACAATTATCTGTCCGTCTATTTTGTCTTTTGTGGTGGGAATGAGTAAGACTGAATGAGTTATCCGAGTAGGGAATGGGAACTTTGTCTCTAACATAAAAACAGGTTGAATATCTGCCTGTTATCATAGCAACCTGTGCTTTAAAACAATGTTAAAAGTTTCTAAATGTGTTCAGGCATAAAAAAAAAAAGTCTTTAACTGAGTTCATGATGATCTGTGATGTAGATTGTAGGTGTAGACTGGACAAATTAATGAAAGGGTCTAGGGATCCTTCCCCAGAAACTTTTTTAAAACATTGCATGTCCTGCATTTCTGTGCAGTTTTTTTTTACTTTTGAGACTTTTATCAGATCATAGATCATGACTCATTTTGAAGATGATGATGGAGAAAATGGTCCATTTTGAATTATAATCAGATTTAAAGTGATAATGATAATACACAACATTTGTTTTTTGTTGATAAACTTCATCCCAGTTGTGATATGCATTATTATAGCATGTGACAATATGACAGCAAGATGTCACAACAGTTTCATGAACCATTAAATGTTATCAGCCTGCAAATTTAGATCTATTGGTGCAGTCTAGTGAGTTTTTTTTTGTTTCCTGTTGATGCATTATTTGACTCAAAAATACAATGAATAAGGGAAAGATGGTCAATGAGAAGAGGTTGAATGAATGATGGAGGAGGGACACTTAAGGACTCTGCTGCAAACTGTGGGTAGTCAATAAAAGGAAGGTTGAATAATGAATGATGGAGGACATAAGGACTCTGCTGCAACTGATGGGGTGGGGGCAGGCAAACACCAAAAATTCATTTTGAAATGCACAGGCAATTACCTGGGGCCCCAAGATGTCCAGGGGCCTAAACATCCCACAAAATGTATCATTAAAGTTTTATTACTAAATCATCCAAGAGCAGTTATTAATATTTTAGTCTCAATTTTTGATACAACAAAAAGAAAACAAAGAGGACATTGATTTTTCATTTTCATGCCAGCCCCACAAAAAATGGTTCATAACTCAAATGAATCGGAAATCCAAAGCAGTGCATGAAACTGGCCTCAGTGGCTGCTCTTCTTCTTCTGACCATGCTGCACAACGTATGTTCGAGGTGGGACAAGGGACAAGAGGAGAGAGGAGAAATAGGTGTTAATTGAGGGTTCTTTTTAAAGGCGCTACATCTGATGGTGAAGTTATCTCATTTTCTTTCACACCATTCCTTCACTATGATAATTTGCAGATGGTCCCTAAGCTGTTGAGCCAGGGTATTGAGACAATTCAAGTTTTTTGGCTTGGAGGATGACTCGTTTGGAGGAAAACAAGGTTGTTGTTAACAGTCTTCATGACAGCGATTAACAAGAGGGGTCGGGTTTGCAACTGTAGTGTTTTATCAATGAGTTATTGACCCTAAAAGTCCAAATATGTGAATATCTTTCTAACGTTTGGGAGACTGACTTCAGTTGAAACCTGTTTATTTGCAGCTCATTTTGTTTCCATTTGAGGGAACTCTCACTCTCCCACTGTTTCAGAAAACATGTACCACAGCCTATGGTACCAACACAACCTTCATATTCACATAGACAGTTACACGTAGATACCCCATTGAGCAGGTGGGCCTGTTGCTGCAATACATCAGTGTGTCCGCCATAATGGATGGGGCAGATCTGCCCTGTAGACTAATGCAGGGAAACTTCATAACACACTTTTCCTTATTTAAAGGGACTGTGAGGAGAATCTGTTTCCGGCGAAATAAAGACTCTGCTACCCATGAGCATGCGCGGCGACTGTCGTAATGCTGTGTTCCAGTAACCTCAGAACTGGGAGTGACATCATCTCCGACTTATCGGCATTCCAGTTGAAGTCTGAAAAAAACATGCCAATCTACCAGGCTATTGTTAGCAGTTGTTAGCACGCCCTGTGTTGTTGTATGAAGAATGTGATTATCACTACGGCAGCATTTTTAAAGTATAAGTCTAACAATACGATGTATACAGCTGATCTAGAGCAACACACCCCAGTCAGAAGAGCAGTTAAATTCATTATTACAGGAGCTAAATAACTGTTCACACTGGGGGCATCCATCTTTGATTGTCAACTCGGGGGTGGCGAGGTTTCACCGAGTTCCCAGTAGAAAATTCCCACTTCGGGGGAGGTTTCATCAGTTGTAGTCTCCAAATTCCAACTTCCGACTACAACTGGAACGCACCACAAGCCAAAGCGTGTTTTTGTTGTGATGCTCAATGAAAGAAACTCAGACCTTCCTCAGAACTCTGCATTGCTTTACAACTTCTTTTTTCAACAACTTTCAGGATGCAAAGCGAGGTAATGTATCTCTTTCTAGTTACGTAGCGGTAGTTTTTGATGTGTGACAACAAGCAGTTTTTAAAAAACTTAGCATCGTAGTTTTGTAGCTGTCTATATATAAAGACTTACAGCCCGATGCTCTAAGACGTGTCTGAATAATATAAATTTGCTCTAGTTTTAATTGTCTTGTTCCTGAAGTTGATTATCCAGGCCAGCCAGCCCTGTCTGACCCGACCAGAAGGCTAAGGAATAGCATTTATAGATAACCTATTTTGATGCTATAAAACTCATCGATAAGTGTGTATTTCGATCAGGCACATATCTAAAAGTGAGACTTTTGTAATTATTTAGAAACTCCTCACAGTCCCTTTAAGTCAAAGCCTTTTATTCACCCATTCACAGACACAAGACCATCCTCCTAATGGGGGAGGCAGGCTCAAAAACATATTGAATTATTTAATCCTTACAGCCTATACACATATCCAGTGGAAATGAGCTTGAAAACTAAAGAATGAAGGAACAACACCATCTCTTATCCTGACTGTCCTGTCGAAGTCCTCCAGTCTGAAATGCTCACTGCAAAGTGAGGATAACAGACTAGCAGAATACCCTCCTGTCTGACACCTGTCTGTATCTTTAGGAAATCTATTAATGATGTAAAAAGTTAGCTAAGCAACTAACAAAAATCAGAGTAGTTACTTCAGGCCGATTTAGTTAAATGGAAAAGACGTCTTCATTGTTAGGAGGCTGGTTTCACCGCAGAAATCAACAGTATTTTGCACAACACTTAGTAATAGTCAAAAAGGGCTCTAATTTCGTAGACCAGGCGCAAGCGCAGGCGCACCTGCCTGTGTCGGCCTTCGCCGCGCAGACTGGGTGTGACCTGCGCACTTTGCAAGTTTCCTGCAGTGACAAGAGAGGCGCACTCATGGCGCACAGGGGCACAGAGGTTGCGCGTCCACGCCCACGTCTCTGCCTCTCCACGCATTTCCAGAGAGGGAGGAGAATAGACGTGAGTGGGATTAACACAGCCGATCGCCGTCTTCACCAATCAAATGAGCGCCTCTCCTCGCCTTTAAATGCGCTGCGGCCGAGTCTGATTGGTCTGAATGATCCCCGCTGCTGGAGACGGTCGAGCTGCTGTCATTCAGCAGGAATGGACAGCGGGGCGTGTCACCGTGTGGGCCAGCTCCCGGGACAGATGTAATCTGTTCCTTTGTCATTAATAGGAGTAAAAAAAATAAGAGACACTTTCACACCCGCTGGCTTATCAATTCATAATACATGTGATCTACCTGCACTCCTGGTTTGTCATCGCCAAATAGCAGAGCCTTTAGTGATATACTGTATACTCTCCCGGTGTCTCCGCCTCATTCTCTTTACAATAATGTACTCCATCTTTTTAGATCACGTTAAAAATCAAGACTAAAACAGAGGAATATGGGAAATAACAGGTAAATCCTGAGTGACATACATTTATTTTCTCCTTTTCTTAGTCTTTTTTCCCCTTTTTTCTTTGAATTTAACGAAATGAGAGAAGCCAGATATATACTCATCAGATGTTAAGGCTGTTTATTGTTGACTTGTAAGATGTGCATCAAACTTCCAGCTCAGGTTAAGTTTCCATGATGACAAACGGCTTTAATCCGACATCAGATGTGACGGG
Source organism: Scarus forsteni (assembly GCA_036419115.1). NCBI lineage: Eukaryota > Metazoa > Chordata > Actinopteri > Labriformes > Labridae > Scarus > Scarus forsteni. The sequence continues at coordinate 38,591,497 of JAZDUH010000098.1, forward strand.
AAGGTTAATATAGATACAAATGTATATGCTGGTTCAGACTGTAACATTAAATAGTGATTGCTGTGATTGTTTATTGCATTAAAATGTGCCTGCCACTTTGGAAACCTGCCTCTGAGGCGTGCGCACAGGTGCGCTTGTCACCAAATTACAGCTGCAGAGGGTGCGCTCCGCCCTGCGCCGAGGTTAGATCAGGTTGCAGCTGGCGAGCTTTCAGCGCACTTTCTGCACTGTTTTTGGCACGAAATTGTCACTGCGCCAACATGAATCTGTCGACACCTCCCCCTGGTGCGCCATCACCTCCCCTTGGTGCGCCGTCACACCCACCTCTGCGCAGACGGTCTACCAAATTGTCAAATTGGCAGCGCACGGCGGTGCGCCGGACGAATTTAACACTGGGTGGGGTGCACCAGGCTTGCGCCCCCTGCGCTGCGCCACGAAATTAGAGCCCAATGTCAGCAAATTCTGTTGTACAATTATGTTATAATGGCCAAATACAATCAAAAGTATTTTTGAGAGGCAATCCAATGAGATCTGGTTAGGACTGAACTGGTTGGTACAATTCCATGCAGCACACGAATGAGGCATCACGTCTGTTCACTCTTGCCGTATCCAATAAGGTTGTGACATTGATGTCTGATTGAGGCGTCAGTGAGGTATCTATGTATAAATGTATATGCTCACACTCTTCTTGTTTCTTCTCTTACCTCCAACATATGTTGAGCAGCATGTTTAAGAAGAAGAAGGACCACTGATTTCACTTTCCAGTGCCACTTGGGATTGCCCATTTAATTGGATTATGAACCATTTTTTTTGCGGGGTGGGCATGAAAATGTAAAAACAATGTCCTCTCTGTTGTGGTCTAGTTGTGTGCAACCTAAAGAAGAAAATATAAGTGCTGTTTGGAAGATTTAGTATTTATTTATGAGTGAAATAATGCAACCACCTTGAAATGAAAAAGTCTTTCTGCGAATACATTTTAATTTTCCAATTTGGCATTTTCAAGTTGAATTTTGGTAACTATTTGATGGGGGATATTTTGAAAATGTAACCTTAAAAGGCCTTTTCTTTTTTTTTTCAATAAAGTCACAGGGTGAACAGTCTTGAAGAAGATCATTAAAAATGGTGTTTGGATAATTTATTATTATAATTATATATATGCATCAAAAATGCTGCTTTATTCTGAAAATAATAAGGAAAATTTCTGTTAATTCTTTTTCATTTGGATTATGGTCCATATTTTCTGCAATGCTTTTACTGCAGTTATACATCATCACATCACATTCTCATAAATTTAATATACTCATCACACTTGAGAAAACAATCAGCAGGTATATTCTTTATTTTAAAGACAAAACATTTGATTTTATTTACAGTTGTATCATCTCTCTTTCACAAAAATGATGGCATGATACTCTGGTGACTCAATAAACAGTTAAATATCTTAGTTTAGTAGTTTGATAATTTAAATTTAAATAAAACTCTGTCTCCCGAAACCTCAGAACATTCTTTTCATTAATGTGGTATTTCCGAACAAAATACATCAAGTGTATTCTATCCTGATCCTGAAGTTTTCATCTTGTAGCCACAAAAAGCTGACTAAACCCATTATTTAATCAACATTTCACTCCCTTCTGAATTATCCTTACAACTTATCCATCTTCATATCTTTTCCACCTTTCTTTGCCTTCTTTGCCTTCTTCATTGTTTTCACGAGCATGAAAACAACTCCAATGATTCCAACTGCACCAATAATGACGAAGGCAAAAAGGACGTTGAGTGCAACTTCAGCATCGCCAGGCAAAAGCTCCTGACCCAAAAAGTCCACTCTGCTGGGAGGCATAGTGGTGGCAATTGTTGTTGTTGTGGTCCCTGGTCGGGGTGTACTCTGGGTTCCTGGGTTTCTAGTTGTAGTTGTTCTAGTTGTTGTAGATGGGGCATTTGTAGCTGGGGCTGTTGTAGCTGGGGCTGTTGTAGCTGGGGTTGTTGTAGCTGTAAGGAGACAGTAAGAATTATGATCAAGTTACTAATTTGCTGTGATTAATTCTCTCTTTACATTGTGCACAGTCTAGATGATGGTATCTTTCGTGTCCACCTCAAACAAACAAATATGTTTTCCTTAATAAATCTAACAACAGACAGGTTATTTTTAGACTACTGGACTAGCTTTACCTTCAGTGTTGGGGTTCAGACACTCATGAGGTCCAAGAGACGGGTCTGGAAAACCGTTGCAGGTGATAATGTTGGAGTAATGAGTAGCTGAGTCTTTAGGGATGCGAGGAAAATTTGGGTCTGAGCGATTCACATAGAAAAGCCCAAATCGCTCCTCGTAGCCAGAGGCCCACTCAAAGTTGTCCATTAATGACCAGGCGGTGTATCCTCGCAGGTCAACTCCATCCAAAGCTTGGGCTGCAAGGTAAAAAAATTGCTTTTAGATTTTAAGGCACAACATGTTGATTTTTTAGAGTTACAAAATATCATGACATGATATTGAGGCAGTGTTCTCAGCATGGTGGCTGCACCAGCTTGGACCCAGAAACCCCTTTCAGTAACTCAATCTGACATCACACAAGTTTGACATGTCATGTCATCTTTTGTTATTGCTTTAACTGAGAGAATTGGCCAGGTAAAATATCACAAGTGCTGGATTTAATCTCTTAAAACAATACATTTGGATAAAGTGAAAGCAAAATATGTCCAGCAATAAACTTCCGGTTCTCATCTGTGCTGTACCTTTCAGACCCTGGTTGATGTAACTGTTGTAGAAATGTGTTCTGTGGATGTCATTCAGGACTTCTCCGACCTCTGAGACTCCATTCTCTGTCACATACACGGGTGGGTTTCCATATTCATCCTTGATAAACTTAAGGATTTTCCTAAATCCAAATGGTGTCATCTTGAGCCAGAAAGAGCCTGTCTCGATCCAGGTGCGGTCAGATGTTGGTTCAGAAGCCCTGAATGTCAGAGTAAAATTAAACAAGGAGCAACAATGTTACACTTTAAATTGTTGGATTATTTCCTTGTCATGTCACCTTGGTGTATTTATGTTTTACAACAGACCCACCTGTCAGTCTCATAGCTCTGTTCTGATATTGGAGGGTAAATGGGGAAAGCCAGAACACTGCAGTAGTGGTTGAAGCCAAAGTAATCAAAAGTGCCATTGATCCTCTTGATTTCATCAGGGGTAAACTCAGGAAGTCTGTTGAAGAAAGAAAAGATACAACATCCACTTCAGATATTTCTGCAAACTCAACAGACTTAAGTTCATCCAAAATCTTTGACTAAACTTATCCAAAATAAACATTATGACTAATATGTCATAAAAATATGATTCTGCACTCACCTGGATTCTGGAAGACCAGCAGCAAGACTTCTCTCACGGACAACAGTTCTCATTATCTCAGGATAATCCCCATTGAAGATGGGATGGGCAAACCATCCAATCATGAACTAGTGAAAGAAAATTAGATGAGTCATATGTTTAATGTTAAAACAGAGTATGTGAGTTGACATCAATTAGGCTTGAATTGTTTTCCTGAACATTCTTAATGCATAATGCTCAATCCATGAGTTGAACCAGAAAAGTAAATAAAACAGTTCTAAATTAGGGATAGAGAATTACTGTGACAGGAGCATATACAGCATCAGTAAACTTTTTAACAGCCACTTGAGTATACCCAGCAGCACTGTGCACTGCAATACTATAAGGTCCATATTATGCAAAAATACACTTAAAACGTTTTTTTTTTTTTTCACAAAAACATGTGTCCTTGACCTGTCAACTAACCTCCCAAAAATCAGAAAAATGCCTTTTATTCAGCTAATCCATTTTTAGCAAATACAGCTCTGAGCCTGTAATAATTACTCACAGCTTTCTATGCAGAAGTTGGAAGAAGAGCATGTTAGAAAAGCAATTCAATTTCAGTACTTTCTGCCACAATCACTCTAACAGATTTCTATTTCTAACTTGCTACTATGGCTGGGTTTACAACAAAAATCACTTAATCAAACACTGGCTTATTGGTGTCAATGTTTGTTTATTAACCTGCAAGTAGCGTCTGGCTGCTGCCATGTCCACTTGTTTATATGGGTTCCTTGGCTCCGCCCAATCAGAATTAATGGTGATGGAGATGAGACCACCCTGCGTAGCTCGGTACTTATCATTGTACAGGTGCCAGGCCTCAGCGTGGGCCTTGATCAGGTTGTGACCAACAATATACTGCCGACCTCGGAGACCTGAAGAGAAGCACATAGAAAGCAAACATTGCAATGATTCATAGTCAGACAGAGTAAACCTTAACAAAATAATTTAAAACAAAATGAATCACTCTGATTGCAGTGACTCTTCCACAATTATCAAAAAGGGCTAACATGTCAACAAAATTAGCCAAAGTAAAACTGTTACTCTGATCATTTTAGAATATATTGTGCTTTTAAATATATGTTAACACCAGCATATGAAGAAAATAAGAGGATGGCCTTAAAACAGGGGGTTTGAAGATTGATTTACATTATGTTTGATTATTTCAATATAATATAATCATATCTTTATTTAAAAATAAAGCTTTTTTAGCAATGTTGGGAAAGGAACATATTGACTGTTAGCACATTTTTAGAAAGTTTTTGTTGAACACCTTTTTTTCCTCAAACAACTTATTTATGCTTACATTTAGTCAGCTTTTGCTAAACATTTTTACAGGTAAGTAAGATAAGCTCTAATCATTTAAAACAAGAGAGAGAGAAGAACAAGTAAAAAGAATAAATTTAGAAAAGATGTCTACAATTTCTTGGTCTTTCAAAAATGCATTAAACAGTTTTCAGCACTAATCAAAGAGCATCATCAGTCCAGAAATATGCCACCTGTTAATAGGCCTTTGGCTCTGTACTGAGACACGGCTTCCTGACGTCTCCTGTGGTTTTAATGATGTTGTCCTGGCTTGCCATCCTCTCTGGAACAAACCTCATGTTCATGTTCTGACAAAAGCCAGCCACACTACTGCCTCTTAATGTCACTCATTGCTCTTGTTTTAAGCCATCATGGTGGTGTCACGCAGCTGTGCTACAACGTTCTAATCTACATTGAGTAAGAAACAATTAAAAAGTATAATGTGTGGTGAAAAAAAGTACCTGGAAGCAACAATTAGAAGAAATGAGATGAGTTAAGCTGATTAGAAAGGCCTCATAAAGATAAATGTGTTTGATTACCTGGAGCGAAGGTACCATATCCATAACCATGGTTGGTGATAAATATGGGTTCATTTATAGTGATCCAGAACTTCACTTTAGGCCCCAAATTCTTGAACATAACCCCTGCATATTCTCTGAATCTATCAACAATTGTGTCATTCTCCCAGCCCCCGATTCTCTGCAGAGCCAGAGGAAGGTCCCAGTGGTACAGAGTCACCTAAAAAAAGAGAGGATACAATTTTAGCCTGCTAAACTTTTTCCTCTTAGTGTCAAATGGTTTTCAGGTGGTTTTGAATGTAGGCAATTTTTTTTTACAAGAACCAGGAACTTTGTGTCAATCAGAAAGACTGAGCCCTGCAGGCCCTACTCATGAAGATTCTGAGGCATTGGAAAGTTCTAACCCCTGAGCAGGTACTTTAAGGCAATAAATCATTAACAAAGATCTAAGGACTATTAGACCATTGCTCCTTTATTTGGAGTGCACAGAATTCATATGAAAAATTATTAGTTCTGTGGTCAAAAGGGCCTTTTAATCAGGTTAGATGAATTATTCAGTTCCTCGAGGAACCATTTCTGGAACTTAAGTTTAAAAGGGGCCTGAAATTATACATCACAAACACTACTGTAGCATTACTATGCATTGTCTTAAGCTGCATTGTTTTACCTGAGGTTCAATGTTTGCAGCAAGCAAGGCATCTATTAATCTGTGGTAGTAGTCCAGTCCTTTCTCATTGATGTTGCGGTCAGTCCCATCAGGGAGTATTCTTGGCCACGATATCGAGAAGCGATAATGGGTAACCTTCAGCATCTTCAGCACCGCCACATCCTCATCAATCTTGTTGTAACTATCACAGGCATTATCACCATCATCATCGTTCCTCACTTTTCCAGGTGTGTGAGAAAACTCGTCCCAGATACTTAGTCCTTTTCCATCAGCCCTCCAGTTCCCTTCAACCTAACAATGAAAGAAATCTTTTACTACAAAGAAAAATATTGTTATAACCTAACTTTTGATCATCTTCTACATTAATTAAAGACATAGTAACACACATGCCACCACAGTATTAAAACAGAACTGCACCACTGACTGATAAAGTAAAATGCTCAACTTCTCTGACCTGAAAAGCAGCACTGGCTGAGCTCCAGTTGAAATGTGCAGGAAAGTGTCCATAAAGTACTCTCTCATCATCTGGTAGGGGAATGCCATTGTCCCTCACAAATCGGGAGAAATGGTGAACAGAGCGTTTTGGTGTCCTGGCTCGGTTTGGGTCAGTGAAGTCAACACGGTGAAACCCATAATCAACTAGGTATCCATGGTTCCACTCAAAGGAATCCATGAGGGATGTTGCAACATATCCCTTCACCTTCACACCATCAAGATTATGGGCTGTAAAAAAAACATAGGAAAGATTAATGTCTGAGAATTAATGGCATTTATTCAACAATTTTCAGACAACCATCTGGCTGACATTTCTACATGTTTTTGACTTTAAAAGACTTCATTGAAAGACCAAACAAACTGCATATCTAAAGGTGTTAGTGGCTTTATACTTCATTTTCATCACTATAGATGTCACTCACATGTTCACATGGATGTTCATTATATGTTACTAAAGTCTTGGTATAAATGACATAACATGAAAACTCACCCTTCAAAACCTCGTCAAGATAGGTTTTGTAGTAAAATACTCTGTCAATATCATCCCACATCATGTCCCAGCCATCATTTGTAGCCACTCCATTCTCAGTGACGTAAACCTCTGGGTCACCATACTCCTCCTTGATCCAGTTCAGAAGTCGTCTCATGCCCCAAGCTACAGTTCGCAAAGCAATCACACTTGCTGGTACACTTTCGTCTTCTAATTCAATGACGTCACGGTCATCGTTATAAGACGCAGGGCTGAGTGCACCTGTTATATGGCTTGCAAACTTTGAGGTGAAGTGATTAACACAGAACACATCAGCTGTTCCTACAATGAAGTTCTTTTCTGCTTCCGTAAAGGTAGGCAATCTTGACTCTGAGAGACCTTGCATTTCACTTTTGTTGGCAATCTGCCACTTCATTGCTTCTGGATAGTCGCCGTTCTTGAAAATGGGATGCGCAAACCAACCCAACTGGAACTGCATCGCACGGTCAGCAGCTAAAATGTCTCGTGGTCTGTCAATATGATACGGATCAAACCATTCGGCATTGAGGGCAATGGAGACCAGACCACCTTGGGCTGCACGGTAAGTGTCATCGTAAGTGTGGTAAGCTTTGGCGTGAGCTTTTAAAAGGTTATGAGCAACGATGTAGGGAGCAGTTCCTGGATTCTTAATACCTGGAGCCATATTTCCAAGTCCATAACCTGACCATGCAATTGTTTGAGGCTCATGGAAGGTTATCCAAAACTTCACTCTGTCTCCAAAGGTGGCAAAGCAAAAGTCACAATAGTCATTGAAAAGGTTAATCATGGTCTCACTCTCCCAGCCACCCTGGTCTTGCAAAGCTTGAGGAAGGTCCCAGTGATACAGGGTCACCATTGGAGTGATATTATTAGTTAAGAGACCATCAATGAGTCTGTTATAATAGTCAACACCAATCTGGTTCAGGGACGCACGTCGACCGTTGGGAAAGATTCTAGACCAAGACAGGGAGAATTTATATGAATTGACCCCGACACCACGAAGCATGTAAAGGTCTTCTTCAAGTCTGTTGTAACTGTCACAGGCCACATCTCCGTTTACGACTTCAGGAATAACTCCAGTGTGGGCATATGTGTCCCAGATGCTTGGCCCTTTCCCGTCAGCGTTCCAGCCACCTTCAATCTGATAAGCTGAAGATGACACTCCCCAGTTGAAGTCAGCATCAAAAGTGCCATAGTGATAGAGTTTTTTCTGGAAAATAGTTTGGCTAGTAAATTTATCCCACACAATCCTGGCTTCAGATGGAACAGCAGAGGGCGGTAGTGGGAGGTTTTTAGGCTTCATGATTTTCGGTTCTGGTGCATGGATTAAACGCCGTGTGGGGGCAAAGCCATTTCTTTCAATAATGCTGGAGTAACGGTAGGCGGACTGTCTTGGAGTTCTGGGTCTGTCACCAAGGTCAAAGTTAACGTAGTGTAGTCCAAAACGCTCACTGTAGCCTTGTGGGCCTTCAAAGCCATCCATGAGGGACTGGTATGTGTAGCGCTGCACATTGACACCATCTGTATTTACAGCTGTGGGGTGAGAATAGAAAAAAACACTCAATTTAACAAGTCACTGTGTGAAAATCTTAAAGTAATTACATTAATTCATAAGTATGTTCAAGCATGCAACAGGGGCTCTCAAAGGCTGAACATGAAAAACAAGGAAAAATCAGACGATGCAAAAGGGAATACATCTAAAAAACATATACTCTATAACAACACAAAAACAAATCAACAAATAAAAAAAAAAAAGTTATAATGAAAAGGGAATAAGAAGGCATACAAGAAAAAATAAAACAGATATACTCAATAAAAACACACTAAAGGTAACATAAATTCATAAAAATAGAACAATTAAAAACAGGACAAAAACAAAGAACACAATAAAAATAAAAAAATAATTAAGAATTAAAATAAACATTGATTTAAGAATAGCTTGACAAAACTGAAACTTGATTCAATAAAAAAGTCACAACAAGGAAAACAACAAACAGTAACACCACTGAAAAACAGAAAAATCTATGAGAAATGAATAATTGTTGTTTAAAATTTCTGTTTTTCCTTTATTGGTTTTGTTTCCTTTGGTTTTGTGTTTTTTCTGTTGTTGAGCTTTCTGATTTCTTCTGTCTTATTTGATTGGTTATTGTTTTTCTTTTTGCCTTGTGTGGTGCTTTATATTTGTTAATTTGCTTTTTTGTCATTTGAAAGTGATCTTTTTTGTTACATTTTCTTATGTGTTGTGTGTTTTGTACATCAGAGCAATTTAAAAATTCACAGTACATACCTTTTAAGGCCTCGTTGATGTAATTCTCCAGGTACTCTATGCGATTGACGTCATTGATTTGGTCTCCAGTGTCATTAGTTGGCATACCATTCCCAGTGATGTATATGGGCAGTTTGCTGACACTGAGGTACTCTGTGGAAATGAAGTTCAGAAGCTTTCTCAGACCCGAAGGTTCAGCATAGATGTAGGGAGAAGCTGTTGCTGTCCATGAAGGGTCCACCTGTGCGCTATAGTCACCCACTCCATTAGGACCAGGGGTGCAGCCGCCAACACTCTGGCTGACCAGTCGTGAGGTATAATGGTTCAACCCGAAAAAGTCTGCTGTTCCACTTATTCTCTGTCTCTCTTCAGCTGTGAAAACTGGAAGGACTGCTGGCACAGAACTGGGACACTGGGTTCTTTTCTGCTCGATCTGTGTTTTTAGTGTTTCAGAGTAATCTCCATTCACAAATATGGGGTGTGCAAACCAGCCGAGCATGAACTGCAGGTAGCGATCTGCAGCTGCTACATCTGTGGGGTCAGCAGTTAGAGGCTCAGCCCAGTCAGAGTTCAGTGCAATGCCGACTTTCCCTCCATGTGCAGACCTGTATTTATCATTGTATAGATGCCAGACTTCTGCATGGGACTTGATGATATTATGTGTCACCTGTGAATACAGAGTGGATGCTCAGGTTAATGAAAAAAACACAACTGCATCAAATCTTTGTTTATGATAAAAATAACAGTACTAGTAGAATAAAATTACATAACAGGATAAAAGTGATTTTAAGTGAAATGTATCATCATGGTGAGACCACTGCCTTTACCTGATATGAGGCGGCCACATAGTCTGTAACTCCAGGGGGGTGCTCACCAACACCATACCCAGCATGGCTTATCACCCAAGGGCTACTGAATGTGTTCCAGGTCTTGACCTTGTACCCAAACCTAGAGAAACAGAAGTCTGCATAGTCCCTGAAGGCATCAATAATGGCCTCATTTGTCCATCCACCATCGTCCTGGAGTACTTGAGGGAGATCCCAGTGGAAGAGAGTAGCAACAGGTTCAATGCCAGACTCGATCAGAGCATCAATCAGCTTGTTGTAGAAGGTTACTCCTTCCTCTGATGGACTGCCGGCATTGCCTGAGGGAAAAATTCTGGCCCAGGAGATGGAGAACTGGAAGGTTTTGACTTGAAGAGCTCGGAGTAGGTAGACATCATAGTCTACCTTATAATAAGAGTCACATGCAGTATCAGCTGTTTGATTTCCATCAATCTTGTCCTCATGGCCCCAGCGGTCCCAAATGGTCTCTCCTTTCCCATCTTCATCCCAGGAACCTTCAACCTTAAAGGACTCACTGGAGGTCGCCCACTGAAAGCCAGCAGGGAAAGATTCTTCCAGGAGGGTGTCTCGCTCAGATGAAGACATGGTGGCAAATTTGTTCCAAGTCTTGCAGTAGTTCGAGGAGCACGGTGAGGTTTCACGAAGAACTCTGACTTTGTTTTGATCACCAGGGTGACTGAAATCAGAGGACAAAGGATGTTTACAATGAAACTGACCCTGAAACACTTTAAGGGAAATACAACACTTTTAGAGGCAAAACCATGTAAGTTCAATCACTAATGCCAAACATTTTTCTGTTTTCATTAATGGACTAAAACTACTTAGCAGTGGCACTGTATGAATCTGGTGTGATTAAGATACAGTTCCCCAATTAAAAAGTACTTACACTTTACATATGTGGTTCTGTTTTGTGCTAAAAAGATTTAATCAATCAACTAGCAATACTAGTTAGAAAAAAGCTACAGAGATTAAGGTAAATTGAATGAATTTCTCTGAAATCCAAAAGCAACACTTGAAACTAAAATGGTACTGGTTAAATTCTTAACACTAAATGTATGGGGAACAGGACGTCCCTAAGGGTTGGATGGACAAAATAAATTGGTAAAATGCATTTTACATAATTTTTGTTATTATCAGGGCAAATTTTTTTCTGCTCACACATTTGGCATTCTCATGTTGTTCACATACAGAACAAAGTATATTTTCACTGAAATCCTAAATATCTATTTTGTATATTCCTTGGCAGTTGGACTTCATGCGTTGCTCTGTGGTTATGTAAATTGTGTCAATCACTATAACAATTGTCAATTTGACAGGTTTGCTAACACTGATAAATACTCCTTAATAAGGAATAAGGCTTCTCTGTCATCTTCTTTGCTGTTTTGAATGTTTAGCCCACATCTGTATGACCACATCATTAAGATAACATCCCACCTAGGACAAAAAGTAACTTGGTAATTGAACATAACTTTGTTAAAGACTGTAATATTAGAACTGTTTAAGACATTTTCATCTTGTATTTTAGCAGGTTCACTATAAAGTAATATCACAGTAAGCTAATACAAGTAACCAGTTACTATCAAATAAGGGTGAGTGATACTGAAAGACTTGAAATCAATCCAATACCAAGTAAATACAGGGCCAGTATTTCCATTTATACTTCTGATTATGGTTTGCAGTCTGATTTCATATTTTGCATTTAACATGTTGAAGTTTTCTTAGCTTAGACACTCGGCCTTAATTTGCTTCCTCTGCACTTTCAATGTTAGAAGAATGACAGCTCAAGTCCATTAAGCTTTGTATATGCAAAGTTCTTACTTCGTACCATCTGCAGTCATTATAGACTTCACTGTTTATTTCAAACTGCTAAAAAATAACCAAAAACAACTTTTAAAAAAAGGCCTGTTCGTAGTTCATAATATGGCATGTTTAAGTCTTAATGGGGTCTTGCAGGTGTGAATATGCAGTTTTACCTGTTCTGGACAGCATCAGTAGGACGGAGCATATCTACCATATCAAATCCAAGAATATTATGGGGTCCATCAGTCAGCACTGAAAATGTGTAACACATAGTATGTCATTTTTTGAATAATGTATATATCCAGCATTATTAGCAAACTATGCATCAGCAATATCACTAAATGACCCTGTTAAATAAGCTTATGTAAAACAACAACAACAATAAAACCCATCAGGATATATGACAACTTTGTGTTTTTTTTTATCAGTATACTGGTAAATATTGATATTTATTGTTGTTCAGACATGCTGATGCTTCATTATTATACATTAAAATGAAATAATTCATTGTAAACAAGCCAAAGCTCTTTACATTATGCCCTCATCTTACCTTTCAAAATGTTTGCATCAGACAGGAACTGAGAAGAAGAGCAGTCCTTGATGTTCACCTCATAAAAGAGAACAGGTTTTTGTTGACACTTTGCCTGCAAGAAAGGGCATGTAATGTTAAATATTCATGTTTATAATGCTTTGTCTTGCAGAGGCAGGATAGCTTTAATTATCTCACTATATTGAGACACTTTTTTGTTTCAGATGTTTATTATCCATAACAAATATGCATACTAGCCCCAAATGACAACAGTTTCAAAGTGCTAACAATTTATAAATTTTCAAGTAAATATCTAATCCAAAAAACATACATTTTTCCTAATTAGGCTATTAGCACTTGTTTAACCCACTTATAAACAATGTTAGTACAGGCATTGTCAATATACCCAAATTGCACATTTCCAATGACAAGATCTTAAAAATACATCTTGGTTTAAATTCTTCTCACTTTATCATATTTCATATCTTGTTTTTTTTTATATTTACCCTTTCTAATAGGGTCTCTTAGCTCACCATTTTCATAATACTGACTCCTTGTTTGCTCTTGAAAGGGTAACTTGACCGTCCAATCAGAGGACCTCCAGCAGTATCCTCTACTGGGTCACTTCTGGCTGGACAAACTTGAGGTTTAGATCCTAATTTTTGCTAGTTTAATATGATTAAACAAGTGCTTGGGGTGTTTGCAAAAGTTTTATTCCCTTTGTTTATATAGCTGTAGACTTAAAAATATATATTCTCCATGTCAACATACCAGAGCATTTTGTAGCTCCTCAGCCAGTTCTGTTCCAGGGCTGCAATCATATTGAATCTTAACTGAGATGAAATCTGAATTTTTCTGTAATAGAGAAGAGGTAAAAATGGATAAAGTATATCACATTCACTTTGCAGAAGTAAAATCTGAAGTGCCTTATCTATTAAGGACTTTATTCCACAATTCACTGCTCAATCACTGCCAGCATGTGACTGAGGATCTTACCAGGAGCTCAGTGTCACAGACGACTGGTGCTTTATGGACCATCATTCCAGTCGACACACCACCATCTGAAACACATGTTGTGTTAATTAATATTAAATAAACTCTATTCTGCCAATGACACAAACAAAAACACCTCACCAATTAGTGGTAAACTAATTTCTCCTTCATCTTATCTCAACCTTTGGTACATGTAATTAAGAGACATGAAATCATTAATTTACAGTCAAGATTGCCACATACATAATAAGGCAACAAAAAGCAATTAAAGGGAAAGTGACCATGAAGAAGTCACAATGAACTTTTATAATATGAACAGGAGTGGAATCAACTCAACTTTGTTCCTGCACAAGAACAATCACAAAAGGTTAACAAAAGGTTAATGTTTAAAAACTTGGGTAAGAACCAAAGTAACAGGACGTGGTATGTTTTTATGGTTCATTATATAATGTCATTCTTTTGATAAATATCATGAAAACCAGAAAGAAATTAACTGTTTGTGTATGTGAAGAGCTCCATTAATCCTTATAACTAAACTAATAAATCTGCTGGACCCTGAACAATCTATATCATTATCAAGTGGTGTAGTACAGAAGGAAAATCAACACTTCATATACTCGTCATTAAGCTAAATCAATCACTTATGATAAACACTTTAAAGACCTCTGAGTCTTCAAAAGGAGAAAATACTTTTCATCGAGAAATGATGGAGAGGAATATAATAAGCTTGGGGATGTTTTTTTTTCTTTTTGAATCAAGTGCTTTCCAAAATACATCCTGCTAAATTTCATACCTGATTTATCAATTATGATACAAAAAAAATGAATATATTCAATGGGATATTTGAGTGTGATTTCAGTTTTCTAGTTTTCTGCTCGGTTTCACTAACTACATAACCACCTAACTAAAAGAGATTAAAACAGTTTTTTTAGGAATAATTTCAAATTCATGTATGGTCTGTTACAGATGTCCTGCAATCAGGCAACCCCCCCCCCAACACACTCACACACACAACCCATCCCAACCCAGTGGCTGGCAATAGAACTGACAATAGGGCTTTATCTCACTTTAAGACAATAAAAGCTTATGTAATATGTACGGGTACATCTCAAAAAAAAAAAAAAAAAAATAGAATATCATGAAAAACTTCGATATTTTTATCACTCATTTCAGAATTACCAAAATTTCAAGCAATAAATGTTTGAAATGTTTCACTCTATCTGTAATGAATCTATATAATATATGGGTTTCACACTCTGAAATGAGTGATGTAAAATATTGAACTTTTTCATGATATTCTAATTTTTGGAGATGTAGCTGTATATGGATATAAAAACACATATTATTCTAGTAAAATATTTATCACACCAAAATATTTATACATCTAGTTATAATAGATATATATTAGCCGTATCATGAATGGTAATGAAAATTAAGAGGCTGTGTTTTGCTAAATTTAATTTTGGCAGATACTAAAGAGAAAATGTACTAAACTGTGGTTTTACAGCAGTGCTAACTAAAAATTCAACCTATACCCCTGAAAGTTCATCTATGTGTCCCAGTCTATATCACTTCGTCCTTTTCAGGTTGTTGGGGGCTAAAACCCAATCCCAGACTCCAATCACACACTGATGTGCCTTAGGGCAAGATTTCTGGATGCTCCCACTGCTGCTACTGTGGCATGTCAGTGAGGAAAAGACCAGATGTATTTGATAAGTAGATAATAACTCTGAATGACAATTATTATTACACCTTTCACTATCAGTGTTTGATCATGATAGGAACAGGTAAATGTGACCTGTAATGTTAAAAGCACTTAAAGTAGACAGATGAATAGAAAAGCACAAAAACTCAAGTCCATTTGATCATTCAGATCACGTTCTCACACTCTTAGTGGATGCTACGTAAAGTGTCCATCAGTGTTGGTCAGTTTCATTCATATACATTTACTCCAGACTGACACAGCAGTGGGTGCAAACTGGTTTAGCATCTTTCCCTTGGAAACCACAACACTTTGCCTAAAGAGCTGGGCATCAAACCCTCAACTTCCCAGTTAACAGACGACCATCTCTACCACTGAACTCCCCCTGACCCCTAAATGAAATCTTTGAGCTTGATAAACTCACACAAGTCTACTTTACAAGCACAAAGACAAATTCATTTTATATGCCATCACTGCTGAGTTTCGAGGTCCATACTTCTTCTACGAAACTATCAGCCTGCAGTTTTCTAATGTTTTTCTAGCTCTGCACATAATGTTATAAAACACAAGCCACCTACCTCTCCCAGGGAACAGCTGGTGATATCTGCCATAAACCTTGCTGTGTGCACTCAGAGCATTTTGCAGCTCAGCATCTTCCAGCTCCTCCAGGCTGCTCAGAGTCACCCAGGAGTGTGCCAGAGCCCCAAACTCCTGGAAGGCAAACTCTGCATACTGCTGAAACATCTCCACCACTTCTGGACTCTCCCAGCCTCCGTGTCTGGATCGCAGAGTTTCGGGTACTGCAGATCCATGAAGGACGACTACTGGCTCCAGACCCACATCCAGCAGCTGCTGGAGCAGAGTCTGATAACAGGCCACCACATCCTGCTGTGGCTGGCTGGACTGGCCTGTGGGGAGGAGCTGAGTCCATGACAGAGGGACCTTAAAGTGGGTCACCCCTCTGGTCTGGAGGTATTCAAAGTACTGATGAGATTCAGAAGGTAAGGCATGGCTGCAGTCAAATGTGTTTAACAAAGCCCACTCTGGTTTTTCACTCAGAGCCCCCGCCTGCTCGCTGGTCATAGGACCTGCAAGAAACACAGCCTGAGCTGGATCCTCATGTTTCTCACATGAGCACCCAAACACAGCCACCAAACACAGGAGAAGTTTCCCCTGTAGAGACATTTTGTCTGAGTGTGAGTGAGGAACTGGTTGAGTTGCTGCAGAGCTGATCTTTATAACTTTTACAAGCCTGGACCTTCAGACCAACAGAAGTTTCATGATTAACATAAGTGAACACAAGGGTCACCAATGCTCTGATACTTTATGACTATGAAGGCTGAACACAGCCTTGAATGAGCCTGATAAACAACACAAGGTCGAACATGAGCAAAAAATTTATGAGGCAAGCCAAAAAAAGAAAAAAGAAACAGGGGTGTTCGGGTTACAAAGTGTCAGAAAACTAAAAGAATCCTTTCTAATTTAGTGTAATTTCTAGTACTATGTGCAAAAAGATGGGACATTACATAACAAGTGTATCGCAACAGATTAATGGTGTCTATCATTTGCTTCTAAATATCAACTGCATATAGAAAAAAGGCCAGAAAAAGGTAAGAGAAGACTGGCAAAGTTGTGTAATACTTGAATAGCACCTGAAAACTTTCTACAGATGAGCAGGTTGATTAGTAATGATTATGGAATAATTATTGAGCATGAAAAAGCACTCCTGAAAGGCTGTTGTTCATCATCATTAAAGGCATGTGGTTTTCCACTATGGAAAAGGCCGCACTGGCACAGACCCCAACAGTGTATGAACAGTGCTCATTTATGACCAATGGCAAAGAATTCAAAGATTTCCCCTCGTCAGTTGACAATATTACAAAAAGATTCAGATAATCTGGAAAGACCTTAGCAATGTCGATGAATTTTTGAGCTGCATGGACTAAAGAACTTTTCTGGTCTATTTGACAGCATAAAAACTTCCCACTGAAGGTCACATCTACCAAATAACACGCATTCACTCACAATCACACACCAATGGTTCGGACTTTCAATGTAAGTTGTCCATAGGTTTTTATCTAAGACATTCACACCCTTTCATTCACAGGTCCTTGTCTCTGATACTAACCTGACCCACCAGACGGACCGATAAAAATATTTAACTAAACCATCTGGAAACGAGCCAATAGAAAGTGTTTGTGGGGGGTTGAACCTTACAGGAGGATATAAAGTAGAGGATTGGATGATCATCATCAACATTTATTGATCTTGATCAGATAATCAGATAATGGAGTAGGTGGCCACTGCTGCATTACAGAAAGAGAGCCACATAGTAAATCAAACTTTTGTTACAACATGTTGGAAGTGGAGCAAAAATATCCTCACTATGCAGATATGTGTAGTGTTGTTTGTTTTTCATCTATTGAAGAATTACCATAAGTACCATCTGATACAACTGCTACAGAGGCATTAGTATCTTTGTGAATATCTGTAAGCGCAGTGACTTCCTGCTGTCATCTCTCTTGAATCTCTTTCCTCTCTAAAGGGCACTTATTGGGCTGTGCTGCCCCGGCTTTGAGCTCAATTGTAGGATTGAGTGTCTTGCTCAAGAACACATTGACATGTGACAGCCATGCTTAGCCGTTTTGCTGGGCTTGAAACCTTGACCTTTCTATTGATGGCAGAGCATACTATTAGACATAGAAAATTCTCAGGCTATGTTTACACAGCGCTGAAAACGGTCAAATCAGGTACGTTTTCATTGCGTTCTGGCCTTGCGTTTACATTGGAACGCTTTGCATTTTGTCTGAAAATGGTAACTTTTGAAAACGGGCTCCAGAATGGAGAGTTTTCAAAACGCTCTCCATGCAAACTCATATCAGAATGTTTCAGGGTGAAACCCTGACGTCACCGCATGCGCAGTACTCTTTCACATGAAGGCTGCGCGCGCATACCAGGAACAAAAACAGTCTGCTGAGTAACGTGTGAGCCTCTTACTGTGCTCGGTTTGTTATCCAGACAAAACTAGCAAGACAGATATTTGTCCGAACTGATCTGTTGTCCAGAAAAGTGTAAAAAAATAAAAAAAAAATAAAAAAAATAATTATCAATCAGCTCTTTCACAACCTCACAAATCTCACTACAGCAGCTCTTCAATTTATTATTGGCAACAATTTGTATGATCAAAGTTTACAGGAAGCAAATCTAAGGAGAATATTTCACAGAGTTATCATCAGTGAGTTTTACCAAGTTATTCATAATTTGATAACCACATTTTCTTTTGTTTTGAGCTAATTGACACCTTGAGCTATTTTACTTAGACATCTTACTAGTAATAGTTTTTAATTTTGCAGCAAAGAGAGTTCATTTTTTATGTTAAGATTTTGACAAGAAAGTTTTCATTTAGAATATGAAAACTGAAGAGATTTGCTCAGCTGGTACTTATCCTGTGGTTTAGCATCTTTGAGAGAATGCAAGACACAGTACATTTAAGGACACCATGGTTTTCCTCAAAAATGTAATTTTAAAGTAAAACTGTATTATTTATCATATTTAACTAAACTACAAGACCTGTTTTTCATTTATGTAAACTTTAACCAGAAAATATCAGATGTATAATTACACTATTATTAATTGATTGTGTTTAATAATACCATATTGATAAGCATAACATTATCTATTATATTGTGTTTTGTGTTATCCTAGCCCTGGACTTTTTTTTTTTAAGATCATGACATGGAAAACCAAAGGATTTTGTGAATATGAATAAAAAAAGCTTCAGTCAATTTTTTGTAGTGTGTTCCAGATATGAAAATAAAAATATCTATTTCTTAAAAATGAAGTTTATCAGATGAACGTTACTAATGCTGTCTTTGTGCTGTAATTAAGTGTATAGACATTTAAAAAGGTTTGCCAATCCCTGAATTCTGCTTTTATTCACATGTCAGAAATGTCTGTTCTTTCTGAATTAGGGTTTGTATACTGATTATCATGCAATCATTTTCAATTTATTTATAACAGTCCAGATTTTAAATTCTAATATGATCAGCCACATGGTTTCACATATTGCAAGAATTAAAACTGAAACATCAACATTTTTGCACGAGTTGCAACACTGGCATCAATATTAGACTATTTTATTCTGACCTTTGCCAATTAATTAAAAAAAAATGTTTAACTGTAATCTGCTCCTCCTGCCACCTCTGCTTGCATGCTGTTTTCTTCCTCTCTATAAACCAATTTCATGATCACAACATCATTTGACCGGCCAGACGTCACAAGCAAGCATGGTAAAAGCCTATCAAACACAAAAGCCAACTCAATGTCCCATCTGTCCTGAATTCTCTGATTGGCTCGACGTCACATAACCAGGAGTCCATCATCATAGCAGCCTGGATGCTGGGAAGTGCACAGAGTAAAGATTACCATGAAGTGTTGACTCTGGGAGGGAGAACAGCTGGCTTTTTCATAGGTTTAAACTGGACAATGCTTCTCGCTGAGCTTACAGAGTCACCCCCATTCTGCAAGCTTTTTCAGTAATGACAAATCTAAACAGTGTCACAGTTCTACCATGAGTCTCAGGCCTCATCCACACAAAGACAAAACGCTGAACAGTTTCCAAAACGATCGTCATAAAGACGAAGGCGTCTCAGAAAATGTGTGCGTCCACATGAATGCACTCGATACGCATCAAAACGCTGTAGAAACACATGCCAGACCTCTTGGGGCGCTGTAACGATATGACGGAAACAAGCGGAAACAGACGAAAAAACAGTGGGCATGCGCACTTGCGGCAAAAGTTGTAAACAGAGATTGTGATAAAGTGATCATAAAGTGTCATAATGTGTCCTCGATAATTGTTTGTTCAACTCGGTGGTGATTGAGAAGAAGGAGATTTTGCTGCAACAGGGATAGTAGGGTCACTAGCTTCATTAGCACATATGCTACACCGTATGCCGCCATTGTTGTTGTTGTTGTTGCCGCGTGTGGCGCATGCGTGTCAATGACGATGTGAAACTATGACGTAAGCGTATCTGAAAAGTTACGGAGAGCCAGTAAACACGGAGCTACGTATACGGCGTTTCAAAATCTTTCCTCATTGGAACCTGGATTCAAAAATGTTCGTTTACAGACCCCTGAAACGCCGTCTTCGTATGGATGATACGCAGATTTGGCAAAAAATGTATGCGTTTAGACCTCGGTTTGGCTTCGTGCGGATGGTGCTTCAGTCCCAGTTAACATGCTAGTCTGCTGTGTACTGAATAACCATCATAGTGTTCAAAAACATGTACAGAACAACTGCTAATGTTGAGTGACATTATACAAAGGACAAGTAAAGCTTTCATGCTGCAAATTTTTTTATGTTTCGTGTTAATTTGGCTGACATAAACATGAAAAAATAGTAGTGTTAGCTAGTTTAAAGAAGCTAGTTTATGATTGTTTAGAGGTTTATTTTTCAGTCAGGTGAATAAAAGAAGCCCAGAGCATTTGTATGTCCCCTCAGATATAGAATAATGCAGAAATTATTTCAAAACACAGCGGTGAGTTAGCATTTAGCACATGCAGGTTCCCAAGACCCCACGGCGAATGGGATTTAGAATACTGATTTTGGGTAAGTGCCTGAAAAAAGGTTTGTGGTGAACATGTGCACATAAGATTTTCAATGATTATCAAATTTACCCGATGTTGCCTGCTCTTTAGACTTGTTGTGTGTTTGAAATGAGGGCTGCGAATGTGTTGCAAACAAGGACTACAAAAGTGGCTGTGGACCTGACGGCAAGCATTTCTGAATGTTTTTAATTATCACTTATTCATAAATCATTGCCACAGCCATGAGGACCAACTTGATTGGGTCCCTTGGTTATGTGGAAACATTAAAAAAGTCTATAGTAAACACCCCCTCCACAGTATCCAGGAGGGACAGAGAAGCAGCAGCAGTGGGAGACTCATCTCTTGCACTTTACTGCAAATTCAGGAGACACAGCGTTCACCTGCATACCGTCCAGACTGGACAACACCTGATCAAAGGCAGGGTCCTGACTTCAGACTGTTTATTCCTACTGCTACTGCCAATGGATCTCTCATTTCCTCAAGGATTAATAAAGTATGTGTCTGTCTGTCACCATCGTAAGATGTTATGCTTTGGAAATATTGCCTTCTAAGCCGAGGCCACCGCGTTGCATTTTCATGTAGCTTACTAATACCTTTGGCTCTTGTCAACTAGGTTCACTTTTTTAAACATTATGAAAACAGGTTCCTTGTAAAGACTATCATGACAATTTATATAAGTTTCATAATTTCTTAGCTACTGCAGAGTTGTACCAGCAGTAATCCAAACCCTGCCCTAACCTATAGGCAGTCAGTCTCGCGGTCATGAGTCTTTATTTGACACTGTAGTGATGGGGAAACACTTCAGATGTTAAAGAGCTTAGGCCTCCGTTAATCCAAGCGGTGGAATGATCAGGTTTATTCACCCAGGAACTGTCCCAGTAAATCTAAAGCATTTGGAATTAAGGCAATTTAATTAAAATTCAAATCTTTACCTTAACAGATTTTAATAAAAATGAGCAACATTTTTCTTGAGGCAGCGTATGTTCAATTCATACCTTGTTGAATAAGATAAAATACAATTAGTCAAAATCACTAATATAATTATTTACGAAGATAGAATTATTTTGAAGTATGAAATCCATGTGAGCTGTTTGCCATTATGACATTTATACAAGTAGAAAAGTGAATATTAGACTAATATAAGAGTCATAAATACCAGAGACTGTTTACCTCTTCAAAGTAAAAATATTCCTGATATGTGAAAAGTGTACAGATATAAAAGATAGAAACTCACCTTTACTGCTGATGTGCATGTTAAGTTTTAGTGATTTTTTTCACTTAAATGATTCTTGTAATATTTAATATTTTGTTTTTAACTTTGTCCTGAAAGGTGAAAATAAGTGCTTAGAAAGGTGCCTATGAAATGTATTATTACTATTATTTAAAGTTTTGACAGAAGATTGCTGTTATTGTAAATAAAAATTGGTTTTAAATATTACTTATCGGTCCACAGAGCCACCAATAATTCATATCAATATTGGCCTTCAAAATCAGTATCAGTCAACACTTTTTTGAGCTTTAAAAAAATTTCTGTGCACTCGGTGAAATGTCTTTAAAGACAACTAAAAAAAGACACAACATTTGACCTTTCGTGGATGCATTGTCACAGAAAACCTCTCTCCTTCCCCCATTTTGTCCTATGGCTTTGGTTGCTATGTCAAGCTCTTCAAGGGTCCTGAAAGTAGATAATAAAACATATGTCATCATTCAATGATAGTGGAAAGTAAAAATTAACTAGATAATTTAAATTTTAAATAACTGATACTGCTGTGATAAAACAATAAAAATATGATCTTGTTAAAAGTTTGATAACACGATGAAACTCAGCAGTTTATGAACTTTTACAAGGTCCACATGCCTGATTCAGCAAGTGTTCACATGGTAAGGATTATTACCTCAACACCTGGCAATGCAGGCGTCTCCTCTTATCATTAACCGGGAATTGTCAGTATTAATAAAAATGACTTCAAAGTCCTTTCAGTCTGTGGTTCTCAACTAGACCCAAAAATGCAAGTTTGACAGGCTGTCTTCAGTGGGTCACAAATGTGTGTCTAAAAGTTCTATGGTGCATGGAAGATCTAACAAGACACAGTACAGTTGACTCATTTTGTCATGGTTACAACTTTGGTTGTTTCCTTGAGATCTCAGAATTTGAAATCTCTTTGACTTGGAGTAACGCTGCTGAAATTTATGTAATTACATTTTTGAGGTGTCAAGGCAAGGCACCAGTTCACCTGCTTCTAATAGGCATGGGTCCTGGTGTTAAGTCTGACAGAACTTTTTAATTCAGTTTTTGTTATGGTCTTTTGCTTAAATATCTTTCGGTCATTGTCATAATTTCATCATCTAAATTGTATGAATTTTAGTCTAGTTTAGTTGATGAACATTTAATCAATGACATCTACGATAAATTTAGTTGACTTAAGTATGAAGTGTAAAGTGTCACATTATTTATGTCTCCTTGAATTTATAAAATCATGTTTGACACTAACTGTCACAATCTCAGTCTTCAGCCTCAGCCTCTCCCACAGCCTGTCACTCCCAGCTGCACTCTAATCAGCCCAGACTCACCTCACCTGTGTTGCTGCTCACACCTGCACCTCATCTCCTGCAATCAAGCCAGCTACAAAAGCCCCAGCTCCACACTCAATCAGCGTCAGACTGTCGTTGCACTCATGCTGAGAAGTCCAGACTTGTTTCCCGGATTGATCACCTGTTGCCGACAAGTTTCGTCCCAGACTCTGCCTCATACGCCTGACCCTCGGCTTGACTCCAAGGTATCGACTAGCTTCTGTCCTGCATTCACCCGCCTGTCTGAACCCCTGGCTTTCGATCCTGCTTCCGTCTCCTGTTGCCGAGTCCTGTCTGCTCTACGTTGTGAACCACGTCTGGTATCTGATCCTGCTTCCGCCCCCTGTTGCCGAGTCCTGTCTGCTCTACGTTGTGCCATCCGTCTGGTATCCGACCCCCTGCCTGTCTTCGACAACGTGAGTTCGCCTGAATCACTTCTCCGAGTGTTCCTGAACGCCTCAGCTCGTCTGTGTGTGAGTCAAGCCTGCTTCACCCCCTTCTGTAAAGACTGTGTGAGCTTCTGTCAGTGCATCTCCTGGGTGGCTCAGTCGGTAAGGCGTCCGACTGCGGATCGAGCTGTCGCGGGTCCGACCCCCGCTCAAGCCACAGCCTGTTTTCTGTTTAAACTGTGTGGGTCTCAGTTTTGGACTCCTCTTGCGTGCTGCAATCAGAGAAGTGTTCATCTCCTAAGTTTGCTGTCGCGGGTTGAAGCCCCGCTCAAGTCGCAGCTACACCCCTGTAAAGACTGTGTGAGCCCCGCTCAAGCCTCAGCATCTCCCCTGAAAATGCTGAGGGAACCATCATCTGAGCAGCTCCAGGTTAGCTCAGTTGGGAGAGCATCCGCCTGCAAATCTCCTGGTCGTGGGTTCGCACCCTGCTCTGAACTGTTTCTGGTCTTGGTGTCTAATAAAGACTATTCACAATCAACTGCTTGCTTCTGGGTCCTAACTGCAACCGTGTCACTAACCCTTTATTGAATTCAAGTAAAGTTTGAAAGTTTATCATTACAGAATTAAATTAAACTTTTGTGTGAAATGCAATCACCTAGACTACCTGGCAGAGCATCTCAGTTACAACATCAGAACTGACAACAAACACTGAACCTGCTCTTCATGATTATATCAATTCATAAAGATAGCAGCTCTGATTGGAACACTCCCCAACTTATACCGTGACCACAAAGCTAAAGCAGTTGTGATTGTATGTCCCTCTTGACTCATCCAACCTCTCCACACAACCAAAGTTTTACCCAAAGCTGTAATTGGTCCACTCTCTGGCATCTGGGCAGTCCAGCACCATGTTGTCAGCCACCATGCATACAACCTAAAGTTGATGAAGTAGAATTGGGAATGTTATACTGATGTAAGAGACGTCAGAGATATCAGTGACCTTTTACCACTTTACATTAAAAATATGAGCACTTGGACACTGCTGTGTTCTTCCTAAAATATCAAAGGTGTGCAGTTACAAAGGATAAAGGCTCACCTTTACTGTTGTGCATATTCATGCCAAGTATTTTTGTCACTTAAAGTCTTGTAATGTTTCAAAATTGGTAATGTATTTTGTTTTCAACTTTGCTTTGAAAGGTAAACTTGGGTGCTGAGAAAGGCACCTATGGATATAGTGTATTTTTGTTAAACATTGAGACAAATAAGATATCTATTATCTTAAATGAAAAGTGTTTGAAATACTAAATATCGGCCTGTAGAGCCATCAATAATTGGTCTCAATGTTGACATTCAAAAATCAACATCAGTCAACCCCTGATGGAGCTTTGGAAAAAAGACAATATACAAAACCCAAACCAGTGAAGTTGGCACGTTGAGTAAATCGTAAATAAAAACAGAAAACAATGATTTGCAAATCCCTTTCAACCTATATTCAATTGAATACACAACAAAGCCAAGATAGCCTACTTAATGTTCAAACTGGTAAACTTTGTTATTTTTTGCAAATATTAGCTCATTTGGAATTTGATGCCTGCAACATGTTTCAAAAAAGCTGGCACAAGTGGCAAAAAAGACTGAGAAAGTTGAGGAATGCTCATCAAACACTTATTTGGAACATCCCACAGGTGAACAGGCTAATTGGGAACAGGTGAGTGCCATGATTGGGTATAGACGCAGCTTCCCTGAAATGCTCAGTCATTCACAAACAAGGATGGGGTGAGGGTCACCACTTTGTGAACAAATGCGTGAGCAAATTGTCCAACAGTTTAAGAACAACATTTCTCAACGAGCTATTGCAAGGAATTTAGGGATTTCATCATCTACGGTCCGTAATATCATCATAAGGTTCAGATAATCTGGAGAAATTACTGCACGTAAGAGGCAAGGCCCAAAACCAACATTGACTGCTCGTGACCTTGGATCCCTCAGGCGGTACTGCATCAAAAACTGGCATCACTGTATAAAGGATATCACCACATGGGCTCAGGAACACTTCAGAAAACCACTGTCCGTGACTACAGTTCGTCGCTACATCTGTAAGTGCAAGTTAAAACTCTACTATGCAAAGCCAAAGCCATTTATCAACAACACCCAGAAATGCCTTCGGCCGAGCTCATCTAAGATGGACTGATGCAAAGTGGAAAAGTGTTCTGTGGTCTGACCAGTCCACATTTCAAATTGTTCTTGGAAACTCTGGTTGTTGTGTCCTCCGGACCAAAGAGGAAAAGAACCAGCCGGACTGTTATAGGCGCAAAGTTCCAAGGCCAGCATCTGTGATGGTATGGGGGTGTATTAGTGTCCAGGGCATGAGTAACATCTGCACAGAAAACCACTGCTGAAATACACAGGTTTTGTAGCAACATATGTTGTCATCCAAGCAACGTCTTTTTCATGGACGCCCCTGCTTATTTCAGCAAGACAATGCCAAGCCACATTCTGCACGTGTTACAACAGCTTGGCTTCATAGTAAAAGAGTGCGGGTACTAGACTGGCCTGCCTGTATAATCCAGACCTGTCCCCCATTGAAAATGTGTGGCGCATTATGAAGCGTAAAATACAACAACAGAGACCCCGGACTGTTGAACAACGTAAGCTGTACATCAAGCAAGAATGGGAAAGACTTCCACCCAAAAAGCTTCAAAAATTGGTCTCCTCAGTTCCCAAATGTTTACTGAGTGTTGCTAAAAGGAAAGGCGATGTAACACAGTGGTAAAAATGCTCCTGTGCCAACTTTTTGCAATGTGTTGCTACCATTAAATTCTAAGTTTTTGTTTTTTTGCAAAAGAAAATAAAGTTTCTCAGTTCGAACATGAAGTATCTTGTCTTTACTGTGTATTCAATTGAATATAAGTTAAAAAGGATTTGCAAGTCATTGTATTCTGTTTTTATTTACGATTTACACAATGTGCCAACTTCACTGGTTTTTGGGTTTTGTACATGGTGAGACATCTGAATAGCCAACCGTAACAAAGGATTGTATTGTCAAAAGATTGGTAGGGGATAAAGAACAGAAAAAATCTCTCCAATCTGCTAATTGTCACGTGACTTTAATGTCAATGTCAAGAAACAGCCTGGAGATTAAAAACTTAATAACAGGATGAGGATCAACAAACCTTTCCTCGCTGATATCAGCTCAGCAGTTTATGAACTTTTACGAGGTCCACATGCTCACCCGCTACACCTGGCAATGCAGATATCACCTCTTGTCATTATCCGTAAATTGTCTGTATTAATAAAAAATGAAAGTCCTTTCAGTCTGTGGTTCTCAACTGAAAAGTAGTTTGACAAGCTGTTTTCAGTGGGTCACAAATTTGTATAAAAAAGTCTATAGTTCATTGAAGATCTAAGAAGGTATACATCCACACAGACCATTTGACTCATTTTGTCATGGTAACAACTTTGGTTGTTCCCTAGAGATCTCAGAATTTGAAATCTCACTTCGAATAAAGATGCTGGAATTTATGTGATTAAGTGTACTTTTTTATGTCAAGGCAACAACCCATTTTCCTATGTTATAGAGTGAGGAGCACATTAGACCACTCATTGGCCACTTTATGAGGCAGTAGCCATTTCAAGCAGCTATTCATTAGTAAACATAGAGAAGGAAGAAGTTCTGATGCTGCTGACGTTTTGTCTTGTTCATAAAAGTGCTCTATCAAGCAGAGAAGATATACATATGTTAAACATACTAAAAGGCACATGAAATAAATTGGAGTGGTTGAAACAATGTTCACAAGTTTGAGTAGCAACTTCTCATTAAAGAGGAGTTAGTGGGTTCTGAGGTTAGTCTTACGGAGAACTGCTGCTTTAAAAGAAACTTTGAACATCAACAGCTGAAATAAACTTAACTTGTTTTAGTTTACACACCTGGTTTGAAATAACTTTAAGCCACTGCTACCTTTAAAAACATTTATCTCTAATCATTTTTTAATTTGATTTTATAGAGGTTGTTTGTTCCTCCCTGTGTGGTTTGATGAACCAGGCGTGGACCTTGTCTTTAGATACCAGTTTGTTCTTATAACAGCAAAAGAGCCCTTGGTCTCCCAGAGCAACTCATAAATTATATTAGCAGCAAGCACCAGGCTGGCTATGACTGATAAGTAAATATGTAAAGCTGATTAAACCAGAAACATACAAACATATTTTGTTTTTCTTGTAGCTCAAATCAACATCATGAATGAATGTAGCATGTTAATTAAAAGATGAGTGTACATAACAACAGAGGTATATAAGGTCCCATATTTGGTCTTGTTTTAAAAAGTTCAAAATAATGCTGACATAGAAACACATCATTTAATTAACTGTTATAATGTTATATATTATTTATAAGCTGCACCCTGGAAATCATGAGTAAAGCCATAATATCAGCTTAGATACATAACCGTTATTTGATGAAACCTGCTGGCAGCTTGAAGCCTCTGGACACCCATTCAGTTCTTAGTCAAGAGACACAATGATGACACCTTTTGTCAGGACTGTTTGGATGTGAAAAAGTTTGTCTGACTGACAGTTTCACAACCCTGTAAAATCTAGGAAAACAGGATATTTTTGTCAAGAGAACAAAGCTTCCACTGAACTAAAACTGACCTGTTCCTTTCATGATGACAGTCTATTTGTGTTAAAGACAGCTCTGACAGGAAAACAGCATCAGCATTAATAAGAACGCTGAACTATAAAAGTGGACAAATAGTGATGATGAGGTAAACCTTTAAGGTATATTTACACATTCTGTCAATAAAAGTCAATATACGAAATATGTATGGACAATTTGTACAGCTAAAATGTCAGCTGGAAATATCAGCAAATATGTTAATATTAGTTGGTACTGATAATCACCTTTTTAGGCAATTGCGTCCCTTTTAAAATCTGAAGAACATCATTTGTGAGAGAACTTGTTGATCCTTATTCATTTCTATTCATGCTAAGAATGTTTTTCACCATGCAATTTGAAAAGTGCTCCACTTGTTTTAAATCTTTAAGCTCCATGCTCATTGCACCTCTTTTCCTAAAGACATTGATACTGTGTTGATCCACTGCAATACTTTACTTTGGGACGCATTGTATGTTTATGTATGCACATTTATAATGCTTTGCCACAGTACATACCGACTATAGAGTCGGGGCTGTGGGGGATTTTTCCTGGAGAGGTGCTCCACCACAATCCAGCTCTGGCTGTCACGTACCAATGTGTCCGTAAACTTCAGTTTTCTCAGATTGCTCACAGACAGGTGCGTGGGAAGATGCTTTAAGTTGAGTGACTGACCTGAGAACTAAATGAACATATTTTTTTTCCCCTGCTGAATTGTGCATCCAACATAGACACTAACTAGGCTGCTGACTGGCTTCCATAACCCAAATAACACACACAAATATAACACTGAGAAGTTCTAACACTGGCATCACCAATGGACAGTTTTTACCAATGGTCAAGGCTTTCAATGACGGGCGCTGCTACTCCTGTTAACACAAGATCACAAGCCTGTCATGCAGTGAGTTTTCCTAAATATGTGTTCTACATGGTTTCTTAAGCTTATAAAGTAAAAATTCTCTGAGCATTACTTCCTTCTACCACTGCTGCCATCACACAGGTGACTGTGGAGTGAGACATAATAATACATTTGGGGGAGGTGATTTTATCATGTTGCAGCACGAGGTCCTGGTGCCACAAGCACCAGCAAACAGGAGGCAGTACCAAATAAACATTTTTTTTTTTTTTTTTTTTTTTTTTTCATACTCTAATTGTTTACAGATCAAGTTGATCATCTATTCATGATATTTATGTTGAAATGCTGAGTCAGCATTTCAACATATTGTTCTTCCTAAAATTTCTTCTTTTTTTTTTTTTTTTTTTTTTTTTTTTTTTTTTTTTTTCTTCAAATTTGCACAGATTTTCACAGAAAAAAATTGACATATGCCGCATGTTCAGGAGAAGTGCGCTTGTATTTTTCACAGGTTTAACAGTCATTATATTATTAAATATTTTTAAGCAACACCAACTTTTAAAGAACTGCTCTGGACTGACAGCGTATCACGTGACTCATTAGACCGTAGCCCTCCTTCAGACAGACAAAGACTTCAGCAGAATTATTTTGTCATTACTTCGTCAAAACGTCCTTCACAGACATAATTTATGCATCAAAACGTCGACTACCTTCTCCTCTTACACGTGAAATCCGCTTCAAAGTTTAATCTTACACCGTTTTGTCTCAGTGAGCTTCAGCTTTTGCGGTATGGCTCAAAATCTTCCATTTGCACTGATGAAATTTTCCCCTCCGGACAGCTGGGCGCTTCACTTTGAAGACCATTTTTAACTCGCCACTATGTCAACATTTTTTACTGTATGGACATAAACTTACACCCATAGCTGCAGCATGCAGCATGTTCTTGGGATGCTCACATTGCAATCCCTTTTCTGATATCTATCACGGTTTTGGCACAGCGAGCGTTCGTTTACCCGGAAGTACCCAGCTTTTTCCCCTGCTCCGTACATGAAACACTCAGATCCCCCATACTGACTGTGAAAGGTGGAGCTTAGCTTAGCTTAGCTTAGCGCTAGCGGCTTTGGCTCAACACTGAGGAACAGACCCGCAGCTGACGTACAAAGCCTCCGTGAAACCGAGACATTTAGCGGGGGTTTTGGTGAGACATGACGCGGGGATGGTAACAGCTCCGTGCTCGCTATATGCGCATAAAGGTCTATTTCCAGCGCGGCCGCTTCCAAACCTCGTAAATTCACTGTCGTTAAGAAAGCACCAGAAAGGAAGTCACCATGTGAAGTAACCGGAAGTTTCAAAATAAAACACAATGCACAGACTCTTGTACGTAATGTTCAGAGAAAAAATGTGCGCAAATCAGAATGTTGAACAGAAGTCTCCGGGTTTTTCTCAAATGCTTAACTGTAATAGTTTTAAAAGACAAAAATACTTTTGACTGAATTTTTGACATTGAAATGAATTGGACATTTATGCAGTTCTGCTGAACCTGCTACATCTTTCAAGCTTTACAGATTTGGCATACTTACACCTACAGACTCCATTCATGCTTTAACATATGCATTTATTTCTCTCTCATTTTACAGATGCATAATACATACATACATATATATGCATCATTTTATACAGACATACACACATCAACAGAAATATACCCATAATGTAATCTACCTTTTCATTTATGCACATACTCTGATAAATACATGAATAAATAACATCACACAAACATACATGCACAAATGCATATGTACAATAATGACCATAATTATTTATCCACACATATGCAAACATATGTCCACAAAAGTATCAATACTCAATGTCTTTCTTTATAATTCTTATTTTTGAACATTTTTAACTCTTCTGCCTATGTTGTACATTGACATAAATGGGAGATTTATACAGTCCTGCTAAAACTGCTTTAACCTCTGAGCTCTACACATTTGGCATAGTTTCACCTACATACTGCATTTTTGCTTTAACACATTAATTTAACTCTCAGTCATTTTACAGATGCATACATACATATGCATCATTTTATTCAGACATACACACATAAACAGAAATATACCCAAAATGAAAGATACCTTTTCATTTCCATATGCACATACTCTGATATATACATAGATCCCTCATACAAACATACATGCACAAATGCATATATAGACTAATGACCATAATCATTTATTCACACATATGCACACATATGTACATGAACAGAAATGTATCCATACTCTATTTCTTTCTTTAGGATGCTTACTTCAGAACATATTTAAAACTTCTGCTGCTGATTACAGTCTTTGTCATTTTTGGTCTTATCCATTTACCTCTTTTAAAAATTGTAACTCCTTCAGGGTGGGCAAACATATCAGCGGCTTTATGCAATTTTGTTTCGCCTTTATTCATTTTTTGCTTACTTTCACAACTTTTAACATTTTTTTTTTTGCATAGTCCAGTTGTAAGCTTTGTTTTACTGTTTCCAACTTCCAGCTTTAGAAATTTCGTTACACACTTCCAGCATTCAGACTCAGCATTTCAACGCATTTGCTGCGAGGAAATGCAAATTCTCAATTTTTATGTTGAAATGCTGACTCAACATTTTTTTTTGTTGAAATGCTGAGTCAGCATTTCATTATTTTTTATTTATGTTGAAATGCTGAGTCAGCATTTCAACATATTGTTCTTCCTAAAATTTATTCTTCTTTTTCTTTTTCTTCTTCTTATTCCTCAAGATTTTTGCACCTTTCACAGGCTTCAAATTTGCACAGATTTTCACAGAAAAAAAATGACATATGCAGCATGTTCAGGAGAGGTGCGCTTGTATTTTTCACAGGTTTAACAGTTATACTTTTTATAGTAAAAAAATGCTGAAAACTTCCGCAACTTTGAAGCTCCACAGATTGGGCATGCTTCCACCTACAGAATTCATTCATGCTTTAAAAGCTGCACTGACCTCACTGACTACTATTTTTACATATCTTTAGCTTTTTGCTGGCTTCTACAGTGTTTTAAATATGATTTTTTAAGCAACACCAACTTTTGAGGAAATCTGTGTGTTCAGCATGTCATTTGACTTCAGACGGAAGCCCCGAACAGCTGAGTGCTGCAGTTTGAAGCTCGTTTTTAACTCGTCACTGTGTTCACATTTTGAACAGTACAGATATGAGAATTATATTACACGTTTTAGCAGGTTCTTGGGATGCTCACGGTGAAATCCTTTGCCTGATATCTATTCCGGTTTAGACGCAGTGAGCATTCGTTTTCTCAGAAGTACCGAGCGTCATTAGAGTACTCTATGAGACAAACAGGTGAAATACCGTGCTTGTTCCCAGCCTTAAATTTTTAAGATAGAATGTTATCTGAAACAGTTATTTTTTATATATAATGTTATGGGGTAAGGGTTATATTTGTTATATTTTATTTTCTATAAAATATGAATGGCATAAAAATGTAAGAAATCAAAATAAAAACACAATATAATAAAATGTTTAAAAAAATGTTTTTGAGTCTTACTGAAAAAAATGTTTTTCACGTTAATTATTAATGAATTATTTTCACCAAAAACTGCCAATGTTCTAGGTAGGCCAAAAAAGTTTGTATTTTATTAAGATTATCTTGTTTGAATAGAGTGAATAGTGTAATACATGAGTGATACATAAAATATGACAAATACATTAGATTAAATCAGAATGACCACCATACTGTCATTAATGAAACTTGTTTTTAAAACCATCCTCCACAGCAGCAGGACACATTCAGCCATGTTCACTCTTTTCCCTGGAGTGATGCTCCTTTACCTCCAATCTCTGTTGAGAGAAAAATCTTAAATTAAAAATAAAAAATCTTACTTAATCAACTGGAACATGACAATTGTGTTGTTATTGATCTTTATTGTACTTTATCAATTTATTCAAGTAAAGTTTTTCGTTTTATAAAGTCTCTCTTTTATTATTATTTTTACAGTCTAAAACTTACATTATCTGAATGTATTACTTATAAAACAATTAATACATTTACATATATTGAGAATAAAGATTCATCTACCAAACATAACTCTGTGATCCCCTGACACATATTCTACACATTAGCTACAGCTATTCGGGCACGTTTTTTAAACTTTCTTTAAACTGAATATACTTGGAATGTAGTCCATCGTGTTAGTAAAATGTATCTTACTTAATTCTTTATTTTATTGTATATTATCCCATACACAGCAGTCTAATGTAAGTACAGTCAAGATACATGGACGTGGATTAAATTGAAATATAAAGTCTAAATAAGTTTACAAACCACAACTATCAAGCGAGTGATAGTTAACTCTGAGAAAATACATGTGCTAAGTCACTATGTCAAAAAGAAACTCACCGTTTAGTCGTTTTCTCAACTTTCAGAACAATTTTGCTCAATACAGCCTTAAGAAAGTTAGGGGCATCCTCGCTCTCAAGACACAGCAGGACCGCGCTTTGAGAGTGCCTGTGTACAGCTGTGACGTCATCAGAGAGATAGCGACTTTCCTCTGGCTTTTCTGGCCTTTTGAACACTTTTTGACCGATCAAAGGTCCAAGACTTAAAAATATAAAATACAAAGATCAGTGATTGACCGTGTTTACGGCTGGAGATGTCCTGTCAACAGTTTTACAGCCGTCTCTTTTACTATTGCCGCCTATGGGAAAAATGCTTTTTGGGCCCAATGGGGATTTTTCATTGCAATACCACGAGTGGCCACTGGGAAAAATCGGCGTGCTGCTGAGGGGCGGTCTGGTATCCAGTTCTCATAATACATCCATGGTAAAGGTCTGTTTACAGCGCTGCCGCTTCCAAACATCGTAAATTCACTGTCGTTAAGAAGTACCAGACAGGAAGTCACCATGTGGAGTGACCGGAAGTTTCAAAATAATACACAATGCACGGACTCTTGCACTCAATGTTCAGAGAACAAAAATTGCGCAAATCAGAATGTTGAACAGGAGTCTTCTGTTATGTTGAAATGCTGAGTCAGCATTTCAACATATTGTTCTCCCTAACCTCCATTTTGTTTTTCTCATCACTGAGATTTTGCCCCCTTTCACAGGCTTCAAATTTGCACAGATTTTCACAGAAAAAAATTGACATATGCAGCATGTTCATGACAACTGCGCTTGTATTTTTCACAGCTTTAACATTTATACTTTTTACAGTAAAAAATAATTTCTGCATGTATTTTTACATTGAAATCAATGGGACGTTTCCGCAGCTCTGCTGAAAACTTCTGCAACTTTGAAGCTCCACAGCTTGGGCATGCTTCCACCTACAGACTTCATTCGTACTTTAAAAGCTGCACTGACTTCTCAGCCATTTTTACATATCTTCAGCTTTTTGCTGGCTTCTACAGTTTTTTAAATATGAATTTTTAAGCAACACCAACTTTTGAGGAAATCCTTCATGTTAGAGCGCGTCAGACCGAAGACCCGGACAGCCGAGTGAAGCGCGTTTTTAATTCGCCACTGTGTTAACATTTTAAGCAGTACAGACATGAGAATTTTATTAAACGTTTCAGCAGGTTGTTGGGACGCTCACGGTGAAATCCTTTTCCTGATATCTATCCCGATTTAGACACAGCGAGCGTTCGTTTACCCGGAAGTACCAGCGTTATCAGTGCTGAGCTGCTGTGCTCAGGAGAAATAGCCTGCTTTCCATGATTCAGCATATTTAATCCCATGGATAAATAGATAGCGCAGCAGATTGAGGAGCAGAAAACCAGGATTCAATTCCTGGTAGAGGTACTTTTCTTCTCCAGCTAATACAGATCCTTCTTTATAATAGCGTAATCATGCTTGTCTTTACACTCTCAACCTTACTCTACACTGACTGGCCACTTTATTTGGTACATCTCCAAATATCAACACATTTAACCATGTTACAAAACAGTCATTCATTTTCTGCTTTCTTTCACATCTACAAACAGTTTTGATGTACTTTTCACTATCTGCTACAGTTTCTGAGATATGACTGTTGAAGCAGCATCAACTTTTGCACATTTCTTTGAAGTTAGAGCGTGATCACAACGCACACCTGACCTTCAGTAGCTATAATGTTCTGCAAACATTTTTAATGCACATTTCACACATTTTCAGCCATGATTTACTGCTTACAACTATTCATGTCACATTTTCAACTTTCTTTGCATTACTTTTAGCAATTTCATTTCACAGTTTCAGCAGTCACGCTCAGCATTTCACGCATTTCCTTCATGGAAATGCAAATTCTCTCGTTCTTTTTCTTTTTCTTCTTCTTCTTCTTGTTATTCCTCAAGATTTTGGGACCTTTCACAGGCTTCAAATTTGCACAGATTTTCACAGAAAAAAAAATGACATATGCAGCATGTTCAGGAGAAGTGCGCTTGTATTTTTCACAGCTTTAACATTTATACTTTTTACAGTAAAAAATCATTTCTGCATGTATTTTTACATTGAAATCAATGGGACATTTCCACAGCTCTGCTGAAAACTTCTGCAACTTTGAAGCTCCACAGATTGGGCATGCTTCCACCTACAGACTTCATTCATGCTTTAAAAGCTGCACTGACTTCACTGACTACTATTTTTACATATCTTCAGCTTTTTGCTGGCTTCTACGGTTTTTTAAATATGATTTTTTAAGCAACACCAACTTTTGAGGAAAAAAGTGTGTTCAGCATGTCTCGTGACTTCAGACGGAAGCCCCCAACAGCTGAGTGCTGCAGTTTGAAGCTCGTTTTTAACTCGTCACTGTGTTCACATTTTGAACAGTACAGATATGAGAATTATATTACATGTTTTAGCAGGTTCTTGGGATGCTCACGATGAAATCCTTTTCCTGATATCTATTCCGGTTTAGACGCAGCGAGCGTTCGTTTACCCGGAAGTACTGAGCGTCATTAGAGTGCTCTTTGAGACAAACAGGTGAAATACCGTGCTTTTGAGGGTTCAGCAATTTAGCCCTGTGGTTGAAAGATTAGAGCAGCAGACTATGGAGCAAGAGACCCGGGTTCAAATCTAGGCTATGGCAGGTGTACTTTTCTATCTATCTAGTACAGATTCTTCATTACAATAGCGTAATCATGCTTGTCTTTACACTCTCAACCTTACTTTGGATGTATTACACTGACTGGCCACTTTATTAGGTACATCTACAAATATCAACACATTTAACCATCTTACAAAACAGTCATTCATTTTCTGCTTTCTTTCACATCTGCAAACAGTTTTTAGTGCACTTTTCCCTATCTGCTACAATTTCTGAGATATGACTGTTGAAGCAGCATCTACTTTTGCACATTTCTTTGAAGTTAGAGCATGGTCACGTGACCTGTGGACCTGAGCTCCAGTATCTATAATTTTCTGCAAACATTTTTATTTCACATTTCACACATTTGCAGCCCTGATTTACTGCTTACAACTATTCATGTCACATTTTCAACTTTCTTTGCATTACTTTTAGCAATTTCATTTCACAGTTTCAGCAGTCACACTCAGCATTCCAATGCATTTCCTGCATGGAAATGCAAACTCTCTGGTTTATGTTGAAATGCTGAGTCAGCATGTATGGATAACAGCCCTCTATTTTTGTGTGTGTGCCTTTGTATGCATGTGACACACATGCTAAGTCACAATCTTCTCCAAAGTTGTACTGATCAGTGAATGAGCATCAATGTGTTGGAATTTAATTTACGACTCTTTGAAACCCATTGAACTGCTAATCAATCAATCAATCAATCAAAATTTATTTATATAGCACTTTTCATACAAATAAAATGTAGCACAAAGTGCTTTACAAACAGACAAATGAATTAAATGAAGAAATTATAACCCAAACCCACTCCACCCAGCCCCTGAACCCACCCACACAGCAATCCATACACAGTGTTGATAAAAAGCATCATAAATAAAAGACAATAATAAAGTACACTGCTGTACCCAGTACGTACTGAGGAAACGCCATCTTAAAGGTTTAAAAATGAGAAAACACTGGAGGCTAGGTTAAAAGTATAAAATTAAATATAATCATAAAATAAGAAAATGATTATTAAAAATTAAGAATAAAGAATACTTGAAATTAAGTTAAAATATACAATATATATATATATATATATATATATATATATATATATATATATATATATATATACTAAATAAATAAGAAATAAAACAGGAAAACTAGAGAATAAAATGAGGAAAATAGAAAAGATTTAAAAATAAAAAAATAAGACAAGATAATAAAAAGTGTTCTGTAATTAAAATAAATAAAAACACTAAAAGGTAATTCAGGTAAAAGCTCGACTAAAAAGGTAGGTTTTGAGTTTGTTTGGGGGCCATAGTAGTAAAAAGATGCCTCACCATAAGTTTTTGTTTTAACTTTGGGAACTGTTAACAGAGAACTTCCTGAAGACCTGAGGGCTCTAATGGGCTCATACGGTAAAAGCAAATCTGATAAATATGAAGGACTAAGACCATTAAGAGCTTTAAAAACCAGTAAAAGAATTTTAAAATCTATCCTAAAAGTAACGGGTAGCCAATGCAGAGACCTTAAAACCGGTGTAATATGGGCTCTCTTTCTGGTCCCCGTCAGCATCCTTGCAGCTGAGTTCTGCAGGAGCTGAAGAGGGTAGATTTTTTTGTGTGGAAGACCAGAAAGAAGAGCATTACAATAATCTATTCTACAGGTGATAAAAGCATGGATTAATGTCTCTGCATTGGCTTGAGAGAGAAACTGTCGCACACGGGCTATGTTCTTTAAATGATAAAAAGCTATTTTGGTGATCTCCCGGATATGTGGCTCAAAACTGAGCTCTGAGTCGAATAAAACCCCTAAATTTTTAGCCTGCCCACACGGATTAAAAGATGATGCTTGTAGTTTGCTGACTAGTTTCTCTCTCTTAACCCCTGAACCAATGACTAAAACCTGAGTTTTGTCCTGGTTGAGTTGTAAAAAGTTCTCTGCCATCCATAATTTAATATCTAAAATACAATTTAAAAGGGCATCGAGTGGCCCTGTGTCATCAGGAGACACGGCAACATAAAGTTGTGTGTCGTCAGCATAGCTGTGGAAATTGATGCCGTGTCTCCTGATGACATCACCTAAAGGAAGCATGTAAATATTAAAAAGAGTAGGGCCTAAAATTGAACCTTGGGGAACACCACACGCAATGTCATAGCATTTTGATGAGTGATCCCCAAGATTCACATGAAACTTTCTATTGCTAAGATAAGATTTAAACCAGTTAAAAACAGTGCCAGAGATGCCGATAAAATCATGAAGTCTATTTAAAAGAATTTTATGGTCGACTGTATCAAATGCAGCGCTCAAATCCAATAAAACTAAAACAGAAGGTAATTTATTGTCCATGTTGGACCTGAGGTCATTAACTATTTTGACCAGGGCAGTCTCTGTACTGTGATTTTTCCTAAAACCTGACTGATAAACTTCATGAATGTTTCTAAAACTAATAAAATCATTTAACTGGTTTAAAACAATCTTTTCTAAAATTTTACTTAAAAATGGCAAATTGGATACAGGTCTAAAATTATCAGCTACTGCTGTATCCAAATTGCTCTTCTTCAGGAGAGGTTTTATGATAGAGGTTTTAAAAGCAGAGGGAAATATGCCTGTCTGAAGTGAATAATTTAAAATTGTAAGAAAATCCTGTTCAAAAAAGTCATAAAAGGTTTTAAAAAGAGATGCTGGGATGGGGTCTAAAAGGCAGGTAGTTACCTTGAGTTGTTTAAAAACCTTTTCAAGCATCTCATTGTCAACCAGGACAAAACTTTCCAGTGTTTCCTCACTTAAAAACAAAGCTTCCGAAGTGTTAAAATTTAAAGGCTGAGAAGATAAAAGGTTTGATCTGATAAGATCTATTTTACTGCTGAAGTGGTCTGCAAAGTCATCACATGACAAGTCTGAGCTCTGAGTTTGTTTAAAATCTGGGTTGATTAGTTGGTCTATTGTTTTAAAAAGGACTTTGGGATTGTTTTGATTGTTATGAATTAACGTTGAAAAATGTTTTCTTCTTTCCTGTTTGATGGCTGTGTTGTAGGTTTTCAGATGATATTTAAACATGTTATAGTTAATTTGAATTTTGTTTTTGCGCCACTTGCGCTCTGCTTTCCTACAGTTTCTTTTGAGGTTGTTAGTGTATTCATTTTTCCAGGGTGGTTTTGATTTTGTTGATAACTTTTTATTTTTATTGGTGCCACAATGTCCAGAGCTGACCTTAGTTTACTGTTAAAATTTTCAACAATAAAATCACAGGAAGAAGGTAAAACATCTGAGGGGGTATCAGTTAAAATGTCAATAAAATTTGCAGCCACTTCAGCAGTCAGATAGCGCCTCCTGATAGTACGCACTGGGATGTCTTGTTTATCGGAATCATTGACAGTAAAACACACACAGAGATGGTCATACAGGCCCACGTCCATAACAGAGGTCACAGATGCCGATAGGCCATAAGTGATAATTAAATCTAAGACATGACCTCTGTTATGGGTGGGCTGTGTTACATGTTGGATAAAATTCATACAGTTAAGAAGATTCAAAAATTCAGTGCTAAAAGAATCTGATTGATTGTCAATGTGCAAATTAAAATCACCTAAAATAAGAACTCTGTCGTACTTCGAATGAATAAAAGAGAGCAGTTCTGAAAATTCCTTGATAAAAGAGGCGCAACGTTTGGGTGGTCTGTAGATGGTCAGGCATAGAATTGGAGGACTGCTAAAAACAAAGGAATGGTGCTCAAAAGAGCCATACTCATCAAATAAAATCTCTTTAAAATCATTTTGTGCTAAAAGAATTGTAGCTGTCCCCCTCCTTTTTTCCCTTGCCTAAAAGAATAAGAAAATTGGTAATTGGGGGGAGAAGCTTCAAGCAGGATTGCAGGTGCATTTGAATTTAGCCAGGTTTCTGTTAAAAACATAAAATCAATATTATTATCTAAAATCAGTTCGTTGATAAGAAAGGTCTTGTTTAAAAGAGATCTAACGTTTAAAAGGGCCATATTGAGTGTATGTGGAGTTTTGGGGGCATCAGGTGGGCATGTGTGTGAGTTTTATGGATTTAAGGTTAAGCATATTTGCGCCTGAGGATGGATGTGAATGGTAGTGCTCTCTGGATGTAATGATGACAGAGATTGGTTTGTTTTGACAGTCAGGGGGTCCAAGTCCAGTAGGATATATTTTGCTGATAAAAGAAGAACTAAAATGATATGGACTGGGACCTGGGGGACATCAGTCTCTGCAGTCTCTTCGGTCAGTGAATGTGGGCTCATGGCAGTGAGATGGGGCTGACGAGCGCGCATGCTGGATGCCGTATGCCAGGTTGGCTGAAAACAAACGGCACCCAGAGCTGTTTAGATGAAGCCCGTCAGCCCCGAAAAGATTTCTCCTTTGCCAGAAGGCATCAAAATTGTTTATAAAGCCCATTTTGAAGGAGCCACAGACTGAGGACAACCAGGTGTTCAGACTTAATAGCCTGCTGAAACGACCCACGCCCCGGTCACAGGTGGGGGTGGGGCCAGAAATGAAAACGCGCAGATGGCACTGATTGACTACTCTGAACAGGTGGAGGAAATCTTGTTTGAGACGTTCAGACTGCTGCTTGGGAATGTCATTTGTACCTACATGGATGATGATCTTGGTGACCTGTGGATATGATTTCCTGATGTCGGGGATTTTCTTTGTGATGTCCATAACAGTGGCACCCGGGAAAGAGAGCGTGACCGCCCCCCTCATGCACACGTTTCTTATTATGGAGTCTCCGATGATGAGGGTTGATGGTGGAGCCGTTCGAGGTGGAGGCGAGCATGTGGCCGTTTTCGCGGTGGGGGCCGTGTTATTAACGGACCCTAAAAGGCTCTTCTCCTCGCGCTGTACCGGGCGGGCTAAGTTGGAGTTGGAGTGGGAGGCAACTGGGAGTGGTGGGAACTCCTGTTCGTCCCCCAAGTTGTACCTGCATTCCAGGTGAGGAGAGAGAATCCAGGCCGGTGAGGAGGACGATCCCTCCCGCGTTGCCTCTGGGTGAGGGAGCCCA
This sequence comes from Scarus forsteni, assembly GCA_036419115.1. Lineage (NCBI taxonomy): Eukaryota > Metazoa > Chordata > Actinopteri > Labriformes > Labridae > Scarus > Scarus forsteni. The sequence continues at coordinate 38,632,641 of JAZDUH010000098.1, forward strand.
CCGGAGTGTCTGTTGATGGCCTCCCTGAGCAGCCGGCGGCGATGGGAGGCCGGCCTCTCCCGCAGTTTGCTCCGCTGTTCCTCCGTAGACTGCACTGCCCTCCGGTTGGCGGGTGCAGAGGAGACATCGGCAGGAGTGTCAGATGGCGATGACACCGCCGGAGATGGAGTGGGATCGACAGCGGGAGGTGGAGGCAGGACACTGGCAAGTGTAGATTCCGCAGCGGAGGTGGTGACAGCGGTGGCCGGTGGCGTAGAGGCAGCGGCAGCGCCAACTGAGTCCGAGTGTGTAGACCCAGGAGGGCAGCCTGCAGTGTCGGTGTTTAAACCAGCTTCCCTCGGATCTCTCCGGCCGTCATCCTGCAGCACCGTATAGTGATTGCTGAGGAGGAGCCGGGGAGAGTATGATTGTTTCCCTGCTTTTGTGTCCACGAACCGCGACCTCCGCCCAGGATTCCCGGGCATTAGGCGTTGAGCAGGAGGACGGACGTGGGCGCACAGGATCCCACAGCAAGGTATCCGAGATTTCGCCGTGGATAGCCAGTAGCCTCTTGGACTCAGATGCAGCCATGTCGATGTAGCTTGAGAGCATGGAGTCCTTCCTCTGTAGCTCATCGGAAAGCCTGCGGATGTCCTCTCTCAGGTTAGTCACCTCTCTTTTTGTACGAGAAAGTGTAACACAGCCTTCACAGTGAGCAGTCCTCATGTGTGAGATGGACGCCATGCCGTTGCTAGGGTAAACAACCCAGCGCGGCAGAAGCCAGTGAAACTCCTTGGCGATTAAAAGTGTAAGAAACTGATCAATGATTAAAGAAAGTTAAAATCCCGAGTCTTTGGCAGTTAAAATTCAAAAACACTTGAGATAAAAACCCAGGGACACTTAAAAACAACCCAAAAATAGATTTTAAAGCAGCGTCGTTCTCACACAGCAAAATCCGCGCTAATGCACTGTTGTGAAACATGCAGTATGCTAAAGTCTCTTATTTATAGACTATAAGCATCTATTGCCAAAGGGATCACCTGGCAGTTTTTTGCTGAAGGCAAAGAAGTTTCAAGAACACAAAAACAAAATAAACTCTGAACTTTACAAGGTATAGTAATAAAAACATTGTGTAAATATGACTGCTAGTGTCTTCAACACTGCAAATCTTTTGCTTGTGAAGCATGTGAATGTGTATTTTACTTTGAAATAAACTTTGCACCTAGGGATGCACTACATTATCTGCCATTCTTGTGCCAAATTCACTTCATGTATGGCTTTTATTTCAGCAAATACACCAATAAGAGAGGGGCCAGACAAAGGCTGCATCTCAAAGCTCCAAAGTTTCATCCTCGCTTCCTCCACTTGCGTCGTTCACTTGCGACTTAGTCCCGCCCACCAGAGATGCATGCCAAAGATGCGAGGAAATGAACAGGGGACAGAGGAAACGAGTAGATTCATTTGAAGAGAAATGAGGCGTCTTCTCCTCTGGAGCATCCCATGAAGCGATGTCTTTTAGTGATGAAGGCATCACTGGATATGCCGGTCCCGAGCGCATGGGAGAAACTGAGTTAAGGAAAGTAATGTAAACTCCAGGGCAATCGATTGTGGTGGATTCATATTGATTTTTACATCAATTTAACATGAATATGTTCATGAATGAAAAATTGAACAGTCACATCTTCCCAGGCCCAGAATGATGGGAATTTTAAATTGATATATTGCAACCACTTTGTGTTCATAAATCATGTTTTTATGAGCAGAAAGTGGCCTATGAGCACTTAACCCCCCTCTCTGCACCTTTATATAGAAAAAATGTAAAGGCCCGATATAACAATGTACAATTCACCACTTTCTCTCCTTATTCTCGCTTGGTTGGATCAGAAACTACAAAAGTGATAAAGCATGCTTTTTGTTAATGCATTATAATCTGCCTGACCCTAGGGTCTATCTACAGTATGTGTCAATGAGCATCTCTGTCACCTACTGACTTTTTTAATGTGCTATTGTCCATGTTTGCTGTTTGTAAATGTATGTATAGTCTGGGTAGACTGCAAAAACTGAATTTCTCTTTGGGATAAATAAAGTTGTCTATTCTAATCTAAAATGTATTTTCCTTAACAGACTTGCCTACTGTAGCAGCCTTACAGTTACAGACATAAACACAAACAACACAGATAAATCATGACAGACAACAGATGGAAAACCTGAAAGAACTGCTCCATGATAGTGTTCAATATTTTCTGTGATATCAATATGACCAGCTTAGAATTATTTTAGATGATGAGTCAAATATTTCTTTGCACACACACTTAAAAATGTTGGGTTAAAAACAACCCAATATGGGTTATTCTTTAACCCAACACTGGTTAAATATTGGACAGAACACATGCTGGGTTATTTTGACCCAACAAGTTGGGTTGGTTTCCTTTAACCAACAGTTGGGTTATTTGAACAACCCAGTTGGATTGTTCAAATAACCCAACGTTACCCACAAGAAGCTATAGCTAACGTTAACTACAAATGACTAAGAGCTCACAATCACTGCTTCACACGCTCATGTAAATGGTAAATGGACTTGAGCTTAAATAAAGCCTTTTCTAGTCTTTGACTACTCAAAGCTGCTTCACACCGCCGGACACACCTACCCATTCACACCCATTCACTCTCACATTCATTCACTGATGGTTTTGAGTTTCTATGTTAGTTGTCCATCAGTACTCTAACACGTTCACGCCCTTTCATGCCCATTTACAAGCCACTGACACAGCAGTGGGAGCAACTTGTGTCGCCCGGAGCTGGGCTTGAACCTGCAACCTCCCGATCACTGACCGAGCGCACTATCCAACTGCGCCACCAACGCCCATGTCATGTTGAATTCGGATAGCCAACATACACGGTTACTACAGTGAGCTTTATATACATTTTATTAATATAAATTAAACATTGTGGTGAAAGAATAGTGCACACGTAGCAAACCTTGCTTGTATAGAGCTCAGTCTCTCAGGGTGTCTCTCAGTATGCGACACTGCTAGATGGCAGTACTGCACGTAGAAGCCGGCGAAGAGAATCGCGGGCTTCTTCATCTCTTTCCCCAGAACTTCTTGCGGAATTTGGTTGGGCCATAATGAGACTTGCCCATCCACCGTCCTGACTGCAGGCGGCTGAGGGGGGGGGGTGTCGAATGAGTGGGGCTTGAACCTGCAACCTCCCAATCACTGACCAAGCGCACTATCCAACTGCGCCACAGATGCCCGTGTGGCTACCTGGGGGTAGTTTTTGGTCAAGCATGTGCGAGCGTCAACCCAACATGTTGGGTAGTCTGAAATAACCCAACACAATATAATGAAAATTACAACCCAACAGCTAATAACTCAACTGCCAACTACAATAACCCACTAATCTGGGTATTTAGATTACCCAATTTAATGAAAACAGCCCAATTAAACTAACCAACAGTCTCAACCCAGCTGTTGGGTTGAAAAAATAACCCTACAATTTTTTGTGTGCAGTGAAGAAAACCAAACAACAGAGAAATAAGAGACACTACACTGTAAAACCTAACTGCACATCTTAATAAACAAAGTAAGTGAAAATAACTTAAGTGGGTCTAACTCAAAAATAAATAAATGAATAAATAACTCAGTAGATTTGAGTATCCATATTTGTTTTTCATTGTTTAAGTATAATTTAAACATTTGAAGTTTGTTTAGTCAACTTATTTTATTTCGGTGGATTTCTTGAACTCATTTAATCTAACTACAAGAGCGGTCCCTGCTGACCTGAGTAGGAAACCCTGCTGCATTTGAGACACGAGGTGCCCGGTCCAGCAGAAGACATTTTTACTCTGCTTTGAAAGAGAGGACGAGAACAGGCAATTATTTTCTGAATGACGACTTGATTTAAATATAAGGTAAGAATTTTTTTCATTGCATGCTCTGTTTTACTGTCTTTTCAATTACTGTGGCTTAAGGTACCTGCTCAAATTTAAAGAAACAGTCGTTAGCTGTGAGTTCTTTAACATGTTGGCTAACATCACACTGAAGCATTTGTTGGCTAATTTTATGGAAACGAACTCATGTTTGCTGAATAGCTGACAATATATTGAAATCGGCAATCTGAAAATATAATGTTTGAATATAAATGGTGCTCCATCATTATAAGACCCCAGGAGTAAGTTAGCAGCCTCTAAAACATTTTCAATTAAATGTTAATGTCAAAAATGAACTGTTAACCGCAGTCAACCTCGGGGTTATATGTGCTACCACAAAACTTGTCCATGCTGTAAATAATTTTTACTCAAAATGTTATGGTGATGGAGACAGGCAGGGGAAGGCCTGGGGTGCTGTAGTCTCTGTGTGCCATCTAACTTCTCAAAAGCGGACATTGCACTCTGATTAAAGCTTAACAAAGACGCACGTCTGTTACACGAGGTGAATCAGTTGCTCTTTACAGCATCTTTTCTTTGCAAGTAATTAAAGGGCCCATATTATGCAAAAAACACTTTATTAAGTCTTTTGGTGAAATTTTGGGGTCTGTGGCTTTCCCCCCAGCCCAAAAAATGTGATATTTAGTGACAGATCCTGTGCTTTGTAGTGCTTGTGAATGTAAAATCCCGCCCCCTGATGAGGCATTTTTTCATTTGGGTTGTGCCAACGTCACAGTTCACTTTTTTGACCAATCAGGAACGAGTCTGATCTATTGACGGACACCCCCCCCCCTCCCCCCCCCCCGCCAGTGTTGCCAACTTTTCAGACCCTTCAGCAACTTTTTTTCAAAAAAGCGACTAGCGACAAATCTAGCAACTTTTTCTGGTGTTAGTGGAGAGTTTTCTGGTGTTTTGGAGACTGACGTGAACGTATCATTCTGCAGTTACTGTCCTCAACGAGCAACGGGCACTCGCTGCCGTTAGCCCCTCCCCCGTCCCAAAGCACTCACAGGCGGTGACGTTTCACAGCCTCGTGCAGCAGTCCCAGCTGCAGGCAGAGCAGAGAGGAGACCCTCACCCCTCCGAGTCCAGATTGCAAATGAAATGGGCATGCGCAAAGCCACTTTTGGCTTGCAGAGCGGGATCTCTCTATCGCTGCAAGCATTTCACTCACTGCCAAAGTGTGTCTTTTTTTGGTCATTTTGCCGGTCCCAAGCCCGGATAAAGGTGGAGGGTTGGTTGTAGAGCTAGCAATTCCACCCCACATAACAATCATGTGATTAAATTTGCTATTATAACATTGAACAATACAGGACAAAACGAGCATTAAAATCATTTAATGCTGTAAATGTTGAAGTTATTTTGTTTATTTGTAGTTCTAGACATAAAAATGAGTAAAGCGATCCGCACACCAAAAAATAGCTCCCAAAATTATTTATTAGAAAGTGACGTTTCGAGCAGAACCGCTCTTCCTCAGACTTTACACAGTGATCAGTGAGAAGCCAATTAAATAGAAGCAGGTACACGTGACTCAACTCAGCTGAAATTCATTGATAATCAACAATAAACAAAATACAAAAACAACAAAATACCCTCTCTGAATGAAGGAAAATTGTTTTAAGCTGTTGCATCATCTCGTGTATTTACATTTACACAAATCATGAATATATAAACTCATATACAGATGTGTCACAATAAATCAAACTACATTCAAAAACAACCAGTGTATATAAATGTTGTGCCTAAATAAATATAATGCACATACACCTACTCATATACAAAACCCACATGCACGTATACACATGTATCCTTAAACATACCTACAAAGCCATATTTAAACAGAAATTTGACTCCACTTGCAAACCTAAAGACAAACAACATAGGTAATATTATAAAGTATATAAATACATAATCCCCAGTAATCACTGTATATAGCTACATATGACATGTTATGTAGTATGCAACATAATAAAACAAAATTAATAAAGTGTTGGAGTTCATATTTCATTTAATATCTTAGTGTGGATTAAAGACATGCGTCACTAAGGGATAAGAATAGATCACATGGTGCAACAAGGGTGAAATAATATCTTGAGCCCTATGTACATTATATACACAAAAGTTGCTATGTAGAAAATCATTTAGTTATCTGATGATATACATCTCAAGCACACGATAAAAGAAATGTGTGCAAAGAAATGTATATCTGCAGATGAAATACATTTCTTAATAGTAAGTATTCCCAAACGAGGGTTCAGGCTGAGAGGCCATCATGTAATACTATCTAAAAAGTAGCTGTTTTCTACTAAGCATTAAGGAAACATATCAAAACCACCTTATCTAACCTAGGAGGGACATGACATGTAGGAAAAGCTGAAGAGGCAAATATATGTAACTCTGCAGATCTGTTGTACAAAAATTTTTCTTTTTCAAATGTATTGTCTAGGATAATGTAAAATTCACCAAAAATATGTAGAACAATAAATGTACTTATAAGGGAAAATTACATAGATAATGAGAAAGATATCTATTGAACGAATGTACATTGATCTGAATACATGACATTTACATACAGAAATAACATTGTGTATATAGTAGTCCTTTAAGGTAATATGGAACTGTATATGTATGCAAAAATAAATCTGACAACACAAAGGTCTTAAATCTGGATCTACAGAAAAGGTCTAATATCAAAGTCCTCGTTAAGACCTTTAGGGGCCAAGGTATTTAGTGTGTGGATCCAGTATAATTCCCTTTTAAGTAGCAGTGAATTTATGTCACCCCCTCGACGCAGAGGTTTTATAGTCTCTATTCCGATGTATTTGAGGGTTGAGACATTGTGATTGGCTGCTGAAAAGTGGACAGCTACAGAGCTAGTTGTGACATTGTTTCTGATGGCACTGCGATGTTCCGCAATGCGGGTCTTGAGAGAACGAGTGGTCTTGCCAATATAGGCCAGTCCACATGGACATTTTATCATATAAATGACATTTGTTGTAGAACAGGAGATAGTGCCTTTAATGTTGTATTTCCTACCGGTATGTGGATGGTTAAACAGTTTAGTTTTATGTGTAAAGTGGCATTGTTGACAATGACCACATGGATAGTTTCCAGAAGGTACTGTACTCAAGAAATGTGTGGGTGTTGAAGGTGGAAGGTCAGCTCTAACCAACATATTACGAAGATTGGGAGGTCTTTTATAGACCATCTGAGGAGGATTTTTTAGGCAGTGTTTAAGTGCAGGATCAGTTTCTATAATGTGCCAATGTTTTTTAATAGCTGTTTCAATTTCCTTAGCAATAGGTGAGTACTGGATAGCACATACCAATCTTTGTTCTCCCTTTTTAGGTCTAGTGCTGTACAAACAATCTGATTGGGACATGTTAGAAAAACGTAAAGATGCATTCTTGATCCAACTGTCCTTGTATCCCCTCTTTTTAAATCTGTCCGTAAGGTCTTTAGATTGGGTCCTAAAATCCTCGTCGGAGCTGCAAATCCGTCTGATTCTGTTGAATTGAGAGATAGGCAAACTTTTTTTGAGAGAAACTGGGTGATAAGAATCACCATGCAGAAGAGAATTTCTGTCTGTAGGTTTACGATAAAGGTCTGTTTTCAAATGATAGTCCTCTTTGATTATCCAAATATCCAAGAAGTTCATTTTTGAGGTATCTGAAGACATGGTGAATTGTAAATGTTTATTTTTGGAATTAATGAAATGATAAAAGTCCTGTAGTGAATCCACTGATCCAGACCAGATAAAGAAAATGTCATCCAAATACCTTTTCCAACCTGATATCAAGTGCATGAAAGGATTCATCTGGGGGTTATGGATAACCTCTCTTTCAAAAAGTCCCACATATAAAGAAGCCAGGCTAGGAGACATCTTGGATCCCATCGCCACTCCGGAGACCTGATGGAAAAAGGTGTTGCCATATAGGAAGAAATTGGACATTAAAACAAGGCTTAATAAGTCCAATATACATTGTGTACTCGTATTGTATTCCTGTCTTTCCTCTAAAAAAGCAACGGGCAGCTGAAAGACCACCGTCAAAAGGAACATTAGTGTAAAGTGCCTCAATGTCCATTGTGACCAATACATGTGAGTCCTCAATATGGTCAATCGATTTGATCCATTTAATAAAGTCTATGGAGTCTTTAGTGTATGAAGGGAGTGCTGTGACCAGAGGTTGAAGGTGGTAGTCTACAAAAGCTGAGATTTTCTCAGTCATAGAGCCGATTGCTGCGATAATGGGTCGTCCTGGGGGAACATCGGCGTATTGTTTATGGATTTTGGGTAAAATGTAAAAAGCTGGTGTAATTGGGAAATCCACAGACATGAATGTATATTCAGATTTTGTTATTTCACCTGTATCTAAAAGAGATTTTAATGTATGATGAACATGATTTTTTTGCCTCCGAAATTGGATTGTAGTTTAATTGTCTATAGAATTTTGTATTAGAAAGTTGTCTCCTTATCTCTTGGTCATACATCTCCCTGTCCATTATAACAATGGCCCCCCCTTTGTCCGCACTCTGAATAACCAGAGATTTATCCTGTTTTAATGTCTTAAGTTCACAGTATTGCTCCTTGGATAGATTATTAATCACTTTGTATTCCCTCTGTTTTTTTATTATCGTGGAGACATCTCTATCAACCAAACGACAGTAAGTGTCCAGGGAAGGATTTCTACCTTTAGGTGGTATAAAAGTAGATCTGCCTCTAAAGAAAGTTGGTGGCAGGTGGTGAGGTAGAAGGGCGTGTCCTGCTCCTGGGGCCATCTCCGGTTGCAGTCACGGGGTTCTGGGAAGAAGTTGTATTAGGCAACCTATTAGTGTTGTTATCCCGGCCTCGGTAGAACTCTTTAAGTCTCAAAGTACGAAAAAACTTTTGTAAGTCTATTGTTGTGTTAAAGTCATTACATTTGGTGGTAGGTACAAAAGAGAGGCCCTTGTTTAATGCGGACATGCAAGAGTCTGATATGGGCTTACTTGATAAGTTGATGACATTTAGGTCTTGTTCGTTCTCCTGGTCCAGTATCTCTCTCGTTGAGGTGCGCTTGTTGCCGCGTCTGCATTTTCTCTTCTTCGTCCTCGCGGTCTGTTGTCGCCGCCTAAAAAACTATTGGAGCCGGTAGGATTGAAACTCGATGAGTCCGAATCGATAGAGGAGGAGCTCTGTGTAGCCGAGAGTGGACGGTGGCCACTGCCTCTGGGACCGTGTGCACCGTGGTGTGTTCTTGCTCGCCTCTGCATCATCGAGAGTTCCGTATCCGGTCGACCAGTCGGAGGGAGACGCCATGTGTAAACAGCGCCCCTCTGGTAGTCTATCATGTCCCTCTCAAACTTTTTCTTTTTATAAGTTATTTCTTTTTCCAGTTCTTTTTTCCGTTTCTCACATTCTGCGAGGATTTGTGTGAGGGTATCCTGGTTAGGAACATTTTCTGACAGGAGTCTTTCTTGGCTGGTGATTTCTTCTCTTACTGAGTTAAGTTGAGAAGACACCTCCTGTATGGTCAGCGCCATCAGATCGAATGAACATTTATTCAGGATTTCACACCAACGATCACAGAAACTCACATTGTCTTTACCCAGGATGGGGATTTTTGTGATCCGTAGTCCCTGCGGGATCTTCTTAGCTCTCAGATAGTCACTGAGCGTGACTGCATGTAGGAAGAGGCGTGTTTCTCTCTCCTGTAGTTTTTTTAAGGCGGCACTCTGGGATCCACTGTTGAACTCCAAAACAGTGTCATTAAAAAGAGAGTCTGTAAACAAAATGCGAGTGTAATCCTCTTCAGTGAACTCAAACGTCTTGGATGTTTGTAGTGTCATGATTGTCGGCAGGTAGGTAAGAGCTGCAGGTGATGGTGGTTAAGGGGTCCTTAAGCGTGGGGAGTCAAGAGGTGGAGTGCTGCGCCCAAGAATCAAAAGTTGATAAAGAATAAAAAGATTGGCACGCACATCCTACGTAGGGTGCTGGATCCAAACGATTCCAGACATAAAAATGAGTAAAGCGATCCGCACACCAAAAAATAGCTCCCAAAATTATTTATTAGAAAGTGACGTTTCGAGCAGAACCGCTCTTCCTCAGACTTTACACAGTGATCAGTGAGAAGCCAATTAAATAGAAGCAGGTACACGTGACTCAACTCAGCTGAAATTCATTGATAATCAACAATAAACAAAATACAAAAACAACAAAATACCCTCTCTGAATGAAGGAAAATTGTTTTAAGCTGTTGCATCATCTCGTGTATTTACATTTACACAAATCATGAATATATAAATTCATATACAGATGTATCACAATAAATCAACCTACATTCAAAAACAACCAGTGTATATAAATGTTGTGCCTAAAAAAAATATAATGCACATACACCTACTGATATAAAAACAAAACCCACATGCACGTATACACATGTATCCTTAAACATACCTACAAAGCCATATTTAAACAGAAATTTGACTCCACTTGCAAACCTAAAGACAAACAACATAGGTAATATTATAAAGTATATAAATACATAATCCCCAGTAATCACTGTATATACCTACATATGACATGTTAAGTAGTATGCAACATAATAAAACAAAATTAATAAAGTGTTGGAGTTCATATTTCATTTAATATCTTAGTGTGGATTAAAGACATGCGTCACTAAGGGATAAGAATAGATCACATGGTGCAACAAGGGTGAAATAATATCTTGAGCCCTATGTACATTATATACACAAAAGTTGCTATGTAGAAAATCATGTAGTTATCAACGTCACAGTTCACTTTTTTGACCAATCAGGAACGAGTCTGATCTATTGACAGACACCCGCACCCCCCCCCGCCAGTGTTGCCAACTTTTCAGACCCTTCAGCAACTTTTTTTCAAAAAAGCGACTAGCGACAAATCTAGCAACTTTTTCTGGTGTTAGTGGAGAGTTTTCTGGTGTTTTGGAGACTGACGTGAACGTATCATTCTGCAGTTACTGTCCTCAACGAGCAACGGGCACTCGCTGCCGTGAGCCCCTCCCCCGTCCCAAAGCACTCACAGGCGGTGACGTTTCACAGCCTCGTGCAGCAGTCCCAGCTGCAGGCAGAGCAGAGAGGAGACCCTCACCCCTCCGAGTCCAGATTGCAAATGAAATGGGCATGCGCAAAGCCACTTTTGGCTTGCAGAGCGGGATCTCTCTATCGCTGCAAGCATTTCACTCACTGCCAAAGTGTGTCTTTTTTTGGTCATTTTGCTTTTGGTCATTTTCTGTCCACTGAAAACGGCGCTGAGACCCACTTAGGGGCCCCCACCCACAGGTTGAGAACCGCTGCAGTAGTAGATTGTATCTGGAGCTTGATCCTTCAGAGATTGTTTTTATATAATGGTCAATACGTGAGACAGGATACCTCAGGATAGATTTATCATTTAGAAAACAGTGAGTGAGTGAAACAGAGGGTCAGAGCTGGACGGATGAAGAACGTTGAGTTTTGATTAATTAAAAGCTGACGCATGAGCTCTCAAGACACTGTTTGAATTATGAAGTCACACGAAGTGACTGATTATCATCCTCTGTCCCAGCGATGCACGTCTGCCTGCGTCTTGACGCACAAGGAAGAGTGTGCGCGAAAAAACGGCGAGTGATTCGGGAGGGATTTAGGTCAAATGTTCACATGGACATGGGCTGCACTGTAAAATTACCTTACAGACAGACAACAGCGGTAACAGCCACACTTTAAATGGAAGATATCAGACCTGTAGTCCACAGGGCGGATCACGGCTGCATCAGACAGTGGAGAATGCGCCCTTTTGCGCGTAATGGGGCCCCTGCGGCGGCGCTGCTCCCTCCGTCTCCCGTCTCCTGTCCATAAAAACACGGTACGGAGAGACAGAGCCGTTAGCTGAAAAAAGTATAGATCCACACCGAGGAGGGTGAAGAGACCCAGGCAACTGAAAAATCATTCCCGGACCCCCAAACTTTCCCCCACACACACTCACACATGTGAACTCGCTCCCTCTACAACATGGGATATAAAAGTTAACGGTAAAAGAAATATGGACATCAAGCACACAACGACGCGCGTGCTCTATCCGAGTAGTCTTGAAAATATTGCTGCTGTCTCAGAAATGGCAAAATGCCGCCGTCTGGGCGCAGTTTGGAGCCCCGATTTAAACTGCAGTTGACAGTAAATTAAATACTCTCACGGGCCACCGTGGTAATCTGACATGAGGAATATGAGGAAAGGATTGATAAGGACCTGTAGCCTAACCTTACATATATTTTTTGCTGAGTCAAGCTAAGCTACATCGTCAAAGTTTAGCTAACACTTGGCTACGTTTGAAAAAATCGATTTGGTCTGAATTAACTAAAAACCGATAAGATCACATGAGAACACACACTATGACAATATTCACATTAACACTGAACTTTAAGATAGATCATAACAGTTAAAAGTTTAAACTCACCTCGGTAAAATGCCGTCTTCTGTCTGAAGAAGTAACCGTTACTCTGCGTATGGGGCTGGGCATGTGATGAGGCTCAAGTGCGTAGGGATACAGTAAGTGGCACCTCTTCAGCAGAAAAATAGTTCCAAGCACGTCGAGCTCGGTCAAAGTCAATAAACTTTACATTTTTGGCTTACAAATAAATACTTAATAAATACATAAATGAAAGCATTTAATGTTGTTCCTGATATACAGGGTCAGATATGTCATTTAAAGCTTTGAGTCGTTTTTATTTTAATTCAGTTTTTAATGTATTTTTTTAATCTTCTTTCTTTAATATTTTTGGTAGGCAGCCAGCCATATTTTAATAGCACCTTTAAATTGTGAACTGTTAATTGTGGACCCTGATATACCTTTATAACATCATAAAAAACATTACATATAACATTATAAAAAAATAATTCATTAAACATTTTCCACCTATTAAAAATTGTAGACTTTTCTTGTTAAGAACACAAAGTAATATTTGTTCATGAGTTTTTATGTAATCATGTGCAGACACAATCCAAATATTGGATTTTTTATGCATTCTGTGCAGAGGCTATAAATGAAGAGTCTCTCTGAATTACAAATCGCTTTTTTTTTTTTTTTTTTTTTTAAGAAAAAAAGGCGCCAAAGCATGAGAATTTACTTTGGGCTGCCCGCACAAAACCAGCATGGGCCCAAAGGTGCAAAAGTTGCTCTGGACCCTGATGGGCTGGCCCACACTGGGCCAACGTGGACTTTCTGTGGGCATTCCACTATTGTGGGCTGCTTGTATAGAGCCCCCAGTAAGCCCAGAGCTTTGGGCTTTGCATGGGCAAAACAGCACTGGGCCTGTGTGGGTTAGGTATAGGCTGGCCCTAGCCCACAGTGCCCACAGAAAGCCTGCATGGGGCCCACTGGGGCATGCTTGCAGGGGGCACTGAGGCAATGTAATCAATAAATTATCTCAGAAGGTATCCAAACTCATTTTGTGTCTAAACTGTGGATGAGGGAAACTATCAGACTTTGTTCCTCTGTGTGTTACAGCAGATCATGTAAATATTGATAACAACAGGGAGTGTATATAACGTGTGACGCTAACGCTGCAGATGTCGTTATCACCAAACTAATTGACTTCTGTGAGGTTAAACGCTCAGAAATGCCCACAGAATGCTGTCATACGAGCTGTGTGACTGGGGATAAGTTACAATTACTAACACGTCAGTGATTTACGAAAAACGGAGGGAGGCAATTAAGATGTCTGATTTAATTATCCTCCCGTTTTATTTACTAACAATATATAGGCATAGACATTTTATAATGCATCACATAATGTGACATTTGTAAGTAAAAACCCATTAACCCCTGAAAAGCTTGTTGTATCTTATTTGAGGCATACTTTTGATACATGTGTCTAATCAAAATTATCAAAGAATATTACAAAAAAAAAACCCAAATGAATACAGTCAGATAAATGATAAATATAAAAGTCCTCAGCTGAATTATCAGTTGCCAGAAATACCTAATGTATCTATTGAGTAACAATAACTATTTGTAACATCTCATGTAATTTATTTAGATTTTAGTACAATGTGAAATAAACATTTTGTCTAAAAAAAGGTAAAAATGCATGGCTCTAATTTGTGTTTTCATACACTAACAGGTTAAACATTTTTCTTTCTTGTGTCTATGCTGGTCGACTTCAGGCAGCATCTTCTGATGGTGAACCGCTGGTTACAGTCAGCTTCTCAAAATCCAAGGAGGAAGGATGTACAGCAAAGCCAGTGACAGCAGAGCCAGCTTTCCGTAAGTTAAACAATTCTTTATTAAAATCAACACATTTAAAAACATTGGCAAATAGGCATAGCATGGAAAGGAAAAGATAAAGGAAACTGGAATAAAAATGTTATCAAAATGGAATTGAGAATATATAATCAATAAGGATATTGTGACAATAAAAGACTATGAAAAAAAATTACAACACTGCAGTGAGGTGTTTTGGTTCATTTCTTGTAAACATATATTTTTGTGTCTTGTATTTCAGATCATGCAGATGCACTGTTGGACCTTGTCTTTGAGAAGGTTTTCCAGGACCCTGCTCCACACCTGAAGGAGCTGCAGAAAATACCAGACCATATGCTCCTTTTCCAAATACCAGGAAGCGCTGAACCCCTCATACTGGTCTTCTGCATCAGGAAACTCTGCAGTACAACACAGGCAGCATCAGCTCACAAAGGCTCTGTAGGCCAGGCATCTGTAAGGGCTGGACATGATAAGATTATGTCAGAAATGAAAATTACTGTCATAGGTGTTTTTATGTATATATTCATATTATTATCAATATGGCTATGGCTTGTGTTTAAAAATTCCTTTTCTTTTCTTATGTCTTTTTTACCTCCTTTATGTAAAAATGTCTAGTTTTTATATGTCAAAATGTCTTTCACAATAAAAGGTCTACATGAACTGTTTTGTGTGTTTTCAGTTTTCCATATGTTACATGTAATGTTAATAAGTAACTAACAAGAAAGGAAAAAAATGAGATGGAGGAAACAGTTCTTTTAATCTTAACTATTTTTGTTCAACAGTCATGGAAGCATTTATATTAAAATACTTATGCATCACTCCTCTTAGATGTAAAGGCTCATAGTCTGCTCTATAAATATAGAATGCATGTTGTAGTGAAAAACACACTCAGAGTCAGAGTCCAGGATGGTTGGACTGGGAGTTCCTGCAGTTTTCCTCTGACCTACTTAATTAGAACAGGTAAGTCAGTGGCATAGCACAGGAAAGATTATGTACTAAATTGTTTTTTAGCACTGATTTTTCACAATATCTTTGGTGTCTCCATGCAACAGACATTTTCAGGCCGTAGGAAGTTTCACACAATTGCCACAGGAGCACCTATGTAGGAGAAGAGTCTAAACAGGATGTTCAGGAAAATTTTTATATAAAGGAAATGTTCTGTTATTGTATAAGAATATACACAGAGCTGTCATAACATACAATAATGCAAGTGTAGAGGTTTTTAAGACATGTACTGTGTGGCATATAGAAAAGAAAATAACCTTTTAAAATAAGGTCCACAGAAAACTGTTGGCTGCTCACAGTTACAGCTAATAAACATTCTCAGTTACTGTTACTGTCACTAAAGGCTATGGCTCTATTAAATGCTGTATTCTGATGGGTCAGTCACATTACTAATGTTATTTCTGTAAAACAGACTGAAGAGCCCAGACATTATTTACACATCACAACAACAGAGAAGACCCCTCTCTCTGTCTTATTTCACTATCAGTAGCAACGGCCCGTTCAGTGTTACTTAGAAGTGAAAGTTATTTCACATCGGGGTTTTAGTGAATTCACGTCTCTGCAGTAACCCGCTCACTCTACATTAGCTCTTACTAGACTCTATTTAACGCCAGTCTAAGCACTGCACTTCTACTAACAGACATGCTAACATCGACAACAACAGGGGGAGGGGGAGCGGAACGGCAGAAAAACTTTAATTCGTCAACATAATAGCATTGAAGAAACAAACTTTATATACAGACCACTGAGAAACATCCCGGTTTATCCTTGGTCCTCGACTCTCTCCTGGTTCCTCTTATTTTTGGGTTCTGACTCGGTTAAAGCATTCAGTGCTGCGGTCCTCATGTAGCAACACAGACGCTAACCGGAGCTCTGTTGCTGCGTTCCATTTACCTCGGAACTGGGAGCTGGGAAATGGGAGTTAAGTCATCTCCGACTTATCTGCATTCCAGCTGAAGTCGGAAAAAAAAACGTGCCGATCGACCAGGCTATTGTTAGCCGTTGTTAGCACGCCCTGTGTTGTTGTTCACAAACTTCACATGAAGAATGTGATTATCACTATGGCAGCATTTTTGTAAATATAAGTCTAACAATACTATGTATACAGCTGATCTAGAGCAACACACACTTGTCAGAAGTGCAAATAAATTGATTATTAGAGGAGCTACATACCTGTTCACACCAGGGGCTGCCATCTTTGATCGTCAACTCGGGGGTGGTGAGGTCTCCCCGAGTTCCGAGTAGGATATTTTATTGTTTTATTGAGTTTTTAGATCAAAGCATGCTACTAAGGCTTCATGGAGACATCAAAGATCAATATTACACTGCAGAAAAAGAGCATAATATGAGATCTTTAAGACGACAAGCATACTTTTGAAGTTATGAATTATAATGTCTTTGATTTGAGGCCTTTTTCAATCAGTGTTCCAGGAAATTCCCCTCAAGGAAATTATTACAATATTGTAGAAAAACATAGAAAGTGCAGTTGTCTTCACATTTTGCATTTGACCCTGAGAAGGAAAATTTTTGAAATCTCTGGCTTGGAGAATCATTCTCTTTATGCTTTGAGCTTAATTGGACTAACCTGACAAGCCAGATGGACAGCACCATATATCTGCCACAGAAATATTTCACTAGTCCATCTGGGTAGGAGCCCTTGAAATTTGTTTTCATGGGCAGAACGTTCAAAAAACACAAGCTTGTGATTGGACAATTGTTTGGCTCGTCACATTCATCACAGACCAATCTACATCAAGCAGGGTTGCCTCCTATAATGTAGCATACATAGCGGCTAATGTAGCAGCTAATAGCTAACAACAGTTAACAACAGTTCATGAACGTTAGCTGTAGCAGCTAACTTAGCCACTAACAGCCAACAACAGCTAATGGCTGTGTTCGAAATGGCATACTACCCGTACTACTCATACTAACCCCGCCCCCATATTGAGTATGCAGTGCGTTCACACTGTACAGTATGTGAATTTTGTGTATGCGAGAAATGCCCAGATGTATACTCAATCGGCTCAGACTTCTGAGTACGTAGCGGAGCTTGCTTCACGTACTGCTTCTGCCCCACATTGCAATGCGCACCTCTGACGTGGGAAGACTAAATACAAAATGGAGACAGATCACCATGGATACACAGGTGTTTGTGTAAATTTTTTTCATCTTCTGCCGCTCGGTTGGTGTCATGCAGCTGTTGATAATGAAAACACTCACAATAACTTGGAAATGTGAAGGGGGGGCTGCTGCTGCCCGGTGTTTACGGTACGTAGACAGAAACACCCACCGAGCGGACGCTTCGGTCTCCGAAAACGGAGAGACAAATTAAAAACAGTCGCTATTTCAAACAACTGGGCTCATAATTGTGATGTAAATACTCACTTTCTCGCTAGAAAATATGTTATTACTGAATGAATTAGTAGTTTTTCCGGAATGCAGTTGTTTTCTGTTGCTTGTGGTCGGACTATTTGAATTTTCCCGGTGGTGCTTCCCGGCCGGCATGAAATGCATTCTGGTGTATTGAGTATGCATCCGTGTGTAAACGCTTGGTCAGCCGCTGCATACTCAGATCATCTTTGAGTAGTCAGTATGCAGTATACTGACTGAGTAGGTAAGTAGATAGTAGGCAGTACGCCATTTCGAACACACCCAATGACAGCTGTTAGTCACTAACTTAGCTGCTAACAGCTAACGACCTTTTACTATCGTCTTACACTAAATTGTACCACACAGATGATTCATTTAACACTTGTATGTGACATTAGCCTCGTCAAATCCCTACAATTAAACTTCCTAGGAGGGCAGATTTCACCAAGTATCACTGAGTCCCCATCCATATGTGAAACATGACAGTACATATTAGGAAAAACAAATATTTTATTTTGTTGACCCTGAGCACCTGTGTAGACCCAATATTTTTCCATACAAAGAATCTGCAGTGGTCGATAAGGAAATTAATAAAGAAATGGTTTGATATTCTAGAGCAATCATGGCACTGCCCTACTGAAAAAAGTCAGAGAAACCATTAGGCATATTCTATTGGTTTCTAATGGTTCCTGATGGTTTTGTAATGGTTTCTAATGGTTTCTAATGGCTAGTTGTGCTTTCCTAATGGTTCAGTTTGTTTTTCTAATGGGATTCTATTATCTCCGACACAAATCTACAGGACTTTCACTCATAGTTCCTACAGGAGTCTAATGGTTCCTACGGGAGTCTAATGGTTCCTACTGGCATTTCTATACCAGTCTAATGGTTTCTTACGGGAGTCTAATGGTTCCTACTGGCATTTCTGTACCAGTCTAATGGTCACTATACAGTGGTCTGGTGGTCACTACAGGGTGTAGTGGTCTCTAATGGTTCCTAATGTGATGGAGAAACCCAGATGTTATAGCCTTCTTTAGCAATCACATCTGTGTGATTTCTAGTGGGTCCTTGTGTAGGCTAGTATGTTCACTCTTAAAACTGCTGGGTTATTTTTCCAACCCATATTCTGGGTAGCCCTAATTTTGTGCAGATTGGGTCTTTTTTACCCAAGATTGGGTTAATTATTTTGCCCCAGCAGACTGGGTCAACGATTTCGAGGGCTAAAGGGATTAGAAGGATTGCCATTTTGGACATTATTATGTTGATCTATTCAAATATGTATCATTTGTCAATTAATTTTACTCGTCTTTGATTTAACAATATCAGCTGACAATCACTGACAGTCAGTAAAGTCAACAATGTTAACTACCATACACTTTCCCTGAGTGCATTGGCAAAATCGTTGCCAGGTCCACATATTATAAGTGACTTTGGACTTCATTTTTGGAAGGTTTGCTTGTAAACATTGAAAGCTGTGGGTTGTATTTTTGGACTTATTCCAAATGTGCTGTTGCTATTTCTTTGTCTTAATTGTGCACCCTCACCCAGGAAGTATTTGTTCTAATATGCACTCTACTCCTAATGTGACTATTTTGTCCCATTCCAACACAAATGTAAATTTTAATGGAAAACAGGAGCACAAATGACGTTTCTAACAAAAATAAATCCTTATAACCAGAATGAAACTGATTTCTGATGTAGCTATTACAGTTTTTAAGATAACAAAGCTGCAGAGGATGAACATATAACTTGGCCTGACTATGTCTATTTGCTTACAAAAATCAAGTAGACAGACTGTTTATTTATAGAGTAACAGTAGCCCCTCCTTTCACTTCTGTTTAAAAAAAAAGGATGTTAAATTAGGAGTCAATTGAGAAAAAATATCATTGTAAAAATCAAATTTAATGTAGATTAAAATCAAAACACACTTTATGTAAATTAATCTTATCAAAACGTAAGATACATTGAAATAAAATAGACCCAGTCGGAGCCTACGTCATCAACAAGCTGCGTGCACATCATGGCAACGGAAGTACCGCTTCCTATCATTTACCCAGCATTGTTCGCGCCACTCGGAGTAGCAAAACCAAAGGCTAACGCTAAACTGTCGGCATCATAATGTCAGGTTGTTGTGTTTTTGGTTGTACGAACCGAAATACTCAAGAGGGACTTAAAGGGCCTCTTTCACAATACATGTAATTTTGCCCACAGCCCAATTTTTTGTTTATTGTGTGGTATTTGTAGTACACCCAGAGACTCCCAAGAATATACCTTTAGAAAATCCAAAAGTCATCCAGGGCCTGTACTATGACCTATTTTATGATCATTGCCATAGGTGTGAGCCAGGGTGCACACTTTACCCCAAAACTTACTCAAACACAAATAATAAATCATCAAATTGGGTCAAATCACCTTCACTGAAGTCTGGTGCATCTTTTGAAATCAAATGTAAAGCTAAGTATTACAATTGAAAGAAGTTATTGAATTTTAACTGGAAAAAAATAGTTTTTTTTATGATTTTTTCAACAAATTCAATTCTTTAGAGATGTGTCTGACCAACTTACAGTTGCTGTACACCGAAAATACTTACAAATTATTTGGCCACATTTATATTCTCAAAGTGGGAAAAAAATCATCAAATTCTGAGACCGGTAAAGTTGTTCAATTAACAGGTTGAACTCTTGGTTTCTTGGTTTCTGGGGATGCGTTGCACAATAAATTCCTCCTCTGACCACACCACAAAATCACAGTACATAACATTACACACAAACATGTGAAGCTGTGTCTGATAGTAGTATGGGTGTGATTGTTTTAAAGTGTCAGATTGGTTCAACAAAACTGTTTGTCTTGTGTACATCCATGAAAGTTGTGGCGATATTTGTATGGACACTTTATTTCCACCACACCTTTGCCACAGCAGGTGCAGCTTGATATGCCATCTGGTGATGAGCCAAGGTGTGGCTCAGAATGTAACACTGCTAAGCCACAGGGCCTTACACAGAAGTCTGAATGACTTTTGGCCATAAAAACTGTGTAAGCTTGGCGTGCAGTTTCCTCCATGTTTTGTCCCCACACAACAGATGGAACAGTTAATGTGTTTGTGCTGTATTGCATTATATTCCCCAGATATGTTTTACTGATGTTGTCAGTTGTGGCTGCATGATAAAATTGGGTGCTTGTGATCCGACCAGCCCTGTGGATGTGCCACTCTCTTGACTTTGACTGTTGCTGAGTAACAGTTTCAAGTTTTTCACACTGATAAAGCTGAAGTTTAGTTTTTAGTCTGTGAAATGTTTCCTTGCTTCAATCCTGTAATTCCTGAGGTGAAAGGTCTCTGTATGCTGGATTAAATAAAGCAGTCAGGGGCTCAGGTAAGTCTGGATGCTCTTCTTCATCACTGTCAGATGATGCAGTGTCTGTATCACTGTTCTCCAGACTTGTCAGTATGGCAGCATCTGGTGCCACAACCTGCAGTTCCAGGATGTCCTCATCTGTCAGCACTGATAGTAAAGAAACAAAAAGATAGTTACTTGGTTGCAATATGTCCACATTTTAACAAATGAGGAGAACATTTAAAAGTAGGGTTCCAGACTGCCCCTAAATGGGATATATTTTGTCCCTAAATTTTGAGACTGTATGAGAACACTGATGAAATGCTGAACTGTGCTCCTGGCTAGTCTAGAGCCCTAAAAGTTGCACTGTAATAAATATGAATCATCTCTAGCCTCTGAACTAATACATGCCTCTGGGTGTCTTGGTGTTCTTCTGAGCTGTTTCTGAAGCTGCTGGAAACTTCCTGGCTAGAGTCTTTGGCTTGTGGAAGCTTATATCACTCAGTGGAGCTGGCTTGACTTCTTTTCTACTCTGTTTCCACATGCACACACCTGATGTAACTGCCTCTTTCTCCGTCCTTCCCACTCTAACACAGAGCTCTGTTTTGAATAGTATCGCAGCTGCATGGCTACAGCAGGATCCAAGACTGTAATGTAAAAAGACATTTTTTAAAAAAACAGTCTTCTCTGGTACATATGATTTAATGTTAAAACCAGGGCTTGAGTAGCTAAGGGCAAAAATTGGGAAGATGCGCAAAATATACTTACCCAGCCATACAAGTGCAGTTTGCTGTGTGTATATAGTTCTCCACTTTGTTGATGATCACCCACGCCTCATACATGGTAGTCTTCTGCCCTTGCCTTTGGCCGGGCAGGATTTCAGACATCAAAACACAAAACTCCTCGTCAATGTCCTTGTGTTTCACCTCCTGTACATGTCCACAAATCGCGTAATCATAGGCGTCCAAAGATTTGTATGCTCGCAGCTTCTTTCTTGTGTACACGCTCGGTTTTTCAATTAAATATAAGTAAATATCAGGCCACTGAATATTGGGCCACTTAGTAACATCATAGTCCCATTTGGTAAGTGTACAGGGATCTGGGAGCCTCTTGCCATTTGTTAAAGTGAGCTTTTTAAAGTATTTTTCGCGATCTTTTATCGATAATGCACCCGCATAGGTTGACAAGCCACTGCGACCCACCATACTTCCGTTGCCAGGATGCGCACGCAGCCCACTTTGTTTACTAACAGTAAATGGGTCTATACCCAGGGGCCTGTTGCACGAAAGTAGGATAAGGGATTAAGCCGGGACATCTTGTTTATCCTGGATCAATTAATCCATGATCTGGTTGCACAAAAGCCGGATAGGGAGAAGTGGGATATGTTTTGATATATGTTACCATGGAGAATTATTCTTTAGCTCTAGCCTGCTCCAGACCAGGCTAAGTTCCAGGATTTATTTAATCTCATCTCTTTTCTCAGTCAGCAGTCTCCACAAACTGAAAACAATTTTTATTCCACTGCCGACCACACATCGTTATCACATTAAACAAGACCCACAGTCATTATTTGGACATTTGTGATCATTAATGCAGTGATTTTAGATGAAATTATGATTTTACATGATTTTGCAATCATTAGATAGGTTATCTGTAGAATACATAAAATGCACATCTCATATTAGTTAGTATAAAAGTCAAATAGTCACATGGTTTTTAGTGAATAAAGATAAATCGGAGCAGGTAAACCATCAACTCCTTTAAAACTGAAGTTACACAGAGCTCAACATACAAAGCACAGAATCAAAACATATAAACAAAATCAAATTGTAAAATCAGTGGGAAAAAAAAACTCTCAGTATAATTAAATTTAAACTAATGATTACTATTAACTTTTAAAACAGAAAAGTTCACAATCATTCAGATGTTAATGTACAGTTACTGCAGAGTGTAAATGTTGTTTATGTACAGATTTTTTTTTGTGCTAACTAAATGGTCATTTAAAGTATTTGATGTTGATTTTTTAGTTACAATTTATTACAATGTTTATTATTGTTCACCTATTTAAAGGGTTTTAATTTGTGGTAATGGTATTTCTTATTTCAGATTTTTTGTGTTAAGGCTATTTATTTGTTGAGCATGCAAATTTGTTGACTCATTTTCTTTTAAATTAAAGACAATGGCAAAAACAATGCTATTCGATTTCTTCTGTAAGCAGATGAAGAGCTCTTTTCCAAAACGCTATCCATTTTCCATTGAAATACAGTTTGAACAGGGATATATAGCTTTTTGGCATAAAATACTGATAGGGCAGGTAGTACAATCGGTATAGAAAAGAATATCACTGAGTAATATATGTATATATAAATATATATACACATACATATATACATATAAACACACACGCACACACATATATATATTTATATATGTATATGTGTGTGTATATAAATATATATATATATATCTATATCTATATATATATATATATATATCTATATATCTATATATATATAAATATATATATATATATGTATATATATCTATATCTATATCTATCTATATATATATATATATATATATATATATATATATATATATATACATGTATATATATATATATATCAGGCGATTAAAAAAATTAATCTAATTAATTACCTGATTTGTAATTAATTAATCTAATTAATCACATTTTAATCTCATATCTGCTTAAAGTACCCAAATAAAGAATTTGAATTCTAGGATATCACAAAATTGTAGTGGATGATTAATCAAATGAATACACTAAAAAGAGAAGATTGTATATCTATATTTTTATTGGTGATTGAATAAATCAGAAGTCAGGACAACTTGTCCAGAAAATTCTAAGCTCAATCAGGCAACTCAAATTACACTTTAAGTGTGTTTCATAAATCAAATTCAAAATAAGAAAAGGTCGAGGACACCCAGCAAACCAATTAGGCCTGGTGCATTATTAAAGAATGCAGTACAAATATAGATAAATAAATTCAAAAATAAAATAAGACTAAGTCTTAAATATGCCGTTCCTGTTGTCACCTGGGCTTTGTTTGGTTTGACTAGAGACGCATGTGTGAAGTGACACGTGCCACTGCCATGTACGGGTCCTCCAATAATGGCCAGTATCTAAATGTTTGTGTGCTATGATTAATCACGACTAATTTTTTAATGCATTAGTTGTGTTGTAATTAATTAACCTAATTAATGCACTAAAGCGACAGCCCTAATATATATATATATATATATATATATATATATATATATATATATATACATACATATATATACATATATATACATATATATATATGTGTATATGTGTGTATATATATATATATATATATATATATATATATATATATATATATATATATATGGGCTTTCATAGCATTTTGGGAAAGAACTCTTCACATATAAATCACAGATGGAGGGAGGCGTCGTATACTACTAACTACTAACAATTTTACGTTCCCAGAACGTTCTGGGAACGAAAGCTCTAAGTTGCAGTAACGTTTCCAGAAAGTTATATTTCGGTTGCGATTTGGCTGCCCCTTGGTTCCCTATGGAAAGTTTTTTTTACGTTCTCTAAACGTTTGGTGTTGGTTAGATGTTTGGTTCCCTTAACGTTCCCCCAATGTTATAACTTTGTTTGGAACCTTCCCCTAACCTTTGGGGAACATTACTTTTTGGTTGGCTTTTGTTATATAACCCCCACACACACACACACAACCTTTAATTATTATCCTTGTTTTAATGCCCATAATAATAAACTGATTAACTTTACCTAACTGTACATGAGCACAATGTAAGTAATGAATGAGCAGGCAAATGTGATAGGAAACTTTTATTTCAATATGAAATACAAACAACAAAATGAAAAACAATACAATTACAATTTAAAGCAATAAAAAAATAGAAGGGTTTATTATATACAATAAAAAATATGTGCAAAAAATGTCTCGGTTGAGACCAAAAATAAACTAGAAAAGCACTCGGAGAGCGCAGACCTCTGCCAGCGCCACAGTCAGTTCAGTTTATTTCGAAGAAGAAAACAGTTGAAAATAAAAACAGTCAAATCAAGGGTATATAATGCCACAATTGCTCATAAGTACTAAATAAAGCATTTAATATGTCCGAAAAGGAGCAGGAAGAAGCAAAAGCTCTTCATGTCCTGTGCCCACTTACTCTCCCTCTATATTAACCAAAATATGTTCAGTACCCCAAACCCCCTGCACTCTCCCCTCACTCATCCACCCATGCATTCATTCATAGGTGTGGTGAATTACAGGTGTGGAGTACATGCGGACTGGATATTAGAAGTTCCACTTCCAAAACAAATCACATTAATAAGCACATATACCCGTCTGCATTCACGTATTTTACTCATATACATAGACACACACATACAGATATACAAATACACAAACTTGCCTGTGTTATGCATAGTTTAACAGTCATGACAAGAATAAGTCCTCAGCAGTATTTTCATTTTGACCATAAATATTACTCCTACCTTTATTTCATCGAAATATTTTGATTCCTTGACCATGAAAACATACCATTAGCAACTGGATTCATAATGATATCTATTTTAGTTCAGTAGTTATTCACAGATATCACATTTTTCCTAATTGCCGCCAGACGCTGATCCGGATCAACACCAAAATCAAATCAGTTCTTCCTTTTCCCACACTGAACATTTCCTGAAAATTTCATCCATTACTTTTTCAGTTACTTTGTTCACAGACGGACAGACAGACAAATCTCCCGAAAACATAACCTCCTTGGCTGAGGTAAAAAGGGAAAAAAGCACTAATTGGTCACTGGTCCGGGGGGGGGGGGTCTCCTTCTTTGTCAGCTGGCCTAAAAAGATGAAAAAAAGTCTTTGAGCACAAGTTCACAAAAGCATGACCAATCACACTCCCATCCCTAGTTTTCTGATCACCACAGGTTATTTCAAATCATTTCAGTATTTAGAATATTTACCAACAAGATAAATATAAGAAGGATTCCAATTTACCGTCTGTGAGGGATGAACTTGAGCACCTGCCCGATACAATCCTCTATTTGTGCCACCTTCTGGTCGGGAAAGTTATTTCTACAGGCTGCTAGGGTAGAAATAAAAGGAGATGTTAAGTTACACATCATTACCATGTCAGTCTAGCTGAGTAAAAAAGTGATATGAACAAAGTAATAACACTTGCCTGTTATAATTCTGCACAGATTGAGCTGCTGGCAGGCCTCTTCGCTCTCCTTCTCCGCAGACTGTACTGAACCAGTACATCGCCACCCGACGTAGTATATGGTGGATGGCTGACCCAATGTTAGAACCACCTAAGATCCCCAGGAATTCATGCTGAAATAACAAATATACAATTCACACAATGTAGAGAGCCTTTACAATTTTGTTCAGTATCAGTAGGGACATCTAATTACCATTTTGTGCTTCATGTCTGGTTGAGCGAGACTTCGGTCCAGCTCCTCCAGTTCCCTGACTATCCTACATGGAGAAGTCAAGACTTATTCTTGAGGAACAGCGGGTGTAGGTCTGGCTGGCTGGCAGTTGATGATGGAGGTGCTGGCTCATCTGAAAAGGATTTGGATATGAATGTTAGTCAGTTCATTTGTGTTGAGCTTCATAAACATGGCTGTTTGGGAAAAATGAACTTATCTTGTTGCATTACACAATTCTAAAACAACCAATTTTACAGGGCAGATGTGTGACAATACCCCAGCTGCATGGGTTTAGATACGCCGAGGTTAGAAATTGAGCAACAGCCTAAAACACAGCAAATGTTGTTTCGTACAACTAATGACTTTTAAAGCAAAATGTACACCACTAAGCCTTTTGGAGTTAAGAAGGGATTCAATATTAGTACGGACATATAAATACCTTGTCGAGTTGTATCACGTTGTTATACCACAAAGAAACGTTAAGTTACAAAGAACACCGCATTTTCATTCATTGCCTCGCTTCAAAGCAGGCATGTATGCAGTACGGGGCAAGGGCTTGTGGGAAACGGAGTCTCTATCGCGAAACAACTTTCCGAGAGTCTCCACACAGCCATCCATTCTCTTAACACATATTAAGGAACAACATGAAACAAAAACAGTGTGTTCTAGAGTTTCTTGAACTGCAGTCAGACACTCAGTATAAAGGAGGTGATGGTTTATCTTGATACCATACTTGAGACCTCAATGAAACTGCATTACTGATGATGGAGCTGCAATCAACACAGGTTGTCCGGTTAGAACATGAATGATGGCCACAGACACACTCTCTTCAAGTTTCCACTCTTTATTTAAATCCGTTTTTGTTATGCTCTGTTTGTTTGTGTGTGAGTATGTGTGTGTGTGTGTGTGTGGTTTAGTCTTATGGACGCACAGGAAATGCAAAAAACAGAAGAGATATTCCCAAAGCTGTGGAGCTGCTGCTGCTGCTCCAAGGATGACAGAGAGAGTGTCAGGGAACATGTCCAGACTTGCCTCTTCACTCTGAGGAGGAGGGCGTGATTGACAGGGATGTCCGAGGTTATTGAAAGGTGAAGAGGTGGGGTGAGGTAATTTGCATACATGACACCTGACCTATAGCTCCTTGGGTCTGCATGAAACTAGGGAGGGGGAGAGTTGCCCTTTTGAACAGCCGCCCCCAACTTTGTATGGCAAAGTTGAACCAGTTCAGGTTAGTCTGGAGTGTCCTGAAGGAGTGATGGGAGTTTGATGAGTCTGGCCACTAGGCGTGCGTACTTCTTGTCCTTGACCTGTACCTGGGCAGTCCGTACCCTGCCATCGGCACCAGGAATGATTGCCGTAACTTTCCCAACTGGCCATAATGCACGTGGGAGCTGTTGGTCCATGTCCAGAACGACTGTGTCAACAGTCAGATCTTCTCTCTCTTGCTGCCATTTGTGTCAAGTCTGCAGTGCTGGCAGGTAATTTTTGATGAAGTGGATCCAGAACTTATCGGCCAGGGCTTGACACTGTCTCCATCTCCGACGACTGGTGAGCTCGGCATCAGAGTAGATGACTTGGGGTGTTGTTGGGTCCGGCCGCCCCATCAGAAGCATATTTGGGGTGATTGGATCAGGATCTGCGACATCCGATGATGTGTAACCCAGGGGCTTAGAGTTGATGATGCTCTCCACTTCGATGAGTACTGTCCTTAGGACTTCCTCTGTGACAGTCTGAGCTCCCAAGGTGGTGTGTAGAGCAGATTTGATGGAGCGAATCTCACGCTCCCAGGATCCACCAAAGTGTGGGGCATGAGGAGGGTTGAAACGGAAGTGGATCTGCTGGCTGGCGAGTTTTGACTTGAGAGATGGAGATAGTGCGTTGAAAGCTTCTTTAAGTTCAGAGCTTCCTCCTCTGAAGTTTGTCCCTTGGTCAGAGAGCAACTCGAATGGTTTTCCACGTCTGGCTATGAAACGACGGAGTGCCATCAGGAAAGAGTCTGAATCCATACTGGTCAGCAGATCAAGATGCACAGCATGGGTGGTTAGACACTTGAACACAATACCCCATCTCTTTTCATTACGCCGTCCAATCTTAATGAGGTAAGGCCCGAAACAGTCCATACCTGTGGAATAGAATGGCGGGTGATGAAGCCTCAAGCTGGAGGGTGGAAGGTCAGCCATTTTAGGGATTACTGGTTTGCTGCGCCATTTTCTGCATTCGGAGCAGCTGTGCTGATGTTTTCGAACAGCCTCTCTGCCACGAAGAATCCAGAACCGTCTACGTAGTTCAGCGAAGACCCTTTCCGGTCCTGGATGAGCGAGTCGACTGTCAAGATCCTGAATGATGAGTTTTGTGATGTGATGCTTAGGGTCGAGCACGATTGGATGCATCGTGTTTTGACAGAGGTCCTCACATCTACAAAGCCGCCCCCCCACACGGATCAGTTGAGAGTCTTTATCATACTCAGGACACAGGGTGAGTAGTCTGCTGCTTGTAGGAATAGGTTTCTGAGATGACAAGAGCATAAACTCCTCTTCAAAACAGTCTCTCTGTACTTGTCTGATGAGGGCTTCTTCAGCCTGCTTATAGTCTGCTGCTGTCGGATCTGAGGTGGCCGCCGCCCCGTGAAGTGCTCGGGCGGAGGCCTGAAGTAGCTCTTGGTAGTTGTTGAAGGCCTTGGCATCAGGCAGAACGGGATCTGAAGGCACGGTGATATGGCCACAGAAGCTTGATTTCCATAGCTCGACAGGATCTTCAGCTGAAGAGACGTCTGGAGATGCAGGCCAGGATGATTCATCTTGCCACAGGAATGAAGGTCCATGGTTCCAGCGATGGGGACCCAGGAGCTGTGAGAGGGACAGTCCCCGTGTAATGTCATCAGCAGGGTTGTCTCCTGAGTTGACATACCGCCAGATACTACCTTCTGTAAGCTCCTGGATGTCTGCAACTCTGGTACCAACGAAGACCTTGTAGCGGCAGGATTGGGACTGCAGCCAGTTCAGGACTGTGGTTGACTCAGTCCAATGAATGATGCTGGAGATCTTAAGGGTGAGCTCTTTTCTCAGGACAGAAGCAAGCTGAGCTCCAATGTGGGCAGCACAGAGTTCCAGTCTTGGGATGGACTGTTGATGAACTGGAGCGACTCTGGATCTTGCTGCTAGGAAAGCCACTTGGGTGTCACCTTTATCATCCACTGTCAGGAGGTAGGCTACAGCTCCATAAGCCTTTTCTGAGGCATCTGAGAAGACATGAATGCTGTGGGTGCAGGTGTGGAGGTCTGTAGCTGGATGAACATAACATCTTGGAAGAGAGATGGCTGAGAGCTGTTGAAGTTCACTTTCCCAAGTATGCCACAGCTCCAGCAGATCTTCTGGCAGGTGTGGGTCATCCCAATCTCTTTTCTTGCTCCAGAGACGCTGCACCAGCATTTTGGCTCGGGTTGTGTAGGGGATGAGCAGCCCAAGGGGGTCATACTGTTTGGCTAGGACTCGATAGATACTACGCATTGTAGGTTCAGGGTGTTCAGTGTGGCGAAGCTGGTAACTGATGGTGTCTGACTTACAGTTCCACAGCAGCCCAAGAATCCGTTCCAATGGATCAGCTCCATCCAGTGATAGCCAGAGCTCACTACTCTCTGATCTGGAGTCTGGTGGCATGTGACTGATGATGTCTGGAACATTGGTAGCCCACTGGCGTAGTTCAATCCACCTGAGAGGAGTAGCTGATGAAGCTTCTCGACAAGTTGTTCGGCTTCTGACACAGAGGTGAAGCTCTGGAGAAGGTTGTCCACATAGAAGCTGTTTTCAATTGAATGGCGAGTATCTTCACCTGGACTGCTATTCTCCAAGACATGCTTTTGAAGAGCGAACGTGGCACAACATGGACTGCAAGTGGTTCCAAATGGCAGGACCTGCCATTCGTAGACATCTGGTGCTCTGTATCGATCCATATCCCTCCAGAGGAACCGTAGGAAGGGCTTGTCTTCTTTTAGGAGCCGTACCTGATGGAACATCCCTTTGATGTCACTGCTCACTGCAATGTGATGCTCCCTGAATCGCAGCAGCACACCCAGGAGAGAGGCTCCAAGAGTGGGTCCAGGTAGAAGGTGTTCATTCAGGTTTCCACCTTCACCTTCGTTGGTCACTGGCTTGCACTTCAGAGGGAGGGAGTTTCTGGATGTACCCAGCATCCAATAACTTCTTGACTTCCAGGTTGTAAGTGTCTGCCTTTCCAGGCTCTCTGGACAGACGCTTTTCTGTCCCACAAAGATGACCCAGCACTGACTCTTTTGGTGAATGGAGAGAAGGAGTGTTCTCTTTCCATAAGAGGGGGGTAGCATAACGTTGAATGCCATCCACTTCAACTCTAATGGTCTTCTCCTCCAGCATCTTGACTGCTTCAATGTCGTGCTTTGAACGAGTAACGAGCTTCTCATTCCTGTAGGGGAGGACATCCATTTGCCATAGTTTAGTTACATGATTCAAGAGCTCTATGGATGGAGTCACAGTGTTGATGAGTACACACTGGGGCGTTGAAGACTGATGCAGGAGGGCTTTGGCAGGACCCTGAAGTGTCCATCCAAGTCGTGTCTTGAGTGCAGCAGGTCCACCAGGAGGGCCTAAGTGCACTGGCTCGATCGGAGTGAGGAGATGAGGATAGTCTGAACCGATGAGCAGCAATGGTTGTTCTTGGCTGAATGAGTGGAGTGGGAGACCACGGAGGTGACAATAATTTTCCTGCAGGGCTTCAACTGGGTGAGAGTGTTTTGAGAGGCCAAGTTCTGCTGCAGTGAACACATTCTGGATCCGATACCGTTTCTGAGGGTCAATGGCAGAAGAGATTGAGAAGGAGACTGATCTTCCTGGAACCCTTCTGACATCTTGACGGATGGTTCTTAGGGCTAGGTCCTCTGTCTTGCCTTTAAGCTCCAGATTTTGAGCAGCACTGTGAAGGAGAATTGTGCGCTCTGACCCATCGTCCAAAATGGCATATGTCACCATACTCTTTTTGCCATTATAGAGGCACACTTGAACCATTTTAAGCAGCACACGACTACTCCTTAATGAAGGGTCCAAGTAGTATGTTGCTGGCAGTCCGGTCTCTGAAGCTGGAGGTCGTGGATTGACAGATGTCATGTTGACATCATGCAGGACATCCAGATGAGTTTTATTGCATTGTTGACATTTGGCTTTGAGATAGCATTTTGAAGCTAGGTGGTCTCTTCCACATCTCCAGCATCGCTTTCCAGCTTTGATCCAGGATGCCTTCTGCTTTGTAGAGAGTTTCTTCACTTCTTGACACTGGTTGAAGTAATGCTGCACATTGTCACAGAAGGGGCAATATTTCTTTGGTTTCTCTGTTTTGATGTCGTGAGACCGTACTACTGCCTGATGGTCTGTCTTCTTTGTAGGAGGTTCATAACCAAGCAGGACTGTAGTGGAGCGTCCTGTTGACTTCTGCTGAGCTGCAGAACCTCTCTGGCGGTGTGGTCGCTCTTGCTGTACTGACCGGGATGGATGGGTCTGTACATCATCCTCTTGTATGCGAACTTCATACCCGAGCCACTTGGAAAAGTCGAGCAAAGTTGGGATGGGTGTGTGAAGAGGATGAATGAAGCGCTTAAACTGAGATCTCAGGTCATGGGGTAGCTTACCCAATAAACGTGTGACTTGTGATCCACACTCCAGTTCTGTCCTCCCTTGTTTTCCCAGCTGATCCAGCATCCCAACAAGGGCTCTGACTTTCAGTGCAAACAAGCAGAATCCTCTACTGTCTCCACTTCTGATAGCAGGCTCAGCAAGGACCTCTGTGATGCGCTGGAGAGCTAGCTTGTGAGGCTGGCCATACATCTCAGTCAGGGATGCCATGGTCTTACTGTAAGGCTCTGTGCTACTGCTGTAGGAGTCAGCAATAAGGAGAGCATCTTCTAGCTTGAGATGGTCGACAAGAATCTGAAACTTGAAGCGTTCAGTAGCATGTTCAGGCAGGATGTTGTTGAGTGCTATCTTCAAGCGGGCAAACTGGCGGGGGTTGTCATCTGTGAAGTTGGGAATATGAGGTGTAGGTCCACGATATGTTAACTCTTGACCAGGTGGAGATCGAGACTGATGGTAGCTTCTCCATCCCCTTGTATCAGAAGGCAGTCGTTGAGGAGGAGGAGGGTGTGCCCTTGCTTCTGCTGGTCCACGGTTGTAGACTGATGACCTATGTGAACCAGATTCATACTCTGGCTTCATGTTCATGTTGCGGAGGCGTTCAGTCAGCTCTGCCGTGATTGAAGGTTGCGAATGTGGTTGCTGCCGCCGTGGCCTCTGCAACGTTGACTCATAAACTGCAGTATGAGCTTGTGGAATGTAAGTCACAGACGGAGGTGGCGGAGGAAAGGCATCAGCTGTCTGGTGTGCATACGGTAAAGGAGATGACTCAGGCCAGGGCAGGTCTCGCAGGTCATCCTGAGGATCGTGTAAGGGCTCTCTTCTAGGACTTGGAAGTGATCTGAAGGCAGAGGCAGGAGTCTGTATGAATGAAGAATCTTCATCTTCGAATCTAAGATGCTGCCTTCTGTAGGAGTCATCAAGGCGTGAGACTGGAGGTTGAGAAACAGCTGATGACTGAGGCTGAAGCATACTAATAATGGATTGCATTTGTCTCCTCAGCTGGTCATTGTCTTCCTTCATTTCTCGCAGCGCTGACATGACTTGACTCTGAGATCCTCTTGAAAAGGGAGTGCTCCTGGCTGAATCCTGATAGTTGTGGTCTTCATCAATGCGATCTCCCTCGAAGGAGTGGACAGAGTGTGTCTGTGACTGAGGAGGTGTCTGCGACTGAGGTGAGCTCAACAGATAGTCCTCAAGATAACTTGGTGGATGAATGTTGCGACGAGGGCGGGAATTGCCATCAGAGGATGCCATCATGAACTGTGAAAACTGCAACTCATCCGGCTCGAAGGACCATGTAAAGGAGGTGCTGGTTTATCTTGATACCATACTTGAGACCTCAATGAAACTGCATTACCGATGATGGAGCTGCAATCAACACAGGTTGTCCGGTTAGAACATGAATGATGGCCACAGACACACTCTCTTCAAGTTTCCACTCTTTATTTAAATCCGTTTTTGATATGCTCTGTTTGTTTGTGTGTGTGAGTATGTGTGTGTGTGTGTGTGTGGTTTAGTCTTATGGACGCACAGGAAATGCAAAAAACAGAAGTGATATTCCCAAAGCTGTGGAGCTGCTGCTGCTGCTCCAAGGATGACAGAGAGAGTGACAGGGAACATGTCCAGACTTGCCTCTTCACTCTGAGGAGGGGGGCGTGATTGACAGGGATGTCCGAGGTTACTGAAAGGTGAAGAGGTGGGGTGAGGTAATTTGCATACATGTAACCTGACACCAGACCTATAGCTCCTTGGCTCTGCATGAAACTAGGGAGGGGGAGAGTTGCCCTTTTGAACACTCAGCATTTCAATTTTCAGCCACCGAAGAAAGTAATCTTACCTTTTCGTTCGCGTGGCTCCGATGTTTGCCAAGCAAAACTTCCGGATAGTGTCCGCTTCTCCAAATCTTCCAGCCAATGAGGAGCGTCCATGATGCGTCATACAGTATGACGTCATGTATGCCAGCCAATCAGTATTTTGGTCGGTCAATTCAAGCTAGACAAAGGAATTCAAGGAAAAGTTTGTTTCTCTGTCCGAGTTTTCATGTTTTACATTAAATTCTGCCGTGCAAGTACTCTTATCATGTTTAAAAACTTCTTCGAAAAGAAATACACTTACTGTATTGATGCTCTACATGGGCAGAGGCAGAAACACATGAACACAAAACGCAACGCATCCGTTTGCTCCGTTTGCTCCAGTCATCTCCCTCTTCTTCACTGGAGACTTTTGGCGTTAGTCAAACCAGCTGTAACTCACAATAGCGCCACCTATTGTACTGGAGTGTGGTTCTGGTAAATAAAGCCTAAATAAATAAAACATAACCAACCCAGGTGAAATATGAGGCAAGATGGTTCTTTTAAAGGTTGCCTGAGTAAGACTTAAATTTTAAAGTAAAGATGTGTGTAGCTTCAGAAACTGGAAATATCAGTTTCTAAAGCCACACTCATTAGGGTCACACTTGTGTATAAATATCTGGAATTTCCCATCTAGTATTGAATAGCACTCCCAACAGCTTCCAATTGTTACCTACATGAGCAGTTTGCATAGTTTGCATGCAAATTAGCAGCCTAAGTGTAAAATATCAAAGAAAAAGGAGCCTCATTATCACACATGATGACCACACAAACAAGCTTGTTTTTGTGGAGCACAGCTGTGTTGACAGCTGCTTTGTCTTTGTGAGCTAACCAAAAAACAACCAAAAGAAAACCAACCCAAAGTTGTGTAAAGGTTACAGTGCAACCACACCACAACGTTTCGGTTGGTTGGTTCCTGTAACGTTTATGGAACGTTAGGCTTTGATAAGTTTCAGTGTAACCAATGGGGAACGTTCTCCTAACGTTAGATCTTGGTTTGGTTCTAACTAACCTATAGAGAACCAAAGGCTAACGTCCTCTTTACGTTCTGTGTTACTAGTCAACTAGGGCTCTAAATGAGATTTTAAAATCTCATTTAGAGCCCAACGTTAGATGGAGAGGGTCTACGTGCAATCGCAAACTCGTGCACACTTGCACACATATAATCCAACAGCAGCATGCAGCATAAGGAGTATATATGGATGTTTCAATTTCAGTTTCACGTGCAATTCAACAAATTTATAATTAGGGCACAACTTTGATGTCGGAGACGTTAATGTAACGTAACTATTTGAATCGATATTGTGACGTTTCATCGGAGTATGGATTGTATATCAGTGCACTATTTGTTTTAAACATCCAGGCAGCTTCCTGTCATTGTATCGCTGTGGCGGTGTTTTCTCTTTTTTAATTCGGCCTTTTACCTCCTAATATGAGTCCACGAGGACTTCCTGCTTCGACGGAAACAGGCACGCCGCTCTTGTTGTCATGGTGAATCCGTGATTCTGTGATCGATCGCGGGGTCTGTTCAAGTAGTCGTGTGCGCGCACTGATCCAGGATGGGTTAAACCTGGCTTGAAGAATCCGTGTGCTCTCATCCTCGCTTGGTCTTTTGTGCAACCAAATAAGCCTGAACCCCCTTGTTTGGGATTCGATGAGCCAGGCTTAATCATTTAGCCCGGATGTCTGAATCCTACTTTCGTGCAACAGGCCCCAGAGGTCGCTTGTTTTGGCCTTGTTTTCACCGGCCTGCTTATTCAGTTGAAAATCTGGCAACACAGATTTTTACACCACACACGCACGGACGTTGACGTCGAGAAGGGTCTGTCTGCGGCCCGCAAGACGGAGGCGTGTCATGTAGTGGGCGTGTCGCGTAATGACGTAATGACTACACGACACGCCCACTAGCTAAGCCGGAAATCACGGAAAACCATGCGAGACACTGTTAAAAGTTTATAAAAAGGAAGAAGTCGAAAAATAAGAGGGAAAAGAACGTTTTGGTCTGTGGTTTTTCTTACACAAATAAAACCTAACGTCACCCATCTGCTAACCCTTAACCTAACCATCACTCTTTTAGTGCCTAAATGTAAGTTCCCCCTTTTAATGTTATAAGTTACACAAATAAAACCTAACATCACCCATCTGCTAACCCTTAACCTAACCATCACTTTTTTAGTGCCTAAATCTAAGTTTCCCCTTTTAATGTTATAATAACTTACACAAATAAAACCTAACGTCACCCATCTGCTAACCCTTAACCTAACCATCACTCTTTTAGTGCCTAAATCTAAGTTTCCCCTTGAATATAAATATACATACATATATATATATATACATATATGTATGTATGTATCAGTGGCGATTGCTCTAAGACTGCAAGGGAAGCTCAGCTTCCCCTAAAATGTCCCCCAAAAAAGTGGTGATATGTACTGCTGTGTGTACATTTCATTGACTAAATATGCGCTAGAATACCTTCATCTTTTGTTCAGAATCAGCTACTTATCACAGGTAACTGGCGCGACTTCCTTCTCATTCATCACCGTAGCTTCTCAGCGCTTTAACACAGTCGGACGCTGAGCATCTTCAGACTTCAGCGGTTAAATATAGAGTGGGTTGTTCCACTGTGGAAACTGGACGGTCATTGGATAAACGCTGGGCTTTGTCCCGCCCATCGGACGCTCAGCGTCTCTGGGAGTCTATGAGGCAGTGGGCTGGCCTGGACGCTTGGCTTCTGCATGATGATTGGATGATCTGTCTGAGGCCGAATCCTTTTTTGATTGACAGTGAAATGAGCCAATCAGCAATCTTGAAGGCTCACCCTTCACCGGGGTATCTTCTAAGTTTTACATTCAGTTGTTCTGGACTGATTCAGAGGATTTATCGGTCACCAGCGACTTTATCTTTCTTAAAAACGACTAGCGTTGTGTTTGAAGATTCTCTCCTGCCACCTTTTCTTTTCACCAACGAGCAGCTGTGGCTGGGGAGCTTCTCTCCCTCTCACTCACACTCACAGCCTGTCAAACAGTAGTCTCACCCCCAATTTCCACCGCACGCGAAAGTGCTGCGCTGCGCCACGGAGCGGAGCGCCGCGATCTTGCTCCGAATCTCAAAACCCACTGGAAGCGGCGCGCTGCGGTGCGCCGCGGAGCTCAATCCGGAGGGGGAGGGCTGATCCCCCGAGAGCCACGGCTCTCATGAGAATAGCGATGTCACACGCTCATAAAACATGTTATAGACTGAGAAAAGCAATAAACAACACCTCACTTCACTTCTCTGAGGACCCTCTGCTGGTCCCAACCACACAGCTTCGTGAATTATTCAACTTCTGTCCGCCTATATCCGTGTAGAAAGACTATGGTGTCATGCATGCAGTGTTATATATTTCTGTACCTCTACAATTCACTTTTCTTCGTCCATGGTGTCGTGTTGTCTCTGGGACCCTCTGACCGACTGCTGGCCTGAAGCTTGTGCTTCCGGTTTCGACGTAATGACAATTAATTGAGGAAAATTACGTGCAAAAGTCTGTGCATTGTGTTTTATTTTGAAACTTCCGGTGTGACTTCCTGTCTGGGGCTTTCTTAATGACTCTGAATTTACGAGGTTTGGAAGCGGCGCTAAAAATAGACCTGAAGCGTATCTCTCGCCCCTAAGGCGCGGCGCTTCAGGATCGGCGCGCGCTTTTCGCTGCAGTGGAAATTGCCTGATAGACTACAATGGGAGCGAAGTGCTCCGCAGGACGCTGCGCGGCGCGGCGCGGCGCTTTCGCGTCCGGTGGAAATTGGGGGTCACGTAGCTGCTCCAGCTGCTAGGAAGCTGCACGTCATGGCAGATTGTATGAGTGTTGTCAACCAGATTTTGGAGAGGCCATTTGATAGTCTTCCTTACGAAGAGAAAATTAGAGTCAAACAGCAGGGCAGATCAACTCCTAAGATTGATTTAGTGCAAAAGGTGGGGAAAAGTATCAGGTCTTTTCAGCATTCCTGGTATGACAAGGTGAGCTGGCTCACTGGAAGTGCTGTCACAAATAAAATGTGTTGTCTGGTCACCACTGGTATGTATGTATTTTAGCTCATTAATTCTTGTCCAAAGTTAATTATTATTAATATTTCGTGGCAGAGTCAAATAATATTAACATTTCAATGCTTTTGAATCAATTCATTATAAGGCAACAAGCAAAACGGTATTTAGTGTAGAAACAGAACAGAACGTTCAAACTTTAAACGCTACCTGGGCTCATATCTCTTTATGAACAGTATAGTGGGTTCTGTCACGTAGTGACGTCACTACACGACACGCCCACTACGCGACAGAACCCACTACAGGACACGCCCACTACAGGACACGCCTCCGTCTTGCAAGCCGCAGACAGATACACTTGTTGACGTCCGCCACAACCGCCAACGTCTGTCAGTGCCACAGCCATCGTCGTTTGGTGTCTGCGGAAGGTAAGTGATTAAAACTCTGCATATGTAAGTTTCTTCTGCTTTTGAACATTATTTAGCGGTACCGCAAGTTACCAAACAAGTTTAGACGTTGAATATTGAGTGTAATGTAGGCTATCTCGTGATTCACACTGTCTGCCGCAGCCGGAGCATTCACCCCTCTCTCACAGCTCTTTAACGGTCTTCGGCGGGATGGCGAACAAACGTTTCTCTGAGAGTTAAGTAAAAGTTAGATTCACTGAGAGCTAAGTAAAAGTCAGATTCACCACAATTCCTGATGTCGGCTTTACTTTCCTCGAGTACTACCCCGTGAAATGCGGCATATTCACCGGGCTCCTCTACTTTTCCGAGTGGTGGTAACGATGGCGGCAAGACCCCCTCCCGCTCCCCCCGTCATAACGGCATTTTGACTGAGTTGGGGCCAGTTAAATCAGTTAAATAAGTACATGGTGTTAAATCGGACCGTGCCATATAGACGACAATAGAGCGGACACAGTCAGTATAAAGTGAATGCAGACTAGTCAACACCGCAGTGTTTTCTCTCTGTGCTGTATGCCCGCCGACCAATGGCTGAAAGTTTAAAATGTTCAACTTGAGCGGCCGTTGATCGCAAAAGCCCCCCCTCCACTCACACACACACGCACGCTCACACATACACGCGCACGCCGGTGTGCCTGCAGCAGTTCGGACGCTGCTGCATCTTAAGCTGTGAGCTCACCCATGATGTTGTTTTTTCAGTTTACCATCTGTAATAAATGTGAAACATGACACATTTGCAATAAACTGAACTTGTCTCACTCAGATTTCACACTTTATAAAGTGTGTGTTGCAGGTCCTTAAAATTCTCAAATTTGTCACATGTTGCAGAATCCCCAATAACTGCAAATTGGACCATCCAGATGACAGAGCGGCTAAGAAATAAAATGGCCCCAACCCAGGTTGTCCAGTATATGCAGGACACTGCCACTCACAGGGCACAGTGGATCTGTTCCTGAGTTTCCTCCCTCAGTGGACACTCCAGGCATGGTGAGGTTTCCTCCTAATAAGTTGTAAGCAATTGAGAAAAACAATGGCCTATAGTTCATTTAACATCTGTTATTTAATTTATGTTTTCTCCTGTATGTAGGTTTCTCAAAATTGATCGATTTATTTCTCACAGCAATTTTGCTGTAGTTTGCTGAGTCACTAAGTTCTTTGTCTTTGGTCATAGATTGCCTGAGGGACCGTCTGCTGAAGCTGGGCTACCCAAAGAAGGCCATTGAGAAGCAGCTGGCCCTTGTCAGAAGATGCATCTCTGAAAAAAATAGTGACATCAGAAAAAGCGGCCCTCAGACAACGGTGAGTATTGCATTCAAACTCATTACTTTTTTAGCAGCAGTGGTTAGGGACTGCAGGCCCAAAGCTTGTTTCAATGTGTTCGGAATACACACTGCAGCCCCTCGCTTTGTACTGGAGCGATTGTAAATATTGAAAATCCCACCATTAATTTAGTAAGGGTGTAATGGTTCACCTAACCCACGATTCGGTTCAAACCTTGGATTTCAAAACTACTAAAGAAATGTTTTGAAAACCTTCAGAAAAAACGTCTGGATTTTATTAAGAAATGTTGCACTGCAATAAAGAACATGAACATTACTTAAGTTATATTTAAGTGTAACACTTTCCTTACCAGTTCATAATAAAAAAAAAACTTCTGCTAATCTCTTTACGATCCAGGAATACAAAAAAAATAAACATTTGTCTTAAGACCAGTCTACATTGACTAAATAAATAAAATAAAGATGAAAAACTTCTTTCAGTCAGAGGTATAACATAAATGAATTAACACTCTTCTTAGGACCAGTCTATATAAAGAAAAACATTTAGAAGCCTCAGTTCAGGAAGCCAGAGTGAGTTTCTAAACCTAAATCCTAGGTTTAGAAACTAGTAGGCCTGGATGATTATGGTAAAAATAAGAATCCCAATTATTTCAAGTGATATTGAAATCACAATTAATATACACAATTATTCATTTATTTAAAACTTCAGCACTGATTTATGCACAACTTTAAAGAACCAGCGAGCGGTACATACAGTATTATTGATCTACATTAAGTCACACACAGTCGCTGTGGCTGCACGTGGAACACTGAAGCGTTATGAAACACAAAAACTTGCATACACTGCACTCCACACTGTGTGGCACATTAATCATTTTTATTCGATTATAATGTTTTTATGACTGTCAGATGGCAAAATTGAAACCACGACCAAATTCCGATTAATTGTCCAGCCCTAGAACCTATGTTTTCCGGTTCGGTTCAAAACCTTTACACCCCTATAATTTCGATAAAAGTAAATGGGAAAATAGAGCCAGGGTGCTTAAAAACATACCTCCCCTTTAAGTATTGAAATGTTCTTGAAATTTCTATGTCTTTAAAGTCAGGCTGGGATTAAAATATGAACATTTTTGTCGCTTTTTTCTTCTCCTATTCCTCTCCAGGGAAAGCCAAAGGACTTGGAGTAATTTGGAGAAACTGCTGTTGTGCTGTCTACACCCTACATCCTGTGCTCCTGTCTTCTTCCTGTTTGTGTTTTGAAAAAATTAATTAAAATCACAAACTGCAATGTGTTGTCACGCCCCATATGTTCTGTTCCCAATTCGGAGGGAAAAATATCCGAATACATACACAATTACACATATATATAGATGTCTCTGGTGCCCAGTGTTAAGACTGCTTTAATTTCTGTTGCAGCAGTAGGTTTCTAAGTATGTTTTTCAAATAGTTTTCAATCCTAACGGGACCAGTGTTCTAATGGTTTTGGCCCCTAATAGAAACAAGTAACTTTCTATTGGAATTTACATGCCAATGGGACCAATAGGGTTCCTAATGGTTTTACATCCTAATGGAACCAGTAGACTCCTAATGGTTTTACATCTTAATGGGACCAGTAGACTCCTAATGGTTATACATCCTAATGGGACCAGTAGACTCCTAATGGTTTTGTAGGTTCCTAATGGTTTTACATCCTAATGGGACCAGTAGGTTCCTAATGGTTTTACATCCTAATGGGACCAGTAGGTTCCTAATGGTTTCTTCTAATGGTGTTCCAATTCCCATTAGACCATTAGAAGCCTAATGGTTCCTAATGGTATTCTACTGGATTTTTCAGCAGGGTGGTATCAGTAAAATCTTGTCAATTCCCAATTTCTGCACCATTTTATCTGGGGACCTTGCCTCATGCAGGCAGCCTCTGCCCCACTTGTCTCCCCTGGCGCTCTCTCCTCCTTTTTGACTCTATCCACTGTGATCCATAATATCCTGTATATATAAAATTGAGGCAAAAGCCAGAAAAATTATATTAATCATCAAGAATGTATGAAGGATTTATCATATATGATGATGACTGACAGCAATGTTAACTGTGTCTTGGTTGCTATTTAGGCATCCTACGCAGGCAGTATGTTGCAGCTCACAACCTTATCAAAGCTCATGCTGAGGCCTGGCACATCTACAATGAGAAGTACCGTGCTGCGCAGGGTGGTCTAATTTCCATAACCATTAATTCGGATTGGGCTGAGCCAAGGAACCCGTATAAGCAAGAAGATCTGGATGCATCTAGACGATACTTGCAGGTAATTTAACAGGCATCAATACCTAAAATAAGTGTTTACATTTAGCCCCAGCCATCCCCCATTTGCTAGAATTTTTTCTTAGTGTAAGGTGAATTTGCTCAGCTTACCAGACACAGGCAACCTAACAGAGTGAATTGTGACTGGAACAATTGGAAGACCCATTAAAAGAAGTGAGCCAGTAGCTAGCCAAGGTGTGATAGAGTGATACTCTGAAGGATATTCCTGGCTTAATAGCTTCTATTGACAGAGCTCCGGTCAGAGAGAAAGGGCACGGAGAGACTTTACAGGACACTTTAATGTTGAAGCTGAAAGGGATGTAACAAGGGAGAAGTACAGTAGGGTACAGGGAGTGTGTGAGTGTGGTCTACAAAAGAAAACAAAAAATACAGAAAAAATGTCAAATATTGTAAAATAAATAAAGTATATAATACAACACTTCAAAGTTGTCATTTCTGAATGAAGCAATAATAAGGTCAAAATAACCCAAAATATAACAACCATAGCAAATATGTGATTATAAAGGATGTCAGCCACATTTGGTGGTCTGTGTCTCCATCTAGTGGGCGCAGACCGCAACTGCAAGCAATCTGGCCAAGCATGAGAAGCATGCATGAGTGAATAATTAACTTATGAACGATGCTCAAACTTGCAAATAAAACAGAGGATGAAAAGAGGGCTTGAACCAAAACGAAGTCTAAGCATTTATAAACCGTATTCAAGCATTTAGAATAATTATGACTTACTTTTAGGCATGCACGCACACAAGGAAATCTCCGTTGAGAAGCGCTCAATATGGAGGAGATGCACGGAAAAAAGGGGAAGTGACGTCATAACTGACACACCTTCACAATAAAACTAAAGGAAACCTAAAACACTTTCCGACACAAGGTATCCGATGATCTACCCCAGAAGTTTTCACACTTTTTAAATTGCACATCAAGGCACTACATTTGAAAAACACTGGTCAAGGACATGCTGATCAATTCATCAACAAAACTTTGATGCAATGAGTCCCGCCATTAGTCAGGGAGCTCAAACTGATGCTTTGCAATGGGATTTCATTGTTTTAAAA
Organism: Scarus forsteni; assembly: GCA_036419115.1. Classification (NCBI taxonomy): domain Eukaryota; kingdom Metazoa; phylum Chordata; class Actinopteri; order Labriformes; family Labridae; genus Scarus; species Scarus forsteni. The sequence goes on from JAZDUH010000098.1 coordinate 38,675,616, forward strand.
ACATCTGTCATTGAAGTACCTGGTTCACTTTTCAAATTCTAAACTACAGTGCATGGATAAAACAGGAACCACAAGAGTATTCTTTTATTTTTTTAAGTTGGGACTAAAATGCTAACATTTAGGTGTAAGGAAATTCTCCAGCATCAAAAAATTCTGGGTATTTGAGCTGAAGTTCAGCTTTTGGCCACTAGGTGTCAGCAAACATTCAGCTATTTGTCTCTGTTTCTCTGCATGTTTATGAGCACAGCCAAGGAAGTTATATTTTACTGACATTTGTCTGTTTGTGTATTTGTCTGATAGTAGGTTAACTCGAAAAGTTATGAACAGATTTGATGAAAGGAAGAAGTGATAACATTTTTGGGGGTGATTCAAATCCAAATGCAGATATAGAAAGTTTTTGGCTGGCTGCTAGTACTTGTGGAAAGTCCTGGTCTGGTGCTGTAAAAAAAAAAAAAAAAAAAGCTTTACTAGTTAGGCAAATGGATGGAGCTGTATGCAAAAAAGAAGATCCTAATAAAGCTAAATTGATAATATTCTACCTACATTTGTCCAAAACAATAATGTTAATACAACTACTTTTAATATGATTTATTTTCTTTTAACAGTTTTTTATTGGCTGGTTTGCCAATCCCATCTTCAATGGAGATTATCCAGAAGTAATGAAAACAATCATTCGCAAAAGAAGGCTTGCTTGCAGGGCTCACTGAGTCACAGTAAAGGATAATATTCAATGGTCATTTAATATATTGGATCCATACAAAAGCTAAACTTTAGTCATTTTCTTTTGAGTATTTGCAGATAACATTTATAAACTGCTAGAAAAATACAGAGATGAATATTAAAGCCTTTGCTCTCATAAACAGGCTTCCTGAATTCACCCCTGAAGAAATCCAGAGAATTAAAGGCACTCATGATTACTTTGGCTTCAACCACTACTGCAGTGTTCTGGTTTACCCTTACAGTTTGAGAATGCAGCAGGATTATGAAGGTGACAGGTAAGTCTAAAGTAAAAAAAAAAGGACACTGGGATGACATGAGCACTGTCTTACACAGTAGGTAAGCAGATCGCCTACAACATATAAGGAATTGAAATAAAATTTTAAAGGTTAGCTCGGTTGCTTCCTGTTTAACTTATAACCTGCTATCCAGGGGTACCAGACAAACTCATGACCTCACCTGGATCGAGACAGGCTCCTTCTGGCTCAAGATCACTCCATTTGGATTTAGGAAAATCCTCAACTTTATCAGAGATGAGTATGGAAACCCACCCATCTATGTGACGGAGAATGGAGTCTCAGAGCGAGGAGTAGTCAACCTGAATGACCTGCACAGATCACATTACTATAAAAGTTACATCAACCAGGCCCTGAAAGGTACAGCACAGATTTACTACCATGAATCAAAATCTAAGGTTTACGTCTTACCATATTTTGCTTTTTTCTCCATCTGTGTAAGGGATTTAAAATCAGAATATATCATGTATACAAGTTTTTTCAATCGTGCAGCCACCGGGGCTCTCAATCAAAACAGTTACTTGCCTGGAGACAGCATGATGGCATTAGGAGACCACAGACTGATGTCAGCTGCCTGGTCTCTGAAGGGGACTTCTGGGTCCATTCCTCAGCAGCCTCCACGTTAAAAATACTGCCCTTAAACTTATGTAATGTCAGTCAGTTGGCCCTTTTCCATTAGCCCTACTCTACTCTACTCTACTCTACCCGACTCAACTCTACTGGCCTTGTGCTGCTTTTCCATCAGCCCGTCGCCTGCCCAACGGGGTGAGCGGCACTGCGGTGACGTCACTTTTTGAGCGCGACACAATACCCCTTGAAAAGCACGGGAGAGCTTTGGAGGCTATACACCGGAATGAAACAGAGGACAAGAGCAATCGAGCTACAAGAAAAGACACATGAGGGTAAGCTAATGGTAGCTACTGCTAACCTGCTAGGTCGTCACTCTCATGACTCATCGTTGACGACATTGTCTGACTAATCAGTAGCCAGCAGTTGGTGACGTCATCTTTTAGTATCGACTCATCTCGCTTGGAACCAGAGCGGAGTAGACACTAAAACTAGCTTGTTTTAGGAGGTACCAGCCCAGTGGAAACACGCTGCAAATCAAGTAGGGCCGAGTAGAGTAGGGCCAAGGCGTGCTAGTGGAAAAGGGCCAAGTGCAGCTGGAAGGTGGAAGTTGTAATGTACAAATAGGAACCATTCTTCTTTGTGAAGACACCTTGATTCTAGGTTTCCATATGCACTAACATGATCACAGGGTGAGAAAAGGGAGTGGAGCAAGAGGAGAAAGGAAGAGAGAGCATATAGGAACTGCTGTATGAACCACTCTATAGCTCAAACAAACCATGCAAAGCAAGACAACTGGCACATCATGTCATGTCATGAGGGCTCTGTCTTCTACATCATCAACCTTTGATATGAAAAGAATTGAGTTTTCCATCCCTTTAGAACTGGTGGAAAAGTTTGAGGTAGTGAAAGAATTTAATTTAGATGTACTTTGCAGGGTATTCCCTTTTTAATTGTGAAAAATCTACATATTGTGCTTTGAAATGTAACTGTTATTTTTATGTTTCAGCCCAAACTTTGGATGGAGTTGACCTGCGAGGATACACCGCCTGGTCACTTATGAACAACTTTGAGTGGGCCTCTGGTTTTGCAGAGCAGTTTGGACTTTTCTATGTGAACCGCTCTGACCCAAATCTTCCTCGCATTAGCTTAGCCTCCCCCCCGGCTAGTAATGGCTGGGTCACTGTCCGCGGCAAGCATAGCCGAAAGTCGAAGACCCACTCGGTACCCCACCATCCGGTTCACGTTTCCAACAGGTTTTCTCCCCTCAGTGATGGTGGTAACCCGCCCACAGGGGAACAAACACTGATAATTGGCGACTCCATAGTCAGAAACGTGACGATAGCGAAGTCAGCGGGCATAGTTAGGTGCATCCCAGGGGCCAGAGCGGGCGACATTGAGGCAAATTTGAAGTTACTGGCAAAGAGTAAACGTAAGTTTGTTAGAATAGTCCTCCATGTCGGCACGAATGACTCCCGACGTCGCCAGTCGGAAGTTACCAAATTAAACATTGAATCAGTGTGCTCTTTTGCAAAGAAAATGTCGGACTCCGTAATTTTCTCTGGCCCCTTGCCCAATCTGACCAGTGATGGCATGTATAGCCGCATGTCATCATTCAACCGCTGGCTATCGAAGTGGTGTCCAGCAAATGATGTGGGCTTCATTGACAATTGGTCATCCTTCTGGAGAAAACCTGGCCTGATAGGAAGAGATGGCATCCATCCTACTCTGGCTCGTGCATCTCTCCTATCAAAAAACTTGGCAGAGTCACACTTATGACCTCTCAGAGATGAGACCATGTTGCAGAGCTGCAGTCCTCCACGCTCCTCTGCGCTTGCTCTAGGACAGTTTTCCTGCCATTACTGTTATGACAGCTGTTTTAATCACTTAGATAACTGCTATGGCTTTTGTAATAGTGATAAACATTATTCCATAGAGACTGTGTCAGTCCCCCGACCCAAAGCTCACTTAGATATTAACACAAAAACAAATAAAAGAGGTGTCAACCATAGAAATCTTATTAAAATAAAACCTTCAAATGTAGTGGCTTTAAAACATCAGAGAATCAGATGTGGTCTCTTAAATATTAGATCACTGAGGTCCAAATCTTTACTGGTGAACGACCTTATATCAGAAAATCAGATTGATTTATTCTGTCTAACTGAGACATGGCTACGTGAAGAAGAATATGTCAGTTTAAATGAGTCCACTCCTCCCAGTCATTCAAATATTCATATACCACGCGACACAGGCCGTGGTGGTGGTGTAGCAGCTATTTATCATTCCTGTCTCCAAATCAATCACAGACCAAATTCTAAATATACTTCTTTTGAAAGTCTTACTCTAAATTTATCTCATACTGATTCAAAAACCGGCCAGACAGTCCTGTTTGTGATAATTTACCGTCCTCCAGGCCCATACTCTGAATTCTTATCAGAATTCTCTGAGTACATATCAAACTTAGTCCTTAGCTCTGATAAAATAATCATTGTAGGTGATTTTAATATCCATGTCGACAAAGAGAGTGATAGTCTTAGCTCAGCTTTTATGTCATTAATAGATTCAGTTGGCTTTATTCAGTCTGTTAATGAAGCTACCCATCATTTTAATCACACTCTTGATTTGGTTCTAGCATATGGCCTTGATATTAATGAACTGAAAGTTTTTCCTGAAAATCCATTTTTATCCGACCACTTCTTAGTAACTTTCAGCATCCTCCTGGAAGATTCTGTGTTTTGCAGCAAAATTGTGAGCAGTAGAAATCTGTCCAGTGGTTCCGTGGCTAAATTCAAAGAGGCCATTCCTACTGCCTTAAGCTCAATAAATTGGCCAACCGATAACTGTGATATTAGTTTTAGCCCTACTCAGCTGGATCAGCTTGTTGATGACTCAGCCAGTCTACTAAGATCCACTTTGGACTCAATTGCTCCACTGAGACAAAAACGTATTAAACGTCAGAGGACAGCCCCTTGGTTTAATGGCGCTCTGATAAAAGGGAAGAGTCACGTATACTTTGGCGAGAGAGTCATAATAACTACATGAGAGCCTTAAAACATGCTCGAGCTGCCTACTACTCCTCACTTATTGAAGAAAATAGAAACAACCCCAGATACCTCTTCAGCCCTGTAGCCAGGCTGACACAGAGTCAGAGCTCTATTGAGCCTGTGATTCCTCTAGCCCTGAGCTGTGAGGACTTTATGAACTTTTTCAATGATAAAATTCTGAAAATTAGAGACAAAATTAGCAACTCTTTATCTCCAGCTGAACCTACCTTACCTCTAAATGTAGTAGTAGTTAGACCTGAGTTAGACAGTTTCTCTACGATTAGCCTTCAGGAGCTAAATTCTCTCGTCTCTTCCTCTAAATCATCAACCTGCCTTTTAGACCCGATCCCAACTAAACTGTTCAAGGAGGTCTTCCCTCTAGTTTGTCCGTTGTTGCTGGAGACAGTAAATATATCTCTATCAACAGGCTACGTACCACAGTCTTTTAAAACAGCAGTAATCAAACCCCTCCTTAAAAAACCTAACCTCGATTCAGGAACATTAGCTAACTACAGGCCTATTTCTAACCTTCCATTTGCCTCAAAGATCCTGGAGAAAGTAGTAGCTGATCAGCTAGGTGACTTCCTTCAAGACAATAGCCTAACTCAGACAAGACAGAGGTTATTGTGCTGGGCCCTCGACACCTTAGAGAATCCTTTTCTAGTGATTTAACTGCCATAGATGGCATTAGTCTGGCACCAAGTGTAACCGTGCGCAGTTGCACTTTGCTGCAGCTGGCTGGCTCAAGAAACCCCGTTGACTCTGCGTTGTGTGAAGAGTAAGAAGCGGGAGAATGCTCTGTCTGTATGCCGCCGTTTATTATCTGTACAAACAGATTGATACTGGTCATATACTTGGCTCGTCTCGGCATACCGAAGCACACTCGGGCACATCTCTCATACAATGGTAATGTACAACGGCATGTAGAATGTTTTCAATAATACAAAATACAAAACTATGTCAAAAAGTACCTGTACAAACAGATTGATACTGGTCATATACTTGGCTCGTCTCGGCATACCGAAGCACACTACAACAGGATAACAGAGTTAGCACAAATGCTAGTCACCTTGTAATAAGTGCACAAAATTATTATTTAGACAGTTTAGTAAATGAAAACTACGGTAAACTATGCATTACACATCTCATAACCCTCTACATAAATCACTGCATGCTCAGAAGTCTATAAGAGGAGAAAATTATGTTTATACACAGTTATTGTACGAACTGCTTCGGTCTGTGACTCACCTCGGGCACATCTCTCATACAATGGTAATGCATTGCGGCTGCCCATTGTATATATAGACTTAACCCAAGAGAGGGCGCCCTAGAGCCATATATGCCAAAAAGGAACATAAATCACAAAGAGAGCAAGTGGAATAATATACAATATAAATCCTGTTACATTCCCCCCTGCTAAATTCCACTTGCAGTCCAACAGAAAAAGAAGAAAAAAAAAAAAAACACAATTCTGACCAGCACCAAACACCAGGTACACAAGAATATCACAGAAACATATCAAACATCTGTCCATCTCTGTCTTTTCACATGAAGAGGGTATAAAACAACAAAATTCTGCAGTCACAATACCCAGTAATAGAACTACTCTCCTAAAGAGTTAGTGAAAGAAAAAGTTGGCCAGACCTTTTCAAAACACATAGGGAAAAATATGCCTGTTACATATTTTATACATAGCAAGACTGCAAAATACACCTCAACATCAATGAAAAACAAGAAATTTGACCCCAAACATATCAGACACCTCCTCAAAGTGAGAGAAAAAAAAAAAAAAATACAATAAAATAATATGTCCACCCCTCAGACCTAACATGGGGCAGCTTACAAGGCCAAAACTGTCTTCTGCTGCATCATCTCAATAAGCCTCGAAACAGGTCTCAATAACCTCCCTGCTCTGGATCTCACACTTCCATGAGCACCCTCACCTCGAGCAGACGCTTCAGTGGTAGCTAAGCTTTGCTTCTCAATACATGAACTTGAGTCTATAGGGTCAACAGTAGCAGTCAAACCTGGAACACAGTCAGTCAAACTACTCTGAGGAGTCAGGGCCACCTCAACAGAGCAAACAGTGTGAGAAGGCTCACTGGATTGTTTGCCACTAAGATCCACGGACTCAGCAATGGCACCCGGGGAGACAACTGTAGCATCCAGCTGGCGATCATCCTCATCATCTGTAGACTGCACAGTCCCCAAATCAGCCTGACTGGGAGACTCAGACGGTAGTCCAGACACCCACATCCTGGTCCTGTACTCCACAGAATCAGAAGATGCATCAGACACACACCTCGGTCCATCAGTAAGATCTTCAGAACTGGACACAGATGACACTGCCACCTCCTCTTGACAATCCGCTTCAGGCAAAGGCAGGAAATTCACTGGCATTATCAGATTCCGATGAACAACTTTCTCATGACCGTTGATGGTATTTTTGATCTTAAACGTGTGAGTTTCAGCATTCGTCTCAACCACAACAAAGACAACATTTTCCCAGCGGTCTGCAAGCTTCCTTTTTCCACGCTCTCCCTTGTTAGCCAACAACACACGATCACCAACTTCCACCGGTGCTCCCCGAACTTTCCTGTTGTAGAGGTCTGTGTGTCGCTGCAACTGTTTGGAAGCTGTAGCTTGAGCTATGTCCATAGCTTCCCTCAGATCTTTGCGAAGGGACTGGACGTAGCGGTCATAATCCGCAACCTCTGGGTTATCCAGAACAGAACTGAAGATGGTGTCAACAGGGAGTCTTGGCACTCTCCCAAACATTAGCAAGAAGGGTGCGTAGCCTGTGGTTTCATGGATGGTGCAGTTGTATGCAAACGTGAGAGACTTCAACGCCTCAGGCCACCTATGCTTTGCTCTGGGAGGAAGTGTGCGGATCATGTTGCCCAGCGTTCTGTTCATGCGTTCACAAGAGCCATTGCCCATTGGGTGGTATGGAGTTGTGTGGGACTTTTGGACACCTGCCACATTGAGCAACTCAGCAATTAACGCACTCTCAAAGTTGGTCCCTTGATCAGAATGCAACCGCATGGGAAATCCATAGATGCAGAAATAGTTATGCCACAGCTGGTGTGCAACGGCCTTTGCAGATTGGTTGGGACACAAGAAGGCATGAGCCAACTTCGTGAAATGGTCGGTGACAACAAGTACATCCAGAGAACGATTGGCAGAGTCCTCGGCTGACCAAAAGTCGATACAAACTAACTCAAGAGGCTCTGATGTTCTGATGTTCTCCAAAGGAGCTCTAGCCTCAGGCTCTGGAGACTTGCTCACAACACAACGTCTGCAACATCTTACATAACTTGTTACATCTTTACTGAGACCCAGCCAGTGAAACCGCTGCTTTGCTAGATACAGTGTCCTTTGCTGTCCTTGATGACCAGCTTCATCATGGACCCCTTTCAGCACTTTGGAGCGCAGCGAAGATGGAACAACATACAGGTAGGTCTTTTTCTTTGTAACAGTGTTCTTTGTCACTCGGTACAACACACCATTTCTCACTGTCAGTTTGTCCCAGTTTTTCATCAGTTTGATGGCTTCAACGGGCTCTTTAACACGTTCTCTTCTTGATGGTCTCCGTCCCCTCTCCACAAAGAACATCACTCTGCTGAGAACATTGTCATTCCTTTGCTTTTCAGCTAGCTCATCCGGAGAGAGCACTTCAGAGTCAACACATTCAGCTGATAGCACAGTCTGAGGGAAATGAGGCAGCAACAATGCATGTGGACACATTGCAAACTCATGTTGATGGTGCGCCTGGAAGACAGCTGCCACTTCCAGTGATGACAGATTGCCAGCCTGAGCGACTGTTGCGGACTGAGATGCAATGGCTTGGCATCCCACTTGCAACCTTTCTACTGGATGAGCTGACCACAGGAAGGCCTCCTGCACTCCATCTTTACCCACGGCTGCTGCTTCAGCCAGTAAAATCTCATAAGGCACTCTTGTCAGACGATGTGATGTGCTGGGCTGCACAAAGGGCTCCCTGCTTAAGGCATCAGCAACCACGTTTTTAGGGCCAGGTATGTACTTGATGTCGAACTGAAAAGGTGCCAGCTTAGCAATCCACCGTTGCTCACATGCATCCAACCTTGCTTTAGACAGAATGTATGTCAAGGGGTTATTGTCCGTCCAAACAGTAAACTGATGACCCCTCAACCAATGATGAAACTTGTCACACACCGCCCACTTTAGTGCGAAAAACTCCAGCCTATGTGCAGGGTATCTGGACTGTGCATAGCTGAGTGATTTACTTGCAAAGGCGATTGGTCTGGCAGTCGAACCTCCAGCAGGAACTTGGGATAACACAGCACCCAGACCATTGGTAGAAGCATCCACCGACAACAGGAAGGGACCACTGAAGTTTGGGTGGGCTAAGGGGACTTGTTCCAGCAAAGCTGACTTTAACTGCTGAAAAGCCTGCCTGCACTCATCTGTCCAATCAGCAGCACTTAACTTTCTCTGAGCTGACTGACGCTTTCTACCAGCTCCACGTGGACTCTTTTGTCCTGATGTCAAACTAAACAGGGGCTTAGCTATTGTGAACAGTACCCGATAACCTGTTGGTAGAAAACCACCATTCCAAGGAAAGATCTAATCTTTTTCTGAGATGGTATGTCGGTGCCTTGCTCCATAAGATCACCCTCTGTCAAGGAAGTGACGGCTGCCACCTTATCTGGGTCTGTCCTTATTCCATCAGCACTGACAATGTGTCCCAAAAACCTCACAGACCTCTGTAGAAAATGACATTTTTTAGGTGCCAACTTCAGGTTGTGAGCCCTGAGTCGCTGGAAGACCATCCGCAGCCGCTCCAACGCCAGCTCCTCGGTTGGTGCAAACACCAAGACATCGTCCAGATAACACAAGAGACTGAGAAAGTTCTGGTCTCCAAAGATCCCCAGCATCATTCTCATAAAGGTTGCGGGACTATTGCACAGACCTTGAGGCATTCGATTGTATTCATACAACCCGAAGGGTGAAGTGAAAGCTGTGTACTTCCGATCAGCTTCGTGCACTTCCACATTATAGTAGCCGGAAGTGAGGTCCATTGTTGAGAAAAAGGCGTTGCCCCCTAAAGCAGCCAATGCATCTGCTGGATGAGGAAGAGGATGGGCGTCTTTGATCGTTCGAGTATTAAGCCAGCGGAAATCATTACAGATTCTCAACTCACGAGACTTTTTCCAAACCAGCACCAACGGTGATGCAAACTCGCTGCTTGATTTTCTTATGATCTCCCTCTCCTCCATATCATCCAACACTTCTCTGAGTTTCTCATACTGTGTAGGTGGCACACGTCGGCATGGTAGTCGGAAGGGTTTGTCATCAACAACTCGTATGCGGTGCACATAACCTGTGGCTTTACCACAATCCAGTTTGGCTCTGGAGAAAATGGACTGAAACTCAGCAATGAGATTAACCAATCTCTCTTTGCAAACAGGAGACACTTCACAGGAGTCGATGTCTATGTCAGGTAGCCCCAGATCATCCAAAACTGCATGTAGTGAATCAGTTGGATAGCTTGACCTTTTAGGCAAAGGATGATCAGGCAAACTGGAAACATCAGTAGTTAAGCTCTGACCCTCTAGGTGACAGATTGAGGCTGATGTTGCCTTTTGAACAGTTTGCAGCATGTCACTGGCCTCCTCAGAACTTCCAAAACTCTCTACTGCAGCACAAGAATACACATCAGCAAGTTTAGCATTGCGTTTCAAGGTCTGAATTTTTCAGATGGATTTATTACTTTAAGTGGCAGCCAACCATCTTCTCTCAAAATTGCGACAGAACGTCCCACGATAACTGATCTTGGTCTAGCTCTCGAGCTAGTAGGTTCTAACATGACTGTAGTGCTAACTTCAGACACACTCACTCTCTGAAGCTTGCACCAGACCAAGTGTTCAGTCATCGGCTCCAATGTGACAGCTCGCTTGATTCTCGCAGTCCCAACCTTGTCAACAGTGTCCTCTGTCTCCTCCGAGACCTCAGAGATTAAGCTCAACAGACGCTTTTCTTTGTCGCTGCCATGGTGTAGAGAAGCTGAACCAAAGTCTAGAAGACCTCTCTCCAACTTCAGCCGTTGAGCCAGGTATCTCATTAGGTTACTGCCGATTATTAGGTCATCATTCTGTCCATCAATAACCAGTGTTGGCACAATCACTTTGCAACCATATGCCTCAACTTCAAGGTCACACATGCCTAACGGCACTGTCTTTGATCCACCACACCCAATCAAGACAACATCAGTGGGTTCCAGGTTGGGGGACTTTAACACAGCCTGCTGATGCAGCTGGGGCACCAAACGTGAGCTCAGTGTACATGCCATCGAACCACTGTCCAGCATGGCTTTGACTGTCACCCTCCCACCCAGTGTTACATTCTCATAAAACAGTTCATCGTGAGGTCTCAGTCTTTGACTGTGCTGTAGGACAGGTCTGTTTCCTCGTTTCTCCTCTTCGTGAACACTCTGAACAATGGATTCATCATCAACAGTCTCCAGGGGGTCACTTTCAGGCCTAACACTTGCCCCCTCCACATGCAGGCCCTCTAGTTTCCCTGCTGCCTCGCTGTGGAGACTGCAACACTACTGTCTGTAGTCGCAGCCCTGGAACATTCAGCACGAGTGTGACCAGGTTTATAACAGAGAAAACAAAGCTGGTGTGTTCTGCAGTGGTAATGAGTTGAGTGTCCAACATTTCCACAGACATCACAGGGTGAAAAATGCTTAGATTTCTCTTTTACGTGTTCTTGAGGACGTACATCACTCTTCCTTGACAACTCGTTCTGCCGGGTCTGTTTCTCCAGAACAGATTCCAGCATGGCCATGAGGCGGTCCAGCCGATCCGCAGACCCCTCCGTCGACCTCCCCGTCGATGGTTCTGGAGCAGACGCCACTTGTCCACGAACATGACTGCCAGGATTTACATGTTGCACACTGGAGTCTACTTCCTGTTGTTGATAAGTTATAGTAGTCGTCATATCAAACCTTGATGTCTGTTTCTGGTCTCTACAATGCTCAACTAGTCTCTCATGGACCTCAGATACTGTCCATTGTTGCAGTGGTTTGCACTTAAACATCAAGGACAACTCTGAATCTGGACGATTCTGAATAAACATTGTTGTCAGGTCACGTGACAAATTGTCAAATGTCTTACTATCCCTCTTAAGACAGTCCTCAGTCATCTCCATGGCTCTATTTAGTCTCAACCAGTAGTCAAAGGGCCGTTCACCTGAGTTGGGTAAGGTTGCATAGAAGTCAGCTAAGGGCATACCAGAGGAGACTGTGTCACTGAAATGCTGTTTGAGTATCTCAAATACTGGGTCGGGGCCCCCTGACAAGGACAAAGATGGCTTACTACGTATTCCCACCTTTACAACCTCTCGTGCCCTCCCAACCAGCTTACTCAGCACTTCCTCAGCCTGCTCCGCTACTGGAATCCCCCTCTTCTTCATGTAGGATACCATAATAGCTTCCCACTCCCGAACTGTATGTGAGTCATGACCATCCCCTTTAAAACTCACAGGCTCTTTGACCTCAGACCTCACAACAACATTCAACAGTGAAGGATCTGACATTGCGTTTCCCAAAGTCCCACTTAAACCAGGTCCCATCCCACTATTTAAGCGTGACTCAATGCAAGAGGCAATACTCTCTCCAATAGAAAGTCCAATCTGGGTTGCTATGCCCACCACAAGTTTTTCAGTTGAACCCTCATGAACCATCTGTGGGGTGTGAGACTCATTCTGTGATGGTTCATGCTTTGTGTCGTCTTCTTCCACCAAACCCTCATACCTCGGTTTGGGTGTAGATGAACCTGGCAGAAAAAGGGTGCCTCTTCCCCTCCCAAATGATGGTATTGGAGTAAACGACACTGAACCCCTCCCTCTACCAGACTCCATGACTCATCAAACAAAAAGGACCTCAGTATGCAAAATGAGAATGACAAATAAACAAAAAAATACGTATCCTTAATAATAACACACACTAGGTTCCTTGAATAGGCTTGAAAACCCCTTCACATAAACACTAAAGCAACCAAAAGAGGTCCATTAAATTTTCACCAAAAAGTCCGTTATTATACCTATCAAAGTCTCTGTAAAATAACCACAGAGCTCATAGATTTATTCACAAATCCTTTGACTCAGTCCATCAAACCTGTCGATACGCTGCCCTCATGTGGCGAAATGTGGTAGGTGCACTTTATTTCACTGCCGCCGTCTCCCTGCGCCGTCGTCCAGGCAACACGCCACCACGCGCCTCCGGATCCAGGAATTAGACGGAGCCCTCCCGCGATAGAAGCTCGGTTCACGGCACCAATGTAACCGTGCGCAGTTGCACTTTGCTGCAGCTGGCTGGCTCAAGAAACCCCGTTGACTCTGCGTTGTGTGAAGAGTAAGAAGCGGGAGGCTGCTCTGTCTGTATGCCGCCGTTTATTATCTGTACAAACAGATTGATACTGGTCATATACTTGGCTCGTCTCGGCATACCGAAGCACACTCGGGCACATCTCTCATACAATGGTAATGTACAACGGCATGTAGAATGTTTTCAATAATACAAAATACAAAACTATGTCAAAAAGTACCTGTACAAACAGATTGATACTGGTCATATACTTGGCTCGTCTCGGCATACCGGCACACTACAACAGGGTAACAGAGTTAGCACAAATGCTAGTCACCTTGTAATAAGTGCACAAAATTATTATTTAGACAGTTTAGTAAATGAAAACTACGGTAAACTATGCATTACACATCTCATAACCCTCTACACAAATCACTGCATGCTCAGAAGTCTATAAGAGGAGAAAATTATGTTTATACACAGTTATTGTACGAACTGCTTCGGTCTGTGACTCACCTCGGGCACATCTCTCATACAATGGTAATGCATTGCGGCTGCCCATTGTATATATAGACTTAACCCAAGAGAGGGCGCCCTAGAGCCATATATGCCAAAAAGGAACATAAATCACAAAGAGAGCAAGTGGAATAATATACAATATAAATCCTGTTACACAAGCACAACTGTTAGAAATCTAGGAGTACTATTTGATCAGGATTTATCCTTTAACTCCCACTTAAAGCAAATTTCAAAAACAGCCTTTTTTCATCTTCGTAGCATCGCTAAAATCAGGCCTATCCTGTCCCAGAGCGATGCTGAAAAGCTAGTCCATGCTTTTGTTACCTCTAGACTGGACTATTGTAATTCTCTGCTTTCAGGCTGTCCCAGCAAGTCACTTAAGACGCTTCAGCTGGTCCAAAATGCTGCAGTACGTGTGCTGACTAGAACTAGGAGAAGAGACCACGTTACTCCTGTATTAGCTTCTCTGCATTGGCTTCCCATTAAATATAGAATAGAATTCAAGATTCTTCTCCTCACCTATAAAGCTCCCAGTGGACAGGCACCAGTCTATCTTAAAGAGCTTGTAGTGCCGTACAACCCCTCTAGAACATTACGCTCCCAAAATGCCGGCCTACTTGTGGTACCATTAATCTCCAAAAGTAGTATGGGAGGTAGAGCCTTCAGTTATCAGGCTCCTCTTCTCTGGAACAATTTACCAACCACAGTTCGGGAGTCTGACACTCTCTCTACCTTTAAGGTTAGACTTAAAACTTTCCTCTTTGATAAAGCTTTCAGTTAGGGACCAGCTCATAGTTTATAAATAAATAAATAAATTAGTTCATAAATTAGACTCATAGCAGTCTCTCTCTCTCTCTCAGAGATGGCGGAGTGAGTGTGTTGAGCTGAGAGCGGTTGTGTTTGAGCGTGAGTGAGGTTTTTGATAAAAACTAAACTTTAGCTTTTGTGTGTTTTCATGTGTTAGGTTTGTGGTTTTGTTTGGTTTTGTCGGTGTGTTGAAGATAGGTCAGGTGTGTGTGTGTGTGTGTGCGTGTGTGTGATTGTTTGTGTGTGGCTGTGAGGTGTGTGTGCTAACGTTTTAGCACCATGCCGGTAGCTGAGGCTACAGCAGCCGAGCTGGAGCGGCTGTCACGCCGTCACGGCATTAAGTTGGTGCCCTCGGGGCAGTGCAGTGTGGAGGAAGCCGGGCTGGCTGTGGGCAAAGTGGTTGGATATGAATCCGTGAAGTCGCAAGGCCAAGGATGAATGGGTCTATCGTGATCTTCCTGGATGACACAGCTAAGGTGAGCGAGGTGGTGGAGAGGGGAGTGGTCATACAGGACACTTTTACTCCTGTTTCTCCCCTCTCCAGCCCTGCCACCAAAGTTATTATTTCTAATGCCCCACCCTTTATAAAAAATGAACACTTGGTGAAGGAGTTGTCCCGTTTCGGACAGATAGTGTCCACTGTGAAGATGGTGTCTCTTGGCTGCAAATCACCGAAATTAAAACATGTTGTGTGTCATCGAAGACAGGTTTATATGGTCCGTAAAGACACCAGTCAAGATTTAAACCTGTCTTTCTCTTTTAAGGTAGATGGTTTCTCTTACGTTGTTTTTGCATCCTCTGAGAATATGAAATGTTTTGGATGTGGGGCGGAGGGACACCTGATCCGCTCCAGCAGGAAGAGCGGCAGCGGCGGTAAACTGCCGCTGCTGCCGCCCTCCCACCCCCCCCTGACGGAAGCCTCCGCAGCCTTCCGGACCTACCGCTGGAGGAGCCTCCGCGGCCCGAGCTGCTGCAGCCTGCCGGGCGGGATCTGCCGGTGGAGACCAGTCTGTGGCTGAAGCTGCTGCAGGAGAAACCACCGCAGCCTGCCGGGCCGGATCTGCCGGTGGAGGGCGCCTCTCTGTGGCTGAAGCTGCTGGGGAGGAAACCACCGCAGCCTGCCGGGCAGGATCTGCGGTGGAGGGCGCCCACGGCCGACCGGTCTGTGGCTGAAGCTGCTGCGGGAAACCAGCAGCCTGCCGGATCTGCGGTGGAGGGCGCCCACGGCCGACCAGTCTGTGGCTGAAGCTGCTGCGGGGAAACCACCGCAGCCTGCAGGCCGGATCTGCCGGTGGAGGGCGCCTCACGGCCGGCCGGTCTGTGGCTGAAGCTGCTGCGGGAAACCGCAGCCTGCCGGGCCGGGATCTGCCGGTGGAGGCGCCTCGCCGGCCGACCCGGTCTGTGGCTGAAGCTGCTGCGGGGGGGAAACCACCGCAGCCTGCCGGGCCGGGATCTGCCGGTGGAGGGGCGCCTCCGCGGCCGACCCGGTCTGTGGCTGCTACTGCTGTTGGGGGGGCAGAGCCGGGGGCAGAGCCTCCGCAGCCTGACAAATCGGAGTCCGCGGCTGGAGGGGAGCCTCCAGCTGTGGACCGATCTGAGGCTGCTGCCGCTGGAGGGGAGCCTCCACGGCCCGATGCTGCTCCTTATGGGGAGAGATTTGTCTCAAAATGATTCACACAAATCTCTTCATGATTTTCACATGTGTTTTTCAGATCCACAAATATATCAATAATATTCACATGTGTTTTTCAGATCCACAAATATATCCATAATTTTCTCATGTGTTTTTCAGATTCACAAATATATATTTGATTTTCACATGTGTTTTCAAATTTTGTGAGTGCATTTATCATGACTTATCATTTGTAAATCTTCAATTCTGCTTGTGAACTGTTGGAAGTGCGTTTGTGGATCAACTGACACCTGCATTCATTTTTGAGACAAACGTAACGCAGTTTCCTAGAAATGCACACACATATTTGGAGGGATTTATCTCATTAATATGCAGACAAATATCCATGAATTTCACATGTGTTTTGCAGATCCACAAATATAAACATAATTTTCTCATGTGTTTTTAGGATTCACAAATATTTTTACGATTTTCACATGTGTTTCTCCGATCTGCAAACATATGTATGATTTTCACATGTGTTTTAAGGTTCACAAATATATCCACGTTTTCACATGTATTTTTAAAGTTTGTGAGAGCATTTATCATGACTTATCATTTGTAAATCTTCAGTTGTGCTTGTGAATCATTTAAAGTACGCTCGTGGATCAACGGACACGCGGCTCTATTTTTGAGACAAATGTACCAAGAAGTTTCACAGAGATTCTCACACACACAGGTTGAGAATATTCACATGTGTCCAAGCCCCGCCTCCATCCACTAGGGCGGCAGTGTTGCTGTCTTTGTTTAACAGGGGCGCTAAACGGCCTGCTCGCTCGGTGCTGTTGAAGAGGAAGGAAGCCCCTTCAGGAGCAGAAAGGCGCCTCAACTTAGAAGCAAAAGCAGCCTAACCCAGTCCGCCAGTATTCATTTCTGGCCCTCGCCATGCTCTGGAGTGTGTCTTTTATATGTGTATAATGTTTATTCATTTTTCTGAACAGAACTTTGACGATCATTAACAGATGAACGAACGCACCAGGCACAGCATTGCTGCAGACCGCTGACGCCTCCTCCTGCTGACTGGGCAAAGTCAGAAAGATATTCACTAATCTGACCTCTTTTCAGTCACTGTCATGAAGACTGGAAGCTACAGCCCGCTTTTTCTCAAAACGAGCCGTTCTCCGAGCCAGACAGCTTCTATTTGTATCAGTGTTGTCGGTGATGCTCGACGGCTTAGGGAGCGCCGGCAATTCACCATAGCAAAGGAAAGCGTGAATGAAAACTCAGTACTGTCACCATGAAAAACTGTAACACACTACACAAGACCTTGTGTTATTCATTAAAAAATGTCACAGTTTGTTAAAAAATATCAAGATATACACAGGACACATTATTTCTTAAAATATTAATTTCTGTTAATAGGTAATGACTATAATAATTGAACGGTACTGTTGCAGAACTTATCTTAAGGATCAAACATCTCTGGTTTAGCCTACTTCACGGCTCACTAAAGAAAGTTTATTGTTTATATATTTTCAGGCAAATACTTTTCAAGCAGTATTGACTTTCAGGTCATTTATAAAATTATCCTTTCACAATAAAGTTTTCAGGAAGGAATACTATGTGAAATAAATAGCATCCCATTAACAGTTTCAATGACGCCTTTTAATCATTTTCCATCATTTAAACTCACTTTCTCTTTTTTTAAATAACCATCTTAAGTATTCTATTTTTATTTCATCCCAAATATTTGATTTCACATACTCTATGGGATTAGTTTTTAATCCTTCAAAGTTTTATAAGTGTGAAGATCATAGAAGTACTTATTCACACATTTCTTTTAATCTGTTATACCAGAAAGTGTTAAATATAAAATAAATTATCACAGCTTTCAATTTCAGTTGCTTTGATCATTTCCCAATAGTAGATCATATGTGTAAAAAATAAAAACCTCTTCTATAAAAAATGCTGTAGAAAATACCTTATCAGGATCTTTGCGCCTATTACAGACTAATGAAAATATAGTTGGAAAACATATAGCGCAAACCAGGAATTTTTTATTGCTCAACTGCATTTAATATAAATAAATTTATGAAAAGCTCTTCTCTAAAGGGCTGCAGTACAAGGCTAGAGAATATTTGATAACTGGGTTGAGTTTGGTATAGCCTATTTAACAGCAGTAGAGTTATTGCAGTTTTATAGGCATCAACTAATCATATTAACATCAAAGTAAATATTTAAATTTGATCTCTCCTAAGTATCTTTTATCTCTCTATGTATCTCTTTTTTTTTGTAGTGTTTGTCTTTGTTTGTTTTTTAATTATGTACTATGACCCTTGTATGTCTCAATGGTTTCTAACACCATGCCAGAGGACTTCAGTTGGAAACTAGCCTTTGGCTAAAACTGGCACATTTACAGTAATGTATGATTGATGTGCGCTGTCCTCTTTAAATAAAATGAAAAAAAAAAAATCATAGACATTGAGTTTAAACCTATTTCTCTAAAGAGAAAAAGCATATGGCTGTAGGTGGAGGAGATAAACATCCAAATATTTGTGAAAATGTCAGTAGAGCTCATAAATTTAATGGCACTGGCTTCTTTTTCCCGATCATAAACGCCCTGTGTATATCTTGATATTTTTAACAAACTGTGACATTTTTTAATGAATAACATAAGGTCTTGTGTAGTGTGTTTCTGACGACATTACAGTTTTTCATGGTGACAGCACTGAGTTTTCATTCACCGCTTTCCTTTGCTATGGTGAATTGCCGACGCCTCCCTAAGGTTGCCGAGCATCACCGACAGCACTTTGATACAAATAGAAGCTGTCTGGCTCGGAGAACGGCTCGTTTTGAGGAAAAAGCGGGCTGTAGCTTCCAGTCTTCATGACAGTGACTGAAAAGAGGGTCAGATTAGTGAATATCTTTCTGACTTTGCCCAGTCAGCAGGAGGAGGCGCCAGCGGTCTGCAGCAATGCTGTGCCTGGTGCGCTTACGCTCATCTGTTAATGATCACAAAGTTCTGTTCAGAAAAATGAATAAACATTATACACATATAAAAGACACACTCCAGAGCATGGCGAGGGCCAGAAATGAATACTGGCGGACTGGGTTAGGCTGCTTTTGCTTCTAAGTTGAGGCGCCTTTCTGCTCCTGAAGGGGCTTCCTTCCTCTTCAACAGCACCGAGCCGAGCAGGCCGCTTGACGCCCCTGTTAAACAAAGACAGCAACACTGCCGCCTAGTGGATGGAGGGGTGGGGCTCGAGACACATGTGAATATTCTCAACCTGTGTGTGTGAGAATCTCTGTGAAACTGCGTACATTTGTCTCAAAAATAGAGGCACGGTCCGTTGATCCACCTAACGCATTTTTAAATGATTCACAAGCACAACTGAAGATTTACAAATGATAAGTCATGATAAATGCTCTCACAAACTTTAAAAATACATGTGAAAAACGTGGATATATTTAGAACCTTAAAAACACATGTGAAAATCATACATATGTTTGCAGATCGGAGAAACACATGTGAAAATCGTGAAAAATATTTGTGAATCCTAAAAACACATGAGAAAATTATGTTTATATTTGTGGATCTGCAAAACACATGTGAAATTCATGGATATTTGTCTGCATATTAATGAGATAAATCCTCCAAATATGTGTGTGCATTTCTAGGAAACTGGCAAGTACGCTTTGTCTCAAAATGAATGCAGGTGTCAGTTGATCCACAAACGCACTTCCAACAGTTCACAAGCAGAATTGAAGATTTACAAATGATAAGTCATGATAAATGCACTCACAAAATTTGAAAACACATGTGAAAATCAAATATATATTTGTGAATCTGAAAAACACATGTGAAAATCATATATATATTTGTGGATCTGAAAAACACATGAGAAAATTATTGATATATTTGTGGATCTGAAAAACACATGTGAAAATCATGAAGAGATTTGTGTGAATCATTTTGAGACAAATCTCTCCCCATAGCTCCTTGCGTTAACTTACTGCCTTGTGCGCAACCTGTAGTTGCTGCCAGCAGTGCTCTGCCCGCTGCTGACGTGTGTGACGGGTCTTTAATGTCGTTGCGGCTTGTACCTGGGGATACAGGTGTCCTCAGTGCTGCTTCCTCTTCCTCCTCTGATATGGTGGAGACAGACACTCAGAGAGGGGAGGAGGGTGGAGCTGCAGAGCTGATAGATGATGATGTGCTATGTGAGTTTGATGAAGAAGAAATGATCATTGATGATGATTTTAAACTTGTGCATAAAAGAAAAAACTCTGAAAATGAAAATGAGAACACAAAAATTTGTAAAACCCAAAATGAGGAACACAGGAGTCAGGAGGAATCTCTCCTCGGCTCACAGGGGGGTTCCCAGAGTCTGTACTCAGACACAGACATTCATAGTTTTTTAGAGAGGACCAAAGGGCAGAGGCTGGTGATGGTGGAGGATTATTTCCCTGACCTCCGCATGTTCCTTCGGTCTGCCAGACCCCTGACCCTGAAAGCGAGCTCAGTACTGTCCAGTCAGGCGGTTTTTAGGCTGAGGAAACATGTGAGCAGAGTCAGGGAACAACTTAATGAGGAATCATGATAGTTTTTAACATGTGTTTTTTTTTTATTCTGACCTGTGTCTGTGTGCTCTCCTTTTATCCATGTGTGATTTTAATCTCAGCATTTTAAACCTGAATGGAGCCAGGGCTGATTTTAAAAGAGCTGCTCTTTTTAAACTCATGGAGTTGAAGAAGACTGATGTCCTGTTTGTGCAGGAGACACACAGCACTGCAGACATTGAAGCTGAGTGGAGGCAGGCTTTTAATGGGGAGGTCATTTTAAGCCATAAGTCCAACGTAAGTGGGGGGGTGGGGATTCTGTTTGCCAGAAGTTTCTCCCAGTTTCTTTTTTTTTAATTTAGAAGAGATCATCCCGGGGGTTTTAATAAAAGTTGTAGCAGTTTTTGAAAATGTTAAGCTAGTGTTTTTAAATGCCTATGCGCCCACCAACGCCCTGGAGAGGATGGCTTTTTTAAACATTTTAAACAACACTGTTGGAAACTGTCATGATGGTGATTTTATGTTTTTAGGAGGTGATTTTAACTGCACTGAAGCACCTCTTTTAGACAGGAATCACCCGGAGCCTCACCCGCCATCCTCTAGCAGGATGACAGAGATCATCCAAACCCACCAGCTGGCTGATGTGTGGAGGACGTTCAATGGTAATCAGAGACAATACACTTGGGGTCACTCAAAAGATAGGTTTTTATCTTTAGCCAGACTGGATCGCATCTATTGTTTTAATCATCATTTTAATATCTTTAAAAAGTGTTGTATCCAGCCTGTAGGTTTTAGTGACCACTCTTTGGTATCCTGCTCTGTTTTTATTCAAAATATTCGTTTAAAAAGTGCTTATTGGCATTTTAACACATCTCTTTTAAACAACCAGGCTTTTAGAAATGCTTTTAAGTTTTTTTGGGTGACCCATAGAGAGAGCAGGCCTACCTTTGCCAACATTCAACAGTGGTGGGATTTTGGAAAGGCTCAGATTAAAGAGCTGTGTCAACAGTTCACTCATGTGTCACTGGGGAGTTAACTCGATCTTTGAAAAATCTGGAGTTAGAGGCGGAAGAGCTGCAGTCTTTAGCAGAGTCCTCAGGAAATCGAGGGCTTTTAGACTCCCTCAAAAAGAAAAAGGCGGCCATAGCCAACCTGCTCGGGGTGTCAGCACAGGGCGCTGTGGTCAGGTCCAGGTATATGAAAGTCTCACAGATGGACGCCCGATCCAAGTTCTTCTTTGGGCTGGAGAGTAAAAATGGACAAAGGAAGATCATTCACTCTTTACGTACGGGTGGTGGCTCCAACATCTCAGACTCATCTGAGATTAGGAAGTTTGCTGCTGGTTTCTACAGAAACCTCTATAAGAGTGATTGGTCACATGATCCAGATGTGCTCAGCAGTTTTCTTGCAGGTCTCCCCCAAGTCAGCTCAGAGGAAAACTCGGAGCTGGAGGCTGAGGTGACCCTGGAAGAGCTGCACAGAGCCATGATGACTCTGCAGAGCGGGAGGGCACCTGGCATGGATGGCCTTCCTGTTGACTTCTACAAGTCGCTTCTGGTCCATCATAGGACAGGACCTGGCAGATGTGGTGACGGACAGTCTGCAGACAGGAAGGCTCCTCTGAGCTGCAGGAGGGCTGTCATCACCCTCCTGCCTAAGAAAGGAGACCTGCAGCAGATCAAGAACTGGAGACCAGTGTCCCTGCTGAGCACGGATTATAAAATCCTGTCCAAAGCTCTGGCCCTCAGACTGAGGGAGGTGATGACGTCCATAATCCACCCTGACCAGACCTACTGTGTCCCTGGCAGGCTCATAAGTGACAATGTCACTTTGATTCGGGACGTTCTGGCTGTTTCCAGTGAATTGGGCATAGAGACTGGTCTTATTTCCATAGACCAGGAAAAGGCTTTTGACCGGGTTGAACACCAGTACCTGTGGCAGACCTTAGCCGGTTTTGGGTTCAGCCCTGGTTTCACAGCCAAGATCAGGACTCTCTACAGTGGCATCGAGAGTGTTCTGAAGATTAACGGGGGGCTGAGTGCACCTTTTAGCATTGGGAGGGGGGTGAGGCAGGGTTGCTCTCTCTCAGGCATGTTGTACTCTGTTGCCATTGAGCCTCTTCTCCATCAGCTAAGGCAGAAACTTAAAGGTGTGTCTTTCCCCAGTTGTCCTTTGCCTTTTAAGATTTCTGCATACGCTGATGATCTCATTGTGTTTTTAAATTCACAGAGAGACCTGGAGATTTTAACTAACACTGTTCATTTATTTGGTTCTATCTCTTCTGCAAGGGTCAACTGGGGAAAGAGCGAGGCCGTGATGGTGGGAGAGGGGCTGGAGGACCGGCTCAGGCTGCCAGCCGAGCTCACCTGGATGAGAGGCGGCCTGAAATACCTGGGAGTCTTCTTGGGGGACGAGACCATGGAAAAGAAAAACTGGGACAACCTTATTCACAAGGTCAAAGGTCGACTTAATAAATGGAAATGGCTCCTCCCAAAAATGTCTTACAGGGGGAGGAGCCTAATCGTAAACAACCTGGTCTCGTCCTCCCTGTGGCATAAACTGTCCTGTGTGGATCCTCCAGCCTCTCTCCTGTCTCAGGTACAGCTGCCTTTTAGTGGATTTTATGTGGGATAAAATGCACTGGGTTCCACAGAGTGTCCTCTTCCTTCCCAAAGATGAGGGTGGACAGGGTCTGGTCCATTTAGCCAGTAGGGGTGCAGCTGCCTGTCCTTCATACAAAGACTGTTAACTGGCCCAAGAGACACTCTGTGGAAGACGCTGTCGTGCTGCATTTTAAAAGGTTTTAAAAATCTGAGTTTGGATTTTAGCCTTTTTTAATGGACAGCACTTTTTTACACAAGTCCTCTCTGCCCAGTTTTTATAGAAGTGTTTTTAATGTGTGGGACCTGGTTAAAAAAGAACGACCAGAACAAGCAGAGTCCCTCTACTGGCTGCTGCAAGAGCCCATTCTCCATGGGACAAAACTGGACTGTCCGGGGTGGGTGGGTCCTGCTCTGTTTTCTCGTTTCCAGGGTGCCGGGGTCACCTCTCTGGGCCAGGTGCTGGAGCTGGCTGGACCTCGGCTGCAGGACTCTGCTGGTCTGGCTGCTGGTCTGGGGATAAGGTCAAGCAGAGTTGCCCGGCAGCTGTTGGACCACTGGAGGATAAAACTGAGCAGGCGTGAACTCCAAATGATACAAGGGTTCTTCAATGGTGAAACCTCGGCCAGCCCACAGGACCCTTTCCCCTCCATCCGGCTGACAGCAGACATAAAAGACTGTGAAGGCCCTCTGTTGGCTCAGTGTCCTCGAGTGTCGCTTCAGGAAGCCTCGGGAAAGACCTTTTATCAGGTCATGGTAAAAACACTTAACAGGAAGAAACTGGACGGGCGCGCTGACACCCCGTGGAGGAGTCACCTCGACATGGGGGTGTCCAAACCAGCCTGGAGGTCTCTCTACAAACCTCCACTGACGAAGAGACATGCGGACCTTCAGTGGAGGATCCTCCACGGGGCAGTAGCAGTGAACTCTCTGATCTCTATCCTCAACCCTGAAGTGGAGGACAAGTGTCCCTTCTGCTCAGAGAGAGAGACAATTTTTCACTGTTTTTATGAATGTGCCCGTCTGTCTGAACTGTTCCTGTTTTTAAAACGTGTTTTTACTGCTTTTAATGAGGCTTTTACCAAAGAGGTTTTTATTTGTGCTTTTAAATACACTCGAAGGACCAAGGACAAGAGCCAACTTTTGAACTTTGTACTGGGTCAGGCCAAGATGGCCGTGTATGTAAGCCGGAGGAGGAGAGTGGAGAGTGGAGAGTCCGTGTCCCTTGTCCCTGTGTGTGCAGGCCTAATCAGGTCCAGGATCCACCTGGACTTCACTTTTTATAAAAACTCTGAAGACCTGGATACTTTCAGAAAGACATGGTGTTGCCAGACTGTTTTGTGTAAAATAGTGGATCAAAGCCTGTGTTTCAGTGACTTATTGAAAATGTGATACGCATATATATATATATATCTATTTATTTATTTATTTGTTTTTGTCTTATTACTATTGTTGTGAAATGTGTAAAGTGATTATCTGTTAAAATTCTTTGAGAACGACCAAATAAAGTTGGTTTGAAAATCAAAAATCTCCCTCTCTCAGCATCTGCTTTTGCCCCTTGTTTGCTCCTGTACTGCCTCTGGCTCTTGTCTTGTAGGTGGCCTGGGATCCTTGGTGGAGACTGCCTGCTGCTGTGGAGTCACGAAGCCTCAAAACTACAATTATAAACATGACACATAGTTGACCATTTTATTAGGAACACTCCATTCCCATTATCATTATAGCTATTTATACAGATACTAGCATGATCTCCATATCCATGATCGATACATCTACAGTATCTATATTTTACTACCACATAGGCATGAGGTCCCTCTTGAAAATGGGATGTCACATCTCAAGAGGCCTTTAACACATTTATATTTAACGGAGACAAATATGGTTGGGATGCACTTGTGGTCTGGGCACCCATGAGTTCGTCACTACCATAAATTCTTATTTTCAGTAAGAATATCTAAGATTATACTTCTAGAAAATGATCACCACAACCATTCAGACATGAGGACCTCCTGAAAATGAGATGTAGCATCTCAAGAGGCTACCTCTAATAAATCAGACGACAGGTCTATGGTTCATGAGCCTGTCCCTAACTTTAGTTACCATTCTAGTCCACTTGTCTCCTCTTACCTCCCTTCTTTTGCCCTCACACCCGACACAGCATCGTGTGGATTTGCTGTTCATCATGAGACTGGGATCCACATTCAAGATTTCCTGCTGCTTAACAGAAGGTTTTTTCTTGCCGCCATGATGGAGGGATCCATGATTGGCTATTTGGATTCATGTTGGGTGTTGGATGTATATATTTGTATATATATGTATATGTGTATTTTATATGTATATATGTATCTATGCATATATGTGTATCCATAAATGAAGAGCTTTATGCTCTATTGTAAAGTGTCTTGAGATAACACTTGTTATGAATTGGCGCTATACAAATAAAGATTGATTGATTGATTCCCAAAAACTCAGCTTTTGACTACGCCACCATTATCAACTGCAATGGTTTTCCAGACCCGGCTTTTGGACCTCATGAGTGCACGAACATCAACCCTGAAGGTAAAGTCTTCTTTAGCTACAGTCCAAAACAGTGTTTTATTGGATTTATGAGGAAATAAGTAACTTAATTGTTTTGAATATGATGTTAAATGATAAATGGACTTGAGCTTATTTGCACATTGACTCACTGATGGTTGGAGTTTCTTTGTAATTTCTCCCCATTTACACGAGGATTAGATACGGAAAATAAATAATTAAACTATACTCCTAAAAAAATGTTTGAAAACATGACTTTGGTGGATCATTTCTTCCCTTTTATAATGATGAAAGATGTGGGATTGCGCATTTTGTGGAATAAGCATCACGATTAAGCATGTGGAAGTGCTTCGTAGAAAAGTCCCACAGTTCCTCAGTGAAGCATGAAGGAAGCATTTTTCTTGAGGCGTTGTTTTACTGGGACGCCCACTTTGTGGTACATCCTTGCCTTTGGCATTCTCATGGAACTTGGTTCTAAGTCTATAAATGGTACCAGGGCTGACACCAAATAATACAGACACAATTTGTGAACACCAGCCACCTGTTACTTTCTGGGAGAATTTGGAACTTATTTTTGGGGTACTACCCACGTGATAAGTTGTTGTGCGTATTGCTATTTCCATGAATGCACAATCCTTACCAGCTGTACTTGGTTGTAAAGATAACAAATCTGGCTTTCCAATAATATAATATAAAGTACCAGTTGGTATTATTAAAGAGAAGAAAAAATGACCTAAATAACATTTCCAAACTTTTTTTTATGATTCACACAAGTGTTCTTAAAGTAAAAACCCCCACCAAGGCCTCTCTGACATTGTTGGCTGAGTACAAAAACAGCCTTGGCAAACTGCTCCATCATTAACAAATATTAAAATATTTCCTTTATGTACATCCATATTTAGGCCACTTTAAAATTTAATCACTTTTCCTTGTGCACTCTAAAAAGTCCTACAGCCCTGATGCTGATTCCAAATACTTTTTTCCATTGGTTAAGCTAAAACTAACTAAATTTGACATCTAATCTATTTTTTTTTGCTTTGGTCAAAGGGAAATAATTAATCAGAACCTAAAGAATAAATTCTTCATCAATCTAAATTAAAAAAAATCACATTCAGGTCTCCTTGCATCGGCTACGCCCCTTTCTGACGTAAGGAAAAAGAAACTTAAGGAAAGTGAAGCTCACAGCCATTTTGAGAGGTTGTACTGGCGGCACTTCATGCTCCTCCTGACCGAGTCGTCTTTTCATTCAAGTTTTCAAGGTAAGAATTTATACCAGCCCAATGAGTAGCCTCTCAAGTAACGCTGTTGTTGTTTATAAGTTTGACTGTTCTGTATGGTGGGTGCAAAATCTAAATATTATTGCTAATATGATTTAGCTGGTTAGCTGTCTGCTTGAGGCCCGCCAAGCATTTTTTTGCTGTCAGGTAAGCCAAAGACACTGGCACGCCAAGCTGTGTGGTGTAAAGTTACTTGCATATTTAGGTCAAATTTATGTGCCGAATAAGCATGTTATTGTTAACCATGTTCTGATATTACAGTCTCTGCTAGTGCTATATTCACGTGCGGGGCTGCACTGTTACACGTGCTTGCTCTTTTTCTTCCAGGATGCTGTCATGTCGGTTCATTTAAGGCTACGTTCACACTGCAGCCCTTAATGCTCAATTCCGATTCTTTGCTCAAATCCATTTTTTTTGACTGTTCAGATTACACGTTTAATTGTGGCCTGCTGCAGGCTGCGACATGAACCGCTCAGGCTCCATGGTGACGCACATGCTCAGTTTAACATTTAGACATTACGCACAGAGCGGTGTGTGATGAGGGGCAGCAAACACAGACCTGCTTCATGATGCTGGAGAAGTTTGCTCCCATAAAGCAGAACCTGGTGATACAGCAGCACCTTGAGTGAGGTCTCATTAAAGTAATTATGAGTATATTTTATGTCTTGTGAACCTACAGGCGGACGCTTTTTCCCGTTGACCTTGCCGATCTCGTTGCTGGAGAGCAAAACAGCTCAGCCATAGCGCGTGAAACAGGTGAGCAAAGAGGAGAAAACTTAGTTTTATCATCTGTTCTGATGTTTGTTAGTTTGTCTGAGAGCAGATCAGACAGTAGCAGACTGATTACATACTGACGCTGTCTCACAGAAACACACAGCAGCGCGCAAATGCGCACGGATGAGATGGACAGCGTGGATATTCAGTCTTTCCGCGTCCTGTAAACTGTTATTTTAGGCTGATAAATTCATTACAAATGTCGGTGCACTGTTAATAAATCAGGTTTATCAGACATCATGGTAGTTGCAGTGCAAGACGTTTGATTCATGCACGTTTACTGTTGTGCTGTTCAGGATAAACTTATAAATGACATGTTTCATGTTGTGGTGACAGGGGAATCAAAAATTTAGTTTTAGATGCAGTGTTGGATTAAAAGTGACTCTAATAAAGATTACTAATGATTATTATTTATTATTGTTATTATTTTGTGAAGAACCATATTTAATTTGACTGTTCAAAGTCTTCATGCTCCAAGTCAAACCAAGGTCTGTCCAGAAATACATGAGTGAAAAACTATAAAGATGATATTTTTTGGAAAATAAAAAGTGTAAGAGCTATGCTGGTAATCAGTGAGATGTACATGTATTTTTTTGACGTGACACTTTCATCCATATGTTTTTTGAAAAACATTAAAACTTTTTCATCTTTTTAACTTTCTTCCCCAGTTGTCAGTGGTCCCCTGTCAAAGCTGCTCCCTCAGGTAAGATCCATCTTTATAATATATGATAGAGGCATTGACTGTGAGAAAGGTATACTTATTTATTTTAGGTATGTCCTGCTATCAACCAAATATCCAGAGCTTCAACAGTGATGTACATGGGTCAGTGACGTGATACATTTTTTTGTGTTCCAGTGGTTGACTTTAAGTTGAAAAGGTTACAGTTTGAAAATATTCACTTTTTTCAACTTACTTGAATACATTCTCTTATTTTGAAGACTTTGTCTTAAATTTCTGCATTTCACCACTTTTGAGAGACTTTTCAGGTCATAATAGCGAAAACATTTCAGTGGTGTAACCAAAGAAACTCGATACCACATTTTTTAACTTGCTCAGAAAATATTAAATTCTCAATATAACGTATTATCAACTATTCGGCCATAATTTTACATTTGTCTGGTTTAATAGTGAATAAAATGAATGGAATACTTTTGTTCTGAATATTATGGTAAATTTGGGGAATTTGTGGACTATTTAAATTATCAATGCCAACATTCAAGGAGCCATTTTTTTCATTTTTGTAGAAGACCATTTGACAGGAAATTATATCACAATGAAGGACCTCTGATTAACCTAACAGCTGAATGCATGTGCCATTTGATGTTGGCAAATAACAGATTTTGATGCTGATTAAAGATGTAAAATGAACTTAGTTACTATGTGGAACTACTTTTATGTGTAAAGTTTTATTTTTCGTATAAAAAGTGATTTATCCACAACTCTATAATCAAATCTTTGAAGGGTTAGTGTAGCATCATTATTTTGCATGGCTTTATAATTTTTGCTTTAATACACATTAAATATAAAATGAATACACATTAGTATTCCTTTCACTTTTATCTTTAAGCTCTATGTACAAGAATATAATGTCATAAATAAAGCAGCAGTAGATGAACAATGACGGTGTTGAAAATGACAGCAGCTCTAAAAAGATATGACTCTCAAAAACCTGTAAAATATTTGTCAACGATTTAAATTTAGATCTGTAAAATTACATCAATTAACTTTTTATTGTCTCATGATTATTGCAGACACAGAGCCTAAGTTCATGCAGATCCTGCAGCAAGGGCCATTTATTAATTCTTGAACTAATTAATAGAAAACTACCAATTCTTGTTGTGGGTGTTTTTTTCTTCATTGAAAATAATTAAAAGCATAGGTTCAATTGAAACTGTTCACTGTCACGCATGAATTTAGAGTCATTTCCTTCTGTAAGAGTGTGGTCAGGCGGTCTTTTTTTGTTACTGGTATTTTTCATTAAAAAATATAATTTACAGGAAAATTCATGGTGAATTGGACTCAACTGTCTTTTGCAATGTACTAAAACATTTTTAACAGGTTATACCGGCACAAAATGAGTCAAATGGTATTTAGGAAATGCAGTGGTTTTTCACTATTTGTCCTGCTCTGTATATAATTGTATTTTAAAATATTTCCTAAATGTATATTCAAGTAATAAATTAAAATTGAGGCACTGTTTTTATAGATACACTTGCATATACTCTAGGTGGAATTTAATATTTGATATCTATCGCTTTTGTTGTGGTACCACCACTTGACATTTCCAGGAGAAATCCATCTGTTTTGTTGAAAAAATGATTAAAAAGCAATTTGAAATTACATGAAACCACCAGGAATACAAAGCACGATCTTTGCAAACTTGATGCAAGCTTTTCAAACAACTTATTTCAACATTTTTGAATTGCTCATCATGCAACTCTTATTTGTCACTGACCCATATATTTCCTGTGCCCCTAGTGAATGTGGAACTGCAGAGACTGTGGCCAGTCATTTACAAGAAGATCTCATCTTCTGCAACATTTCAGGCTTGATCACAGGCATTTTGGACGTGGCCATTCTTACCCATGTACTTACTCTAACTGCCCTTGCACGCTCAAAACCTGGAATGCTCTGCTGAGTCACTTGTCCAGATGCCATCCTTCTGTGTCATCAAATACTCAACAGGAACTTTTGTTTAAATGCCAGATCTGTGAGGACAATCAGCAGTCCACAGAATCAGACTTTTTCCATCATATTGCACAACATTTAAAGAACTTTGAGACAGTCACTTGTCCCTATGTAGGTTGCTCCTACAAAACAAATGTTTATGGGAGTTTTAAAACTCACAAATGGAGAAAGCATAAAACTGAAACTGTGAAGAATTTCAAACCTGGGATAGTATCAAATCCAGTTGCTGATGCAGATGACAATTCAAATGACTGTGTTATTGAACAATTGGATGAAGAGTTATCAGATATAAGTCAAGATTCAGGGGATATTTTGATTGATATTGAGCGCAAAGTTGCCTCTGTGTTGTTAAAGCTAGAAAATATCTTTTTGGTATCAAGTGCAGCTGTTAATGAGTTGCTTAATGAGCTACAATATTTGATTGGCAAAGTATCTGTGCCTGCATTCCAAAAAACTTTACTTGAATTGCTACAAAGTCACAACTGTGAAATAGATCAGTCTGTTGTCAGAGAAATAGCAGCTGCACTGTGCACATCCAGTCCTGTTCAGGCTGCAATAAGCAGCAGTGGTCCATTGTCCACTGCATGGAAGAGAAAAGCATACTATAAAAAGCACTTCAGTGTAGTCGAACCAATTGAATATGAAATAGATGCTAAGAACAGAAGGTCTCTTCAGTATGTCCCGATACTAAAATCCCTTCAGCAAATTCTGAATTGTCCAGAAATATTACAGAATACAGTCAATTTGGGTGTTGAATACCAACAAAAAGGAGGTGAATACAGATCTATTTTTGATGGACTTTATTTCAAAGAAAATTCCTTTTTCTCAAATAACTGTGCTATATCCTTGATCTTATATTTTGATGATTTTGAGATCTGTAACCCACTTGGAACATCAAGAAAGAAACATAAGGTTTGTGCTGTGTATTGGACATTAGGAAATCTCTCTCCTGGTTACCAGTCCTCTTTATCATCAATTTATTTGGCTGCCCTGATTAACAGTAATGATGTGAAGAGTTATGGCTTTGAGAGAGTATTGGAGCCATTAATTAATGATCTGTGTACACTGGAAAAACATGGAGTTTTCATCGCAGAATTAGGTAAAACCTTAAAAGGAACAGTACAGTGTGTGGTGGCAGACAACCTTGCAGCTCACAGTTTAGGGGGGTTTGTTGAGAGTTTTAATGGAACATATGTATGCAGATACTGTACTGGGGAAAAGCAGAAATTTAAGGAAAGGGCAGTCTCTACTGGATCATTTTGTTTAAGAACTGAGGCAGTTCATTCAGATCACTTGAAAACTCTTGCTGAAACTCAATCAGGAGTTACTTCGTGTTAAACAAACTTGTATTCTTTCAGAAAAGCTTTCACACTTCAAAGTGACCACTGGCTTCCCGGCAGATATTGTACACGATTTATTTGAAGGAGTTGTTCCTGTAGAGATTGCTCTCTGCCTTAAAGTGTTCATTTCAAAAAAATATTTTACTTTATCTGATTTAAATACAGCTATTTTGAAGTTTGATTATAAGTGGTCTGACAAAGTTAACCGCCCACATACTGTTCCAGTTACTTACGCCTGTAAGGGAACAATCGGGGGTAATGCTCATGAAAATTGGAGTTTGTTAAGGTTTTTACCATTTTTAATCGGTCATAGAGTTCCAACTGATGAGCCAGCCTGGCAAATTCTGACTGACTTAAAAGATATAGCAGAGATTGCTGTTTCACCTTTACAAACTGAAGAGTCCATAGCTTATTTGGAGTTTAAAATAACAGAGCACAGAGTAAAATATCTGGAGCTGTTTCCAGATTCAAACCTCATCCCTAAGCAACATTTCATAGAGCATTACCCCCAGCTGATCCGTAACTTTGGACCACTAGTATCATTATGGACGATGAGGTTTGAAGCAAAACATAGCTTCTTTAAAAGGGTTGTAAGGCACACACATTGTTTTAAAAATGTGCTCCGTTCTATGTCAGAGCGACATCAGTTCCAGATGGCTCATCATATTTACACATGCAGCTTCCGAAGACCTACTGTTGAAGTATCACATGTAACAACACTGCCTGTTGACCTTTTAAAAGATGATATTGTAACTACTGTTAAGCAGAAGTATCCAGATTTGGAACATGTTTGTTTGGCAAAGAGTGTTGTGCACAATGGACATAACTATCGGACTGGCATGATTGCAGCCCATGGCTCACTTGCAGGACTACCTGAGTTTGTTGAAATCGTCCAAATGATGGTTTTTGAAGAGAAGTTAAATTTCATTGTGAGGTATCTCTCTGGCTGGTACATTGAACATTACAGGTCATATGAACTTAAACCAACCTCCACAAAGAAAATGGGACTTCTTGAAGTAACGGAACTGACGGATCCATACCCTCTCATTGACTACAAAATTGGGGGAAAGCGGCTGGTCACTGTTAAAAGATACATACATGTATAAGGTCAGTTGATGACTAAGATTGATGATAATACATAAACATAATAAGGGGTCCTAAAACGGGTACTTCACCCAGAAATTAAAAATTAACTCATATATTCTCCACTATGCTGAAGTAGGAGTGGTTGACATTTTTGCTAACAGACAACACTGCAAAAGTTTTAGGGGTAAACGGCATTTTCCCAAAATTAAATAATTTGAAGCAGCTGCTGACCACGTAAACTAAGATCAAAAAACCCATTAAAACATTGGCCATGCTGGTTTTGTCCTTGGATTTTACCTCCATCAGTATAGTGAAGTGTTTAGTTAGTTAACTCCGATATGATAATTATCACTGTAGTGCTGGTGCCGTTTTATAGGATAGTGTCGTGGTGGCCATTTCAATAGGGATGGGTTAGGGCCCTATTGAATTTATGCTTGTTCTTTCTTTCACCTCTTCAAACCCAGATTTGAGCCCAAGGAACTCACCAAAAGTTTAATGTGCATCTAGTCATATGTAATGCTTCCAGCTTTTTTTTTTTTTTTTTTTTGCTTTTTAATGGCATTTCCCCCAATATCTTAATTTATTTTCAACTTTGACGAACAGAAAATATATAAATGAACAAACAAAGATTTTTTAAAATACTATTCTGAAAAAAATGAGAAGTATATACACATGACACATTTGTGGGTACATGTTAAAATGGCCTAATAAAAGGTTACAGCAACCAGGCCTACACATGGACCCAGTGTGAGGTCCCAATTAAGGTGCTTGTAGCTCTAATTTGTCTTTTAATGTTACTAAATGAGCATGCTCCTCAACAGTGATTTATTGATGACCTCAACTTTTAAAAATTATTTTAACAATAGTTTTTAATGTGTGTTTCAGTGTATTCGTCAGCATGACTGGGAGAACATCTGCAAGGCTTCTAGTTGTTTTGGGTGAAGACAACTCCATTCGAATGGTTCTTCCGGGTGGAATTCCTGATTCCCTGGAGGACCTCATCAGTGACATCAAACAAACATGTGCATTGTCTGGAAGGATAAGGCTCCAATACCAAGACACTGACTTTGGGGACATGTTTGTCAATTTGACCTCTACCGCTGAAATTAAGGACCTCAGTACTGTCAAAGTAATTCAGATGGACAAACAACCCTTTGGTTCTCCTAGTTGTGCCCTGGAGATCAGCTCTTGTTCATCCAGCCAGAGTGATGAGGCTAGTTCTTCAGGATCTTCTGGATCAGACAGTACCATAATTCTGGACAGGTCACCTTCAACTCTGAGAACAATGCAGTGGCCAAAAGAGTTCCCCATTCCACGCTTTTCCCTTGAGACTGAGATGCAATTGCAAAAAGGAAATGCAGAATACAATGCAAAAAAACTTAGACTAACAGTTGGCCCAAAGATGTTGTCAGATGTACTGGAAAAACTGGCAGAGGAAATCTTCAAGTACAAAGCCTATCCTATGGATGTGGACTTTTGTGAGGTAGCAGAAGCTTTAATTAAGAAGCATCCTTGTCTTAGTGAGCCAGGCTCATTCAACGGCTGCTACGGCTGGAAGCAGAGGCTCAAATATAAGATGGCTAACTACAGAACACTACTCAAAGCACATGGGACCCCTGAAGTAGTCGTGAATACCCTGAAAGTTAGGACCCCACAGAATGCCATTCCTGCAAAGAAGGTCAAGCGACCAAGACGTGCAGAGGTAAACTACTACCCGTCGCTGCCATGTGATGCATCTCCAGAAACCATGGAAAAAGAGAGAGAGTCACTACTTACAGAAGTGAAGAAAAGAGGAAATAGAGCAGTTGTTGCTCAAAAAATGGAGCAGACATTTGCCTACCGAAGACAGGAAGTGATTGATCAGGAGCCTACAGTGGATGAAGTCCAGAAGAGGTGGCCTGCACTATTTAAAATACCAGAGGTATGCTGATAGAAATGTAACCCTCAGATAACCTCTTATGTTTTGGCCTGTGATCCTTAATGTGAACAATAATGTGCTTTTATTGTAAAGTTTGATTTTCTTCAAAGCATTTTGTGGTGCCTCATGGGATCAAGTTATTATCCTTTCTTGCATTGCAAAAGTCCTTTCGAGAATAAATAAAGGTTTGAAATGACCCCAATATAGTGTCCCTAACACAACTACTACTGTCATTCCAGGTCAATGCAGAGTTCCTGCGAATCACTACAGTTCCTCTTGAAACAAAATTCATGGCTCAGTTGGACACGCATGCGGGTAGGCTGGTGGAGATCATTGGAAGCAAGACGGGAGCTGTGCAGCAGAAGTCCAGCAAGTTCTTGAAGGCTTTCAACCAGGTAAAATATTGAAGGGATATTATCACCATATGCTCACAAGATAGCAGCTTTCATGTAGGTGCAAAACAAAGAAACAAGTTCAATTCCAAAATTCTGTGAAAATTAGACTACACTGCACGTCGTACTGGTTAATCACAAGTAAATATTAGTGTGTGTATATGCACATTATGATTGGATTATTTGATGTTTATTTGAATATTTGATGTTGATGTTAACACAAGTTTGATTTTCTGATCAGCACAAATTTAATCAGACTGAAGAAATACTGTTCATGTAACTGTAGCTATGTTTTTGCAGACTGTTGACATCAACACCCGAAGAGAGAACCTCCTGAAATCCCTGACCATCTACTTTGGTGAAGATTTTGAATGCCTCTTCAAAGAGTACCTGGTAATTATAACTATGTTTATATAGACTGAGCTCAACATACTACTGGTCACATTTTGAAGTTGGATGCATATTCCTAGCCTGGTAAAACCATTCTAATCACAGTCCTTGAATTTCATATCATTCTTTTGTTCAATCCGGCTTTTTCCCTACCTTGCTCCAAATCTTGAAATTACAGTATCCAATAGCCAGACTAAGTTTTGATTGATGGGTTAACTCAGCCAATCAGGGACTGTCTTATCAGATACAGAATATTGCAGCCATAGTTTTTTAATACAGAAACAAGTGGTAAAGCTGCCTCTTGTTCAAGAACTGTTGTTGACAACTAGGGAAATGCTTGAAAGCAGGGAAGTGTGACAGCTAAAGCTAAAAACTATGGTAATGCTAACTTATACTTTTCCATAATTACAGGATGCGAACGGAGTTGAAGCTGAAGAAGAACTGGAGCAGCAGTCCATGGCCATTTTTGTCATCCGTTCAGAAGGTGACCCTGATGCTTCACCTGCAGACATAGGTATTGTCATAGATGGTGTCACAGTGCTGAATGACTTACCCTCTGTTGCATCTGCCTGCGCCTTACTGTTTGGGTTAATTTATGCCCTCAACCTGCAATACCCAAAGGGACTTGAACGCACCTTTGAGTTTTTCCAAAAAGTACTAATGCAGCTTGAACCAGGTAGGATGAGTGGCAAAGTGCGGGGACTGAAGACAAAGCTCTACCCAGAATAAGGAGTGTCGTTGTCGAGAGTCATAATGTTGTCATGGCAGGAAATGTTTGGAATTCTGTATTCAGAGAAGGATCGGAAATCTTTAAGATAGAGTTCAGTAACTTAAGCTGCCATGTTGAGAGAAACTGTTTTCAAGGAACCAAGTTCTTGAAGTTTCATTTTTTGTGTTTTCTGTAAAAGTGATTGTGTAGAGTACAGTCTACAGATACAAAAGTTGTGAAACATACTTGTTTGATCATACTTCTATTAGAGATGTCTCGATCCGATATTGATATTGGTCAAAAAAACAAATGTCTGGTTATTCGCATAAAATCTCCTTTATCAGCATTCCCATGCAAGCAGTCCATTCTATTTTATCTTTGATTTATTTAATTCAGTTGTAGAATTTGCTTATGTTTTAAACACAGTGGCAATTTTGCAATTTAAAAATATGTATGGCTTTGATTTTATTGGATTTACTGAGGTTACTTTTCAGGGTCTTCTAATTTATTTTTTACTCTTTTTATTTTTATTGTAGTATAATCTTTGGTTAAAATTTATTTAACCCATTGTTAACAACAAATGGGTCAGTTTTTCTCATGCTATTGCTGACTACTGTTCTCTGAGTAATTTCACTTGATTAAGCCTTTTCTTACAGTCCATACTACAAAATAAGGAACAAAAGTGTGTTTGATTGCTGCTATCTTATTGGATCAATAACGTTATCGGCCAATACTCAAGGCTGAAATATCGGTATGGTATCGGAGGTGAAAAAGTTGTATTGGGACACCCCCAACTTGCATCAGAAATGTTTGATTATTATGTTTGATTATTATGTAGGGCTGAACGATTTTAGGAAAAGATTGATTGCGATTTTTCTGGCAGACATTGCGATTTCAATTCGATTCACGATTTTCTTCAAATCAAGCTTTGGGATATTCACATGTAGGGCTGAACGATTTTAGGAAAAGATCTAATTTCAATTTTTTTGGCAGATATTGCAATTCACGATTTTTTTTTTCAAATCAAACTTCAGTGCAAAATTCACTTTGTTTACAGTACAGACCACAGTAAGGAAATAAATGATGAAAAACACTTAACACATTATTCACCTGAGTAGTGATGATAAATCTGTTTTCATCAACTTCTACTCCTAAACAGAGGCTTTGTGTTGACCTGCTTACCAGCACTTCTAACATTTAGATTGTCTACAAATTTGTAAAACAGTATGTGTATAATCCTTGACACCACAGATCCTGAGTCAGTCAGGAGCGCTGCAAAAAATTGCTGCTTTGGCGATCACAAAATTGCATTGTCTAAAATTGCAATTTCCATCTGAAAACGATAAATCGTTCAGCCCTATTTTTATGAATGTTGGATTATTGTGTTCACTGGTTACTAGTCACCTTTTTTGTATGGCCAAATTTTTTTGGGAAAACTGCCAGTTGTCAAAAAGTGACCTGTTCACACAACCTTCACGCTGTATGGCCTATAAGGCCAGTTGTTATTAGATGGTCTGGTTTTATGGCAGAAACTGTCAATTCTCAAATTGTCACTGGTTGCGAGTTAGCTTTGATGTATGGCAAAATTTTGGAAAACTGCTAATAGTTAAAAAAATGACCTGTTCCACAAAAATGTCCCCATGTATGGGCTGCAAGACCATCTGCTGTTTGATCTGATTTATGGCAGAAAGTTTTATCTGCAGTATTCTTACACTTTGCAAAAATAAAGTTGAATTTTGCATTTCCTCAATAACAATGTGCACTTGTTTCTTTTTTTTTTGTTTGTTTTTTTACAGTATGAACAAGTTGAAGCAAATAAGTTAACATTTTCCATACATTTTTTTCTTCATTGAACAGGGATCATATGCAAAAAATACATCTGAAAGACTTAAGTTCATTGGAAATATAAGATTTGCTATTATATGGATCTATACAATAAAAAAGTTACATGGATTGTTACCTGTGTTGTTTTAAAAATGAAATAGGTCATATTAAAGTGAAAAAAATGAGAGAATTTGAAGTAACATGTTACATCAAGTTAAAAAAAATATATTTAATCATTAGTCTCATAAATAAAAATAAGTTGATCTGAACAGAAACTTTTAAGTTTCACTGATTAACTAAAAATAAGTTAGATGGCATTAAAAATAACACTTTCATTAGATCCAGTTTTCTGTAGTTTATTAAGTTGTTCTGAATCATATTTTTCAATTTTCCCCAATTAAATAAAAATGAGTTCAGTTGAATTAAAAATAATGAATTAATTGAATTAAAGTTTATTTAGTTCTCTTAACTTAATTTTATTAGATGTGACCAATTGAAGAACTTTTTTACGTTGGTTCAATGTTTTGCTTTTTACAGTGTGTCATTACCAATATTCTCTGAAAATTTCATCAAAATCTGTTGAAACATTTTTTGAGTAATCTTGCTCATAGACAAACCAACAAATGGGCAAATACTGGCAAAAATAAAACATCCTTGTTCAAGATCATAATGTTTTTCCTCTCTCTTACTTACAGTTACCACAGTTCCACCAACTACAGATGCACCAACTACAGATGCTCCAGCTACAGATGCCCCAACTACAGATGCTCCAACTACTGATGCCCCAACTAGGGACCCAGGGGTCTCTTCACACACAACCAAACCAGAGAACACTGTGCCTCCCAGTAGAGTGGACTTTTTGGGTCTGAGGCTTTTGCCTGGTGATGCTGAAGTTGCACTCAATGTCCTCTTTGCCTTCGTCATTGTGGGTGTAGTTGCTATCATCGGAGTTATATACCGACTTATGAAAACAAATCACAAGTTTAAAAAAGGTGGAGAGGAGGCTGTTAAGATGGATAGGATGTAAGGATCATTTAAAGGTCCAATATTTTGATCCTTTTCTGCAGTTTGACATGCTTGATGTCTTCTAACAGGCTTTTGTCCAAAGCCTATTTATAAAGCACAGTTGCATTCTTTCCATGCTTACATAACCACTCAGTTCAGAATGACTGGTTTTGAGGGAAGGTGCCTTAATGCTAATGAGCCAGAGCACATATGGGCAATTCATGAAAGACCTGCAGTTTATCATGAACAAAGAAGACTGCTCCAGCCCCTTTTCAGTCCTGAATGCACAAAAACCACAAATTCATGCCAGTTACCAGATAACAGAAAAGCTTGTTTTCACTAAACATCACAGGCTAACAAACAACATGCTAAAAATAGTGGGGACAGGAACAACTTCGCCTCCCTTCCAGGCTAACGTTAGCACAAATGAAGGGGTAATGGGGTGGGTAAAGGACTGATTATATTCAGCCAACTTTTAAACTTCTCCTCCTGAACACACACAAACTGCAAATTCATGCAGGTTACCAGATAACAACGAAGCTCTTTCACCCAAACATCAGAGGCTAATGTACTACATGCTAACCTCGGCCTAGTCATCACAGTGGGACACAGTTGCAACTTACAGGCTAAGATTAGCATGAACACAGGGGTTATCGGGTGGGTTAAGGACTGATTACATTCAGCCAACTGTTGAACTCTTCTTGACTCTTGGAGGACAGTTCGTACTTTGAAGTTTACCCTTTAGACTTTAGACAAGTAGCACAAACACTGACGAATATGTGAAGTTACCTCTGGTTCATACACAGCATTAAGAAATAAATAAACTCACATTCCCCTCATCAGAGGCCTATATCACGAAGCAGGATTAATGTCTTAGCGAGATAACTTCAGAGTTAACTCTTGATTATCAATAGCACGAAGCAGGTTCATTTCTTATCAGAGTAGATCAGGCTATCCTGCTCCGGAGCAGGATAAGTTGGAGGTTGAATCTGATCCTGCAAAATGACCCTCATACTAGCCAATCAGCTTCTCCAAATCAATGGCCTGCCCTCTTCTCCTGAACCCGGAGGTGCACAACTCTTGAGACGAGCATGAAGATGAGAAAGAGTGTCACAATACCAATTTGACCCACTAGATCAACCTGACGACGTGATATGAGACATACCGGTTCTCACGGCACGGAATCATCAACCTGGGTGATATATTGGAGCCGTTTATTCCCTGTGCGACCCGCAGGAGCGGAGCACGAACTGTCCCTCTGTTATTGTTCATCGGCTGCTATATAAACTTCACTTCTATATCACCTTTCATACATTCAAATGCACCATAAAGTGCTTGACAAATAAAAGGGATGTAATTCTTATGTGAAACAGCACATTATTCCATCAGGTCCATCATGTCATTCCTGCACTTAATTCATCTGTTTGAGGAATTTATGCTTTATGCTTTTGTATTTATTTTTTATCTACTCCCATGCACGACCTCCTCACAACTGAAAGATTACATCTGAAGAAATGGGGTTATAATTGTCAGACATGCAACACACTTTCACAGTATATTGCTTCATGAGATTCATGAGTGTCAGATTAGCCAATGATGAGTAATTTGCGCATTTTCACAGTCCGCCACGCATTTTGTCTATGATTGACAGCTGCTACGGTGTTTCTTTTCTCCATTATGCTGCCTTTTTCATCCTCATATTTTAACTTTATCAGACGCTGCTCTTCATATGTTAAATATAAAGCTCTGTCAGTGCATTACAGGCCGGCGCTTCTCAGCATGTTCTCTGCTCATAATTACGATTGGTCAGCTGCCTCTGAGCCCTCCCTTTATATGCGCATTTTCACGGCTCCTGATTGAGTTACCATGTTGTTAATTTGCGTTGTGCTATAGATGATCCTTATTGT
The DNA here is from genome assembly GCA_036419115.1 of Scarus forsteni. Lineage (NCBI taxonomy): Eukaryota > Metazoa > Chordata > Actinopteri > Labriformes > Labridae > Scarus > Scarus forsteni. Next base: position 38,716,537 of record JAZDUH010000098.1, read on the forward strand.
CATTGTTGGGCTTACTCAATCCTGGATAGACGTGAGGTACCGGGGATAAGTTGTCTGCGCTTTGTGATATAGGCCTCAGGTTTGGTGATGCATTGTTGATATAGGAACAGTGTAGTTGCCGGTTCTGTGTTGATCTGAATAAAGTTGAAGAAGCATTTGGTCGTGAAGTGCTTAACACACAACCACAGCCAACTATGGCTGGCTCAGTTCCTTAAAAAACAAATGAATCCACTGGGCCTTTTGGTTCTCTGAGGCTGGTAGCCTTTATGTGAAGATACAGCATGTGACTGTTTTCTTCCAACAACTGAGCAGTGATAGGTTTTGGATCTAGACATGGTATACTGTATGCCAGTCTCTCACTGAGAATGTACCAATATGGCGGCACTACGCTCTGAAGTTTAGCTGAGGTTGATGCAGGCTTATGCAAATAAAATGCTTGTCATGCAACAGACGAATCACAGACTCAACAGCCCACCAAATATCATGAATTTACATACTGTTTATACAGTCTGATAAATACAGGTTTTGTTGTCTACCCTCACATTTTGTGGGCTGGAAGGAAGGCCAAAAACACCAAAATGTGTTCAAAAGCCTTAGTGTGTCAGAGTGTTCTTTTTTAATATAATATCATCAGGGGGAAAGTGAAATGTCAATCAAATTGGGCAGCTTTCTGTGGCAACAAGAAGAGTCAGAACACATTACACTTGATGTATTTTGTTAAGGATCTTCCTATGATAATTAAATAGACATGCTAAGGTTTGAGAAAAAATAATTTAGATTTATATAGTGAACCACTACAGCTGGAACTGAGATATTTACTGATTATTGAATCACCAGAGGATTATGGTGTTGTGTTTGTGCATAATAAATGCTATAACTGTAAATAAAATATTTTTTTGACTTCAAAATAAAATGGAATAAAACAAAATAAAAGAATGTGGACTACAGTGTGAGTTATTGAATTAATGGGAATGTGATATTTATTATTTTACTTACTGTCTTGTCTGCCCTCATTAGTTCACCTGTGCATATTGTCACACCTGTTCCTGGTTTGTCTCATTAACCCCAGTGTGCATAGACTCTGTGCTCCCTCTTGTCTTTCTCTTATGTCTTCCTTCACATCCCTTGTGTAAGCTTCCGCTGCTTCTAATGTTTTTCTTTGTATAAACTTTGATGGTTTTCAGTTTTTCTAAGATACTTTCTTTTGTATTTGATTGTTTTTTTAAATGAATTGTTTTATTACTACCACATCTAGGCCCACCTGTACCTTTATCTTACTGTAGTTTTTGACAAACCAGGTTTAGCATGTGTATCTTTCTGAATTTTGGACCTCCAACCAACACTGACTGAACATCAACATATATGCTTTTAGGAATGTTCTGAGTTTTTCTTTTAATCACAGGGGTTCATAAACAGTAACCATTTAAATTTGGGTATGTTGCTTTTACTATTGTACTGAAAATGGGATGTCATTGCAAAGATCTTAGTTTCAAACAGGGACTAAACATTTTTTTTTAATCTTTATTTTGTTTCACTTTAAAAATTTGGCTGGTTACACAATGTGTGCAAACATAATGACACTGTTTTAACTCCATAACAATCAAAACAGTGTTCCTCTATAAACTGAGATTTTTATCAGGTTTATCACATGCAGAACCACAAACCATCATCTGGACATTTTCACTGCATATATAATCAAGAAAAACAAGATAAAGCAACAATAAAAAGTTAGGCAATCCTTTTGTAAGTATGATCTAAAGAGTCCCTACTTTAAAATGGATAGGTTAATAATTAATAAACTTCAATAAGAACTTACAAGGACCCTGTTCTTATACTTTTATGATGTAATGTCTTTTGATATTGTGTCATAAAAACCAGGAAACAATTACCTTTGTACAGAGTAAAAGAAAAAACTGTACAATTTTTATTACAACTCTTTATTATCGAACATGTAAAGCTGAAAGTGAATTGAATGACATCTCTAGCTTTAGTAAGATCATTTTCCTTTAAGAGAAAAAAAGCTTATGAAAATCTGCTGTGCACAGAATTTAACCAGTGAATCATGCATCATGGTACAGTCAGGGACACAAATGGGATCTTCATAGTTATTTTGAGCATTTTTAATAAAGATACATAAAACAACCTAATTTTTACTGACACAGTCACTGGTTTGACATGTAGGCCTGCTTGTGTCGTGTTTCATGACAATATTGTGTGAAAAATGTGTACATAAGATGATTTGTATAAATGTACTTGTGTACTTTTGCATTGTTCATTATATAAAGCAATGTTTTTTAGTTAAAAATCAACAAGTTAAAACCTTACAGGTTAATGGTACAATATATTTTTTTAACTGACTCTTTTCTAAAATGCTCCAAATCCATTTTTCATTTAGAAAAATGACATTATTTACTCAGACCTTCCATTGGGTTGGCTGGGGAGCTGAACTTTGAAACACAGTTTAAACAGGGATATATAGCTTTCTGGCATTAAATACTGATAAGGCAGGTAATACAAGAGGTATACAAAAGAATAGCACTAAGTAATATGTATTTTTGTTTTAATTTTGGCTTTCATAGCATTTTGGAATGGAACTCTTCAAATAATATCAGTGGAAAAAAATCTACTTGTATATAAGAACTTCATCCTTGAGATTTTGACTTTTTTCACATTTGAACTTCTCTGCACAGTGACAAAAATAATCTTCCTCTGCTTAACATTTTTGTTTCCTGCCTGTACCTCTATTTTCTGTGTTAAGAGGAAAATGCTTCAAACAGAAGGAGCAGCAACAATAATCAAAGAAGAATTTTAAAGTACAAGTGTTTTAAGACTCTTTGAAATAGGCTTCTTTTCACAGTAGCTGAAAGTTTGACAGTCTAAATGTCTCTATTTGAATTCTCCTTGGATATTTTGCTTTAATTGTTCTGTCTTGGTTGTGTAAATTCTGCTCTTAATATGTTGTGATTGTATCATGAGCACACTTTGTTGTTCTCATGCAGGTGAATGTTGCAGCCATGTTTGCCATTACAAGTTTACTGTGGTGAGCTGATTTTTGAAAAAAAGGGCTCAAGTAACTGTGCTCCCTTAAAAATATTAAGCCATGTGATATGTTCATGTGACTGTAAAGCTGCTGAAAAGATTTCACCTCCAATACTGATTTTTTAATGAATAATCTGCCATGTTTGGAAATGTTTTGACATTTTGTAATATATTTTTATGTCTGACTTTTTCTTGAGTATTGCAGGCGTAATGGTGATGAGGTTAAATTCAGAAAAGCACCAGAAGAGGGCAGTGCTGTACTGTGTGGCAATAACGGTGGAGTCTGAGTCAGCTTTACTCATTTTTACAGGTACAGAAGATAATTTAATGCCAGCGTGTAGTATATTGGTTTTGTAACCCTCTGTGAGGGTTTAATGAGTGCTAACTTTAAGCCAAGGCTTCTTAGCTACAAGCTACAAGGTGAAAGTCACAAAATCTTTTATTCATGCTATCATATAAAAGCTGTGTCGACAGATACTCTTTATCTCTTATGTTTGAATTCTGTTAGTAAATTTGAGTAGTTCTTATTACAGGTAGTTTTAATTAGCATATGCAGTGTGGTAAACCCCAGTAGAATGGGTTAAATAGATATCCTACTAATAGTTCTAGAAATATTTATTCATTTAGACATTTATCAGCATGACCAATGTGAACAGATAGATACAGTGGGAGGAAAAAGTAAATACACCCTTTGTAATTTTGTACATTTCTGCCTAAACTGGTGATAAAGTCTGATCTTAACTCAAATCACAGGAATGAGTAAACAGTGTCTGCTTAAACTAATACCACCCAAACAATTACATGTTATCATATTTTTAATTTCCATAAGATGTAAACATTCACAAGACAGGGAGGAAAAGGTAAGTACACCCCCCTGGCTAAGGATCCTCCAAGAGCTAGTTAGTCAAATTTATGAGTCAGGTGTGAGCCAACCTGAAGTTCAATTACTGAGGTGTGGCTTAAAGCTGCCCTGCCCACTGGAAAACACACACCAGTTAAGAGTTGTCTCTTGATGAGGGGCACTGTCTGATGTATACCGTGCCTCGCTCAAAAGAACTCTCTGAAGGCCCAAGATCAAGAATTGTTGATTTGTGTAAAGCTGGAAAAGGTTACAAAACCATCTCTATAAGTCTTGATGTTCACAAATAAACGGTGAGAAAAATTGTCTACAAATGGAGACACTTTGGCACTGTTGCTTCTCTTCCAAGGAGTGGTCGCCCTGTAAAGATGACTCCAAGAGCACAGCGCAGGATCCTCAATGAGGTAAAAAAGAACCCTAGAGTGTCAGCGAAAGACTTACAGAAATCACTGGAACATGCCAACATCTCTGTTGACACATCTACAATACGTAAAACATTAAACAAAAATGGGTTTCCTGGGAAAACACTAAGCAGGAAGCCATTGCTGTCTAAAAAGAACATTGTTGCAGGTTTGAAGTTTGCAAAAAAGCATTTAGATGCTTCATAGTGCAACTGGGAAAATATTCTACACCATCATCAAAACCTTATTCCCACTATTAAGTATGGTGGGGGGCATCATGGTTTGGGGCTGCTTTGCTGCCTCAGGGCCTGGACAGCTCGCCATCATCAATGAAAAAAATAAACTCACAAGTTTACCAAGATATTTTGCAGAAAAACCTGAGACAATCTGTCAAACAGTTGAAGCTCAAAAGAGGATGGGTGCTGCAACAGGACAACGACCCAAAGCACAGAAGCAAATCAACTTTAGAATGGTTTCAGAAGAATAAAATAAATGTTCTGGAATGGCCCAAAGTCCTGACCTAAACCCAATTGAGATGCTGGGGCATGACCTCAAGAAAGCTGTTCACACCAGACATCCCAAGAATCTTGCAGAACTGCAGCAGTTTTGTGAAGAGGAATGGTGCAAGATTCATCCTGCGTGCATGCCTAATCTGCAGCTACAGGAAACGTCTAGTTGAAGTTATTACTGCCAAAAGAGGGTCAACCAGCTATTGAATCCAAGGGTGTACTTACTTATTCCCCCCTGTCTTGTGAATGTAAACATCTAATGGCCAATAAAAATATGATAACATGTAATTGTTTGGGTGGCATTAGTTTAAGCAGACACTGTTTACTCATTCTTGTGATTTGAGTTAAGTTCAGACCACATTTTATGACCAATTTAGGCAGAAATGTACAATTTTACAAAGGGTGTACTTACTTTTTCCTCCCACTGTAGGTAGATAGGTAGATAGATAGATAGATAGATAGATAGATAGATAGATAGATAGATAGATAGATAGATAGATAGATAGATAGATAGAGGCACTTTATTAATCCTAGATTGGGAAATTTTGGTAATTACAGCAGTTTTAATAGGGAGTAATGACATATAGGCTGCACACTATAAAGAGAGGATTTTTAGCAATGTTATAATATGTTCTAAAAACCATAAATAAAACACTGTCCCCTTTTCAGGCCTTGTGTCCCATGTCTCCACCAGAGACCCAAAGAATTTGATCAAGCATCATCATAGGAGCAACTGTAACATTAAGAATATTCTGTTATTATATTATAATTGGTAATTCCAGACTAAAGCATAGAGTATAAGGATAAAGAGAGATGCCACAACCACTGTATTATGAGTGCAAGTGCAGTACCATAAAAAAAACACTACTTTCAAAATTGTTTAAAGTGTTACATGATGGATGTTTCAAAACTATGACAATCCTGAAAAGCATACACTGACTTTTGTAAATACAGAAAGAGATTAAAATAGAGATGTAAAGAAAATACCTAGAATATCATTGTTAAAATAAGAAAAACAATTTCAACACTATAAATAATGGTTTGTTAGACAGTTACAAAAATGCTATATTTAATTGCAGTTTTTTAAGGTTTCACTGTTTGCTGCTTAGTATGTGTATGTGTATTTTCAACTCGATGTAAAAAATAAAGTCTTTTGAGGTCTGAAAATCTGGTAACCCTCTACCTTGCAGAGGTGAGGAAGAGGTTTGAAACTTCAGTTAACTCACAGTTGTGTGTAAAGATGCTTTAGGTTGGGTGACTGACCTGAGAACTTCAACTCACAGTTGAGTGTGTATCATATTTTTTTTTACTGACCTGAGAACTGAATGAACATGACTGGCTTCCATATCAAATATTTCTGAGAAGCATCACAGGAATCACTCACTGTGGCTTGACCCATAACCCAAATGAAAGTTCCACACACAGGAATCACTCACCTGTGTCCAGACCCATAACCAATCTCTGCTTAATTCACGAGTATATACCATCCTGCTCAGTATTATTGGCACCCCTTTATTATTTGTCTTCACAATCTTCAAATTGAAATGTAACAATAATTTTTGTCATCAGGATCTTTTTTGTAATTGAAGGTCTCAAAAACATTTTAACAGAAAAAATAGTTTTGTTGTAATTTACAAAGATGTGCAGCAATAATCAGCATGTGCAGCACATTGGCACTCACTCTTAATGTTTCTTTTGTTGCACTGTTAAGGCTCTGATCCCCTCTATTTGCTGTATTTTTTTCTCTTCTTGGTATTTTTCAATTGCAGATTTTTGCTCATTTTCTCTTTTTCATTTTCTGTTTTTCAGGACTCATTGATTTTTTCAAGTGCTGGGGATTTTTTATTTTTCAATGGCCATTGTAAAACAGGACATTTTTTTTTTTTTCCTAAAACTTTGTGTGCTTTTGGATGTGTGCTTTTTTTTCTTTTCTGTGGGGGGGGGGGCCTTTTGGATCAACTCAAAACATTTTCAACTCTGCTGGGGGGCTCAAGACTTGTAAAATTTCATAACCAAAATGTTTCATTTGCCAGTTCAGGCAATACAGTTCAGTTTTATTTATTTATTATGTGAGTGAGTTTATGCAGTATGTGTAGCACTGATTGTCTGAGAGAGACAGAGAAAAAAAGAAACTCCCCCTTAAAAATATTTGAAAGAGTGAGAGAGTTAGGACAGAGAGTAAAAAAGAACCTGCGCTAATAGAATATGAATCTTCCTCTCACTTTCTTGTATTGCTTCTGTTAAATTGTATTGCAACAATATAGAGGAAAAGCAGTTACATCCCCACAACTCCAGTCTGTTTAAACACACATACTTCATTTACATTTATATATTTTCTTTAATTTTAAATTTGTAAGTTTACAGTTACTGCTGAGTGTAAAATGCTACACCCTGCAGCCACCACCAGGTGGGGCTACAGTTATGGCAGCACTCCCTTCCTGCACTGCTTCTCACAGATTGTTAAATTTTTAATGCATGTTTTCCATCCATGTCAGATAATACATTTATGTTCTGCCATACACATTTATGTCAATGATGCAGCAGCAGGAGGAACCAGGGGTTATGTGTTTTGCCCAAAGATACATTAACATGTGGCAGATGGTGCTGAACCTTCAATCTTCTGATTGATGGTGGGGCAACAAAAGTCTAAAGTAACATAAGGTTTGTATGATGGATAATAGCCCTCTATTTTTTGTGTGTGTGCCTTTGTATGCTTGTGACACACATGCTAAGTCTGAATCTTGTCCAAAGCTGTACTGCTCAGTGAATGAGCATCAATTTGTTGGAATTTAATTTACTACTCTTCAAAACCCATTGAACTGCTAATGCACTGTTGTGAAACATGCAGTATGCCAAAGTCTCATTCATATACTATAAGCATTGATTGTTAAAGAGATCATCTGGCAGTTTTTTGCTGAAGCCAAAGAAGTTTTAAGAACACAAAAACAAAATAAACTCTGAACTTTACAAGGTATAGTAATAAAAACTTTGTGTAAATATGACTGCTAGTGTCTTCAACACTGCAAATCTTTTGCTTGTGGAGCATGTGAATGTGTATTTTACTTTGAAATAAACTTTGAACCTGGAGATGCACTACATTATCCGCCATTCTTGTGCCAAATTAAATTTCATGTATGGCTTTTATTTCAGCAAAATACACCAATAAGAGAGGGGCCAGACAAAGGCTGCATCCTCGCTTACTCCACTTGCATCGTTCACTTGTGTCTTAGTCCCACCCACCAGAGATGCATGCCAAATATGTTAGCAAATGAACAGAGGAGAGAGGAAACGAGGAGATTTGTTTTAAGAGAAAAGAGACGCCCTCTCCTCTGGAGCGTCCCATGTCTTTTAGTGATGATGGCATCACTGGATATGCCGGTCCCGAGCGCACAGGAGAAACTGAGTTCAGGAAAATAATGTAAACTCCAGGGCAATCAACTGCGGTGAATTAATATTCACTTTTACATCAATTGAACACAAATATGTACATGAATGTTAAAGTAAACAGTCACATCTTCCCAGGCCCAGAATAATGGGAATTTTAAATTGATATATTGCGGCCACTTTGTGTTCATAAATAATGTGTTTATTCTGCTATAAGCACTTAACCCCCCTCTATGTGCCTGTAAATGGAAAAAAATGTAAAGGCCAAAGACAATAATGTACAATTCACTACTTTCCCTCCTTATTTTAGCTTGGTTGGATCAGAAACTACAAAAGTGATGAAGCATGCTTTTTGTTAATGTGCATTATAATCTGCCTGACCCTAGGGTCTATTAAGGGCCGATATGTGTCAATGAGCATCTCTGTCACCTACTGACGTTTATAATGTGCTATTGTCCATGCTTGCTGTTTGTAAATGTATGTATAGTCTGGGTAGATTGCAAAAACTGAATTGTCCTTTGGGATAAATAAAGTTGTCTAATCTAATCTAATCTAATCTAAAATGTGTTTTCCTGAACAGATCTGTCTACTGTAGCAACCTTACAGTTACAGACATAAACACAAACAACCTAGATAAATCATGACAGACAACAGATGGAAAACCTGGAAAGAACTGCTCCATGATAGTGCTCAATATCTTCTATCATATCAATATGTCCAGCTTAGAATTCTTTTAAATGATGAGTCAAATATTTCTTTGTACAGTGAAGAAAATCAAACAACAGAGATATAAGAGACACTACTGAAATTAACCTGCTCACATTTTGAAGGAACATTAGGCCTACACATCGGCTGCTTTGTGTGAAATGTGGTTATACTCATTACAATGACTCCCAAGAAGTTACTAATAACGCTTCAACAGCTTCTCTTGCAACATAGTGTTTACATTTTACACATGCGCTTTACAGCCGCCTGCTAATACATCACAAGGGTGTGTGTGTGTCAGTGAAAAGACTTCAGCAAAGCCTGCACTCGTGTTTCCTCGATTATCCCTCCTCCGATGAGTCTCATCACTCCTCTGTCCTCTGAGCGCATTTTGTGCTTTGGAACGTTCTTCAATATGGCTGCTCAGAAAGTACTTCCTGTGTTGCAGAGGAGAGAGGAAACTGCATTTCAGTACACTGGGATGCACACAAAGCGTGGCTCAAGGACCACTATGATGAGAAACATTGTTGGACCAAAGTTTCCCTTGCCCGGGCGTGGGTCACCCCTGGAGCCAGGCCTGTGGGTGGGGCTCATAGGCGAGTGGCCGGACCTACACCCTCAAGGTTCGAAAGAGAGACGCGGGACCCCCTCATATGGACCCACCACCCGTGAGAGGGGCTGTAGTGGTCAGATGACTTGTGAGGGGCAGCCGAAGGAGGGACCTTGGCAGTCCGATTGTCGGCTGCAGCGTCTAGCTCTAGGGACGTGGGAAGACACCTCTCTATTGGGAAGGGAGTCTGATGTCATCTTGACGCATAGCTTGGGCTCTGGAACCAGTCCTCTTTAGAGGGCTTGGACTCTCTTCCACTTCCACTAAGAGGGGTTGGGTGGGGTTGGCAGTGCTCGTCTCCCCTAGGCTTGAGGCCTGTACGTTGGGGTTTACCCCTGTGAATGAGAGGGTAGCCTCCTTCCGCCTTCAGGTAGGGGCACCGAGCCTGACTGTTCTTTGTGCTTATGCACCAAACAATAGTTCAGAGTATCCATTCTTTTCGGATTCCCTAAAGCGGGTGCTGGAGAGTGCCCCTTCTGGAGACTCCCTTGTTCTACTGGGGGACTTCAACGCTCACATCAACAATGACAGTGAGACCTGAAGGGGCGTGATTGAAAAGAACGCCCCCCCTGATCTGAACCTGAGCTGTACTTTGTTATTGGACTTCTGTGCTTGTCACAGACTGTCCATAACAAACACCTTGTTCAAGCATAAGGGTGTTCATATGTGCACCTGGCACCAGGACACCCTAGGCCACAGTTCAATGATCGACTTTGTAGTTGTATCATCGGACTTGCCACCACATGTTTTGGACACTATGGTGAAGAGAGGGGCCAAGCTGTCAACTGATCACCACCTGATGGTGAGTTGGCTCCCATGGTGGGGGAGGATGCCTGTCTGACCTGGTAGACCCAAGCATGTTGTGCGGTCTGCTGGGAACAACTGGCAGTCTCCCGTCAGACGGAGTCTCAACTCCCACCTCCAGGCGAAGTTTGATCATGTGGCGGGGGAGGCAGAGGACATTGAGTCCGAGTGGGCCTTGTTCTGGGCCTCTGTTGTTGAGGCAGCTTATCGGAGCTGTGGTCGTAAGGTGATCGGTGCCTGTCGTGGTGGCGTGGTCACCAGAGGTGAGGGATGCCGTCAAGCTGAAGAAGGAGTCCTTTCAGGCTTTTTTGGCCAGTAGGACTCCAGAGGCAGCCGGCTAAGTGGAATGCAGCTTCGGTGGTTGCCAAAGCAAAAACCCAGGCATGGGAGGAGTTCGGAGAGGCCATGGAGAACGAACTCTATACGGCTTTGAAGAGATTCTGGACCACCATCTGGCATCTCAGGAGGGGGAAGTAGTGTGCTGTCAACACCCCCTATGGGAAGAATGGTGTGCTGCTGACCTTGACTCAGGACGTCATGTATTGGTGGGAAGAAACAGCACAATCTCCTGCAGTTAACTGAGTTCAACTATTTCCAGAATGCCTGTGTCATGTATCAAACTGTACATAAAATGAACCTTAAGCTTTGTGAGCTCATTCCTATCTTCCGGCCCCTGCATACCCATGCCACCAGGAACAAAAATTTAATCACTGGGCAAAAAAGGAAACTAAAATGCACCAGCTTCAGTATTACATGCCGAGGACCGCAGATATGGAACGAGCTTGACAACGCACTGAAAATGTCACAATCCATCTCCATCTTCAAGAAAAGACTGAAATCACAACTTCTGACAATGTACCATTAATCTTCTAATTGTACCACTACAACCTGATGTATTCACTAATTTGGGATCGTCTGCTAAATGTATGTTATGTCCGTCTGCATGTTGATGTTTTTGCTGTATCTTGTTTGTAGACAACTGGGCCCCCTGCTACAAGCTTTAAATAGCTTCTTTGGGGTTACCCTTTCACACATCCAGTTTTGAAAAGTATGAACTATGCATATATATGTATATATATTCATATACAGGTGTATCTGTAAGGCACTTGTATTGTGATATGTGTGTGAATAAACTAAACTAAACTAAAAAAGAAGCACATCTTCCAGCGTGAAAGCAGACCCGGGGGGACTCTGCGGTGGGCTCTTGTATCTCTGGAGCTGAAGTTGAAGAAGTGGATGAGATCAGACGGGAGTTCCTCAAGGCCCTGGATGTTGTAGGGCTGTCATGGTTGACATGACTTTGCAACATCGTGTGGACATCAGGGATGGTGCCACTGGATTGGCTCCAACTACAGGGGATCAGAATCGTCAGCCTCCCCGGTAAGGTCTATTCAGGGGTACTGGAGAGGAGGGTCCTTCAGATTGTCCAACCTCGGATCCAGGAAGAGCAATGTAGTTTTTGTCTTGGTTGTGGAACTGTGGACCAGCTCTATACCCTCCATATAGTGCTCGAGGGTGCATGGGAGTTTGCCCAACCAGTCTACATGTGTTTAGTGGACCTGAAGAAGGTAATCGACCATCTTCTTTGTGGGGTCCTGTGGGGGGTGCACCGGGAGTATGGGTATCGCTGAACCCCTGATACGGGCCGTCCATTCCCCGTATGACTGGTGCCAGAGTATGGTTTGCATTGACTGCAGTATGTCTGAGTCATCCCAGTGAGGGTTGGACTCTGCCAGGGCTGTCCTTTGTCACCAATTCTGTTCATTGCTGTTATTGACAGAATTTCTAGGCGCAGCCAAGGCGTTGAGGGGTTCCAGTTTGGTGACCACAGGGTCGGGTCACTGCTTTTTGCAGATGATGTGGTCCTGTTGGCTTCATTGGACCATGACCTGCAGCTCTCACTGGATTGGTTTGCAGCCAAGTGTGAAGCGGCTGGGATAAGAATCAACACCTCCAAATCTGAGTCCATGGTCCTCGCCAGGAGAGGGTGGAGGGACCTTTCCGGGTCGGGGTTGAGATTCTACCCCAAGTGGAGGAGTTCAAGTACCTCAGGGTCTTGTCCACGAGCGGGGAAGGATGGATCGGGAGATTGACAGGCAGATCGGTGTGTGTTGGCAGTGATGTGGGAACTATACCAGTTGGTCATGGTAAAACGGGAGTTGAACAGAAAGGTGAAGCTCTTGATTTAACAGTCGATCTTCACCCCTATCCTCATATACAGTCTCGGTCATAGATGGCCTGGGAACTCCTCAGGATCCCCTGGGAAGAGCTGGGCAAGGTGGCCAGGGGCCAGGAGAGGGAAGTCTGGGCTTCCCTGCTTAGGCTGCTGGCTCTGCGACCCGACCGCGGATAAGCGGGAGAAGACGATACGGTACAGATTGGCTGACTGAGTGCAAATAATACTCCACTCAACAGTCTGACGGCCCCTACACACCAAGCACGGTTTGCACGGCAGCCACCGCGCGGCATGCCGCAGAGTGCGCGCAGAGCCAGCGCTGAGCATGGTGGCGGCGCGGCGGGCGCCAGTTGCTAAGTGACAGAGCAGGAAGTGTTCTTGGCGTGCTTGGTTCGACGAGTAGTGCATGATGTTCTCAACTACGTAGCAAAAATCTGTAGCAGCAATTCTCCTGAGGAGGAGGGCCAGAGTAGCAGCATCAGCGGCGGGGAGGAGGAAGATGTGGGTCCACCTGATCCTGATGGCAAGGCAGGTACTGGAGGAGTACAGGCTTGTTTGGTAGCTGCATTTTCACTCAGACCGCTTCCAAATATACATCAGGTTGACCAAGGAGCGGTTTGAGAGCCTGTTGTCCCGAGTTGGTCAAAGTCTGGAAAGAATACAGAGAAACTTCAGGCTGCCAGTCTCTCGTAGCACAGTTCAGCTCCATATCCGTGGTCACTTTTTTTCTGAGCTGGCCTCTCCTATTGGATGCGCTAAGATGTGGTCACAGCGCGCTGCACCGCCACCGTGCCGCATGGCACAGTGGCAGGCGCCTGATGCGCGCCGCTGAACCCTGTGCACAGCCGCGTGCGCGCGGCAGCTACACAATGAATGGGTTTGCCGCAGACCGCCTGCGCTTGCCACATTTGGTGTGTAGGGGCCTTGAGTGATGTAAACAGCTCTAGACCACAACAACAAATCAGTAACTTGATGAATTAACACATGTTGTCATAGAATATTATCAATGTCATTGATTCATTGTTGAAGTTCTACTTGTTATAGGTTTTTAGATCATGGTTTTAGAACAGAGTTACTCAGTGATGGCTCAGTGATCATTAAATTCATATGTTTTTAATATCATTTTGAACATTAAAGACCAAGCCGTAGATACAAATGTGTGGAAAAATACAAATACCTAAAATGATTATGATAGAGGGAACATGTCAGGTTGCACACCAATCTTTTATTTGCAGTTATTCAGTTTTGATTATTATGGAAGGCATCAACTGCTGTTAAATTGGAGCTTGATTGATTGCTTTAAAGTTATGATTTATTCATGCACAGAACTGCCCGGTAATGACACAGGCTCCTTGGTTTACTGTTGTTAGGATTGTCATATTTAGGGCCTCAATTAAGTTCAAACCATAAACTGCTGAGCTGATATCAAAGAGAAAAAGCTGGTTTGTTTGCTCTTGGGCTTATCTTAGACTTCAGTGTGAGAGCAATGCCAGTTAAAAAAAACATCTGCTTATTTAATTATTTTCCCATTTCTCCCATAGCTGGGGTACTGATAACTACTGTTGCCTAGTTATTTACCTCCTTTTTTCTGTTTTTGTTTGTTTGTTTGTTTGTTTGTTTTGTATTCAATCATTCAAGGCTGCTTTCAGCCTTCATCAGAACAAAGTATCAGCGTAGATGACCCTTGTGTTCACTTATGTTAGTTATAAAACTCCTGTTGGTCTGAAGGTTCAGGCTTGTAAAAGTTGGAACTATAAAAGGTCAGCTCTGCAGTAACTCATTCAGTTCCCCGCACTCAGACAAAATGTCTCTACAGGGGAAACTTCTCCTGTGTTTGGTGGCTGTGTTTGGGTGCTCATGTGAGAAACATGAGGATCCAGCTCAGGCTGTGTTTCTTGCAGGTCCTATGACCAGCGAGCAGGCGGGGGCTCTGAGTGGAAAACCAGAGTGGGCTTTGTTAAACACATTTGACTGCAGCCATGCCTTACCTTCTGAATCTCATCAGTACTTTGAATACCTCCAGACCAGAGGGGTGACCCACTTTAAGGTCCCTCTGTCATGGACTCAGCTCCTCCCCACAGGCCAGTCCAGCCAGCCGCAGCAGGATGTGGTGGCCTGTTATCAGACTCTGCTCCAGCAGCTGCTGGATGTGGGTCTGGAGCCAGTAGTCGTCCTTCATGGATCTGCAGTACCTGAAACTCTGCGATCCAGACATGGAGGCTGGGAGAGTCCAGAGGTGGTGGAGATGTTTCAGCAGTATGCAGAGTTTGCCTTCCAGGAGTTCGGAGCTCTGGCACACTCCTGGGTGACTCTGAGCAGCCTGGAGGAGCTGGAAGATGCTGAGCTGCAAAATGCTCTGAGTGCACACAGCAAGGTTTATGGCAGATATCACCAGCTGTTCCCTGGGAGAGGTAGGTGGCTCGTGTTTCATAACATTATTTGCAGAGCAAGAAAAACATTAGAAAGCTGCAGGCTGATCATTTTTTATTAAAAAAAAGTATAGACTTTGAAACTCAGCAGTGATGGCATATAAAATGAATTTGTCTTTGTGCTTGTAAAGTAGACTTGTATGAGTTTATCAAGCTCAAAGATTTCATTTAGTGGTCAGGGGGAGTTCAGTGGTAGAGGCAGTTGTCTGTTAACTGGGAAAATTGAGGGTTTGATGCCCAGTTCTTGAGGCAAAGTGTGGTGGTTTCCAAGGAAAGATGCTAAACCAGTTTGCACCCACTGCTGTGTCAGTCTGGAGTAAATGCATATGAATGAAACTGACCAACACTGATGGACACTTTACGTAGCATTCACTACTATCAGTGTGAGATCGTGATCTGAATGGTCAAATGGACATTTTTTTGTGCTTTTCTATTCATCTGTCTAATTTAAATGCTTTTAGCACAACACGTCACATTTACCTATGCATATCATATTCCAAACTGAGAGGGAGGATGCAATAAAGAGTTTCACTCAGCACTAGCCTATCATATACATCATCAACATGCTCACGTGGCAGCAGTGGGGGGCATTTTGGGTCAAGAGTCCTGCCCAAAGGCATAAACACTTGATTGGAGGAGCCGTGATTATAATCTTTGGCCAACCAGTTAAATGTTGAATAATTTTACCACCGGTGTACCATAAATGGTATGGATAGCCTGGTATAAGAAGCCCTTTAAGAAGTCAAAATCAGCAATGAGCTATACAAGTTAAAGCCTGTTTAGCTTTATCTGTGAAAGTGTGTATACAAAATCAAAGGTATATGAAATATAATATAATATTTATCAACAAGGTGATAAAGTGTTGCAGAAAAGCCAACAGTCTTAAAATTTATATTTTATATATATATATATATATATATATATTTATATATATATATATATATATATATATATATATATATATATATATATATATATATATATATGTATGTATATATATATATATATATATATATATATATATATATATATATATATATATATATGGATATATATATATATACAAATAAATATATATACATATATATATATATATATATATAGTGCATTAATTAGATTAATTAATTACACCGCAAATTAATGGGTTAAAAAAATTAATCGCAAGCTTAATCATACCACACAAACATTTTGATATCGGCCAGCTGGAGGACTCGTACGTGGCAGTATCAAGCCACTTCACACATGCGTCTCTAGTCAAACCAAACAAAGCCCAGGTGACAACAGGAATGGCCTATTTAAGATTTAGTCTTATTTTATTTTTGAATTTATTTATCTACATTTGTACTACATTCTTTAATAATGCATCAGGCCTAATTGTTTTGCTGGATGTCCTCGACCTTTTTCTTATTTTGAATTTGATTTATGAAACATACTTAAAGTGTAATTTGAGTTGCCCGATTGAGCTTAGAATTTTCTGGACAAGTTGCCCTGACTTTGGTTTTATTCTGTCACCAATAAAAATGTGGATTTACAAATCTTCACTTCTTAGTGTAGTCATTTGATTACAAACAGTTATTTTTTTCTTTGTTCCATACTTAAAAACAGATCGGTTTTGTCATCGGTTTTGTTCTGTTTTTCTTATCAAAGCTTTTAAACATTTTGTTTTTTTTGTTGTTTTTAGTGCAGGAGCAAAGTGGAGTTTCTTTGCTGTTTATGTTTCATAAGTTGGTCATAACTTTTTTTGTTTGTCCATTACCTTTGGTTGTTTTATCACTTTTTGTTGCTTTATTATGTGTGTGGCAATAATAAGGGCTGTAAAGTCCAGTCGACTGGACTGGTTGATCGTGCTCAGTCGACCAAAATTATTATTAGTCGACCAAATGTGTCAATTTTTTTTTTCATTTTATCAGGAGAAATGTATCAAGT
This sequence comes from Scarus forsteni, assembly GCA_036419115.1. Taxonomy (NCBI): domain Eukaryota; kingdom Metazoa; phylum Chordata; class Actinopteri; order Labriformes; family Labridae; genus Scarus; species Scarus forsteni. The sequence continues at coordinate 38,733,379 of JAZDUH010000098.1, forward strand.
GAAATGGGGGTATTTTCTGAGCATCCCGAATGTGCAAATTGAATTTCCGGTGTGAACACACCATAAAACAGAAGCAGGTGCTGACAATTGCTGTGTCTTAGTCGACCCACAATTTCTTTGGTTGATTACAGCCCTAGTGGCAATCCTGACTGTGCCACATTTTTTAATCACAGGTCATAAGAGACAGGAGACATTTGAGGTTGAGGACAAAGTGTTTTTAATAAACATCATTGGCAAAACAAAGTTTTTTTTAATATTAATTAACACAACATGTGTTTCAGATGGTGGTGTGTCGACTGGAGTGACGGTCCATAAAGCACCAGTTGTCTGTGACACTGAGCTCCTGGTAAGATCCAGATCCAGTCACATGCTGGGAGTGATTGAGGAGTGAAAATATTCATCTTGTCTTCTTAGAATACAAATGTTTTACTGTTCTTCTTAAAAGAAGAACAGTAAAACATTTGATTGAGGAGTGAATTGTGGAATAAAGCCCTTAATAGATAAGGCACTTCAGATTTTACTTCTGTAAAGGGAATGTGATCTACTACATCCATTTTTACCTCTTCTCATGTGCTTCTCCATTTCAGGCAAATTCAGATTTCATCTCAGTTAAGATTCAATATGATTGCAGCGCTGGAACAGAACTGGCTGAGGAGCTACAAAATGCTCTGGTATGTAGACATGGATTGCAATATATACATTTTTAAGTCTACAGCTATATAAACAAAGGGGATAAAACATATCACCATATTTGCAATTCTGTTTGATGCATAAGAAGATTATCACTCCACCCATTTACAAATTCCAATGACTCATTTTGGTGTTTGGTCTACAGAGCCCCCCTTGGCAGCTGCTAGGGTTACATCCAGGGGTGGTCAGTAATGAAGTAGATTTACTTGAGTACTGTACTTAAGTACATTTTTTAAATATCTGTACTTTACTTGAGTTTTTCTTTTTTTTGAACTTGTGACTTTTGCTTCACTACATTTAAAAGACAAATATTCTACTTTTGACTCCACTACTTTTCTATAAATGGCCTCGTTACTCGTTACTTTTAGGTACGGGTATGAAGTCAGTGGATTAAATTGATTTTCTCTTCTAAAATGTGATTTGTTCAAGTGGTGTTATCTTTATTTCGTGCATCCTGTTCCACACTCCAGTCCAGTTGTTGGTTAAAATGCACTTTTGAGTTGGTTTGCCAACCGCCACTAAACAACAATGAAGAAGAAGAAGATGCCCATGCGCTACTGCAATCGGGCAGGATAAGGTTGAGCTGACGTTTGTAGGTACGGTTTGTCTTGGCAGTAATGATGGCTACTATGGCAGATAAAGATGACAATTCCACACCAGAGCACCCATGGCCATATCTGAAGGGGAGGAGTTAAATAAAAAAAAAAGAAAATGGCAATGGCTGTCCTTTTGTTGATTCATTCGTGTTCAGTATGCATTTCCATGGGCTTTGTTGCAACTCTTTATTCTACATGATCTATAAGCAGGTCAGTGCATTCAGTAGATCGTTTAAGTCATTATGCTCTGTAAGGTCAACAGGACAATGTACTTTTAATACTTGAGTATTTTCAAAAGCAGGTACTCCAGTACTTTCACTTGTCTTGAATTAGTATTTGAACATGAGTATCTATACTTTGACTTGAGTACTGACATTGAGTAATTTGTCCACCACTGGTTACATCTAGTGAGACAAACTCTTTTCAGGGTGAAGTATTTTCAGTGCATTGTTGTGACATTAGTTCTGGTATTTCAGTAGAGTTAAAAAGTGTGCTATGGTTGGTTGCACAAAGAACTAAAGACAAAGTAAAATCTGGAGGAATGTTTCATTCTGTTTCCCAAAAAGCAGGTTAAAAAAAAGAAAAAAAAAACCCACAGGTAATGAAATATGCTTGAACGCAACAAAATTATAAAATAATAATAATAATAATCATGATCATAACTTAAGTTCTTGCCACAGTTTTAAGTAACTGTAAATGCTGCTTATTATCGAACTGACAAATGACATATTACTGTGTCACTATAGTTTATTGCATGTGTCACTGCTCTGCCAAGTTAGCTAACTAGAACTAACATTAACTAACATCTTCATGTTGCTTTAAAATATGATTGGAATGTAAGTCACATTTATTTTGTCATTTTACAAAAAACGTACTTTTTAAATATCAGTCACGCCTCTAGCATCAGACCTTGTTAGGATATAAAGTTATACGAAGCCAAGAATAATTCACACATCGCATAATTTTACACACAGTGTGTTACTTCATTTTTAATGGCCAAAACGTTTGTTCATTCTATAGACTAAACAGTTATCAGAACAAAAAAGTAATTTGCTTTGTTTCCCTGAAATGTGTTTCACTATTACAGTGTACTATTACTGTACCACTGCAGTACAGTATTAACACTCAAATGCCAAACAAAGTTACCTTCCTCTTATTCAAGGCTGATCACTCTAGTGGCTCACATGATGTGTTTTGAATCCACAGGCAATAGCAGCATCTGTCATCAGCAACAAGCATTACTCATAAAATGAAAGTACAGAGCTAGAATGTCAGAATGTTTGTCCTACATTTTTGTAGCACCTAAATACTAGATTGCATTAGAGTTTTGTTTGCTTTACTAAATCAGTCTGATGGCCTTGATGAAAAGTCTATATCTCAATCTGCCTGTATTAACTTAACTTGAAAAAAATGACAAAGAAGTAAGTATTACAAGGTAGTTTAACATAAAATAATCCTTATATTTTGTCTATGTTGTGCATAAAGTCAGTCTGTCTGAAATACAAAAAATCTCCTGACACTGCAAAATCATTGGGAGGGGCCCTCGACTGCACCATAAGCATGAATATTTACCTTTATTTGACCTTTCTTACAGGCGAAGTGTCAACAAAAACCCATTCTCTTTTATGAGGTGAACATCAAGGACTGCGCTTCTAATCAGTTCCTGTCTGATGCAAACATTTTAAAAGGTAATGTGTGAACACTGAGAGTAAAGTGTTGGCCTGTTTACTTTAAACTAAAATAATAACTGCACTTTCATTTGGCTTCCACTCAGATAAAAAAAATATAGCAGAAAACTGGGAATGCCCAAACTTCTGCATGTTGTCCACTTTAAGTTTGCACAGCTTGTTCTGAAATATTACGAAATAGGGCTTCTATTAAGCCCTAATATTAAATCAGGGCTTGGATGAATAAAGACAAAACAGACCATAACAGTTGAATGTAATCTTAATTGCCCTCATTTGCTTTCCCATCTTCTACATTTAATGGTCTAAGCTTCAGATTTTGCAAGTCATCCTCAAGCACCTACCAAGCTCATGTCAAGTTTGTCTCCTTAGTGCAGTTTGCTCTTGTGTTGAGTTTGAAACTGGAGATGAGCCATCAGCATTTTCTCTTTATTGTCTGGGGGCCATTCTCATCTTTATTAGGAGCCCATCCAGTGTTATCCTGATCCAGCAAGGGCCCCTGTAATCTGATTAGCCACCCCTATATATATTACAATGAGCGACTATGACCTTGTCAAGACGTTTGGACACTCCTGCATTTTTTTGTATTTTAGAGTAAAAGTTGTGTCATGTATCAAGACAGTTAAAAAAAGACTTGTCATGTGGGGACATTGCATGGTTTACCAATAATGCAGATACAGCGTATCACAGAAGTGAGTACACCCCTCACATATTTCCAAATATTATATAATATCTTTTCATGGGACAGCAGTGAGGTAATGAAACTTCGATACAGTGTACAGTAGTGAGCGGGCAGCTTGTTAAACAGTTTAAATTCACTGTCCCCTCAAAACAACTCGACACACAGCCATTAATGTCTAAACTTCTGACAACAAAAGTGAGTACACTCCTAAGTCAAAGTGTCCAAATTGGCCCCAAAGTGTCTAAATTTTGTGCGGCCAACATTATTTTTCAGCACTGCCTTAACCCTATTGGGGAGGGAGTTCACCAGAACTTCACATTTTGCCACTGGAATCCTTTTCCACTTACTAATGACCACATGATGGAGCTGGTGGATGTTACAGACCTTGCACTTCTCCACGTTCCTTTTGAGGACTTCACACAGATGCTCAATAGGGTTAGGTTTGGAGACATGCTTGGCCAGTCCATCACCTTAACCATCAGCTTCTTTAACAGGGCAGTGGTAAACAGTTTGAGGACTTTTTGAGCATCATTTTTAGAAGAGACCTCCTTCTGGGATGATAGTCATGTAGACCGATTTGATGCAGTGTGCAGCTTATGGTTTGAGCACCGACAGGCTGACCTCCCACCCCTTCAACCCCTGCAGCAATGCTGGCTGTACTCGTACGTCTATTTCCCAAAGACAATCTCTGGATATGATGCTGGCAGCGTGCACTAAACTTCTTTGGTTGACCATTATGAGGCCTGTTCTAAGTGGAGCCAGTCCTGTCACAACCCCAAAACATGTCTCCAAGACCACCACTACTGTACACTGTATCGAAGTTTCATTACCTCACTGCTGTCCCATGAAAAGATATTATATATTATTTGGAAATATATGAGGGGTGTACTCACTTCTGTGATACACTGTATCTGCATTATTGGTAAACCATGCAATGTCCCCACATGACAAGTTTTTTTTTTAACTGTCTTGATACATGACACAACTTTTACTCTAAAATACAAAAAAATGCGAGGTGTCCAAACATCTTGACAAGGTCACAGCTCATTGTAAAATATAGGAGATATCTATATAAAAGATATCATAAAATCTTTGGAACTATGTGAGGAGTGTACTGACTTCTGTGATACACTGTACATACATGATTCAATACATTACATACTTTTGTGCTTAATTTTCAGTGCTGAGCAGTGGACCCCAACATGTTCTTGGATTTGACACGGTAGATATGCTGCATCAGGCAGATGCTGTCCAAGAAAGGTAAAACAGCAAATACACATCTAAAAGCACCTCTGAAGTCTCATGTGTGCTAAGTTAGATCAAAACAGCCATTTGAGTCTCTTTTTGTGAGCAAATTAGTGACTTTCATCTTAAAAAAAAACATATCTCAGAATGAATTGGTGCCTGCCCAGTTCAAAAGAAAATATTATATTTATGTTTTAGGAGGCAATTCAAAAGGGAAAAAGAAAATATGACTAGAAGTGGTGTACAGTATGCACATTACATATAGAACAGTAAATGGACTTTAGCTTGTATTGCACTCTGAGTGGACCACTCAGAGTTTTACATGCTGGTTGGTATGTAAACTCTAAGTTGTCCAAAGATGGAGTTTCTTATTGTACTGATGCATTAGGAGTAGCTAATCCAACATATATGCATATATATATACCATTGACACAGCAGAGGGAGCCAATTTAGGTTAAGAATCCAGGCCAAGGGCACATCAACATGTGACTGCAAAATACAGTGGGTATTCAGACCTCAAACCTTGTGATTCACAGAAGACCCGCTCTTCCACTGAGCTACAGTTACTCCATAAAAGGATATAACAGGTTAACAAGCTTTTCTCAGTCTGAGAAGGACTTTGTAAACAGATATAAAGGGATGATGTAATCATATATTTCATACTGTACTGCATCGGATTATGCATTTTTATATACACTCTCCAAATCCAGTGAAGTTGGGGCATAGCACATTATTCAAATTAGAACAGTATACAATAAATTGCCAATCCTTTTTGACCTATATTTAATCTTAAGACAAGAAAAACAAGATATAGATATATTGTGTGATACTGCACAGGGATGGAAAATAGCTCATAACATTCATTCGCCGAGGGCTTTCACACCGGCATGGTTCTTGTTCTGGAACTATTTCTGAAGTTCAGAGAAATCTATCCTGATTTATGTTTGTCTAGTTTGACAGTTGTTTCCTCTTGTTATTTTTAATTTGTCAGCTGAAAAAAGAGCATCAATACTCAGCAAAATGCATCATATTAATTCAACTATTTAATCAATTTTGGGGTAAATCTATGGACTTAATAATTTGTTTTTAATTTTCAAGGTCGTCATTGTAATCTAACTTCATTGGGTTTAATGTAGGTCATTCAAGATATTTAGTTTTATGTATGATTTGGTGAAATTTAATATATTGATTTTTAATCAAATTGAAAACTAGAGCAAAAAGAAAGAAATCATCATTACCCGACTGCATGTATCTCAGTGGCATGATATTATATATAGATGTGGTTACAAAATGGCAGTGTACTTTCGATGTATTGCTGTTGTTGGTGCTGTCTACCACTACGTGGCTGGCATTCTACTGACTTTCTCCAACTTTGACATCATGTGCATATTAGTTAAAATTAAAGTATCATCATCAGTTTGACCATTCACAAAACTGTCACATTTCGCTGAAGTGTTTCAGTTCAGTTTCACTGTTAACATTTTTTCTTCTGTGCTTTCAGTCATTTTGGCCAGAGTGATCAAAACAAAGTCAGAGTTCTTCGCCAAACCTCACCGTGCTCTTCGAATTACTGCAAGACTTGGAACAACTTTGGCACCATGTCTTCATCTGAGCGAGACACCCTCCTGGAAGAATCTTTCCCCGCTGGCTTCCAGTGGGCGACCTCCTATGAATCTTTTAAGGTTGAAGGAGCCTGGGAGGAGGGTGAAAAAGGGGAAACCATTTGGGACCGCTGGAGCCATGAGAATAAGATTTATCAAAATCAGACGGCTGATATTTCAAGCGACTCTTATCTCAAGGTGGACTATGATGTCTACCTCCTCCGTGGTCTTCAGGTCAATACCTTTCAGTTCTCCATCTCCTGGGCCAGAATTTTTCCCTCAGGCTACCTGGATAGCCTGTCAGAGGAGGGGGCTAGCCACTATGACAAGCTGATTGATGCTCTAATTGAGTCTGGCATTGAACCTGTTGCTACTCTCTTCCACTGGGATCTCCCTCAAGTACTCCAGGACAATGGTGGATGGACAAATGAGTCCATTATTGATGCCTTTAGGGACTATGCAGACTTCTGTTTCTCCAGGTTTGGGTCCAAGGTCAAGAGCTGGAATACATTCAGTAGCCCTTGGGTGATAAGCCATGCTGGGTACGGTGTTGGTGCACATCCCCCTGGAGTTCAAGACTATGTGGTTGCCTCGTATCAGGTAAAGGCAGTGGTCTCATCGTCTTTCAAACAGGCAACACATTAATTCATCTCTATCCGCACTTCCCTCCACTGGCTCCCAGTCTCTCCCAGGACTGATTATAACATTTTAAAGCCATTTACTCCTTTAGAGCATGATTAGTTCTTGCCTTGAACTATACCTCTTGAGTTATTGACCCCTCATAAGCCAGTCAGCCTCAGATTCTCAGATTGGATCCTCCAGAATGTTTCAAGTTGAAACGTTAATCGAGTTGATTAGGCCTGTGTAATCAGGTCCCCTCAGGTTTGGAATGACCTGCCTGAGGCAGTAAGATGTACAGAACCAGTAATATCTATCAATTTACAACTCACATTTCTGACTTGCTTTCATACAATGTCATCTTATTAGCACTAATGCTAGTATCATATAACATAGATATGTTGTTAACATGACTTTTGAAATTAACCTGAGCATCCACTCTGTATTCTCAGGTGACACATAATATCATCAAGTCCCATGCAGAAGTCTGGCATCTATACAATGATAAATACAGGTCTACACAAGGAGGGAAAGTCGGCATTGCACTGAACTCTGACTGGGCTGAGCCTCTAGACTCCGCTGACCCCACAGATGTAGCAGCTGCAGATCGCTACCTGCAGTTCATGCTCGGCTGGTTTGCACACCCCATATTTGTGAATGGAGATTACTCTGATACACTAAAAACACAGATCGAGCAGAAAAGAACCCAGTGTCCCAGTTCTGCTCCTCCTGCAGTCCTTCCAGTTTTTACAGCTGAAGAGAGCCAGAGAATAAGTGGAACAGCAGACTTTTTCGGGTTGAACCATTATACCTCACGACTGGTCAGCCAGAGTGTTGGCGGCTGCAACCCTGGTCCTAATGGAGTGGGTGACTATAGCGCACAAGTTGACCCTTCATGGACCGCAACAGCTTCTCCATACATCTATGCTGCACCTTCGGGTCTGAGAAGGCTTCTGAACTACATTTCCACAGAGTACCTCAGTGTCAGCAAACTGCCCATATACATCACTGGGAATGGTATGGCATCTGCTGACACTGGAGACCAAATCAATGACGCGTCAATCGCATAGAGTACCTGGAGAATTACATCAACGAGGCCTTAAAAGGTATGTACTGACACATAAGAAAGCTAAAAAAAAAAAGAAAAAACACAAAAAATGAGCAAAACAAATCATGAAACACCAAGAGACAGACAACAGAGCAGCAAATTGGATAACACAAAAAAGAAAACCTATTGAATGAGAAAAAATCAGCATGGACAACACAACAACTAAGCCAACAACAAATAAAATTGAAACAAAGACATTAAATTAATAATAAAAAAAAAAAGATAATGCAGCAAACTTGAAAAGAGAATGCAACACACATTAAAATACAATTTTCAAATAAAGAAAACACAACACAGTTAAGGAAAAAAATTATAAGAAAAAAAAAAACCTATTTTTTAGATGGAGGAAAAAATAAGACACAATACAAACACAACCATAACAAATAATTGGACAATGTTCAATTAACTGTTAGTTGTTAAAAAAAATATAAAACCAAAATGAAACACAAAAAAATATAAGCACTGAGTAGTGGAACACAGAGAGGCAAAATAAACATCAGATTAAAAAAGAAGCAGGAAAACAGCTTAGAAAAACAGCTACAAATATAAAAACGAAAGTAATTTGAAACAAAAAAACACATAATGCATAGACTTGTTTGTGCTTTTAAATTTGGGGTTGTGTTTCCTTAAAAATGTGTTTCTATTGAATTTATTTGGTTGATTTCTTTTCCATTTTTTATTTTTCTAAATGTTTCATTGTCTTTCTTTTTAGTACGTTGTTGTGATTTTCCTTATAAAATGCTTTTAAATTTATTCTTCTATTTTCTTTTCCTTTATTGTCATTATTTAACCCCATTTATGATTTCTTTTACGTTTATGCTTCATTATTGTCATTTTTTGTGTTTTTTTATTGCATTTGCTGTGTTTTATTTGTGTTGCTCTGTCTATGTGTTATTTATTTTTGATTTTTCTTACTTAGTTATCCTTATGTATTTTCTTATTTGTTCTTGTCTTTTTGTGTTTTGTTTTTTTTGGCTTGTTGTGTGATTTTTTCACAGTAGGTTTAGTGTTTTACTTTTTTTGTTGTTATTTTAAAAGGGTTTTTTAATGTCATTTACTCTGTTGTTGGGCGTTCTTTTATGTTGTGCATTTCAACAAGTCAGTCTGTATTTTTCATTTTCATACTTTTTTCTTTTTGTGATTTGATGCTTTTCTTTGATTCAATGCTTCTGAATTTTTTTTTTTTTTTTACAGATTTTTCCATGTGCATTCTGTTTTGTTGTTTTGTTCCCATATGTTTTTTCCATGTTTTGCCCTTGAGGGCTCCCACAGTTATGCATTTGTGAACATGCTAATGACTGAAAGTGATTTCTTGAAGACTGTCACACACTGACTTTATATTTTGGGTTTGATGACTGTTTTTTCTATTCTCACCCCACAGCTGTAAATGTGGATGGTGTCAATGTGCAGCGCTACACATACCAGTCCCTTATTGATGGCTTTGAAGGCCCACAAGGCTACAGTGAGCGTTTTGGACTACACTACGTTAACTTTGACCTTGCTGACAGACCCAGAACTCCAAGACAGTCCGCCTACCGTTACTCCAGCATAATTGAAAGAAATGGCTTTACCCCCACACGGCGTTTAATCCATGCACCAGAACCGAAAATCATGAAGCCTAAAAACCTCCCACTACCGCCCTCTGCTGTCCCATCTGAAGCCAAGAGTGTGTGGGAAAATTTTACACGTCAAACTTACTTTGAAAAAAAAGTCTATCACTATGGCACTTTTGATACTGACTTCTCTTGGGGAGCGTCATCTTCAGCTTATCAGATTGAAGGTGGCTGGAATGCTGATGGGAAAGGGCAGAACATATGGGACACATATGCCCACGCTGGAGGTCTTCCTGATGCAGCAAACGGAGATGTGGCCTGTGACAGTTACAACAGACTTGAAGAAGACCTCTACATGCTTAGAGGTCTGGGGGTCAACTCATACAAATTCTCCCTGTCTTGGTCCAGAATCTTTCCCAATGGTCAGCGTGCATCCCTGAACCAGAATGGTGTTGACTACTACAATCGACTCATTGATGGCCTCTTAGCAAGTAGAATTACTCCAATGGTGACCCTCTATCACTGGGACCTTCCTCAAGCTTTGCAAGACCAGGGTGGCTGGCAGAGTGAGACCATGATTAACCTTTTCAATGACTATTGTGACTTTTGCTTTGCCACCTTTGGAGACAGAGTGAAATTTTGGATAACCTTCAACGAGCCTCAAACAATTGCATGGTCAGGTTATGGACTTGGAACAATGCCTCCAAACGTTAAGGAACCAGGAACTGCTCCGTACATAGTCGCTCATAACCTTTTAAAAGCTCACGCCACAGCTTACCACACTTATGATGACAATTACCGTGCAACCCAAGGTGGTCTGGTCTCCATTGCCCTCAATGCCGAATGGTTTGATCCTTATCATATTGACAGACCACGAGACATTTTGGCTGCTGACCGTGCGATGCAGTTCCAGCTGGGTTGGTTTGCGCATCCCATTTTCAAGAACGGCGACTATCCTGAAGCAATGAAGTGGCATGTTGCCAACAAAAGTGAAATGCAAGGTCTCTCAGAGTCAAGATTGCCTACCTTTACGGAAGCAGAAAAGAACTTCATTGTGGGAACAGCTGATGTGTTCTGTGTTAATCACTTCACCTCAAAGTTTGCAAGCCATATAACAGCTGCACTCAACCCTGCGTCTTATTTTGATGACCGTGACGTCATTGAATTAGAAGACTTTGAAGCACCCACTACTGTGCTTGGTTGGCAAAGAGCTGTAGCTTGGGGCTTGAGGAGACTTCTCAACTGGATCAAGGAGGAGTATGGAGACCCAGAGGTTTACGTCACTGAGAATGGAGTGGCTACAAATGACGACTGGGGCTTGATGTGGGATGATATCGACAGAGTATTTTACTACACCACATATGTTGATGAGGTTTTGAAGGGTGAGTTTCCATATTTTGCTCTCTATACGCTGGAAGACTGAGCATAAACTATATAAAATCTTTTAAAAATATTTAGTCTGCTTTAGTCTAAACTGTATGCTTACAGTTTTACATCATGAGTATCCAGGATCACTAGCTGAGAGATTATAACTAGATTTATGAATTCAAGAACCTTTTTTTTACCTTTGATGTGTCTTGTTACTGTCTTGCCAACAGAATGGTCTGCATTCAAATAATAAAGTGCAACACAGATGAGCAGCACAAAATGTGAATGAGGGACGCATCGGTAAAACTAAGTAGTGAAAGCGGTTTCCTTGTGTAGTAGTCTTTAACTTTGCATCAAGTGTTTTCCTGGCAACAACAAGCAAACCATGCCGGTCATTGTGACTCTATCTTCAGGTTTATGACAATAAAGAGGGAAAAAAAGAGAGCAGCATGAACTGCATGAACTAAAAGGTATCATGAGAAATAATATGCAACAAATAACTGATGTTTTGTCCACAGCCCATAATCTTGATGGCGTGAGGGTGAAGGGATACATTGCAACTGCCCTCATGGATTCATTGGAGTGGCTCCACGGATACCGCGTTGACTTTGGTTTGCACAGGGTCGACTTTAATGACCCAAACCGGCCAAGGACACCAAAGCGCTCGGCTCATGTTTACCACAATATTATAAGGGACAATGGCTTTCCCCTAACAGAGGATGAGACAGTACTTTATGGAGAGTTTCCGGCACATTTCAACTGGAGCACATCCAGTTCTGCTTACCAGGTGAGAGACATGGGTGAATCAACAGATTATTAGTTGTATGGTGCACTTGTGTTTTTATACTGTTGTGGCATCCAAGTTACTTTATATTGTATTATTTACAGTAACTAAGTTTTCTGTAGTAAATGATTCTTTTTTCAGATTGAAGGGGGCTGGAGAGCTGATGGAAAAGGACTGAGTATCTGGGATGAGTTTTCTCATACACCTGGGAAAATAACCGACAATGATGATGCTGATGTTGCTTGTGATAGTTACAACAAGATTGATGATGATGTGGCAGTGCTGAAGAACCTGAAGGTGACCCATTATCGCTTCTCAATATCCTGGTCCAGAGTACTTCCAGATGGCACAACTAACTATATCAATCAGGATGGACTGAACTACTACCACAGATTAATAGATACTTTGCAGGCAGCAAATATTCAACCTCAGGTAAATGAATGATGTTTAAGACTACATGTAATACTTTCATTATAATGGTTGTGTTTTGAATTATATCTTAAGACCCTTTTGAACCAAAATTCCAGGAACTATTCCTCATGGAGCTAAAAAGGAACAATAGTTCTTCTGGTCTACTGTGTTGTCATTATTGACTGCAGGAACTCAGAAACCAATGACTTTTAGGGTTGGCTGTAGGCTGAGATAAAGTCTTTTTAGAATTAATCCATCTAATTGTCACAAACTGTTCCAATACTGATGCTGTACAAAAGGTTTCTGTTCGTTTTAAATGTAGACTTAGGGTACAAAGGGCCTTTAGTAACTTTAGGGCCTTTAGTTATGAAGTAAATGGTCTATTCTCCAAGAAGTATCTGTTTAAGAGGTAGTACATCTTAGAAACCCATAAACTACAACAGTAAAGCATACAGTGTTGAGTTTTTCTGATACAGCCATTCCTCACTGTTTTATTCATCCTTTGGATTGGCCATACAACTTTAGTGATGTGTTATGATCTGAACAAACGCTCAACTTACCAATACAACAAAAGTTTCATTTGAAAAAATACATGTTTGTTTATTTCATTTTGTTTGCTTCATGTGATGCACTTGTCCAAAAAGTTCCTGGTTCCTGTGAAAGTTACCTGCAGTCAAAACGGGCCTTTTAAAAGCTTCTTGTGTGATACCAAGGGAGGCAGATGTCTACATGGCATTTGACACCAAAGGAAAAAACGTAACCAACTGTAATTGTGTCATTTCTATTTTTCAGGTTACTCTCTACCACTGGGACCTTCCCCTTGCTCTACAGAGAGTCGGGGGCTGGGAGAATGAGACAGTTGTAGCGAGATTCAGAGATTTTGCTGACGTAATGTTCGAGAATTTGGGACCTAAAGTCAAGTTCTGGATCACTCTTAATGAAGCCTACGTTGCAGCCAACATTGGCTATGGATATGGTGTCTTTGCTCCGGGTAATAAAACACATTTATCCTTATCATGCATTTAAATTTTCCTTGACATTGCCCCCATGTTTTGAACTACTTCATGATGCTATGGGATAGATATTTCTATTTACTAGATTATGTTTCCCTTTATTGGCTAACACTGTTCACTGCATTTTCAAACTTCTTTTTTTCTAATTTTGTATATTATTTTTTTCATTTGTCTTACTTTGGAATTTTCTCAGGAAGAAAAAAAACTATGGGCACACAAAATAGTTGAGCTGAAGGTTTGGGGTTTTCATATCACTAGCAGAATTTTGAGGAGAAACAGAGCAAATGTAGGCACAAAGAAGGGTTAATACTGTATAAACTGAAAAAAACTTTTACTGTATTGATAAGCCAGTGTTAGAAACATTCCTTAAAAAAGTGCAGTCCAAAAGGAGTAAATTAGATGCTTTACATTCGGTCATTTGTCAGTATTTTAGTCATTTTTGATAGTTGTGGGAGAGTCTCTGTGAGTAAATGTTTTGTATTTTTTTGAGTTTTAACACCAATTTTACTTTGACTTTATTTCTCTTTAGGTGTTGTAAACAGGCAGTATAATGCAGCTCACAATCTGATCAAGGCCCACGCTGAGGCCTGGCATGTCTACAATGATAAGTACCGAGCTTCGCAGGGTGGCATCATCTCGATATCCCTCAACTCTGAATGGGCAGAGCCAAGGAACCCATATAAACAAGAGGACGTATCTGCAGTCAAACGCTTCATGCAGGTCATTAAACAGGCATTTACACCTAAGAGACAGTAGCGGGGTTTCCATTTCAGTTTTTAGCAAAATAAAAACTATATTCTTTAAATTTCAACAAAGTATATTTGCGCTTTGAACGTGTTTCCATTGAAGGTTGTTGTAGGCAGGAGCATTGTAACTTTCGTGAAATATCACCTCGCGAGATTTTACTACAGGAAGATGGACACCCAAAGCCTGTTGCGTGTAGGTGTTGTTATGTTTACACCAATGTTGTGTCTCTGTTGTCTGCTGTCTAGTATGGCAGTTGTGTTTTTCTTGAGAATAATGGTAAGAAAAGTCTCCGTCTCCTCCTCTGTCCAAACGTACCGTGCCATGTTTACTCCAAGAGAAGTGGTCATGTGACCAGGTACGTCACGTCCGATGACGTATAATCGCAGAAAAGTGTTTCCATTGCACTTTTGCAATATATTTGAAAAACCACCTGAAAGCGTAAAACTTTTTAGCGATAATTTAGTGCTTTTTTTAAAATTCAGGTGTTTCCAATACTAGTTTTATATTGCGCTATTTACATACTTACTGTTGACAATTACAGCCAGCTGTCCAAGAGTTGCTCATGTTTTTGCTCAGTATCAGGTAAATATACTGATCCTACCAGCCACAGTAGAACATTAGGAAAAACAACCTGACAGAGTCAGTTGGGACAGACACAAGTAAAGTTCAGTTACTGTTTCTAGCATGTTGTAGTCTGAATTTAAGCTGCTCATCCACTAACCCCATGGCTCTGCCTCCTACTTATATTATAGCAGATGTCAGTGTACAGGCCAATAGCGGTAATGGCTGAAGGTCTTTTTAACCAAAGAGATAGCCAAAACCCAACTCTCTGTTCCTGCTAAAGGGGGGTGTGCTTTAAAAGATTTTATTTACTTTGTTGCAATTGAAAATGGATGGACACTGTTTTTTGAGAATGCTGTGGAAGAAAATAAAAGCTTGATTAATACTGCTATTCATACCTTGTTCTAATATCAAAATGTTAATACAGTCGAACATTCTTTTATTAGTTCTTCATCGGCTGGTTTGCCAATCCTATCTTCAAAGGAGATTATCCTGAAGAGATGAAAAGAATTGTTCGTGAAAGAAGTCTTGCTGCAGGTCTCCCTAAATCCAGGTAAATGAAAATATTCAACATTTAAAAGCACTGAAAAATAGACTATATCGCCAAAAGTGTTGTCTTCACTGACCTTTCACACATATGAAATTGAGTGATATCCCATTCTTAATCTAGAAGATTTAAATTGTTGGACAACCCTTTGCAGCTAAAACAGCTTCAACTCCTCTGCAAAGGCTGACCAAAAGGTTTAGGAGTGTGTTTATTGGAATTTTTTAAAAGTACATTGGTGAGATCTCACACTGATGTTGGACAAGGAGGCATGGTTTGCAGTCGCTGCTCCAGTTCATCCCAAAGGTGTTCTTTCCACTTTAGGTCAGGACTCAGTGCAGGCCAGTCAAGTTCTTCTACCCCAAACTTGCTCATCATTGTCTTTACGGGCCTTGCTTTGTGCACTGGTGCACAGTCATGCTGGTATACCCTGGTCAAATATTGAATATTTAGTAGTGAGGAAATTTCATGATTGGACTCATTACACAAGTAGTCTCCAATTACAGTACCACGCTGGAACTCACTGAGCCCCTGAGAGCATCCATTCTGTCACAGTTGTTATTAGAAGCAGTCTGCATGGCTAGGTGCTTGATTTTATACACATATGGCCATGGAAGTAATTGGAACAACTGAAAATAATGATTTGAATTGGCAAGAGAATACTTTTGGAAGCATAGTGAATTGTGGGACATTAACGTCATAAACTACTATATAAGACTTTAGTTTCTTATATAGATATTTTAACAGCTTAAATACATCCACATATAAATATTTTAGTCTGTTTACAAGATGTCTGTGGTGGATTTGATTCTCTGCTTTCTTAAACAGACTCCCTGAGTTCACTCCTGAAGAAGTCCAGAGGATCAAAGGGACTCATGATTATTTTGGCTTTAACTTCTACTGCGCTGTTCTGACCTTCCCCATCGATTTGGGAGGAGAGCAGAATTATGAGGGTGACAGGTAGGTCTGAAGTTAAAGCAAGCATTACCCCAAGATAAAGTGTGTATTTTCTTTGCAGCATATAGTACATGAGCAGACTTTGGACATAGCAAGACAGTAAACCAACAAATCAAAGCATTACTTTGTTTCTGTCCATTTAAATTTAAGTCTTCTTTTTTTTTCCCAGGGGTGCTGGATTAGGCTACGACCGCACCTGGCTTGACTCGGGCTCCAACTGGCTTAAGGTCACACCATTTAGTTTTAGGAGAATCCTCAACTTCATCAAGAATGAGTATGGAAACCCGCCCATCTATGTGACAGAGAATGGCATCTCAGAGGTTGGGCCAGTTGACCTGAATGACAAGCACAGAACAAATTTCTATTCAAAATACATCAACCAGGCTCTGAAAGGTAAGGCACAGATTTTGTTACTTAAGCCTAAGTCACACATTCCCGTTTCTCATAGCGACTGCATGACTATACTCGATTGAGGAGGCTGGCGTGATCACTATGATACGGGATTAAGTGACTGTCTCACCCCTGGACACACCCCGTAAATACACCGTCAGTGGCACTTCTACAGCGCTTCAGGGGGCGTTCGTCCCACTCCAGTTAGGTTAATACAGCGGTATGACGAGGATTCCATCCCGCTGACAGGACGTCAGCCCCGCTCAAGCTCAGTTCATGTCATGTAATTCCCGACTGAGCTCCGTCGCTTGCGCTGTCCTGAACGGGACACAGTCGGGATACATCCTTGTCTGCCGTCCTAATAAAGCTTCCAGGATTGAGCTACGATCAGCCCGACTGAGTTCCGTACATGCCACGCTAATACCGTTCGCATTAGGACTGCATTAGGCTTCCATCCCGCTACACTGAGAACGGCGATTCTCCACTACAGTTTTGAACAGTTCAAAACTGTCTGGACTCTTCCATGTTCATCGTCGACTATACAACGGAGATCCAGACCAAGTAGCGCATGCACCACGACCAAAGCAAGTTTCATCAGGATTATGACAATCGTGCACAATCGCCATGAGAAACGGGAATGTGTGACTGGGGCTTAAAATGAGGATGGGAAGTTTTGCACTTGCCATATTTAATTTTTCTCTTCACAAATGTATTGTATTAGGATTTAATATGTTTTTATGTTATGACTTGCTGAAAGGATTTGAGCTTCAATTAAAACAGAATTTGACAGTTTTTTTTTTAAATATCTTGCTGTACAATAGAATTAAAGTAATTTTTGAGCAAGAACTGTGATTGAAGTGGCAGAAAATTGCATTGACAATGCATTTTAAAATAGCAGCATGTTGTAGAGCAGTGGTTCTTAAACAGTGAAGGATGACCCTCAAGAGGGGTTGTGACAGCACATGAGGGGCACTGAGGCCTTGATCAGTTTAGGTTGTAACGAGCTTTACTAATCCCTTTGGGAAATTCCCTCAGGGAAATTAGGATTCCAATAACAGTTTCAAAAGTAGATAACTGGATAAATAAAGACTGATTAAAAGATAAATAAAAAAAGATATATAAAACAGGACAAACTGGGCAACCTGACCCACCTGATGGACCGTTCAATATAAGTTACTAGTCCATCTGGAAGCCCATAGAAAATAATGGTGAAGGGAAAGAACCTTTCTAAAGATGCCTATCTGGCAGGTGATTTGATGATTATTCCATCTATTACATTAATTATGGGCCAATTTGACAATATGTATTGCGGGAGCTAATGCTGCAGCAGAACTTGTGCCACTTTTTGAAACAAACTCTGCAAAACATGTTGGAAGTGCAAATATCCTTTATATTGAGCAGTTTTTAGTGTTTTTCTTTTTTTCATTCAACAAAAAGTGTTGTCTGGATTTGGTAAAACTACTACTGATTTGTATTTGTGTGGTTAGCCGCTTTCTGCTGTTGTCTCGTTTTAGCTCTCCCTCTTCCCAATTTTAAAGGACTTTAACTGGGCCCAATTCTAAAGCTCAGTTTAAGCCTCAGCAGGTCACCTTGGCCATGTTGATGCCATGCCATTTTCTGGTTAGCTGCTTGTGTTAAGGTGTACTTACTAAATTGTCTTGAATGTATATCGTTAACATTTACATTTTGTCTTCTAATGTGTGATGTCATGAGTAGTTAATGAGCAGAGCCCTGTTCTCTTACCCGGGGCCCTGGGTTGTGTTTTCTGTTCTTCTATTGTGTTGACTTGGTTTTTGCTGTGTGGGAGGTTAATGTGAACACTTACAGTATGGGTACACATCTTGGATAAATGGCTGTTGCTTTGGTGACAGTTAATTGAGACCCAACTAAATAAGAAATGAAGTAAAACTTAATTCAGTTGTGTATAACAGAGGATTTTCATATTTTTACAATGGAAAGTCCATGTGTTGTACCTTGACATGTGACCACTATTTTCACCTTACAGCCCAAGTTTTGGATGGAGTTGACGTGAAAGGATACACAGCATGGTCATTCATGGACAACTATGAGTGGGCCTCTGGTTTCTCAGAGCGATTCGGGCTTTTCTATGTGAATCGCTCAGACCCAAACCTTACTCGCACCCCTAAAAACTCAGCTGCTTTCTACACCTCTGTGATCAACTGCAACGGTTTCCCAGACCCATCACTTGGACCTCATGAGTGTTTGAACACTGACCCTTCAGGTAAAGCTATCTTAAGTCAACAAATCCAAAAGCATTTTTTGAATTTACGAGGGAAAGCTCCCTTTGGCAAAACACGGTCCACCAAAAGTTTTTTAAGATCTTCAAGACCTTTTTGATAAAAATACTGATTTAATATTTGTACATATCACAGAATTTCAATGCATATTAAAATCGGTTGTATTAAAATGTTTATAAGGTTGTAAATATTAAGTCATATTGTCTTAGTAACATTTTTAAAACAATAGAAAACAAGGCAGTTTTTTTTACCCAGAGGTGCAAAGTTATTAAAGAGTAGCACGATGTTTTGTGTCAGACACCTTCAGGGTAGTCACTGTAATCCCTCTAAGTCATATTGGTGTAGGGAGCTCTCATTTAAGATGACCCTCTGATTCAAAATCAGGTTGACATCCCCAAACTAGACCATGCACAATGGAAAGAGGGAACTATTTAAATAAGTAATTGAAGAATAATTCTACTGTCTCCTTACAGCTACACCCCAACCAGGGACCACAACAACAACAATTGCCACCACTATGCCTCCCAGCAGAGTGGACTTTTTGGGTCAGGAGCTTTTGCCTGGCGATGCTGAAGTTGCACTCAACGTCCTTTTTGCCTTTGTCATTATTGATGCAGTTGGAATCATTGGAGTTGTTTTCATGCTCGTGAAAACAATGAAGAAGGCAAAGAAGGCAAAGAAAGGTGGAAAAGATATGAAGATGGATAAGTTGTAAGGATAATTCAGAAGGGAGTGAAATGTTGATTAAATAATGGGTTTAGTCAGCTTTTTGTGGCTACAAGATGAAAACTTCAGGATCAGGATAGAATACACTTGATGTATTTTGTTTGGAAATACCACATTAATGAAAAGAATGTTCTGAGGTTTGGGGAGACAGAGTTTTATTTAAATTTAAATTATTAAACTACTAAACTAAGATATTTAACTGTTTATTGAGTCACCAGAGTATCATGCCATCATTTTTGTGAAAGAGAGATGATACAACTGTAAAAAATCAAATGTTTTGTCTTTGAAATAAAATTATAATATATTGTGGTCTCCAGTGTGATAAATACATTCAGTTCATGAGAATATGATCAGGGTTATTGAGTGTGATTTTATGACAGAACAGGTCAAATGTTCATGCACCTTGTGCACTTTTTGGGTCATATCATTGTTTGTCAATATAAATAATGACTTGTCAATAAATTTAACATAAAAACAGGTTGAATATCTGCCTGTTATCATAGCAACCTGTGCTTTAAAACAATGTTAAAAGTTTCTAAATGTGTTCAGGCATAAAAAAAAAAAAGTCTTTAACTGAGTTCATGATGATCTGTGATGTAGATTGTAGGTGTAGACTGGACAAATTAATGAAAGGGTCTAGGGATCCTTCCCCAGAAACTTTTTTAAAACATTGCATGTCCTGCATTTCTGTGCAGTTTTTTTTACTTTTGAGACTTTTATCAGATCATAGATCATGACTCATTTTGAAGATGATGATGGAGAAAATGGCCCATTTTGAATTATAATCAGATTTAAAGTGATAATGACAATACACAACATTTGTTTTTTGTTGATAAACTTCATCCCAGTTGTGATATGCATTATTATAGCATGTGACAATATGACAGCAAGATGTCACAACAGTTTCATGAACCATTAAATGTTATCAGCCTGCAAATTTAGATCTATTGGTGCAGTCTAGTGAGTTTTTTTTTTCCTTTGGTGATGGTCCAGTACAAAAACAATAGTTCAGCTTTAGTCTCTTCCTGCCCTGATGGTTACTGATTGGGCCATGCCACTTAGGCCACTCTTAGTAATATACAGTATAAATTGGAGCTTGACTTCTCTCTTATTTGGATGTAGGGGCAAAGGGATAAGGGAAGGAATGGTCAATGAGAAGAGGGTTGAATGAATGATGGAGGGACACTTAAGGGACTCTGCTGCAACTGTGGGTGGGGGCAGGGGCGTACTTACCTATAGGCAAACACAGGCAATTACCTGGGGCCCCAAGATGTCCAGGGGCCCCTAAACATCCCACAAAAATGTATCATTAAAGTTTTCTTTGACTCAGAGCAGTTATTAATATTTTAGTCTCAATTTTTTTGATACAACAAAAACAAAACAAAGAGGACATTGATTTTTCATTTTCATGCCAGTCCCACAAAAAATGGTTCATAACTCAAATGAATCGGAAATCCAAAGCAGTGCATGAAACTGGCCTCAGTGGCTGCTCTTCTTCTTCTGACCATGCTGCACAACGTATGTTCGAGGTGGGACAAGGGACAAGAGGAGAGAGGAGAAATAGGTGTTAATTGAGGGTTCTTTTTAAAGACGCTACATCTGATGGTGAAGTTATCTCATTTTCTTTCACACCATTCCTTCACTATGATAATTTGCAGATGGTCCCTAAGCTGTTGAGCCAGGGTATTGAGACAATTCAAGTTTTCTGGCTTGGAGGATGACTCGTTTGGAGGAAAACAAGGTTGTTGTTAACAGTCTTCATGACAGCGATTAACAAGAGGGGTCGGGTTTGCAACTGTAGTGTTTTATCAATGAGTTATTGACCCTAAAAGTCCAAATATGTGAATATCTTTCTAACGTTTGGGAGACTGACTTCAGTTGAAACCTGTTTATTTGCAGCTCATTTTGTTTCCATTTGAGGGAACTCTCACTCTCCCACTGTTTCAGAAAACATGTACCACAGCCTATGGTACCAACACAACCTTCATATTCACATAGACAGTTACACGTAGATACCCCATTGAGCAGGTGGGCCTGTTGCTGCAATACATCAGTGTGTCCGCCATAATGGATGGGGCAGATCTGCCCTGTAGACTAATGCAGGGAAACTTCATAACACACTTTTCCTTATTTAAAGGGACTGTGAGGAGAATCTGTTTCCGGCGAAATAAAGACTCTGCTACCCATGAGCATCTTGTGGCGACTGTCGTAATGCTGTGTTCCAGTAACCTCAGAACTGGGAGTGACATCATCTCCGACTTATCGGCATTCCAGTTGAAGTCTGAAAAAAACATGCCAATCTACCAGGCTATTGTTAGCAGTTGTTAGCACGCCCTGTGTTGTTGTATGAAGAATGTGATTATCACTACGGCAGCATTTTTAAAGTATAAGTCTAACAATACGATGTATACAGCTGATCTAGAGCAACACACCCCAGTCAGAAGAGCAGTTAAATTCATTATTACAGGAGCTAAATAACTGTTCACACTGGGGGCATCCATCTTTGATTGTCAACTCGGGGGTGGCGAGGTTTCACCGAGTTCCCAGTAGAAAATTCCCACTTCGGGGGAGGTTTCATCAGTTGTAGTCTCCAAATTCCAACTTCCGACTACAACTGGAACGCACCACAAGCCAATGCGTGTTTTTGTTGTGATGCTCAATGAAAGAAACTCAGACCTTCCTCAGAACTCTGCATTGCTTTACAACTTATTTTTTCAACAACTTTCAGGATGCAAAGCGACGAGGTAATGTATCTCTTTCTAGTTACGTAGCGGTAGTTTTTGATGTGTGACAACAAGCAGTTTTTAAAAAACTTAGCATCGTAGTTTTGTAGCTGTCTATATATAAAGACTTACAGCCCGATGCTCTAAGACGTGTCTGAATAATATAAATTTGCTCTAGTTTTAATTGTCTTGTTCCTGAAGTTGATTATCCAGGCCAGCCAGCCCTGTCTGACCCGACCAGAAGGCTAAGGAATAGCATTTATAGATAACCTATTTTGATGCTATAAAACTCATCGATAAGTGTGTATTTCGATCAGGCACATATCTAAAAGTGAGACTTTTTTGTAATTATTTAGAAACTCCTCACAGTCCCTTTAAGTCAAAGCCTTTTATTCACCCATTCACAGACACAAGACCATCCTCCTAATGGGGGAGGCAGGCTCAAAAACATATTGAATTATTTAATCCTTACAGCCTATACACATATCCAGTGGAAATGAGCTTGAAAACTAAAGAATGAAGGAACAACACCATCTCTTATCCTGACTGTCCTGTCGAAGTCCTCCAGTCTGAAATGCTCACTGCAAAGTGAGGATAACAGACTAGCAGAATACCCTCCTGTCTGACACCTGTCTGTATCTTTAGGAAATCTATTAATGATGTAAAAAGTTAGCTAAGCAACTAACAAAAATCAGAGTAGTTACTTCAGGCCGATTTAGTTAAATGGAAAAGACGTCTTCATTGTTAGGAGGCTGGTTTCACCGCAGAAATCAACAGTATTTTGCACAACACTTAGTAATAGTCAAAAAGGGCTCATTTTTCGTAGACCAGGCGCAAGCGCAGGCGCACCTGCCTGTGTCGGCCTTCGCCGCGCAGACTGGGTGTGACCTGCGCACTTTGCAAGTTTCCTGCAGTGACAAGAGAGGCGCACTCATGGCGCACAGGGGCACAGAGGTTGCGCGTCCACGCCCACGTCTCTGCCTCTCCACGCATTTCTAGAGAGGGAGGAGAATAGACGTGAGTGGGATTAACACAGCCGATCGCCGTCTTCACCAATCAAATGAGCGCCTCTCCTCGCCTTTAAATGCGCTGCGGCCGAGTCTGATTGGTCTGAATGATCCCCGCTGCTGGAGACGGTCGAGCTGCTGTCATTCAGCAGGAATGGACAGCGGGGCGTGTCACCGTGTGGGCCAGCTCCCGGGACAGATGTAATCTGTTCCTTTGTCATTAATAGGAGTAAAAAAAATAAGAGACACTTTCACACCCGCTGGCTTATCAATTCATAATACCTGTGATCTACCTGCACTCCTGGTTTGTCATCGCCAAATAGCAGAGCCTTTAGTGATATACTGTATACTCTCCCGGTGTCTCCGCCTCATTCTCTTTACAATAATGTACTCCATCTTTTTAGATCACGTTAAAAATCAAAACTAAAACAGAGGAATATGGGAAATAACAGGTAAATCCTGAGTGACATACATTTATTTTCTCTCCTTTTTCTTCGTCTTTTTTCCCCTTTTTTTCTTTGAATTTAACGAAATGAGAGAAGCCAGATATATACTCAGTATCAGATGTTAAGGCTGTTTATTGTTGACTTGTAAGATGTGCATCAAACTTCCAGCTGCCGTCAGGTTAGGTTTCCATGATGACAAACGGCTTTAATCCGACATCAGATGTGACGGGAAGGTTAATATAGATACAAATGTATATGCTGGTTCAGACTGTAACATTAAATAGTGATTGCTGTGATTGTTTATTGCATTAAAATGTGCCTGACACTTTGGAAACCTGCCTCTGAGGCGTGCGCACATGTGCGCTTGTCACCAAATTACAGCTGCAGAGGGTGCGCTCCGCCCTGCGCCGAGGTTAGACCAGGTTGCAGCTGGCGAGCTTTCAGCGCACTTTCTGCACTGTTTTTGGCACGAAATTGTCACTGCGCCAACATGAATCTGTCGACACCTCCCCCTGGTGCGCCATCACCTCCCCTTGGTGCGCCGTCACACCCACCTCTGCGCAGACGGTCTACCAAATTGTCAAATTGGCAGCGCACGGCGGTGCGCCGGACGAAATTAACACTGCGTGGGGTGCGCCAGGCTTGCGCCCCCTGCGCTGCTCCACGAAATTAGAGCCCAATGTCAGCAAATTCTGTTGTACAATTATGTTATAATGGCCAAATACAATCAAAAGTATTTTTGAGAGGCAATCCAATGAGATCTGGTTAGGACTGAACTGGTTGGTACAATTCCATGCAGCACACGAATGAGGCATCACGTCTGTTCACTCTTGCCGTATCCAATAAGGTTGTGACATTGATGTCTGATTGAGGCGTCAGTGAGGTATCTATGTATAAATGTGTATGTTCACACTCTTCTTGTTTCTTCTCTTACCTCCAACATATGTTGAGCAGCATGTTTAAGAAGAAGAAGGACCACTGATTTCCCTTTCCAGTGCCACTTGGGATTGCCCATTTAATTGAATTATGGACCTTTTTTTTGCGGGGTGGGCATGAAAATGTAAAAACAATGTCCTCTCTGTTGTGGTCTAGTTGTGTGCAACCTAAAGAAGAAAATATAAGTGCTGTTTGGAAGATTTAGTATTTATTTATGAGTGAAATAATGCAACCACCTTGAAATGAAAAAGTCTTTCTGCGAATACATTTTAATTTTCCAATTTGGCATTTTCAAGTTGAATTTTGGTAACTATTTGATGGGGGATATTTTGAAAATGTAACCTTAAAAGGCCTTTTCTTTTTTTTTTCAATAAAGTCACAGGGTGAACAGTCTTGAAGAAGATCATTAAAAATGGTGTTTGGATAATTTATTATTATAATTATATATATGCATCAAAAATGCTGCTTTATTCTGAAAATAATAAGGAAAATTTCTGTTAATTCTTTTTCATTTGGATTATGGTCCATATTTTCTGCAATGCTTTTACTGCAGTTATACATCATCACATCACATTCTCATAAATTTAATATACTCATCACACTTGAGAAAACAATCAGCAGGTATATTCTTTATTTTAAAGACAAAACATTTGATTTTATTTACAGTTGTATCATCTCTCTTTCACAAAAATGATGGCATGATACTCTGGTGACTCAATAAACAGTTAAATATCTTAGTTTAGTAGTTTGATAATTTAAATTTAAATAAAACTCTGTCTCCCGAAACCTCAGAACATTCTTTTCATTAATGTGGTATTTCCGAACAAAATACATCAAGTGTATTCTATCCTGATCCTGAAGTTTTCATCTTGTAGCCACAAAAAGCTGACTAAACCCATTATTTAATCAACATTTCACTCCCTTCTGAATTATCCTTACAACTTATCCATCTTCATATCTTTTCCACCTTTCTTTGCCTTCTTTGCCTTCTTCATTGTTTTCACGAGCATGAAGACAACTCCAATGATTCAACTGCACCAATAATAGCCGAAGGCAAAAAGGGCGTTGAGTGCAACTTCAGCATCGCCAGGCAAAAGCTCCTGACCCAAAAGTCCACTCTGCTGGGAGGCATAGTGGTGGCAATTGTTGTTGTTGTGGTCCCTGGTCGGGGTGTACTCTGGGTTCCTGGGTTTCTAGTTGTAGTTGTTCTAGTTGTTGTAGATGGGGCATTTGTAGCTGGGGCTGTTGTAGCTGGGGCTGTTGTAGCTGTAAGGAGACAGTAAGAATTATGATCAAGTTACTAATTTGCTGTGATTAATTCTCTCTTTACATTGTGCACAGTCTAGATGATGGTATCTTTCGTGTCCACCTCAAACAAACAAATATGTTTTCCTTAATAAATCTAACAACAGACAGGTTATTTTTAGACTACTGGACTAGCTTTACCTTCAGTGTTGGGGTTCAGACACTCATGAGGTCCAAGAGACGGGTCTGGAAAACCGTTGCAGGTGATAATGTTGGAGTAATGAGTAGCTGAGTCTTTAGGGATGCGAGGAAAATTTGGGTCTGAGCGATTCACATAGAAAAGCCCAAATCGCTCCTCGTAGCCAGAGGCCCACTCAAAGTTGTCCATTAATGACCAGGCGGTGTATCCTCGCAGGTCAACTCCATCCAAAGCTTGGGCTGCAAGGTAAAAAAATTGCTTTTAGATTTTAAGGCACAACATGTTGATTTTTTAGAGTTACAAGATATCAGGACATGATATTGAGGCAGTGTTCTCAGCATGGTGGCTGCACCAGCTGGGACCCTGAAACCCCTTTCAGAAACTGAACAGCTGACATCACAAGTTTGGCGCATCATGTCATCTTTTGTTATTGCTTTAACTGAGAGAATTGGCCAGGTAAAATATCACAAGTGCTGGATTTAATCTCTTAAATCAATACATTTGAATACAGTGAAAGCAAAATATGTCCAGCAATAAACTTCCGGTTCTCATCTGTGCTGTACCTTTCAGACCCTGGTTGATGTAACTGTTGTAGAAATGTGTTCTGTGGATGTCATTCAGGACTTCTCCGACCTCTGAGACTCCATTCTCTGTCACATACACGGGTGGGTTTCCATATTCATCCTTGATAAACTTAAGGATTTTCCTAAATCCAAATGGTGTCATCTTGAGCCAGAAAGAGCCTGTCTCGATCCAGGTGCGGTCAGATGTTGGTTCAGAAGCCCTGAATGTCAGAGTAAAATTAAACAAGGAGCAACAATGTTACACTTTAAATTGTTGGATTATTTCCTTGTCATGTCACCTTGGTGTATTTATGTTTTACAACAGACCCACCTGTCAGTCTCATAGCTCTGTTCTGATATTGAAGGGTAAATGGGGAAAGCCAGAACACTGCAGTAGTGGTTGAAGCCAAAGTAATCAAAAGTGCCATTGATCCTCCTGATTTCATCAGGGGTAAACTCAGGAAGTCTGTTGAAGAAAGAAAAGATACAACATCCACTTCAGATATTTCTGCAAACTCAACAGACTTAAGTTCATCCAAAATCTTTGACTAAACTTATCCAAAATAAACATTATGACTAATATGTCATAAAAATATGATTCTGCACTCACCTGGATTCTGGAAGACCAGCAGCAAGACTTCTCTCACGGACAACAGTTCTCATTATCTCAGGATAATCCCCATTGAAGATGGGATGGGCAAACCATCCAATCATGAACTAGTGAAAGAAAATTAGATGAGTCATATGTTTAATGTTAAAACAGAGTATGTGAGTTGACATCAATTAGGCTTGAATTGTTTTCCTGAACATTCTTAATGCATAATGCTCAATCCATGAGTTGAAGCAGAAAAGTAAATAAAACAGTTCTAAATTAGGGATAGAGAATTACTGTGACAGGAGCATATACAGCATCAGTAAACTTTTTAACAGCCACTTGAGTATACCCAGCAGCACTGTGCACTGCAATACTATAAGGTCCATATTATGCAAAAATACACTTAAAACATTTTTTTTTTCACAAAAATATGTGTCCTTGACCTGTCAACTAACCTCCCAAAAATCAGAAAAATGCCTTTTATTCAGCTAATCCATTTTTAGCAAATACAGCTCTGAGCCTGTAATAATTACTCACAGCTTTCTATACAAAAGTTGGAAGAAGAGCATGTTAGAAAAGCAATTCAATTTCAGTACTTTCTGCCACAATCACTCTAACAGATTTCTATTTCTAACTTGCTGCTGTGGCTAGGTTTACAAAAAAAATCACTTAATATAAACACTGCCTTTTTGGTGTCAATGTTTGTTTATTAACCTGCAAGTAGCGTCTGGCTGCTGCCATGTCCTCTTGTTTATATGGGTTCCTTGGCTCTGCCCAATCAGAACTAATGGTGATGGAGATGAGACCACCCTGCGTAGCTCGGTACACATCATTGTACAGGTGCCAGGCCTCAGCGTGGGCCTTGATCAGGTTGTGACCCACAATATACTGCCGACCTCGGAGACCTGAAGAGAAGCACATAGAAAGCAAACATTGCAATGATTCATAGTCAGACAGAGTAAACCTTAACAAAATAATTTAAAACAAAATGAATCACTCTGATTGCAGTGACTCTTCCACAATTATCAAAAAGGGCTAACATGTCAACAAAATTAGCCAAAGTAAAACTGTTACTCTGATCATTTTAGAATATATTGTGCTTTTAAATATATGTTAACACCAGCATATGAAGAAAATAAGAGGATGGCCTTAAAACAGGGGGTTTGAAGATTGATTTACATTATGTTTGATTATTTCAATATAATATAATCATATCTTCATTAAAAACAAAGCTTCTTTAGCAATGTTGGGAAAGGAACATATTGACTGTTAGCACATTTTAAAAAAAGTTTTCGTTCAACACCTTTTTTTTCCTCAAACAACTTATTTATGCTTACATTTAGTCAGTTTTTGCTAAACACTTTTGCAAGTAAGTGAGATAAGCTCAAATCATTTAAAACAAGAGAGAGAGAAGAACAAGTAAAAAGAATAAATTTAGAAAAGATGTCTACAATTTCTTGGTCTTTCAAAAATGCATTAAACAGTTTTCAGCACTAATCAAAGAGCATCATCAGTCCAGAAATATGCCACCTGTTAATAGGCCTTTGGCTCTGTACTGAGACACGGCTTCCTGACGTCTCCTGTGGTTTTAATGATGTTGTCCTGGCTTGCCATCCTCTCTGGAACAAACCTCATGTTCATGTTCTGACAAAAGCCAGCCACACTACTGCCTCTTAATGTCACTCATTGCTCTTGTTTTAAGCCATCATGGTGGTGTCATGCAGCTGTGCTACAACGTTCTAATCTACATTGAGTAAGAAACAATTAAAAAGTATAATGTGTGGTGAAAAAAAGTACCTGGAAGCAACAATTAGAAGAAATGAGATGAGTTAAGCTGATTAGAAAGGCCTCATAAAGATAAATGTGTTTGATTACCTGGAGCGAAGGTACCATGTCCATAACCATGGTTGGCGATAATTATGGGTTCATTTAGAGTGATCCAGAACTTCACTTTAGGCCCCAAACTCTCGAACATAACCTCTGCATATTCTTTGAATCTATCAACAATTGCGTCATTCTCCCAGCCCCCGATTCTCTGCAGAGCCAGAGGAAGGTCCCAGTGGTACAGAGTCACCTGAAAAAAAAGAGAGGATACATTTTTAGCTTGTTACACTTTTTCCTCTTAGTGTCAAATGTCATTCAGGTAACTGCTTTTCTTGAAATTCAAAAAGGCTTGTTTCGAAAGTAGGCAATTTTTTACAAGAACCAGGAACTTTGTGTCAATCAGAAAGACTGAGCCCTGCAGGCCCTACTCATGAAGATTCTGAGGCATTGGAAAGTTTTAACCCCTGAGCAGGTACTTTAAGGCAATAAATCATTAACAAAGATCTAAGGACTATTAGACCATTGCTCCTGTATTTGGAGCGCACACAATTCATATGAAAAATTATTAGTTCTGTGGTCAAAAAGGGCCTTTTAATCAGGTTAGATGAATTATTCAGTTCCTTGAGGAAACATTTCTGGAACTTAAGTTTAAAAGGGGCCTGAAATTATACATCACAAACACTACTGTAACATTACAATACATGGTCTTAAGCTGCAGTGTTTTACCTGAGGTTCAATGTTTGCAGCAAGCAAGGCATCTATTAATCTGTGGTAGTAGTCCAGTCCTTTCGCATTGATGTTGCGGTTGGTGCCATCAGGGAGTACTCTTGGCCACGATATCGAGAAGCGATAATGGGTAACCTTCAGCATCTTCAGCACCGCCACATCCTCATCAATCTTGTTGTAACTATCACAGGCATTATCACCATCATCATCGTTCCTCACTTTTCCAGGTGTGTGAGAAAACTCGTCCCAGATACTTAGTCCTTTTCCATCAGCCCTCCAGTTCCCTTCAACCTAACAATGAAAGAAATCTTTTACTACAAAGAAAAATATTGTTATAACCTAACTTTTGATCATCTTCTACATTAATTAAAGACATAGTAACACACATGCCACCACAGTATTAAAACAGAACTGCACCACTGACTGATAAAGTAAAATGCTCAACTTCTCTGACCTGAAAAGCAGCACTGGCTGAGCTCCAGTTGAAATGTGCAGGAAAGTGTCCATAAAGTACTCTCTCATCATCTGGTAGGGGAATGCCATTGTCCCTCACAAATCGGGAGAAATGGTGAACAGAGCGTTTTGGTGTCCTGGCTCGGTTTGGGTCAGTGAAGTCAACACGGTGAAACCCATAATCAACTAGGTATCCATGGTTCCACTCAAAGGAATCCATGAGGGATGTTGCAACATATCCCTTCACCTTCACACCGTCAAGATTATGGGCTGTAAAAAAAACATAGGAAAGATTAATGTGTGAGAATTAATGGCATTTATTCAACCATCTTGCTGACATTTCTACATGTTTTTGACTTTAAAAGACTTCATTGAAAGACCAAACAAACTGCATATCTAAAGGTGTTAGTGGCTTTATACTTCATTTTCATCACTATAGATGTCACTCACATGTTCACATGGATGTTCATTATATGTTACTAAAGTCTTGGTATAAATGACATAACATGAAAACTCACCCTTCAAAACCTCATCAAGATAGGTTTTGTAGTAAAATACTCTGTCAATATCATCCCACATCATGTCCCAGCCATCATTTGTAGCCACTCCATTCTCAGTGACGTAAACCTCTGGGTCACCATACTCCTCCTTGATCCAGTTCAGAAGTCGTCTCATGCCCCAAGCTACAGTTCGCAAAGCAATCACACTTGCTGGTACACTTTCGTCTTCTAATTCAATGACGTCACGGTCATCGTTATAAGACGCAGGGCTGAGTGCACCTGTTATATGGCTTGCAAACTTTGAGGTGAAGTGATTAACACAGAACACATCAGCTGTTCCTACAATGAGGTTCTTTTCTTCTTCCGTAAAGGTAGGCAATCTTGACTCTGAGAGACCTTGCATTTCACTTTTGTTGGCAATCTGCCACTTCATTGCTTCAGGATAGTCGCCGTTCTTGAAAATGGGATGCGCAAACCAACCCAACTGGAACTGCATCGCACGGTCAGCAGCCAAAATGTCTCGTGGTCTGTCAATATGATACGGATCAAACCATTCGGCATTAAGGGCAATGGAGACCAGACCACCTTGGGCTGCACGGTAAGTGTCATCGTAAGTGTGGTAAGCTTTGGCGTGAGCTTTTAAAAGGTTATGAGCAACGATGTAGGGAGCAGTTCCTGGATTCTTAATACCTGGAGCCATATTTCCAAGTCCATAACCTGACCATGCAATTGTTTGAGGCTCATGGAAGGTTATCCAAAACTTCACTCTGTCTCCAAAGGTGGCAAAGCAAAAGTCACAATAGTCATTGAATAGATCAATCATCGTCTCACTCTCCCAGCCACCCTCGTCTTGCAAAGCTTGAGGAAGGTCCCAGTGATAGAGGGTCACCATTGGAGTGATATTATTAGTTAAGAGACCATCAATGAGTCTGTTATAATAGTCAACACCAATCTGGTTCAGGGACGCACGTCGACCGTTGGGAAAGATTCTAGACCAAGACAGGGAGAATTTATATGAATTGACCCCGACACCACGAAGCATGTAAAGGTCTTCTTCAAGTCTGTTGTAACTGTCACAGGCCACATCTCCGTTTACGACTTCAGGAATAACTCCAGTGTGGGCATATGTGTCCCAGATGCTTGGCCCTTTCCCATCAGCGTTCCAGCCACCTTCAATCTGATAAGCTGAAGATGACACTCCCCAGTTGAAGTCAGCATCAAAAGTGCCATAGTGATAGAGTTTTTTCTGGAAAATAGTTTGGCTAGTAAATTTATCCCACACAATCCTGGCTTCAGATGGAACAGCAGAGGGCGGTAGTGGGAGGTTTTTAGGCTTCATGATTTTCGGTTCTGGTGCATGGATTAAACGCCGTGTGGGGGCAAAGCCATTTCTTTCAATAATGCTGGAGTAACGGTAGGCGGACTGTCTTGGAGTTCTGGGTCTGTCACCAAGGTCAAAGTTAACGTAGTGTAGTCCAAAACGCTCACTGTAGCCTTGTGGGCCTTCAAAGCCATCCATGAGGGACTGGTATGTGTAGCGCTGCACATTGACACCATCCACATTTACAGCTGTGGGGTGAGAATAGAAAAAAACACTCAATTTAACAAGTCACTGTGCGAAAATCTTTAAGAAATTACATTAATTCATAAGTATGTTCAAGCATGCAACAGGGGCTCTCAAAGGCTGAACATGAAAAACATGGAAAAATCAGAAGATGCAAAAGGGAATACATCTAAAAAAGATATACTCTAAAACAACACAAAAGCAAGTCAAGAAATAAAATAAAAAAGTTATAATGAAAAGGGAATAAGAAGGCATACAAGAAAAAGTAACAAAACAGATATACTCAATAAAAACACACTAAAAGTAACATAAACTCATAAAAATAGAACAATTAAAAACAGGACAAAAACAAAGAACACAATAAAAATAAAAAAGAAATTAAGAAATAAAATAAAAAAGAAATTAAGAAATAGATTGACAAAAATGAAACTTGATTCAATAAAAAAGTCACAACAAGGAAAACAACAAACAGTAACACCACTGAAAAACAAAAAAATCTATGAGAAATGAATAATTGTTGCTTAAATTTTCTGTTTTTCCTTTATTGGTTTTGTTTCCTTTGGTTTTGTGTTTTTTCTGTTGTTGAGCTTTCAGATTTCTTCTGTCTTATTTGATTGGTAATTGTTTTTCTTTTTGTCTTGTGTGGCGCTTTATATTTGTTAATTTGCTTTTTTGTCATTTGAAAGTGATCTTTTTTGTTACGTCTTCTTAGGTCTTGTGAGTTTTGTACATCAGAGCAATTTAAAAATTCACAGCACATACCTTTTAAGGCCTCGTTGATGTAATTCTCCAGGTACTCTATGCGATTGATGTCATTGATTTGGTCTCCAGTGTCATTAGTTGGCATACCATTCCCAGTGATGTATATGGGCAGTTTGCTGACACTGAGGTACTCTGTGGAAATGAAGTTCAGAAGCTTTCTCAGACCCGAAGGTTCAGCATAGATGTAGGGAGAAGCTGTTGCGGTCCATGAAGGGTCCACTTGTGCGCTATAGTCACCCACTCCATTAGGACCAGGGGTGCAGCCGCCAACACTCTGGCTGACCAGTCGTGAGGTATAATGGTTCAACCCGAAAAAGTCTGCTGTTCCACTTATTCTCTGGCTCTCTGCAGCTGTGAAAACTGGAAGGACTGCAGGAGGAGCAGAACTGGGACACTGGGTTCTTTTCTGCTCGATCTGTGTTTTGAGTGTTTCAGAGTAGTCTCCATTCACAAATATGGGGTGTGCAAACCAGCCAAGCATGAACTGCAGGTAGCGATCTGCAGCTGCTACATCTGTGGGGTCAGCAGTTAGAGGCTCAGCCCAGTCAGAGTTCAGTGCAATGCCGACTTTCCCTCCATGTGCAGACCTGTATTTATCATTGTATAGATGCCAGACTTCTGCATGGGACTTGATGATATTATGTGTCACCTGTGAATACAGAGTGGATGCTCAGGTTAATGAAAAAAACACAACTGCATCAAATCTTTGTTTATGATAAAAATAACAGTACTAGTAGAATAAAATTACATAACAGGATAAAAGTGATTTTAAGTGAAATGTATCATCATGGTGAGACCACTGCCTTTACCTGATATGAGGCGGCCACATAGTCTGTAACTCCAGGGGGGTGCTCACCAACACCATACCCAGCATGGCTTATCACCCAAGGGCTACTGAATGTGTTCCAGGTCTTGACCTTGTACCCAAACCTAGAGAAACAGAAGTCTGCATAGTCCCTGAAGGCATCAATAATGGCCTCATTTGTCCATCCACCATCGTCCTGGAGTACTTGAGGGAGATCCCAGTGGAAGAGAGTAGCAACAGGTTCAATGCCAGACTCGATCAGAGCATCAATCAGCTTGTTGTAGAAGGTTACTCCTTCCTCTGATGGACTGCCGGCATTGCCTGAGGGAAAAATTCTGGCCCAGGAGATGGAGAACTGGAAGGTTTTGACTTGAAGAGCTCGGAGTAGGTAGACATCATAGTCTACCTTATAATAAGAGTCACATGCAGTATCAGCTGTTTGATTTCCATCAATCTTGTCCTCATGGCCCCAGCGGTCCCAAATGGTCTCTCCTTTCCCATCTTCATCCCAGGAACCTTCAACCTTAAAGGACTCACTGGAGGTCGCCCACTGAAAGCCAGCAGGGAAAGATTCTTCCAGGAGGGTGTCTCGCTCAGATGAAGACATGGTGGCAAATTTGTTCCAAGTCTTGCAGTAGTTCGAGGAGCACGGTGAGGTTTCACGAAGAACTCTGACTTTGTTTTGATCACCAGGGTGACTGAAATCAGAGGACAAAGGATGTTTACAATGAAACTGACCCTGAAACACTTTAAGGGAAATACAACACTTTTAGAGGCAAAACCATGTAAGTTCAATCACTAATGCCAAACATTTTTCTGTTTTCATTAATGGACTAAAACTACTTAGCAAGTGCCACTGTTTGAATCTGGTGTGATTAAGATACAATTCCCCAATTAAAAAGTACTTACACTTTACATATGTGGTTCTGTTTTGTGCTAAAAAGATTTAATCAATCAACTAGTAATAGTTAGAAAAAAGCTACAGAGATTAAGGTAAATTGAATTAATTTCTCTGAAATCCAAAAGCAACACTTGAAACTAAAATGGTACTGGTTAAATTCTCAACACTAAATGTATGGGGAACAGGACGTCCCTAAGGGTTAGATGGACAAAATAAATTGGTAAAATGCATTTTCCATAATTTTTGTTATTATCAGGGCAAATTTTTTTCTACTCACACATTTGGCATTCTCATGTTGTTCACATACAGAACAAAGTATATTTTCACTGAAATCCTAAATATCTATTTTGTATATTCCTTGGCAGTTGAACTTCATGCGTTGCTCTGTGGTTATGTAAATTGTGTCAATCACTATAACAATTGTCAATTTGACAGGTTTGCCAACACTGATAAATACTCCTTAATAAGGAATAAGGCTTCTCTGTCATCTTCTTTGCTGTTTTGAATGTTTAGCCCACATCTGTATGACCACATCATTAAGATAACATCCCACCTAGGACAAAAAGTAACTTGGTAATTGAACATAACTTTGTTAAAGACTGTAATATTAGAACTGTTTAAGACATTTTCATCTTGTATTTTAGCAGGTTCACTATAAAGTAATATCACAGTAAGCTAATACAAGTAACCAGTTACTATCAAATAAGGGTGAGTGATACTGAAAGACTTGAAATCAATCCAATACCAAGTAAATACAGGGCCAGTATTGCCATTAACACTTCTGATTATGGTTTGCAGTCTGATTTTATATTTTGCATTTAACATGTTGAAGTTTTCTTAGCTTAGACACTCGGCCTTAATTTGCTTCCTCTGCACTTTCAATGTCAGAAGAATGACAGCTCAAGTCCATTAAGCTTTGTATATGCAAAGTTCTTACTTCGTACCATCTGCAGTCATTATAGACTTCACTGTTTATTTCAAACTGCTAAAAAATAACCAAAAACAACTTTAAAAAATGGCCTGTTCGTAGTTCATAATATGGCATGTTTAAGTCTTAATGGGGTCTTGCAGGTGTGAATATGCAGTTTTACCTGTTCTGGACAGCATCAGCAGGATGGAGCATATCTACCATATCAAATCCAAGAATATTATGGGGTCCATCAGTCAGCACTGAAAATGTGTAACACATAGTATGTCATTTTTTGAATAATGTATATATCCAGCATTATTAGCAAACTATGCATCAGCAATATCACTAAATGACCCTGTTAAATAAGCTTATGTAAAACAACAACAACAATAAAACCCATCAGGATATATGACAACTTTGTGTTTTTTTTTATCAGTATACTGGTAAATATTGATATTTATTGTTGTTCAGACATGCTGATGCTTCATTATTATACATTAAAATGAAATAATTCATTGTAAACAAGCCAAAGCTCTTTACATTATGCCCTCATCTTACCTTTCAAAATGTTTGCATCAGACAGGAACTGAGAAGAAGAGCAGTCCTTGATGTTCACCTCATAAAAGAGAACAGGTTTTTGTTGACACTTTGCCTGCAAGAAAGGGCATGTAATGTTAAATACTCATGTTTATAATGCTTTGTCATGCAGAGACAGGATAGCTTTAATTATCTCACTATATTGTGGCAATTTTTTGTTTCAGATGTTTATTATCCATAACAAATATGCATACTAGCCCCAAACTACAACAGTTTCAAAGTGCTAACAGTTTATAAATTTTCAAGTAAATATCTAGATAATCAAAAAACATACATTTTTCCTAATTAGGCTATTAGTACTTGTTTTTTAAACCCACTTATAAACAATGTCAATCCAGACGTTGTCAATATACCCAAATTTCACATTTCCAATGACAAGATCTTAAAAATACATCTGGTTTGAATTCTTGTTACTTTTTCATATTTTATATCTTGTTTATTTAATTTCATATTTACCCTTTCTAATAGGGTCTCTTAGCTCACCATTTTCATAATACTGACTCCTTGTTTGCTCTTGAAAGGGTAACTTGACCGTCCAATCAGAGGGCCTCCAGCAGTATCCTCTACTGGGTCACTTCTGGCTGGACAAACTTGAGGTTTAGATCCTAATTTTTGCTAGTTTAATGTGATTAAACAAGTGCTTGGGGTGTTTGCAAAAGTTTTATTCCCTTTGTTTATATAGCTGTAGACTTAAAAATATATATTCTCCATGTCAACATACCAGAGCATTTTGTAGCTCCTCAGCCAGTTCTGTTCCAGGGCTGCAATCATATTGAATCTTAACTGAGATGAAATCTGAATTTTTCTGTAATAGAGAAGAGGTAAAAATGGATAAAGTATATCACATTCACTTTGCAGAAGTAAAATCTGAAGTGCCTTATCTATTAAGGACTTTATTCCACAATTCACTGCTGAATCACTGCCAGCATGTGACTGAGGATCTTACCAGGAGCTCAGTGTCACAGACAACTGGTGCTTTATGGACCATCATTCCAGTCGACACACCACCATCTGAAACACATGTTGTGTTAATTAATATTAAATAAACTCTATTCTGCCAATGACACACACAAAAACACCTCACCAATTAGTGGTAAACTAATTTCTCCTTCATCTTATCTTAACCTTTGGTACATGTAATTAAGAGATATGAAATCTTTAATTTACAGTCAGGATTGCCACATACATAATAAAGCAACAAAAAGCAATTAAAGGGAAAGTGACCATGAAGAAGTCACAATTAACTTTTATAATATGAACAGGAGTGTAATCAACTCAACTTTGTTCCTGCACTAGAACAATCACAAAAGGTTAACAAAAGGTTAATGTTTAAAAACTTGGGTAAGAACCAAAGTAACAGGACGTGGTATGTTTTTATGGTTCATTATATAATGTCATTCTTTTGATAAATATCATGAAAACCAGAAAGAAATTAACTGTTTGTGTATGTGAAGAGCTCCATTAATCCTTATAACTAAACTAATAAATCTGCTGGACCCTGAACAATCTATATCATTATCAAGTGGTGTAGTACAGAAGGAAAATCAACACTTCATATACTCGTCATTAAGCTAAATCAATCACTTATGATAAACACTTTAAAGACCTCTGAGTCTTCAAAAGGAGAAAATACTTTTCATCATGAAATGATGGAGAGGAATATAACAAGCTTGGGGATGATTTTTTTTTTCTTTTTGAATCAAATGCTTTCCAAAATACATCCTGCTAAATTTCATACCTGATTTATCAATTATGATACAAAAAAACGAATATATTCAATGGGATATTTGAGTGTGATTTCAGTTTTCTAGTTTTTTGCTCGGTTTCACTAACTGCATAACCACCTAACCAAAAGAGATTAAAACAGTTTTTTTAGGAATAATTTCAAATTCATGTATGGTCTGTTACAGATGTCCTGCAATCAGGCAACCCCCCCCCCAACACACTCACACACACAACCCACCCCAACCCAGTGGCTGGCACTAGAACTGACAATAGGGCTTTATCTCACTTTAAGACCATAAAAGCTTATGTAATATGTACGGGTACATCTAAAAAAAAAAATATATATATATATATATATAGAATATCATGAAAAACTTCGATATTTTTATCACTCATTTCAGAATTATCAAAATTTCAAGCAATAAATGTTTGAAATGTTTCACTCTATCTGTAATGAATCTATATAATATATGGGTTTCACACTCTGAAATGAGTGATGTAAAATATTGAACTTTTTCATGATATTCTAATTTTTTTATGTATATATATATAAAAACACATATTATTCTAGTAAAATATTTATCACACCAAAATATTTATACATCTAGTTATGTTAGATATACATTAGCCGTATCATGAATGCTAAAGAAAATTAAGAGGCTGTATTTTGCTAAATTTAATTTTGGCAGATACTAAAGAGAAAATGTACTAAACTGTGGTCTTACAGCAGTGCTAACTAAAAATTCAAACTATACCCCTGAAAGTTCATCTATGTGTCCAGTCTATATCACTTCGTCCTTTTCAGGTTGTTGGGGGCTAAAACCCAATCCCAGACTCCAATCACACACTGATGTGCCTTAGGGCAAGATTTCTGGATGCTCCCACTGCTGCTACCGGGGCATGTCAGTGAGGAAAAGACCAGATGTATTTGATAAGTAGATAATAACTCTGAATGACAATTATTATTGCACCTTTCACTATCAGTGTTTGATCATGATAGGAACAGGTAAATGTGACCTGTAATGTTAAAAGCACTTAAAGTAGACAGATGAATAGAAAAGCACAAAAACTCAAGTCCATTTGATCATTCAGATCACGTTCTCACACTCTTAGTGGATGCTACGTAAAGTGTCCATCAGTGTTGGTCAGTTTCATTCATATACATTTACTCCAGACTGACACAGCAGTGGGTGCAAACTGGTTTAGCATCTTTCCCTTGGAAACCACAACACTTTGCCTAAAGAGCTGGGCATCAAACCCTCAACTTCCCAGTTAACAGACGACCATCTCTACCACTGAACTCCCCCTGACCCCTAAATGAAATCTTTGAGCTTGATAAACTCACACAAGTCTACTTTACAAGCACAAAGACAAATTCATTTTATATGCCATCACTGCTGAGTTTCGAGGTCCATACTTCTTCTACGAAACTATCAGCCTGCAGTTTTCTAATGTTTTTCTAGCTCTGCACATAATGTTATAAAACACAAGCCACCTACCTCTCCCAGGAACAGCTGGTGATATCTGCCATAAACCTTGCTGTGTGCACTCAGAGCATTTTGCAGCTCAGCATCTTCCAGCTCCTCCAGGCTGCTCAGAGTCACCCAGGAGTGTGCCAGAGCCCCAAACTCCTGGAAGGCAAACTCTGCATACTGCTGAAACATCTCCACCACTTCTGGACTCTCCCAGCCTCCGTGTCTGGATCGCAGAGTTTCGGGTACTGCAGATCCATGAAGGACGACTACTGGCTCCAGACCCACATCCAGCAGCTGCTGGAGCAGAGTCTGATAACAGGCCACCACATCCTGCTGTGGCTGGCTGGACTGGCCTGTGGGGAGGAGCTGAGTCCATGACAGAGGGACCTTAAAGTGGGTCACCCCTCTGGTCTGGAGGTATTCAAAGTACTGATGAGATTCAGA
The DNA here is from genome assembly GCA_036419115.1 of Scarus forsteni. Taxonomy (NCBI): domain Eukaryota; kingdom Metazoa; phylum Chordata; class Actinopteri; order Labriformes; family Labridae; genus Scarus; species Scarus forsteni. Next base: position 38,773,316 of record JAZDUH010000098.1, read on the forward strand.
AGGTAAGGCATGGCTGCAGTCAAATGTGTTTAACAAAGCCCACTCTGGTTTTTCACTCAGAGCCCCCGCCTGCTCGCTGGTCATAGGACCTGCAAGAAACACAGCCTGAGCTGGATCCTCATGTTTCTCACATGAGCACCCAAACACAGCCACCAAACACAGGAGAAGTTTCCCCTGTAGAGACATTTTTTCTGAGTGTGAGTGGGGAACTGGTTAAGTTACTGCAGAGCTGATCTTTATATAGTTCCAATTTTTACAAGCCTGAACCTTCAGACCAAAAGAAGTTTCATAATTAACATAAGTGAACACAAGGGTCACCTATGCTCTGATACTTTATGACTATGAAGGCTGAACACAGCCTTGAATGAGCCTGATAAACAACACAAGGTCGAACAAGAGCAAAAAATTTATGAGGCAAGCCAAAAAAAAGAAAAAAGAAACAGCTGTGTTCGGGTTACAAAGTGTCAGTAAACTAAAAGAATCCTTTCTTATTTAGTGTAATTTCTAGTACTACATGCAAAAAGATGGGACATTACATAACAAGTGTATCGCAACAGATTAATGGTGTCTATCATTTGCTTCTAATTATCAACTGCATATAGAAAAAAGGCCAGAAAAAGGTAAGAGAAGACTGTGTAATACTTGAATAGCACCTGAAAACTTTCTACAGGTGAGCAGGTTGATTAGTAATGATTATGGAATAATTATTGAGCATGAAAAAGCACCCCTGAAAGGCTGTTGTTCATCATCATTAAAGGCATGTGGTTTTCCACTTTGGAAAAGACTGCACTGGCACAGACCCCAACAGTGTATGAACAGTGCTCATTTATGACCAATGGCAAAATATTCAAAGATTTCCCCTCGTCAGTTGACAATATTAAAAAAGATTCAGATAATCTGGAAAGACCTTAGCATGTGAGGGGCAGTGCCATACACTTAACAGTTTGGACACTGGGTGGCTTAGCAGAGCTATAATCAAACTGGAGGTTCTGTATCAGGCTTTATTCTGCCTAAGCCCTGTACCTGAAATAAGGCAGTTGAGTATAAGAAAACATTAAGACAAATTACAGAGTATAGTGATGAATGAAAGTAAAGGGAGGGAGTGTGGGATGAAGAGTCACAGACAAATGAAGAGTGATGGCCTGTGTTTTGGGGGCAGGGTGTGCATTATGGTCATGTCAATGAATTTTTGAGCTGCACAAGTTACAAATGGTAAAAGGACTAAAGAACTTTTCTGGTCTATTTGACAGCATAAAAACTTCCCACTGAAGGTCACATCTACCAAATAACATGCATTCACTCACATTCACACACCAATGGTTCGGACTTTCAATGTAAGTTGTCCATAGGTTTTTATCCAAGATTTTCACACCCTTTCATTCACAGGTCCTTGTCTCTGATACTAACCTGACCCACCAGACGGACCGATAAAAATATTTAACTAAACCATCTGGAAACGAGCCAATAGAAAGTGTTTGTGGGGGGTTGAACCTTACAGGAGGATATAAAGTAGAGGATTGGATGATCATCATCAACATTTATTGATCTTGATCAGATAATCAGATAATGGAGTAGGTGGCCACTGCTGCGTTACAGAAAGAGAGCCACATAGTAAATCAAACTTTTGTTACAACATGTTGGAAGTGGAGCAAAAATATCCTCACTATGCAGATATGTGTAGTGTTGTTTGTTTTTCATCTATTGAAGAATTACCATAAGTACCATCTGATACAACTGCTACAGAGGCATTAGTATCTTTGTGAATATCTGTAAGCGCAGTGACTGTCATCTCTCTTGAATCTCTTTCCTCTCTAAAGGGCACTTATTGGGCTGTGCTGCCCCGGCTTTGAGCTCAATTGTAGGATTGAGTGTCTTGCTCAAGAACACATTGACATGTGACAGCCATGCTTAGCCGTTTTGCTGGGCTTGAAACCTTGACCTTTCTATTGATGGCAGAGCATACTATTAGACATAGAAAATTCTCAGGCTATGTTTACACAGCGCTGAAAACGGTCAAATCAGGTACGTTTTCATTGCGTTCTGGCCTTGCGTTTACATTGGAACGCTTTGCATTTTGTCTGAAAACGGTAACTTTTGAAAACGGGCTCCAGAATGGAGAGTTTTCAAAACGCTCTACATGCAAACTCATATCAGAATGTTTCAGGGTGAAACCCTGACGTCACCGCATGCGCAGTACTCTTTCACATGAAGGCTGCGTGCACATACCAGGAACAAAAACAGTCTGCTGAGTAACGTGTGAGCCTCTTACTGTGCTCGGTTTGTTATCCAGACAAAACTAGCAAGACAGATATTTGTCCGAACTGATCTGTTGTCCAGAAAAGTGTAAAAAAAGAAAAAAAAAGAAAAAAAAGAATTATCAATCAGCTCTTTCACAACCTCACAAATCTCACTACAGCAGCTCTTCAATTTATTATTGGCAACAATTTGTATGATCAAAGTTTACAGGAAGCAAATCTCAGGAGAATATTTCACAGAGTTATCATTAGTGAGTTTTACCAAGTAATTCATAATTTGATAACCACATTTTCTTTTGTTTTGAGCTAATTGACACCTTGAGCTATTTTACTTAGACATCTTACTAGTAATAGTTTTTAATTTTGCAGCAAAGAGAGTCCATTTTGTTATGTTAAGATTTTGACAAGTTTTCATTTAAAATACTAGAGAATTTGCATTTCCTTGCAGCAAATGCGTTGAAATGCTGAGTCTGAATGCTGGAACTGTGAAATGAAATTTCTAAAGCCAGTGCAAATAAAGCTGAAAATGTGACATAAGTAGTTGGAAACAGTAAAACAAAGCTTACAACTGGCTATGCTAAATAAAAATGTTAAAAGTTGTGATAGTCAGCTAAAAACTGAATTAAGGTGAAACAAAATTGCATAAAGCCGCTGATATGTTTGCCCGCCCTGAGGGAGTTACAATTGTTAAAAGAGGTAAATGGATAAGACCTAAAATGACAAAGACTTTAATCAGTAGCAGAAGTTTTAAATATGTTCTGAAATAAGCATCCTAAAGAAAGAAATAGAGTATGGATACATTTCTGTTGATGTATGTGTGCATATGTGTGAATAAATGATTATGGTCATTAGTCTATATGTGCATTTGTGCATGTATGTTTGCATGATGGATCTATGCATATATCAGAGTATGTGCATATGTAAATGAAAAGGTATCTTTCATTATGGGTATATTTCGGTTTATGTGTATATGTCTGAATAAAATGATGCATATGTATGTATTTATGCATCTGTAAAATGACTGAGAGTGACATTAATGTGTTAAAGCAAAAATGCAGTATGTAGGTGAAACTATGCCAAATGTGTAGAGCTCAGAAGTTGAAGCAGTTTTAGCAGGACTGTATAAATCTCCCATTTATGTCAATGTAAAACATCAGCAGAAGAGTTAAAAATGTTAAAAAATAAGCATTATAAAGAAAGACAGTGAGAATTGATACATTTCTGTTGTGTTTCTGTTTCTGTTGTTTCTGTTGTGTGATGCTATTTATTTATGTATTTATCAGAGTATGTGCATAAATGAAAAGGAAGATTTCATTATGGGTATATTTCTGTTGATGTGTGTATGTCTGTATAAAATGATGCATATATATGTATGTATGTATTATGCATCTGTAAAATGAGTGAGATTTAAATGCATTTGTTAAAGCAAGAATGGAGTCTGTAGGCCTAAGTATACCAAATCTGTAAAGCTTGAAAGATGAAGCAGGTTCAGCAGAACTGCATAAATGTCCAATTCATTTTAATGTGAAAAAAATCAGTCAAAAGTATTTTTGTCTTTTAAAACTATCACAGTTAAAAATTTGAGAAAAAACAAAAGACTTCTGTTCAACATTCTGATTTGCGCAATTTTTTTTCTCTGAACATTACGTGCAAGAGTCCATGCATTGTGTTTTATTTTGAAACTTCCGGTTACTCCACATGGTGACTTCCTGTCTGGTACTTTCTTAACGACAGTGAACGTATGATGTTTGGAAGCGGCCGCGCTGTAAACAGACCTTTACGCCAATGTAGCGAGCACGGAGCGGTTAACCCTTGTATTATGTTCGTGTCACCCCCCCCTTACTTTGGTGTTCCCGGTCAAATGACAGGTCTGGTTTAACCTCTCTTATATTAACACAGAATACATGATTCAAGCATAATTATCACCAGATTGTATTTAACACCCCTTCTAATGCTGTAAACAATGTCTCCAACCATTTGTGAACCTTTATGACTGCAGTAAATGTACAAATTATTGACACTGAAAATATAACAATTATCAAAATGGACCAAATTTACAGAAAATCAGAAAATCTACATGAGTAATCAGCTCTTTTTGTGTGTGAAAGTGTATATGCATGTGTGTATGTGTGTGTGTGAGTGTGTTCATAAACAATACAAATATAATATATATAACATATGTTGGTAATGGCAGTATTACAAAGCAGGAGATCGAAGAGTAATAAGAGCTATATAAATCATGGCGATAAAAAAAATAGGAAAATTTGTCATAGCAATAGTTATTGAAGCTAGACAATTTTCACGGATGGAAACCACAAGAGGGCCCGGGGCAGCAGGGCACGACCGCTCCACTGCAAGGCCACACCCACGTCCAAAACGTCAATGCAAAAGCCGCCGCGATGGCCACTGAGGGAAGCCCGAGTACCATCAACACCAAAAGCATACACTGGGTGCCTGGGACCCCCTTGATCGACACAACACCAACCTGAGTTCAGCCCCCCCCACACACACACACACACCACCAACCCCAGAAAACATCCAATCCCCCTCATACCTGGCCCCACCACCAGCTGCAAACTTTGTGTGTGTGCCTTTATGATAATGTAGTGTATTAAAATGATTTTTGTTTGTATGGAGTTTTGTTTGTTTAGGTTTTAATGCAGTATGTAGTTTTTTTTTTTTTGGGGTAGAGAGACATTAAGGGTAGAGGAGGGAGCCATAGGCCTGGCGTCCCATCAAACACCCATCAAAAGTCCCCCCAACCTTCACCACAACGCCTCCATTAGTAACACCCCAGACCCATAACCCCACGATGAGCACGCCTCATCGCATGAGCCTTACATATGTATATCAGGTGTGCGTCACTCTCTTGTCCCTCTAAAGTCACCATAAACCTGTTATGGTCAGTATAAACCATAATCTAAAAGTTGGGTTAAACCCCCACCCAGACAAGTGGGATATCTCAGGCCCTGAAGCTTCTTTCTGAGACCTGAAGTGAGCTAAATTTTTCTCAATTTTTTGTGCAGTGTCTTAGCCTTATACCCATGGCTCTAAGACCTTGGGAAAGGTGTGTAAACCACCAACGTATCCGTTTTTGGATTTTGTCTGTCTATGCAATGTTAACCAGTATGTGCAGTATGTGTTGGGGGTGGATGGTTGTGGATGTGTGTGTCTGCATGGATGTTTTCCATCTAATGGATGAACATAATCAAGTATTACCCATTCATTTTCTATGCCGGTCATCTTTGACCGGGAACACCACAGGTGTTTCAAAGTTGATTGTACCAGTCAAAATTCAATGAAAGTGGTGATCAGCAATTTTATATGTTTAAATGCCTGGTGTGGAGGATATCATAAGGCCTTGAGGCAATCAGAGGAAAAATACATTTTTTATGTTTGTATGAAGTTGTAAATCGGTCTAATTTGACCCGAACATCATAGAAGGGTTAACATGCCCACTTTGTGTCTCACCAAAACCTTCGCTGAATGTCTCGGTTTCATGGAGGCTTTGTACGTCAGCTGCGGGTCTGCTCCTCAGTGCTGAGCCGAAGCCGCTGGCGCTAAGCTAAGCTAAGCTCCACCTTTCACAGCCAATGTATGCAGGAGCTGAGGGAAAAAAAGCTGGGTACTTCCGGGTAAACGAACACTCGCTGTGCCAAAACCGTTGTAGACATCAGAAAAGGGATTGCAATGTGAGCATCCCAAGAACATGCTGAAGCTATGGGTGTAATTTTTATGTCCATAAAGTAAAGAATGTTGACATAGTGGCGAGTTAAAAACAGGCTTCAAAGTTGAGCGCCCAGCTGTCTGGAGGTGAATTTTTGCATTAGTCCAAATGGAAGATTGTGAGTCATACCGCAAAAGCTTAAGCTCACTGAGACAAAACGATGTCCGATTAAACTTTGAAGCGGATTTCACGTGTAAGAGGAGAAGGGTAGCGACGTTTTGATGCATAAATCACGTATGTGGAGGACAGTTTGACGAAGTTATAAACGGATAATTCTGCTGAGTCCGCGATAATTCATCTGTTTCTGTCCGCTCTGAGATGTCACACTCGCTCTAAGGCCATTGATTTCCTCAAAAGTGGTGTTGCTTAAAAATTCATCTTTAAAAAACTAAAGAAGCCAGCAAAAAGCTGAAGATATGTAAAAATGGCTGAGAAGTCAGTGCAGCTTTTAAAGCACGAATGAAATCTGTAGGTGGAAGCATGCCCAATCTGTGGAGCTTCAAAGTTACTGAAGTTTTCTGCAGAGCTGCGGAAATGTCCCAATTGATTTCAATGTAAAAATACATGCAGAAATTATTTTTTACTGTAAAAAGTATAACTGTTAAACCTGTGAAAAATACAAGCGCACTTCTCCTGAACATGCTGCATATGTCAATATTTTTCTGTGAAAATCTGTGCAAATTTGAAGCCTGTGAAAGGGGGCAAACCTAAGGAATAAGAAAAAGAAAAAGAACAAAATGAAGTTTAGGGAGAACAATATGTTGAAATGCTGACTCAGCATTTCAACATAATGAAAACTGAAGAGATTTGCTCAGCTGGTACTTATCCTGTGGTTTAGCATCTTTGAGAGAATGCAAGACACAGTACATTTAAGGACACCATGGTTTTACTCAAAAATGTAATTTTAAAGTAAAACTGTATTATTTATCATATTTGACTAAACTACAAGACCTGTTTTTTCATTTATGTAAACTTTAACCAGAAAATATCAGATATATAACTACACTATTATTAAGTGATTGTGTTTAATAATACCATATTGATAAGCATAACATTATCTATTATATTGTGTTTTGTGTTATCCTAGCCCTGGACTTTTTTTTTTTTAAGATCATGACATGGAAAACCAAAGGATTTTGTGAATATGAATAAAAAAAGCTTCAGTCAATTTTTTGTAGTGTGTTCCAGATATGAAAATAAAAATATCTATTTCTTAAACATGAAGTTTATTAGATGAACATTACTAATGCCGTCTTTGTGCTGTAATTAAGTGTATAGACATTTAAAAAGGTTTGCCAATCCCTGAATTCTGCTTTTATTCGCATGTCAGAAATGTCTGTTCTGTCTGAATTAGGGTTTGTATACTGATTATCATGCAATCATTTTCAATTTATTTATAACAGTCCAGATTTTAAATTCTAATATGATCAGCCACATGGTTTCACATATTGCAAGAATTAAAACTGAAACATCAACATTTTTGCACGAGTTGCAACACTGGCATCAATATTAGACTATTTTATTCTGACCTTTGCCAATTAATTAAAAAAATGTTTAACTGTAATCTGCTCCTCCTGCCACCTCTGCCTGCATGCTGTTTTCTTCCTCTCTATAAACCAATTTCATGATCACAACATCATTTGACCGGCCAGACGTCACAAGCAAGCATGGTAAAAGCCTATCAGACACAAAAGCCAACTCAATGTCCCATCTGTCCTGAATTCTCTGATTGGCTCGACGTCACATAACCAGGAGTCCATCATCATAGCAGCCTGGATGCTGGGAAGTGCACAGAGTAAAGATTACCATGAAGTGTTGACTCTGGGAGGGAGAACAGCTGGCTTTTTCATAGGTTTAAACTGGACAATGCTTCTCGCTGAGCTTACAGAGTCACCCCCATTCTGCAAGCTTTTTCAGTAATGACAAATCTAAACAGTGTCACAGTTCTACCATGAGTCTCAGGCCTACTGAATCCATCATAGTGTTCAAAAACATGTACAGAACAACTGCTAATGTTGGAGTGACATTATACAAAGGACAAGTAAAGCTTTTCATGCGGCAAATTTTTTTTGTGTCGGTTAATTTGGCTTGACCGGCGTCTCCAAATAATAGTGACATGAATGCACTTGAATGCGCATCAAAAGCTGTTTAAAGACGCATAGCCAGACCTCTTGGGGCGCTGTAACGACATGACGGAAACAAGCGGAAACAGACGAAAAAACAGTGGGCATGCGCACTTGCGGCAAAAGTTGTAAACAGAGATTGTGATAAAGTGATCATAAAGTGTCATAATGTGTCCTCGATAATTGTTTGTTCAACTCGGTGGTGATTGAGAAGAAGGAGATTTTGCTGCAACAGGGATAGTAGGGTCACTAGCTTCATTAGCACATATGCTACACCGTACGCCGCCATTGTTGTTGTTGTTGTTGCAGCGTGTGGCGCATGCGTGTCAATGACGATGTGAAACTATGACGCAAGCGTATCTGAAAAGTTACGGCGAGCCAGTAAACACGGAGCTACGTATACGGCGTTTCAAAATCTTTCCTCTCTGGAACCTGGATTCAAAAATGTTCATTTACAGACCCCCAAAACGCCGTCTTCATATGGATGATACGCAGATTCGGCAAAAAATGTATGCGCTTAGACCTCGGTTTGGCTTCGCGTGGATGGTGCTTCAGTCCCAGTTAACATGCTAGTCTGCTGTGTACTGAATAACCATCATAGTGTTCAAAAACATGTACAGAACAACTGCTAATGTTGAGTGACATTATACAAAGGACAAGTAAAGCTTTCATGCGGCAAATTTTTTTTGTGTCGTGTTAATTTGGCTGACATAAACATGAAAAAATAGTGAGTGTTAGCTAGTTTAAAGAAGATAGTTTATGATTGCTTAGAGGTTTATTTTCAGTCAGGTGAATAAAAGAAGCCCAGAGCATTTGTATGTCCCCTCAGATATACACTCAACAAAAATATAAACGCAACACTTTTGTTTTTGCTCCCATTTTTCATGAGATGGACTCAAAGATCTAAAATTCATTCCAGATAAACAATATTACCATTTCTTTCAAATGTTGTTCACAAATCTGTCTAAATGTTTGATAGTGAGCACTTCTGCTTTGCTGAGATAATCCATCCCACCTCACAGGTGTGCCACATGAAGATGCTGATCTGACATCATGATTAGTGCACAGGTGTACCTTATACTGCCCACAATAAAAGGCCACCCTGAAATGTGCAGTTTTGTCTCACAGCAAAATGCCACAGATGTCGCAAGCATCGAGGGAGCGTGCAATCGGCATGCTGACAGCAGGAATGCCAACCAGATCTGTTGCTCGTGCATTGAATGTTCATTTCTCCACCATAAGCCGTCTCCAAAGGCGTTTCAGAGAATATGGCAGTACATCCAACCGGCCTCACAACCGCAGACCACGTGTAACCACACCAGCCCAGGACCTCCACATCCAGCAGGTTCACCTCCAAGATCGTCTGAGACCAGCCACTCAGACAGCTGCTGAAACAATTGGTTTGCATAACCAAGGAATTTCTGCACAAACTGTCAGAAACCGTCTCAGGGAAGCTCAACTGCATGCTCGTCGTCCTCATCGGGGTTTTAACCTGACTCCAGATCGTTGCCGTAACAGACTTGAGTGGGCAAATGCTCACATTCAGTGGCGTCTGACACGTTGGAGAGGTGTTCTCTTCACGGATGAATCTCAGCTTACATTGTTCAGGGCAGATGGCAGACAGCGTGTGTGGCGTCGTGTGGGTGAGCTTATTCATAAATCATTGCCACAGCCCTGAGGACCAACTTGACCGGATCCCTTGGTTATGTGGAAACATTAAAAAAGTCTATAGTAAACACCCCCTCCACAGTATCCAGGAGGGACAGAGAAGCAGCAGCAGTGGGAGACTCATCTCACTGCACTGCAGTACTGAGAGATTCAGGAGACACAACGTTCACCTCGCCGTCAGACTGGACAACACCCTGATCAAAGGCAGGGGCCTGACTTGGACTATTTATTCCTACTGCTACTGCCAATGGATCCTCAAATTTCCTCAAGGGGATTAATAAAGTATGTGTCTGTCTGTCTGTCAATAAGATGTTATGCTTTGGAAATATTGCTGCTTCTAAGCCGAGCCACCACGTTGCATTTTCATAGTAGCTTACTAATACCTTTTGCTCTTGTCAACTAGGTTCACTTTTAACCATTATGAAAACAGGTTCACTTGTAAAGATTATCCCAATGAGCAGAACATGTAAGTTTCATAATTTCTTAGCTGCTGCAGAGCGTATTACCAGCAGTGATCCAAACCCTGCCCTAACCTATAGGCAGTCAGCCAGCTTGCGGTCATGGGGAACAGAAAAGGCTAAAATCCACGCTGGTAAAAAAAAATACGTCAACCGTGCCCCACTCTATCAGAGCTGCTCATTATCTCATTCTAAACCCATGTGTCTTTATTTGACACTGTAGTGATGGGGAAACACTTCAGATGTTAAAGAGCTTAGGCCTCCGTTAATCCAAGTGGTGGAATGATCAGGTTTATTCACCCAGGAACTGTCCCAGTAAATCTAAAGCATTTGGAATTAAGGCAATTTAATTAAAATTCAAATCTTTACCTTAACAGATTTTAATAAAAATGAGCAACATTTTTCTTGAGGCAGCGTATGTTCAATTCATACCTTGTTGAATAAGATAAAATACAATTAGTCAAAATCACTAATATAATTATTTACGAAGATAGAATTATTTTGAAGTACGAAATCTATGTGAGCTGTTTGCCATTATGACATTTATACAAGTAGAAAAGTGAATATTAGACTAATATAAGAGTCGTAAATATCAGACACTGTTTATCTCTTCAAAGTAGAAATATTCCTGAAATGTGAAAAGTGTACAGATATTAATGATAGAAACTCACCTTTACTGCTGTTGTGCATGTTCAGTTTTAGTGATTTTTTTCACATAAATGATTCTTGTAATATTTAATATTTTGTTTTTAACTTTGTCCTGAAAGGTGAAAATAAGTGCTTAGAAAGGTGCCTATGAAATGTATTGTTACTATTATTTAAAGTTTTGACAGAAGATTGCTATTATTGTAAATAAAAATTGGTTTTAAATATTACTTATCGGTCCACAGAGCCACCAATAATTCATATCAATATTGGCCTTCAAAAATCAGTATCAGTCAACACTTTATTGAGCTTTAAAAAAATGTCTGTGCACTTGGTGAAATGTCTTTAAAGACAACTAAAAAAAGACACAGCATTTGACCTTTCGTGGATGCATTGTCACAGAAAACCTCTCTCCTTCCCCCATTTTGTCCTATGGCTTTGATTGCGATGTCAAGCCCTTTAATGGTCCTGAAAGTAGTTAATAAAACATATGTCAAAATTCAGTGACAGTGGAAAGTAAAAATTAACTAGATAATTTAAATTTTAAATAACTGATACTGCTGTGATAAAACAATAAAAATATGATCTTGTTAAAAGTTTGATAACAAGATGAAACTCAGCAGTTTATGAACTTTTACAAGGTCCACATGCTCGATTCAGCAAGTGTTCACATGGTAAGAATTATTAGCTCAACACCTGGCAATGCAGGCGTCTCCTCTTATCATTATCGGGGAATTGTCAATATTAATAAAAATGACTTCAAAGTCCTTTCAGTCTGTGGTTCTCAACTGGTGGGTCTAGACCCAAAACTGGTTTGACAGGCTGTCTTCAGTGGGTCACAAATGTGTGTCAAAAAGTTCTATGGTGCATGGAAGATCTAACAAGACACAGTACAGTTGTCTCATTTTGTCATAATAATAATAATAAATTTTATTTATAGAGCGCTTTTCAAAAAACTTAGAGGGGAACAAATGTAAAAAGTGTCTCACTTTACCCCACTCTCCCCTACACACCGCGGACCCTCTCCATCCCGCCGACCATGTGCACCATCACGGCCCCGGGGTCATGTACACACCGCCAACCGTGTGCACCATCATGGCCCCGGCATTATGTACACACCGCAGACCTTCTCTATCCCGCCGACCGTGTGCGCCATCACGGCCCCGGCGTTATGTACACACCGCGGACCCTCTCCATCCCGCCGACCGTGTGCGCCATCACGGCCCCGGCGTCATGTACCCACCGCAGACCTTCTCTATCCCGCCGACCGTGTGCGCCATCACGGCCCCGGCATGTACCCGCGGACCCTCTCCATCCCGCCGACCGTGTGCACCATCACGGCCCCGGCGTTATGTACACACCGCGGACCCTCTCCATCCCGCTGACCGTGTGCGCCATCACGGCCCCGGCGTCATGTACACACTGCGGACCCTCTCCATCCCGCCAACAGCAGGTGCTGTCATCTCCGCCACCGGCATTACGTGCCCGCCATAGACCAAAAGTGTATGCTTTTATTTCACATAGTGCATCCAGCCTTGCTCGTGTAATGTCAATAAATGTTATGCATGTAATTATGACATTATTTGGCTTCATTCACTGAGTGGAGTCCATATGAGAACACAATGAATAACCACAGGTATTTTTTTATATCACCAACATTGCTGTGACGAGGAAATACATGACTGGGGTTTACATTTGTGTGTAAAATTAGCCCACAGACATTAGTTGTTTATATACAGAAAGAGGCATGCAGCACATGTTTCATGCAGTTATTTAAAAACTAAAGCTACTTCACTGCTGGTAATAGAGTAAAGAAAAGTAACTGGATGCAGAAAGTATAAGTAAGAGTAACCATTGCTGTAAAATGTCAGCCTTTCAAACTAGTTTTTTTTTTATTACTGTCAGTGCTGCATGAATCTGCTCATGCTTTTGTATATTTAAATCAATAATAATGCACCATACTCAAGAGCTTCCATTGTTACTGCAGGTTATGTCCCTGTACAGTGAATGGAGCCCCCCCCCCCCTCCCTCATGTGGGCGTGGTTCCAGCGCCTCTAACTGACACGCCCCCAGCGTTTCACAGCAGAGAGAAGTGCTTGTTTTTGCATGATTTTGAGACCTAATTTTATGTACTTAGCAATATTTTTAATCTTTCAAATTTGGCTCAGAGGTCAATGACACATGTTTCTGTGGTATGAAAAACTTAAAACACAAATTTATTCTTGCTTTACTGGGTCTTTAAATATGAAGTGTAAAGTGTCACATTATTTATGTCTCCTTGAATTTATAAAGTCACATTTGACACTAACCCTTTATTGAATTCAAGTAAAGTTTGAAAGTTTATCATTACAGAATTATATTAAACTTTTGTGTGAAATGCATCACCTAGACTACCTGGCAGAGCATCTCAGTTACAACATCAGAATTGACAACAAACAGTGAACCTGCTCTACATGATTATATCAATTCCTAAAGAGCGCAGCTCTGATTGGATCGCTCCCCAACTTATCCTGCAACCACAAAGCTAAAGCAGTTGTGATTGTATGTCCCTCTTGACTCATCCAACCTCTCCACACAACCAAAGTTTTACCCAAAGCTGTAATTGGTCTACTCTCTGTTATCTGGACAGTCCAACACCATGTTGTCAGCCACCATGCATTCAACCTAAAGTCGATGAAGAAGAATTGGGAATGTTATACTGATGTAAGAGACGTCAGAGATATCAGTGACCTTTTACCACTTTACATTAAAAATATGAGAACTTGGACAGCTGTTTTCTTCCTAAAATATCAAAGGTGTGCAGTTACAAAGGATAAAGGCTCACCTTTACTGTTGTTGTGCATATTCATGCCAAGTATTTTTGTCACTTAAAAAAGTCTTGTAATGTTTCAAAATTGGTAATGTATTTTGTTTTCAACTTTGCTTTGAAAGGTAAACTTGGGTGCTGAGAAAGGCACCTATGGATATAGTGTATTATTTTTGTTAAACATTGAGACAGATAAGATATCTATTATTTTAAATGAAAAGTGTTTGAAATACTACATATCGGCCTGTAGAGCCATCAATAATTGGTCTCAATATTGGCCTTCAAAAATCAACATCAGTCAACCCCTGATGGAGCTTTGGAAAAAAGACAATATACAAAACCCAAACCAGTGAAGTTGGCACGTTGAGTAAATCGTAAATAAAAACAGAATACAATGATTTGCAAATCCCTTTCAACCTATATTCAACTGAATACACAACAAAGTCAAGATAGCCTACTTAATGTTCAAACTGGTAAACTTTGTTATTTTTTGCATATATAAACTCATATGGAATTTGATGTCTGCAACATGTTTCAAAAAAGCTGGCACAAGTGGCAAAAAAGACTGAGAAAGTTGAGGAATGCTCATCAAACACTTATTTGGAACATTCCATAGGTGAACAGGCTAATTGGGAACAGGTAGGTGCCATGATTGGGTATAAAAGCAGCTTCTCTGAAATGCTCAGTCATTCACAAACAAGGATGGGGCGAGGGTCACCACTTTGTGAACAAATGCGTGAGCAAATTGTCCAACAGTTTAAGAACAACATTTCTCCACGAGCTATTGCAAGAAATTTAGGGATTTCATCATCTACGGTCCGTAATATCATCAAAAGGTTCAGAGAATCTGGAGAAATTACTGCACGTCAGCGGCAAGGCCGAAAACCAACATTGAATGCCCGTGACCTTCGATCCCTCAGGTGGTACTGCATCAAAAACCGGCATCACTGTATAAAGGATATCACCACATGGGCTCAGGAACACTTCAGAAAACCACTGTCCGTGACTACAGTTCGTCGCTACATCTGTAAGTGCAAGTTAAAACTCTACTATGCAAAGCCAAAGCCATTTATCAACAACACCCAGAAATGCCGCCGGCTTCGCTGGGCCCGAGCTCATCTAAGATGGACTGATGCAAAGTGGAAAAGTGTTCTGTGGTCTGACGAGTCCACATTTCAAATTGTTCTTGGAAACTGTGGTTGTTGTGTCCTCAGGACCAAAGAGGAAAAGAACCAGCCGGACTGTTATAGGCGCAAAGTTCCAAAGCCAGCATCTGTGATGGTATGGGGGTGTATTAGTGTCCAGGGCATGGGTAACTTGCACATCTGTGAAGGCACCATTACTGCTGAAAGGTACATACAGGTTTTGGAGCAACATATGTTGCCATCCAAGCAACGTCTTTTTCATGGACGCCCCTGCTTATTTCAGCAAGACAATGCCAAGCCAGATTCTGCACGTGTTACAACAGCATGGCTTCATCGTAAAAGAGTGCGGGTACTAGACTGGCCTGCCTGTATAGTCCAGACCTGTCCCCCATTGAAAATGTGTGGCACAGAGACCCCGGACTGTTGAACAACTTAAGCTGTACATCAAGCAAGAATGGGAAAGAATTCCACCCGAAAAGCTTCAAAAATTGGTCTCCTCAGTTCCCAAATGTTTACTGAGTGTTGCTAAAAGGAAAGGCGATGTAACACAGTGGTAAAAATGCCCCTGTGCCAACTTTTTGCAATGTGTTGCTACCATTAAATTCTAAGTTTTTGTTTTTTTGCAAAAGAAAAAGTTTCTCAGTTCGAACTTTAAGTATCTTGTCTTTGCAGTGTATTCAACTGAATATAAGTTGAAAAGGATTTGCAAGTCATTGTATTCTGTTTTTATTTACGATTTACACAACGTGCCAACTTCTCTGGTTTTGGGTTTTGTACATGGTGGGACATCTGAATAGCCAACCAAAACAAAGGATTGTATTATCAAAAGATGGATCATTGGTGGGGGATAAAGAACAGAAAAAAAATCTCTCCAATCTGCTAATTGTCACGTGACTTTAATGGCAATGTCAAGAAACAGACTGTAATAAACTCATATTAAAAACTTAATAACAGGATGAGGATCAACAAACCTTTCCTCGCTGATATCAGCTCAGCAGTTCAGGAACTTTTACGAGGTCCACATGCTCACCCGCTACACCTGGCAATGCAGATATCACCTCTTGTCATTATCCGTAAATTGTCTGTATTAATAAAAAATGAAAGTCCTTTCAGTCTGTGGTTCTCAACTGAAAAGTAGTTTGACAAGCTGTTTTCAGTGGGTCACAAATTTGTATAAAAAAGTCTATAGTTCATTGAAGATTTAAGAAGGTATACATCCACACAGACCATTTGACTCATTTTGTCATGGTAACAACTTTGGTTGTTCCCTTGAGATCTCAGAATTTGAAATCTCACTTCGAATAATGATGCTGGAATTTATGTGATTAAGTGTACTTTTTTATGTCAAGGCAACAACCCATTTTCCTATGTTATAGAGTGAGGAGCTCATTGGTCACTTTATTGGGCATTAGCCATTTCAAGCAGCTATTCATTAGTAAACATAGAGAAGGAAGAAGTTCTGATGCTGCTGACATTTTGTCTTGTTCATAAAAGTGCTCTATCAAGCAGAGAAGATATACATATGTTAAACATACTAAAAGGCACATGAAATAAATTGGAGTGGTTGAAACAATGTTCACATGTTTGAGTAGCAACTTCTCATTAAAGAGGAGTTAGTGGGTTCTGAGGTTAGTCTAACGGAGAACTGCTGCTTTAAAAGAAACTTTGAACATCAACAGCTGAAATAAACTTAACTTGTTTTAGTTTACACACCTGGTTTGAAATAACTTTAAGCCACTGCTACCTTTAAAAACATTTTTCTCTAATCATTTTTTAATTTGATTTTATAGAGGTTGTTTGTTCCTCCCTGTGTGGTTTGATGAACCAGGCATGGACCTTGTCTTTAGATACCAGTTTGTTCTGATAACAGCAAAAGAGCCCTTGGTCTCCCAGAGCAGCTCATAAATTATATCAGCAGCAAGCACCAGGGTGGCTATGACTAATATGTAAACATGTATAGCTGATTAAAATAGAAACATACAAACATATTTTGTTTTTCTTGTAGCTCAAATCAACATCATGAATGAATGTAGCATGTTAATTAAAAGATGAGTGTACATAACAACAGAGGTATATAAGGTCCCATATTTGGTCTTGTTTTAAAAAATTCAAAATAATGCTGACATAGAAACACATAATTTAATTAACTGTTTTAATGTTATATATTATTTATAAGCTGCACCCTGGAAATCATGAGTAAAGCCATAATATCAGCTTAGATACATAACCGCTTTGATGAAACCTGCTGGCAGCTTGAAGCCTCTGGACACCCATTCAGTTCTTAGTCAAGAGACACAATGTTGACACCTTTTGTCAGGACTGTTTGGATGTGAAAAAGTTTGTCTGACTGACAGTTTCACAACCCTGTAAAATCTAGGAATGCAGGATATTTTTGTCAAGAGAACAAAGCTTCCACTGAACTAAAATTGACCTGTTCCTTTCATGATAACAGTCTATTTGTGTTAAAGACAGCTCTGACAGGAAAACAGCATCAGCATTAATAAAAACACTGAACTATAAAAGTGGACAAATAGTGATGATGAGGTAAACCTTTAAGGTATATTTACACATTCTGTCAATAAAAGTCAATATACGAAATATGTATGGCCAATTTGTACAGCTAAAATGTTATTAGTTGGTACTGATAATCACCTTTTTATGCAATTGCTTCCCTTTTAAAATCTGAAGAACATCATTTGTAAGAGAACGTGTTGATCCTTATTCATTTCTATTCGTGCTAAGAATGTTTTACACTATGCATTTTGAAAAGTGCTCCACTTGTTTTAAATCTTTAAGCTCCATGCTCATTGCACCTCTTTTCCTAAAGACAGTGATACCGTGTTGATTCACCGCAATACTTTACTTTGGGACACATTGTATGTTTATGTATGCACATTTGTAATGCTTTGCCACAGTACATACTGACTATAAAGTCGGGGCTGTGGGGGCTTTTCCTGGAGAGGAGCTCCACCACAATCCAGCTCTGGCTGTCACATACCAATGTGTCAGTAAACTTCAGTTTTCTCAGATTGCTCACAGACAGGTGCGTGGGAAGATGCTTTAAGTTGAGTGACTGACCTGAGAACTAAATGAACATGTGAGTGACATATTTTTTTTCCCCTGCTGTATTGTGCATCCAACATAGACACTAACTAGGCTGCTGACTGGCTTCCATAACCCAAATAACACACACAAATATGACACTGAGAAGTTCTAACACTGGCATCACCAATGGACAGTTTTTACCAATGGTCAAGGCTTTCAATGACGGGCGCTGCTACTCCTGTTAACACAAGATCACAAGCCTGTCATGCAGTGAGTTTTCCTAAATATGTGTTCTACATGGTTTCTTAAGCTTATAAAGTAAAAATTTTCTGAGCATTACTTCCTTCTACTACTGCTGCCATCACACAGGTGACTGTGGAGTGAGACATAATAATACATTTGGGGGAGGTGATTTTATCATGTTGCAGCACGAGGTCCTGGTGCCACAAGCACCAGCAAACAGGAGGCAGTACCAAATAAACAGCCAAGTGAGTGTGCGCTTTCGTGGCTCTGCACTGTCTGAGAGCTGATCCTCTTTTTTTGTCAGGTTCATACTCTAATTGTTTACAAATCAAGTTGATCATCTATTCATGATATTTATGTTGAAATGCTGAGTCAGCATTTCAACATATTGTTCTTCCTAAAATTTCTTCTTTTTTTTTTTTCTTTCTCTTCTTCTTCTTCTTATTCCTTCAGATTTTGGCAGCTTTCACAGGCTTCAAATTTGCACAGATTTTCACAGAAAAAAATTGACATATGCTGCATGTTCAGGAGAAGTGCGCTTGTATTTTTCACAGGTTTAACAGTCATTATAATATTAAATATTTTTAAGCAACACCAACTTTAGAGGACAGCTCTGGACCGACAGCGTATCACGTGACTCATTAGACCGTAGCCCTCCTTCAGACAGACAAAGACTTCAGCAGAATTATTTTGTCATAACTTCGTCAAAACGTCCTCCATAGACATAATTTATGCATCAAAACGTCAACTACCTTCTCCTCTTACACGTGAAATCCGCTTCAAAGTTTAATCTTACACCGTTTTGTCTCAGTGAGCTTCAGCTTTTGCGGTATGGCTCAAAATCTTCCATTTGCACTAGTGAAATTTTCACCTCCGGACAGCTGGGCGCTTCACTTTGAAGACCGTTTTTAACTCGCCACTATGTCAACATTTTTTACTGTATGGACATAAAAATTACACCCATAGCTTCAGCATGTTCTTGGGATGCTCACATTGCAATCCCTTTTCTGATATCTATCACGGTTTTGGCACAGCGAGCGTTCGTTTACCCGGAAGTGCCCAGCTTTTTCCCCTGCTCCGTACATGAAACACTCAGCTCCTCCATACTGACTGTGAAAGGTGGAGCTTAGCTTAGCTTAGCTTAGCGCTAGCGGCTTTGGCTCAACACTGAGGAACAGACCCGCAGCTGACGTACAAAGCCTCCGTGAAACCAAGACATTTAGCGGAGGTTTTGGTGAGACATGACGCGGGGATGGTAACAGCTCCGTGCTCGCTATTTGCGCGTAAAGGTCTATTTCTAGCGCGGCCGCTTCCAAACCTCGTAAATTCACTGTCGTTAAGAAAGTACCAGACAGGAAGTCACCGTGTGGAGTGAAGTTTCAAAATAAAACACAATGCACAGACTCTTGTACGTAATGTTCAGAGAAGAAATTTGCGCAAATCAGAATGTTGAACAGAAGTCTCCTCTTTTTTCTCAAATGCTTAACTGTAATAGTTTTAAAAGACAAAAATACTTTTGACTGAATTTTTGACATTGAAATGAATTGGACATTTATGCAGTTCTGCTGAACCTGCTACATCTTTCAAGCTTTACAGATTTGGCATACTTACACCTACAGACTCCATTCTTGCTTTAATAAATGCATTTATCTCTCTCTCATTTTACGGATTCATAATACATACATACATAAATATGCATCATTTTATACAGACATACACACATCAACAGAAATATACCCATAATGTAATCTACCTTTTCATTTATGCACATACTCTGGTAAATGCATAAATAAATAACATCACACAAACATACATGCACAAATGCATATGTACAATAATGACCATAATTATTTGTCCACACATGCAAACATATGTCCACAGAAATGTGTCAATACTCAATGTCTTTCTTTATAATTCTTATTTTTGAACATTTTTAACTCTTCTGCTGATGTTTTACATTGACATAAATGGGAGATTTATACAGTCCTGCTACATCTGCTTTAACTTCTGAGCTCTACACATTTGGCGTAGTTACACCTACATACTGCATTTTTGCTTTAACACATTAATTTCACTCTCAGTCATTTTACAGATGCATACAAACATATGCATCATTTTATTCAGACATACACACATAAACAGAAATATACCCATAATGAAAGATACCTTTTCATTTTCATATGCACATACTCTGATATATACATAGATCCCTCATACAAACATACATGCACAAATGCATATGTAGACTAATGACCATAATCATTTATTCACACATATGCACACATACATAACAGAAATGTATTCATACTCTATTTCTTTCTTTAGAATGCTTATTTCAGAACATATTTAAAACTTCTGCTGCTGATTACAGTCTCTGTCATTTTTGGTCTTATCCATTTACCTCTTTTAAAAATTGTAACTCCTTCAGGGTGGGCAAACATATCAGCGGCTTTATGCAATTTTGTTTTGCCTTTATTCATTTTTTGCTTACTTTCACAACTTTTAACATTTTTATTTTGCATAGTCCAGTTGTAAGCTTTGTTTTACTTTTTCCAACTGCTTATGTCACATTTTCAACTTTATTTGCCCTAGCTTTAGAAATTTCGTTACACACTTCCAGCATTCAGACTCAGCATTTCAACGCATTTGCTGCGAGGAAATGCAAATTCTCTATTTTTATGCTGAGTCAGCATTTCAACATATTGTTCTTCCTAAAATGTATTCTTCTTTTTCTTTTTCTTCTTCTTCTTATTCCTCAAGATTTTGGCACCTTTCACAGGCTTCAAATTGGAACAGATTTTCACAGAAAAAAAATGACATATGCAGCATGTTCAGGAGAAGTGCGCTTGTATTTTTCACAGGTTTAACAGTTATACTTTTTATACGAAAAAATAATTTCTGCATGTATTTTTACATTGACATCAATGGGACATTTCCGCAGGTCTGCTGAAAACTTCCGCAACTGTGAAGCTCCACAGATTGGGCATGCTTCCACCTACAGACTTCATTCATGCTTTAAAAGCTGCACTGACTTCTCAGCTATTTTTACATATCCTTAGCTTTTTGCTGGCTTCTACAGTGTTTTAAATATGATTTTTTAAGCAACACCAACTTTTGAGGAAATCTGTGTGTTCAGCATGTCACATGACTTCAGACAGAAGCCCCGAACAGCTGAGTGCTGCAGTTTGAAGCACGTTTTTAACTCGCCACCGTGTTCACATTTTGAACAGTACAGATATGAGAATTATATTACACGTTTTAGCAGGTTCTTGGGATGCTCATGGTGAAATCCTTTTCCTGATATCTATTCCGGTTTAGACGCAGCGAGCGTTCGTTTACCTGGAAGTACCGAGCGTCATTAGAGTGCTCTATGAGACAAACAGGTGAAATACCGTGCTTTTGAGGGTTCAGGAATTTAGCCCTGTGGTTGAAAGATTAGAGCAGCAGACTATGGAGCAAGAGACCAGGGTTCAAATCCAGGCTATGGCAGACATACTTTTCTTTCCATCTAGTACAGATTCTTCATTACAACAGTGTAATCATGCTTGTCTTTACACTCTCAACCTTACTTTGGACGTACTACACTGACTGGCCACTTTATTAGGTACATCTACAAATATCAACACATTTAACCATGTTACAAAATAGTCATTCATTTTCTGCTTTCTTTCACAACTGCAAACAGTTTTTAGTGCACTTTTCACCATCTGCTACAGTTTCTGAGATATGACTGTTGAAGCTGCATCAACTTTTGCACATTTCTTTGAAGTTAGAGCATGGTCACGTGACCTGTGGACCTGAGCTCCAGTATCTATAATTTTCTGCAAACATTTTTATTTCACATTTCACACATTTGCAGCCCTGATTTACTGCTTACAACTATTCATGTCACATTTTCAACTTTCTTTGCATTACTTTTAGCAATTTCATTTCACAGTTTCAGCAGTCACACTCAGCATTTCAACGCATTTCCTGCATGGAAATGCAAACTCTCTGGTTTATGTTGAAATGCTGAGTCAGCATTGCATTTATTATATTGCATTGCAATATGATATTGTATGGATAACAGCCCTCTATTTTTGTGTGTGTGCCTTTGTATGCATGTGACACACATGCTAAGTCACAATCTTCTCCAAAACTGTACTGATTAGTGAATGAGCATCAATGTGTTGGAATTTAATTTACGACTCTTTGAAACCCATTGAACTGCTAATGCACTGTTGTGAAACATGCAGTATGCTAAAGTCTCTTATTTATAGACTATAAGCATCTATTGCCAAAGGGATCACCTGGCAGTTTTTTTGCTGAAGGCAAAGAAGTTTCAAGAACACAAAAACAAAATAAACTCTGAACTTTACAAGGTATAGTAATAAAAACATTGTGTAAATATGACTGCTAGTGTCTTCAACACTGCAAATCTTTTGCTTGTGGAGCATGTGAATGTGTATTTTACTTTGAAATAAACTTTGCACCTAGGGATGCACTACATTATCTGCCATTCTTGTGCCAAATTCACTTCATGTATGGCTTTTATTTCAGCAAATACACCAATAAGAGAGGGGCCAGACAAAGGCTGCATCTCAAAGCTCCAAAGTTTCATCCTCGCTTCCTCCACTTGCGTCGTTCACTTGCGACTTAGTCCCGCCCACCAGAGATGCATGCCAAAGATGCGAGGAAATGAACAGAGGAGAGAGGAAACGAGTAGATTCATTTGAAGAGAAATGAGGCGTCTTCTCCTCTGGAGCATCCCATGAAGCGATGTCTTTTAGTGATGAAGGCATCACTGGATATGCCGGTCCCGAGCGCATGGGAGAAACTGAGTTAAGGAAAGTAATGTACACTGTTAGCCTTTACATGGGGTTTTTTACAGTATACTACTGGCAACACTGTGACCAGTAAGATACTGTAATTCTACATTCACAGTACTGATACTGTAGTCCCTTTTACAGTAACTTAAGTGTTACTGTATTCCCCGTTTACAGTACTTTTCTTGTTACTGTAATTGTGTGAATGCAGTTGTTTACTGTATTTATCCAAATTTAACATTTAAAAAAAAAAAAGTACTGAAAAATACAATGAAAATGGGCAATTATTCAGATAAATCAACTTTTTTTATTATTAAAATAACATTCACTTCACATGAAATTGAAAAGTTTTAAAACTGGCAACATAAAAAGGCAATATCAAACATTACACAGTATTGGCTTCAGGTGCTCCTGTAAATCATCAGCCTCAACCAAAGAAAGGTCCTCTTCTTTTGTTAGTCCGAGCTCTGCTGTCAAGTGTTGCACAAGGGCTGTAAACTCCAAATTGTCCAATTCAGGTAGCACTCTCTGAAGTTCCTGAATCCATTCCTCCTCCATCCCTAGAATGAAGAACACACTGAGTGATGCAAGCAAACAGTGGGGAGATCCTTAATTTTGTAAACGGGCAGTGGATAATAGTCCTGTAGACTATCTGCATTAATAAATGCATATTTATCATCTGATACCAGGTAATAGACTCCAAGATCAACTAATAAAACTGAGCGACGCACCAAAACCACAAAGTACACACTTTTCTCATCACTAAGTATCAGAAATATTTTTCCAAAAACCAGTGTTTACAGGCCTTACAGACATACATAATTTTAACACAGCACTATCAAATCTAAAGGAATGAATTTGCCTTACTGCCTCTGCTGGACAGAGTACACTACAACTTAATTACTGAATGATCAGTCTAATCACAATCTAACTATGTGAAAAATCTTGCTCACTTGTTTTTCTGTGTGAGGTCTGTTAATTCCCGGGATTTGGACCTACGCTATTTGATTTTCAGCTCATTTATTAGACACAGAAATAACCCCACTCACTTAAAGCATGTGATAGTGCGATGCAGCGTCTGGCAAGGCTAGCAGCATCCAGGCTGGATTTTTCTTAATCCCCACTTTTTTGCTTAGTCAGCCAAAAGTAATTACTGGATATTTCTGGCCAATATTAATCACAGTAATGCCAATTTTGTCACGTTAGCCAGTGCTGTTCGCTAGCCTAGATAGTGCTGGTAGTGGTGCTTGCAAAGTTAGCAGTCTGTCTCATCTCAACACTTCTTAAAGATAATTAAACATCATCATTCTGGAAATCTAGCATTTGCTAATTACCTTATTCTTCTGTGGAGGTCTTGACACTGAAGGGACGTTAGCCCCGGCCCAATCCGAGTGCCTCCTCTTGCCCCGGCAGTCTGCCCGTGATGATGGCTTGCAAGTTGCTCGCAGTTGTTTTGCTAAGTAACATTGTAGTGCTTACAAAGTAGAGAATGAAGCTGCAGGAGACGCCTGACCGACCAAAGACGAGTTGGCAGCCTAATGTTGGTTCCTCAGACAGGAGTTACACGCTCATCAGCATGCCTGACTCGTGCTGCGTTCTGGGAACTGGGAAATGGGAGTGACATCATCTTGTTCCAGTTGAAGTCAGAAAAAAACATGCCGATCTACCAGGCTATTGTTAGCTGTTGTTAGCACGCCCTGTGTTGTTGTTCACAGATATCACATGAAGAATGTGATTATCAGTATGGCAGCATTTTTAAGTCAAACAATACTGTGTATACAACTGATTTAGAGTGACACACACTGGACAGAAGGGCAAATAAATTCATTATTACAGGGGCTTGATAACTGTTCACACTGGGGGCATCCATCTTCCATTGTCAACTCGAGGGTGGCGAGGTTTCACCGAGTTCCCAGTAGGAAATTCAGACCTCGGGGGGTGATCCAGTTGTAGTTTTCTACTCGGAACTCTGAAATTCTGACTGCTGAGTACGACTGGAACGCACCATGAACCCTGTCAGGATGAAGGTTGACCGTTAGTTACAAAAACAGTATCATACTTAATTTTTTTCCAAAAATGCAGTACTGTAACGTTATAGTGCAGTAGTCTACTGTATTTTTAAAAAATACTGCCAACATTATAAAAACTGACAAATATGATTCAAATGAATGAAATAATGGTGTAAAATTCTTTATTAAAATAACACTGTGTCAGTCTCACATTCAATTCAGTTTCAATTCAATGTATTTGTATTGCCAAAGCTTGTGATAGAGTAGATATTCTACTCTATCACAATTATGTTTATGCCAGTGAATAGAACATATAAGTTCAATGAATCAAACAAAAAAGTCAACAAACCATTACAATGCATTTGTGTGTGCATGTGTGTGATTGTAACAGACCTGACTGATGCTCTGAATGAGAAGAGAATTTTTAGAAGGGCAGGCCTAAGGCTATTATAAAGTAACCTTAGGTAGGCTTTGATAGGCTATTGAGTTTAGTAGAACGCTTTCTTTGGTTGACTTGAAAAAGAGAAAAAGCTATGAATGCAATTATTTTTCACATAATGTGTAGGACAAGCCATCACAGATAAAATACAGTATCATACAGTATCATAAAATACAGTATCATACATCATTTCAAAAGAGTACAGCATTGTACTGTAAATCATGCAAAAACTTCCCATGATGCAGTGCAAATTACAGTACTTTACTAAAAAGGGCATTTACAGTATTGTACTGGCTGGTTATGTGGTAGGATACTGTTTATTTTACAGCTCGGTCTAACAGTGTAAACTCCAGGGCAATCGACCGCGGTGGATTCATATTGATTTTTACATCAATTTAACATGAATATGTTCATGAATGAAAAATTGAAGAGTCACATCTTCCCAGGCCCAGAATGATGGGAATTTTAAATTGATATATTGCGACCACTTTGTGTTCATAAATCATGTTTTTATGAGCAGAAAGTGGCCTATGAGCACTTAACCCCCCTCTCTGCACCTTTATATAGAAAAAATGTAAAGGCCAAAGATAACAATGTACAATTCACCACTTTCTCTCCTTATTCTAGCTTGGTTGGATCAGAAACTATAAAAGTGATAAAGCATACTTTTTGTTAATGCATTATAATCTGCCTGACCCTAGGGTCTATTGAGGGCGGGTATGTGTCAATGAGCATCTCTGTCACCTACTGACTTTTTTAATGTGCTATTGTCCGTGTTTGCTGTTTGTAAATGTATGTATGGTCCGGGTAGACTGCAAAAACTGAATTTCTCTTTGGGATAAATAAAGTTGTCTATTCTAATCTAAAATGTATTTTCCTTAACAGACTTGCCTACTGTAGCAGCCTTACAGTTACAGACATAAACACAAACAACACAGATAAATCATGACAGACAACAGATGGAAAACCTGAAAGAACTGCTCCATGATAGTGTTCAATATTTTCTGTGATATCAATATGACCAGCTTAGAATTATTTTAGATGATGAGTCAAATATGTCTTTGCACAGTGAAGAAAACCAAACAACAGAGAAATAACAGACACTAACACTGTAAAACCTAACTGCACTTCTTAATAAACAAAATAAGTGAAAATAACTTAATTCCCTAAAAAAGTTGCAGGAACTCATTTCTACAAAGTGGGTCTAACTCAAAAATAAATAAATGAATAAATAACTCAGCAGATTTGAGTATCCATATTTGTTTTTCATTGTTTAAGTATTATTTAAACATTTGAAGTTTGTTTAGTCAACTTATTTTATTTCGGTGGATTTCTTGAACTCATTTAATCTAACTACAAGAGCGGTCCCTGCTGACCTGAGTAGGAAACCCTGCTGCATTTGAGACACGAGGTGCCCGGTCCAGCAGAAGCCATTTTTACTCTGCTTTGAATGAGAGGACGAGAACAGGCAATTATTTTCTGAATGACGACTTGATTTAAATATAAGGTAAGAATTTTTTTCATTGCATGCTCTGTTTTACTGTCGTTTCAATTACTGTGGCTTAAGGTACCTGCTCAAATTTAAAGAAACAGTCGTTAGCTGTAAGTTCTTTAACATGTTAGCTAACATCACACTGAAGCATTTGTTGGCTAATTTTATGGAAACGAACTCATGTTTGCTGAATAGCTGACAATATATTGAAATCGGCAATCTGAAAATATAATGTATTTGAATATAAATGGTGCTCCATCATTGTAAGACCCCAGGAGTAAGTTAGCAGCCTCTAAAACATTTTCAATTAAATGTTAATGTCAAAAATGAACTGTTAACCGCAGTCAACCTCGGGGTTATATGTGCTACCACAAAACTTGTCCATGCTGTAAATAATTTTTACTCAAAATGTTATGGTGATGGAGACAGGAAGGGAAAGGCCTGGGGTGCTGTAGTCTCTGTGTGTCATCTAACTTCTCAAAAGCGGACATTGCACTCTGATTAAAGCTTAACAAAGAGGCACGTCTGTTACGCGGGGTGAATCAGTTGCTCTTTAGAGCATCTTTTCTTTGCAGGTAATTAAAAGGCCCATATTATGCAAAAACCACTTTATTAAGTCTTTTGGTGAAATTTTGGGGTCTGTGGCTTTCCCCCCAGCCCAAAAAATGTGATATTTAGTGACAAATCCTGTGCTTCGTAGTGCTTGTGAATGTAAAATCCCGCCCCCTAATGAGGCATTTTTTCATTGGGGTTGTGCCAACGTCACAGTTCACTTTTTTGACCAATCAGGAACCCCTCTCCGCTGCTGCAGAGATCTCCAGCGAGAGCTGCTGAAGAGCAGCCATGATGGATTTACCGGCAGTGAGAGATCGGAGTTCAGAATGCTGTAGCGCTGTAGCTACTGCTGCAGTGTTGTGGGCTGTAACAAGCCACACACTTCCTTGCACAAACTTCCTACCTCTGAAGACCTAAAGACTAAGTGGCTGGAGTTCATCTATCATGGAAATGTGCCAGCAAAACAGAGTAAAAATGTGCACCTATGTGCTAAGCACTTCAAGGCCGACTGCTTTGCAAACTTCGGACAGTACACAAGAGGGCTAGCAAATCCTTAATCCAGGAGCACTGCCAACCATCTGCCAACAAACCTCGGACCCTGGAAATGAGAGTATTTCAAATGCTGTGTGCTGTTATTTTGTTAATTGCTACGAGCTGCTAACAGCAGAGGGAAGAGGAGCAGATGTAAGAGCTATTCCTCTGTGTTAGCTTCAGGAGGCTAAGCTTAGAGCGGTTAGCCTGTTGTTTTAGCCTGTAATGTTACAATAAACGAGCTTCGCTGTTTTCTAAACATGAGGCAGTACAGTCGTGTCTCTTCTGGGCTGTAATATTAGTCTCTTGCCTATTACTTTGCTGGCTGCTGTTAAATGTACAACAGTTTGAGAACGAGGCATGCAGCTCTGTACTCGCTCACTAAGGCAATGTAATCAATAAATTATCTCATAAAGTATCAGAACTCATTTCGTGTCCAAATTGTGGACAAGGGAAGTGATCGGTGAATGCTGTTTCTCTGTGTTTTGCAGCAGATCATGTAAATATTGATAACAGGGGAAAGTATATAACTTTGCTAAGGCCGGCTAAAATCAGTGTATCTGGAGATGTGATAACTGACTTTATTGGTCACAGCATCGTGATCACCAAAGTAGTTTGATCCGATTTAGATGTTTGAATATTCCCACAGTAGTAGAGGAGTTTAACAGCTGGAGGATTAATATTATTATTCCTCGTACAGCCCTCCTCTCCCCCCTGCATCTGTGTTAGCTCTAGGAGGCTAAGCTTAGCTGCGGTTAGCCTGTTGTGTTAGCCTGTAATGCTACGAGAAACGAGCTTCGCTGTTTTGTAAACATGAGGACCATACAGGCAATGTAAAGGCACTGAGGCAATGTAATCGAGAAATTATCTCAGAAGGTATCCAAACTCATTTTGTGTCTAAACTGTGGACGAGGGAAACTATCAGGCTTTGTTCCTCTGTGTGTTACAGCAGATCATGTAAATATTGATAACAACATGGAGTGTACATAACGTGTGACGCTAACGCTGCAGATGTCGTTATCACCAAACTAATTGACCTCTGTGAGGTTAAACGCTCGGAAATGCCCACAGAATGCTGTCATACAAGCTGTGTGACTGGGGATAAGTTACAATTACTAACACGTCAGTGATTTACGAAAAACGGAGGGAGGCAATTAAGATGTCTGATTTAATTATCCTCCCGTTTTCTTTACTTACAATATATAGGCATAGACATTTTATAACGCATCACATAATGGGACATTTGTAAGTAAAAACTCCTGTAAGTAAAAACCCCTGAAAAGCTTGTTGTATCTTATTTGAGACATACTTTTGATACATGTGCCTAATCAAAATTATCAAAGAATATTACAAAAAAAAAACCCAAATGAATACAGTAAGATAAATGATAAATATACAAGTCCTCAGCTGAATTATCATTTGCCAGAAATACCTAATGTATCTATTGAGTAACAATAACTATTTGTAACATCTCATGTAATTTATTTAGATTTTAGTACAACGTGAAATAAACATTTTGTCTAAAAAAAAAGGTAAAAATGCATGGTTCTAATTTGCGTGGCTCTAATTTGTGTTTTCATACACTAACAGGTTAAATATTTTTCTTTCTTGAGTCTATGCTGGTTGACTTCAGGCAGCATCTTCTGATGGTGAACCGCTGGTTACAGTCAGCTTCTCAAAATCCAAGGAGGAAGGATGTACAGCAAAGCCAGTGAGAGCAGAGCCAACTTTCCGTAAGTTACACAATTCTTTATTAAAAATCAACACATTTAAAAACACTGGCAAGTAGGCATAGCATGGAAATGAAAAGATAAAGGAAACTGGAATAAAAATGTTATCAAAATGGAATTGAGAATATATAATCCTTAAGGACATTGTGTCAATAAAAGACTATGAAAAAAATTACAACACTGCAGTGAGGTGTTTTGGTTCATTTCTTGTTAACATATATTTTTGTGCCTTGCATTTCAGATCATGCAGATGCACTGTTAGACCTTGTCTTTGAGAAGGTTTTTCAGGACCATGCCCCACACCTGAAGGAGCTGCAGAAAATACCAGACCATATGCTCCTTTTCCAAATACCAGGAAGCGCTGAACCCCTCTGGTCTTCTGCATCAGGAAACTCTGCAGTACAACACAGGCAGCATCAGCTCACAAAGGCTCTGTAGGCCAGGCATCTGTAAGGGCTGGACATGATAAGATTATGTCAGAAATGAAAATTACTGTCATAGGTGTTTTTATGTATATTTTCATATTTTTATCAATATGGTTCTATGGCTTGTGTTTAAAAATTCCTTTTCTTTCTTCATGCCTTTTTTACCTTCTTTATGTAAAAATGTCTAGAGTACCAGCCGGTACATTTGGTGTTTTTTTATGTCCAAATATTTTTCACAATAAAAAGTCTACATGAACTGTTTTGTGTGTTTTCAGTTTTCCATATGTTACATGTAATGTTAATAATTAAATAACAAGAAAGACAAAAAATGAGATGGAGGAAACAGTTCTTTTAATCTTAACTATTTTTGTTCAACAGTCATGGAAGTGTTTATATCAAAATACTTAAGCATCACTCCTCTTAGATGTAAAGGCTCATAGTCTGCTCTATAAATATAGAATGCATGTTGTAGTGAAAAACACACTCAGAGTCACAGTCCAGGATGGTTGGACTGGGAGTTCCTGCAGTTTTCCTCTGACCTACTTAATTAAAACAGGTAAGTCAGTGGCATAGTACAGGAAAGGTTATGTACTAAATTGTTATTTAGCACTAATTTTTCACAATACCTTTGGTATCTCCATTCAACAAACATTTTCAGGCAGTAGGAATTTTCTCACAATTGCCACAGGAGCACCTATGTAGAAGAGTGAAAACAGGATGCTCAGTAGAATTTTTATATGGATTTTATAAGGAAATGTTCTAGATAATCATGTCCTGATATTGTTTAAGAATATACACAGAGCTGTCATAAAATACAATAATGCAAGTGAAGAGGTTTTTAAGACAGCTACTGTGTGGCATATAGAAAAGAAAATAAACTTTTAAAATAAGGTTCACAGAAAACTGCTGGCTGCTTAGAGTTGCAGCTAATAAACATTCTCAGTTACTGTTACTGTCACTAAAGCTATGGCTCTGCTAAATGCTGTATTCTGATGGGTCAGTCACATTACTAATGTTATTTCTGTAAAACAGCATGTTGCTGTGATCGGCCCTGAAGAGCCCAGACATTATTTACACATCACAATAGAGAAGACCCCCTCTGTCTTATTTCTCTATCAGTAGCAACGGCCCGTTCAGTGTTACTTTGAAGTGAAAGTTAATTCACATCGGGGTTTTAGTTAATTCACGTCTCTGCAGTAACCCGCTCACTCTACATTACCCCTTAAAGCTATGGTCTACGATTTGGAAGCTTTGTACATATTAATAACACCGTTTATAAGGCTGTTATGGTCCTATGGTCCTATCTACACAGTATAAAGACCAAAAAGAACGAAAAAAATCCATTCAGTATATCTGCTGAAAAGCTGCATATTAGCTGACCAATCAAGCCTAAGAACCTGCAACTATTAATTGGTCCGTGAGTTAGTCCATGAGTCCATCCAATCCTCGTCTCCCTCACTACGCAGTACGCAGCATCTTGCCCATGGTCCCGCCTCCTCCCCTCTACCTCCGGTGAGCAGCTAGCAGCGTTAGCTACTGAACTATCATGGAGTAATATATAACGGCTGATACCATGTGTAAGTTTGTGCAGAAATTAGGATTGACTGCACTGATCAGAATTCTGCCTTTTTCTTTTCTGTATGTTAAAGTCAAATGTGGCCTTTAGTTGATCTTTTAATGGGTGGAAACACAGTGATTGTGTTGTGACTCCACTGCAAAGAGGAATACGCCGAGATAGCGCCGAGACCGAAGCCGCCTCCCTCTCCCGCGGGGCCCTACGGAGCTCTGCCCGCGGGTTGAGGCCTGTTAGCGGGCTAACGGCTAACGGCTAACGAATAGCCTCAGCCGGCCGTCAGACCTTCAGCATCGACCGTTTCGCCCCTGGTTGATCGGGTAATGGCTTTGTTTACTACAGTGGGAGATGTCTGCTGAATAACTCTGGTTAGTTTGTGCCTGTACGGGCTAATAACTTGTAGGGGAGCGGGTTAGCCTGTTAGCCGCTAATCGTTAGCACTGTAAGCTGAGCTGGGGAGGACAGGCTGAGAAAGATTAATCCTCCCCACACTCGCTCCGCTTGGCGGCGCCTAAACCCGCATTGCCGCCGGGTCCAGTTGAAATGGCTACTGCTGTGTGTTACAAGGATGTCTGTCGGTTTGACACTTTCAGTTGAGCTGAGCTGTTTTTGATTGAGTTTGCTGCTGATATATTGTGCTAGTCGCTCGTAGCTCTGCCGGAGGGGGCTTATATGAGGCGCCACGAGCTGGGGGCGGGATCTTGGAACACGGAGGGGAGAGGTGAGGGAAGGAGGGGCAGGCTGCGGTTTCAAATCGTAGACCACAGCTTTAACTAGTGTGGTGGAAATTTTGCATACATTTATTATTTACCTGATCAGTTTTGGAACTTCAACTGCACTGCTGTGTGAATGACCTGATGACCTCTCCTGTTTCACCCCCACTGTAAAAATTCCCCTCTGTG
Organism: Scarus forsteni; assembly: GCA_036419115.1. Taxonomy (NCBI): domain Eukaryota; kingdom Metazoa; phylum Chordata; class Actinopteri; order Labriformes; family Labridae; genus Scarus; species Scarus forsteni. The sequence goes on from JAZDUH010000098.1 coordinate 38,805,892, forward strand.
CACAGAGGTCAGGGAGACATCTGGAATAAAACTGGAGGTTACACCTAGAAGTGATTTCCTGAGGAGAATCTCCATCTGTTTTATTGTACCCCCATTTACAGCTGATAAGGAGTTCTGTGATGTTTTGTCTCCTTCTCCCAAAGCCAGAGGCCGCCTTGAGATGGTATATAAGGCAGAGTCACATTTGTGTCAGTGAGACAATACTCTGAACTGCTCTCTGCCGTGTGCTTCTCTGTGTTGTCTCCTTCTCATGAGAATAAAGACTTGGTGCATTGCTAACTTTTCAGTCTTGTTTTTTGACTCTCCATAGGCAGATCACAATTTCCTCAACAAAGTGGTGTCAGAAGTGGGATTTCACGAGTGATTCGTCCAACTGCCTCAAGATAGCCAGGGGCTGATCACCCTGAACCAGCAAACGGAAAGGTTCAGTCTCAAAACCTCATCTTATTCAGAGAGAGTGAGAACTGACTGGTTTCAGGCAGGAGGACCATCACTGCTGAGATCAGAGAGAACAACGACCGTGTTGTCGGGTGAGTCAAAAAACAATGCTCCATTTTCTGGGGGAAATTTTTAAATAAAAAATTAAAAAAGGGAGGTTGTCATAGTGTATCTTCTCATTTAGGCAAGGCTCCAGGCATATTCAAAGACCGCGGTGCTTTGGTATTCGGGGAATACCAGGGAAGGTCTGGGACCTTCTTGTTTTTGTGCCTCTGTAGAGAGAGCAAGAGTTAGATCCAGCTACGGTGTCGGGCGGGTATTGGTGAATACAGCCCTTCAGGTTCAAGGCCTTTAGTCTCGGGGAGACTATAAAGTGGGATTTGCAAAATTTCATACAACTGACACGCAGTAACAGTGAGGACGCTTACTGGAGGGGATCTAGAAGCAAAATGGGATATGATCCTGCGTCGCCGAATGAGAAGTGCATGAAAGACAAATATGGGGGAAAACAAGTTCATGCCACAGTGATGGGAAGAAATGGGGTTTCCAAAGGGGGGTTTCTTTTGAGTTAAAACAACAGAAGTATAAGTAAGTATACTTGAATGAAAAGATGACAAAAAGATTTACAAAAGGGATCAAGTGTCAATTGAACAGAAAAAAAAAAAAAAGATGGAACAGCAAAGAGCAGCATTTAATGTATGTAAACAGCAGGAGACAAATAAACTGCTGCCTAATGCATGTTTTAGTTTAGCCTGACTTGTAAAGAACAGATAATGCCTGTCTGTGCTCTGTCCTGTACCTACAGTTTCTCTTTCACAGTTTGTAAAGGTTGACCTAAACCTCGACTCCTACCCTGCTTCTCCCCAGCCACTGCCATGTTCCACCTCAGCTCAACAGCCACAAGCTGCAGCAACGCAGCATGGAGCAGCAGCAGCAGCCATCGTCAGTGCAGGAGGGTGACACCAAGCAAACTCTCACAGCAGGGGGTCCATTGCCTGAGGTGCCACTCAGAAACCTTGAGGACTGTTTTATCAGCTGCACCAATCAACCAGCTGATCTGAGCAATCATGTGGGCATGTGAAGATCCACAACTGTGTTTCTTTTTGATGGACTAACAGAGACTGTGACCATGGGAAAAACTTCCTGTTTGACTTTTCAAGATGCTCATCTTGCAGAGCTCCACAAACATGCAGTGCACATCTATGAGCACATGCAACAGCAGAAAAAAAGCATGAAAAAGCAGATGTTAACAATGCAGCCTTCACCATGCTGAAAACTGGCCAGAACAACAGAATGGCATGTAAGAGGACAAGGACGCAGAGGAGCCAAGCAGACCATTCACTGCAGTTGATGTTTGTTAAAAAAAGGTGGGAAGAAAGGACTGGTCAAGAAACAGCTCAAAAACCAAAACTGGACTGGACTAAGGGGAGAGCAGGAGGAGGAGAGGGAAGGGCCCCAGCCAAGCCACTGTGACAGGAGAAAGAGGTACTGCACACTCAGACATTACAACAATGAATACTAGGCTAATGTAACCAAACCTAAATCAAGGTATGCACGTTCAATGTCTCACACAAGATTACCAAAGGATACATTAAAGCTGGGGTTGGCGATCTGATTTAGATACACTTTTTGAAATACTGGTTAAAATGGTCTTTATGACTCGATGGTAATCAACACATAATGTGTTCTTAAAACAGAGCAAAAAATATCCGCTATCTACAGCAGGAGTAAAACAGGGAAAACACCAACCAATAATCTTGCCGGGATACCTTTTTTTACACCGATCAAATCCCGTCGCCATTCTGCGTGCCTGCATTTTCCCGGCGTGCATAGACAGTGCGTGTAGCATGTAGTATGTAGGGAACAGACTCCGCTGGAGAATGCTTACCTTTCAAGTTTTGTCTTTGAAAATAAGGGAAGTTCGCTGTGAGCTGTCCCACTACACCAACCAAGCTCCAGTATCCCTCACATTTTAAGACAGATGTACAAGAAATGTAAAATAAACTCTTTATTTTTCTAAGTTTGTTCCGCTGTTGGCTCTAATCTCGCGAGAACTGCCATCCATGCTACTGCAGGTGGCAGTTCTCGCGAGACTTCTTCTTCTTCGGTCGTTGGCATCCATCATTTTGAAGCACTACCGCCCCATTCAGGCTAGAGACGGAGTTCAGTTTGGAGAGGCAGAGGAATGTTTCTTATTATATCGTCACACGGGAGATTTACAGGAGAATACTGATACAGGAGGACGGGAGAAAAGAGGAGAAAATATGGAAAATACCGTAGTTTCATGGCCAAAACAGGAGACTTGACAGCTATGTGGAGAATGTCAGAGGAACTACCTATACCCCGATCAACATCGGCTGTGAGTACTAACTAACTTTACATGTTTGTTTGGTGTTTTCTTACCGATGACTGAGACATGACTTAGTGTAGTGTAAAACAAACACGTTGTGCTGAGAGTTTGGAGTTGAATCAGTCTTCTGGATATAGCGGCTGCGCGCGTGCATGTGAGCGGGGGGTGGGGCTAGGCGGAGCCCTGAGGAGATGCTACTTTCAAATTCATGCTAGTTTTCCGAAATCGCCAACCCCAGCTTTAACTGCAAGGGAAAAAAAAAAAAAAAAAAAAACTTTTCTGGTTGATTTGGGGTCAACAAAGTGTTACAAGAGCATGTAGTCTCTCTCCCTTTTCAAAGGCTGCTATGTATGTTTTGGGGGGAAATTAGTCTCTGCAGTAAAATAACATTTTACTGTTCCCCTTCAGTACAAGACCCAGATAATGTTAAAGATGAACATTTCTGTTGTCTGACCATTGATCAATTAATCTACTGGGAGGAGACTTAATGATAACACTGGGGTTATCAAATTTAACAGTGATAGAGACCTTTAAGATAACTAAAACAATGGTCAATCGATTTCTGATGTTAATTGTTTTTCATTTTAGTTTCATATTAATGGTGTTTGGCCACATAAAACCAGCAGCTCTTTAATTGAAGAGGCAGAGGCACTCATGAGAGCTTTAATGTTACATATACATGTCATACATGACCTGTATAGCATTTTTAATGTATTTGAAGAAAGGGACATGTAATATGAAACGGACTGGTACCAGAACAAATCAGCTGATGACTTTGACATACTGACTGTTAGTGACATTTATTGGGATGCAGATAAATGTGCGGCAGCCACATGCTTGCCAAAAGACTTGACCATGCTATTTAATGTTCCTAATTCAGTCCCACATGTAGTATTATTGGCTACAAACAGCTGCAGGTGGGAGGACCTGGGACCATTTGCTAATAGCTGCTCCCAACCGACTGACTGGACAAATAGGTCTACTGAAAGCGTCCAACACTGTGCACCAGTGAAAAGCTTTTTTTTTATGCTGATGTACACAGCATGCGCAGCGTAACAATCTTGTTTGTTGATGTAGATTTCCTAATCTGCATGTTTTTCTGTGTTTGTCTGTTGAAAGAAAAAAAAGAAATGGCACCATTTATTAAGCAAAGTTCCTGATAAATTGTAAGCCAAAGAGAAATAATGTGGGTTATCTTGTTAAACAAGAGGATGAACTACTACTGTTATGGCATATTCAAGTCAAACCAAAGATCCCTAAACCGAAAACTAAAGCAAAAGAAGTGATTTTACTTTTTAGGTTTATGTTTCTATTACAATGTGTTTACACCTGAATACTCAGTGTTTTTGCAGCACTGTTACACTGCAACAGATAAGAGGGACTGGGACAATTTTAGCAGATGGGTTTTTAGTCTTGGTTTAAAGAGGTCTAAAAATTCATTACTGCAGAGGTTAAGGGGGGAGTGAGTTCCTGTGAATGATTGGCCCCATAGTGACGAGGTGAGCAGAGAGAACAGAGAAATAGACAAAGGAAGAGGATCTAATGGTACAAACAGGGAAATATATGTGAATAAGGTCAGAAATGTATAGGAAGGTGAGACTGGTGATGGGTTTGTATGCATAAAGTAGGGTTAAATGAGTATGTGATGGGAAACCAGTGGAGCTGATGCAGGATTGGTGTGGTGTGATGAGTGGATGATGTCTTGAAATGATGTGAGCTGCTGAGTTCTAGACCAGCTGAAGTTAATAGAGGATTTTAACTTGTTTTACGACATCTATTCTCTTACAGCATCATGGAGGCAAACTAAGACCTGTTGCCTATTTTTTTTTCAGCCAGGTTTAATCCTATAAGTAGGTTTTCCTTGAGTAAGTATTTGCAGCAGCAGTTGCAGAGAAAACAATGGTTGTGTTAAATGACATAGGTCTTACACTTTTGTGTCAAATTTTGTCTTAATGATTCTTCTACAGCAGAAACCTTAATGTATCAACAGTCAGATAGTAAGAACATAATGCATTTCTTTTGGAAATGCCTAATGTCACAGTGTAACCATGTACTATCCTTAATTATGTGACCCTTCTGCTCATTCCAGCAAAAAAAAAAATGACAAGGAGGAGATACATGACTGCAACAGTGTTATGACAAGTGTACAAGCCTGAGGGCTTGTCTGACTAGCCTATAATTGATTATTTTGCAGGTAGTTTGTGTCCAGGAATGCAGTCAAAGGTAAAAAGAAATGTTGGATTTTCAGTAGTTGAATAGTGTAACATCTTCAGATGAACTTCCAGATAACCATTCAACACAAGACTAGCTACATTAATAGCCCTAACTGAAGTACTGTAACTTTAAACAGTTTGATGGAAAGCCTATTTAAATGCTGATCATGTAGCCAGCTTATTAAAAGCCTGTTGTTGCCATAAGAAATTGCTGTTGAAGATTTTTTTTGGGTTGTATTGCAAGAGTAGATTCTACAACAATATCTACACTGCTGTCTAAGCACATTTATATGATGCTTGCAAACATTATTAGCATGTCTCCTTCTAAGGAACTTTTGCAGTGCAACTACAAAAGATGCCTGACGATGTGTCAACAGGAAGGTGAGTGCCTGCAGTAAAGTTTACAACGTGTTGTAAAACCCAGATATCATGCCTTGCTTCCTTACAGCATTGATATCTCTGCTAGACTGACACATGGGTTTGACCACGCGTCAATAGGGGGGATGTATAAAGCAGCATAAACATTTTTTTTGTTTTGTTTGCAAGCTGTTGTTTGTTTCAAGTGTATGCAGTGTATGTCCAGTGTATCCCAACAGGTGCTGTATTTGTATGGCGTAAAATACTGGGGGACTGAGGCCTGTCCAGCAAATCCAGTGGTCAGCACGCACCAATTGGTCCAGCTAGGCGATTGGGGGTTGGTGGAAGCTGTGGGAGCAACAAGGTGGAACCATGCTGGGACCAACCAAGTCCTTTTGATAACAAAGCAGTGAAAGTAGCAGAGAGAGCAACATGGATACACTTCAGGAAGGTGCCAGGACCAGCGGACAACCTTGTTTAAAGATTGATATTTTAACCCTGTAAGGCCCAAGACCGTAGATTATAGTCAGAAAATTCTAATTTTTTGGAGATTAAATTTTTTTTCACTTTATGCTAAAATCCTACAAAAATCAAAATGTCCATAAAATTCAACGTATAGATTTTTCATATCTCATTTGATAGACTAGGTGTTTTTGGCAACTGATAATCCATTTGAGACATTTTTATCATTTATCTGATTTATTGAGATTTTTTTTGGTAATTTTTTGATCATATTGAGTTGATAAAGGTATTATAAAAGTATGTATCAAATATGATACAACTGGCGTCATAGGGTTAAAGTCACTCGCTTACACATGCACACTTATTGCGAGGCAGGGATGACCAGCCCAGCTGCATGGTGCAAGCCAAGCGCTGCCACAGCTGCGACGTTGGAATACATGATGCACAAACAGGAATCTAGAAAGGACATATACACGAGGCACTTTTCAAAGCCCAATGAGAGACAATGAGGGAATACTGATCTACGTGGGATCATCTAAAGATCATAAAGAAAACAGCACGGTTGAGGACAATCTGTATCACGATTAAAGAGAAGCAAATGTGGGTAATGATGAAGGCCACAACTTTATGGTTATCTCAACACTTTGCCTCAGCTATTCCAGCCATTCCCTGGGCCTTAAATTCATCAGTAGGTTTTGGGATAAACATGGTCCTATCAGTTTTTAATGAAATGCATAGTATGGATTAATGTTGTATTACAGGAAATCTTACTGATTCCTTACTTTTGTGTAATGTGTCAGTTATTGATTATTCACAGTACAAGATGTGTATTTTTGATGCTTCTGCAGGGTATTATGATTGGGTATCTGAACCCTTGTTTTAGTTCAAACAACTATACTTAAGTAACGTTTCTATATTAAATGCAGCAAGTTAGCCATCTATTTAAAACAGTAGATGCAACGACGTAAGCAATGCCACCTATTAAGCCAAACATATCCATCATGATTGTTTTGCTTAAATCATAGGTGAAAATCATACATATCTCAACTCAATATAACTTATCATCCTGCCACACGAACCCCACCCCTTGAAAAAGTATTCTCAGGACTCCTACCATGTTAAGCGCGATTAAAAATGCTCACAAAACTGACAAATTGGCCTTTGAAATTGAAAATCTCGTTAAAGTAACAACCATAGGGTTTGATTGTTTTAACAATAGAAACACAAGCAGTTAGAAATATGGCATTGAAAAAAAAAAGGATGGCATTAGAAGTGTTGTTAGCCACCCAGGGAGGTGTTTTACCACATTATTGGAAGTGAGTGATGTACGTACATTCCTGGTATAAATGACAATATGACACATGTAGTCTAACACCTGAATGACTTCCTACATAGACAAAGATCTTTAGATCAAAAGATGGGGATGGGTTTACTCTATGGGGATAAACAGAAGGAAATTGGTGGATACTCATGGAAAAATTCTTAGTACAGTAAATTTAATATCCATATGACTGGTAATTTTACGTGGTATCTCTTACTCTTTAGGATAGATTCACAATTTAATTTGAAGCATGTTACTGAAGTTACATCCAGATGATAACAGTGATCATGATGAAGGTGAAATGTAAGTTTATAGCTGTAAGCATTTTCTCCACAGACAGATGAATAGTTCATCATAAATGATAAAAAGGGGGGAGTTGTGGTGGAAATTTTGCATACATTTATTATTTACCTGATCAATTTTGGAACTTCAACTGCACTGCTGTGTGAATGACCTGATGACCTCTCCTGTTTCACCCCCACTGTAAAAATTCCCCTCTGTGCACAGAGGTCAGGAAGACATCTGGAATAACACTGGAGGTCACACCTAGAAGTGATTTCCTGAGGAGAATCTCCATCTGTTTTATTGTACCCCCATTTACAGCTGATAAGGAGTTCTGTGATGTTTTGTCTCCTTCTCCCAAAGCCAGAGGCCGCCTTGAGATGGTAAATAAGGCAGAGTCACATTTGTGTCAGTGAGACAATACTCTGAACTGCTCTCTGCCGTGTGCTTCTCTGTGTTGTCTCCTTCTCATGAGAATAAAGACTTGGTGCATTGCTAACTTTTCAGTCTTGTTTTTTGACTCTCCATAGGCAGATCACAGTTTCCTCAAGACTCTATTTAACGCCAGTCTAAGCACTGCACGTCTGCTAACAGACACGCTAACATCGACAACAACAGGGGGAGGGGGAGAGGAACGGCAGAACAACTTTGATTCGTCAACATTATAGCATTGAAGAAACAAACTTTATATACAGACCACTGAGAAACATCCCGGTTTATCCTTGGTCCTCGACTCTCTCCTGGTTCCTCTTATTTTCGGGTTCTGACTCGGTTAAAACGTTCAGTGCTGCGGTCCTCATGTAGCAACACAGACGCTAACACAGAGCTCTGTTGACATGGTCACACGCATGCGCCGACACGGAAGTGCGGGGCGGTTTCAGCGGGGGCTCATTAACATATAGTTACGCCCACAAAATCCGAGTGTTCTGCAGGCAGGAGGAGAGAGAGCCTAGAGACAATGGTGCTGTGCTTGTTTTATTGGGTTTTTTGACCAAAGCATGCTACTAAGGCTTCATGAAGACATCAAAGATCCACATTACATTGCAGAAAAAGAGCATAATATGAGATCTTTAATTTTCAGTGCTGACCAGTGGACCCCCAAAATGTTCTTGGATTTGACATGGTAGATATGCTACATCCACCAAATGCTGTCCAAAAAAAGGTAAAACAGCAAATACACACCTAAAAGCACCTATGAAGTCTCATGTGTACTAACTTCTAACAAAACAGTCATTTTAGTCTCTTTTTGTGAGCAAATTAGTGACTTTCATATTAAAAAAACATATCTCAGAATGAATTGGTGCCTGCCCAGTTCAAAAGAAAAGATTATATTTATGAATTAGGAAGCAATTCAAAAGGAAAAAAGAAAATATGAATAGAAGTGGTGTACAGTATTGAGCTTGTATGGCACTCTGAGTGGACAACTCAGAGTTTTACATGCTGGTTGGTATGTAAAACTCTAAGTTGCCTAAGGATGGAGTTGTTGTTTGTACTAATGCATTAGGAATAGCTAATCCAACTTATACGCATTGATATGCCATTGACACAGCAGAGGGAGCAAATTTAGGTTAAGAGTCCAGAGGCCTGTACTACGAAGCTGGATTAAGTCATCCAGGATAACTCTGCGACAACTCGCCGAACTTCACCGGATCTCCGTCATCCAGATCTGCCGTACTACGAGGCTCGTTATCAACTCGATAAGTGAATCCGGCTGGGATCTGTGCGCGCACACATAAAATGGGCGTGGTTAGCGGCACCGGAGGATTTTCCACAATGGAGAAGAGAGCAGCCTACTTCACGGCGGAGGAGCAGCAAATAATCCTGCAAAAATACGAGGAGTATCGCAGTATTATCCAGGCCAGGAGCAACACGATGAAAAACATGGCCCTACATTTTCCAGAAACACAAATCTCTGAAAATGTAATAAAGAACTCATCCACATTAAACCAAAATTATGCAATTAAATAGCCTTTTAAATGGTGATGAATAATTATTTTTATGTATTTTAAATGTAATTTAATTAGCCTAAATGTAATATTTAATTTCACTTTTATTGTACTTTGCATCTAAAATAGCATTTGTCCCACTGATTCACCACTATTGACAGTGTAAAACATTTCCTCTTTTTTGTTAATAAAATAATAAATGGACAGTTTTGATAACACTGGGATACATCTATGAATGAAATTAAACGTAAATTAGATATTTAAAAATATTTGCTCCAACAAAATTCTGTCCCTCTGTGTCATGGTGTTACTACCAAAATTTGGAGATCATATTACATTAGACAACATTTAAGATATGATGATTACTTATGTAATTGTAATTGAACTTTAAACCGAAATTATTGTTACTTGACTTTATCCATAATAAAGTTCAGTACAATTATCAGCATGTGTTGTCTTTTAGCAGAAGTAAACATCCTCGGATCAAACGTTATCACTGACATTGAGAAATAATGTCAATCAATCAAGCGGATTACTTTGGTCACGAAAAAAACGCTCCCGACGAAGCGCTCCTCTTACAATTCGTGCACCGACATTAACCGGTTCTGGCAGAAATTGACAAGCCATTTTCCAAGACAGCAAATTGGTGACTGTGCGGTCTTTTATGCCCGCCCGAGAGAACCGATTGGTCAGCGGGCGGTCTGTCACACCCCGTGAGCTCTTATCCTGGAACTTAACCTGCTCCAGACCAGGTTTGGCGTTCAGCATCAGTTACCGGGGCAACGTGTCTAGATAAAAAGAGATCCACATTCGTAGTGCGGAAAACCAGACACGTATCCAGGAGGTTATCTCTCTAAGAGCTAATCCAGCTTCGTAGTACAGGCCCCAGGCCAAGGGCACATCAACATGCGACTGCAAAATAGGTACTCAGACCTCAAACCTTGTGATTCACAGAAGACCCGCTCTTCCACTGAGCTACAGTTACTCCATAAAAGGCTATAAAATGTAAATAAGTTTTCTGAGTCTAAGGAGAAGGACTTTGTAAACATATGTAAGGGGATAATGTAATCATAAATTTTATACTGTACTGCATCGGATTATGCATTTTTATATACACTCTCCAATTCCAGTTAAGTTGGAGCATTGCACAGTATTCAAATTAAAACAGTATACAATAAATTGCCGATCCTTTTTGACCTATATTCAATCTAAAGACAACAAAGACAAGATATTTAAGGGTCAAACTGCCACATTTCTTTGTGGTGAACATGTTTCAAAAAAGGAATGGGAGCATGTCCAAAATTTTGCTACTTCACTTTACCTTTAAACAACACTCGAAAAGCATTTAGAAACTGAGGACACTAATTGTTGAAGCTCTGTAGGTGGAATTCTTTTCTATTTTATTGAGCTAGTGCCTGTTTATTGTGTGATATTGCACAGGGATGGAAAATAGCTCATGACATTCATTCACAAAAGGCTTTCACACCGGCATGGTTCTTGTTCTGGAACTATTTCTGTGCTGAATAGTTTTCACAGACGTTCACAGAAATCTTTCATTCTGATTTATGCTTGTCTAGTTTGATAGTTGTTTCCTCTTGTTATTCTTACTGTGGCAGCTGAAAAAAGAGCATCAGTACTCAGCAAAATGCATCATATTACTTCAAGTAATTCATGAATTTTGGGGTAAATCTATGGACTTAATAATTTGTTTTTATTGTCAAGGTTGCCATTGAAATCTAACTTCACTGGGTTTAATGTAGGTAATTGAAGATATTTGGTTTTAGGCATGATTTGGTGAAATTTAATCTGTTGATTTTTAATCAAATTGAAAACTAGAGCAAAAAGAAAGAAATCCTCATTACCCGACTGCATGTATCTCAGTGGCATGATTTTAGATGTGGTCACAAAATGGCTTGGTCTAATGTTGTAAACCTGACATTAATTGTTCTCAATTCTCAAAAAAAAAAAAAGTATTTGACAGTGTACTTTTGATTAATTGCTGTTGTTGGTGCTGTCTGCCACTAAGTGGCTGGCATTCTACTGACTTGCTCCAACTTTGACATAATGTGCATATTAGTGCTGAAGTTAAGATTAAAGTATCATCATCAGTTTGACCATTCACAAAACTGTCACAACACGCTAAAGTGTTTCATTTCAGTTTCACTGTTGAATTTTTTTGTTCTGTGCTTTCAGTCATTTTGGCCAAAGTGATCAAAACAAAGTCAGAGTTCTTCGCCAAACCTCACCGTGCTCTTCGAACTACTGCAAGACTTGGAACAACTTTGGCACCATGTCTTCATCTGAGCGAGACACCTTCCTGAATGAATCTTTCCCTGCTGGCTTCCAGTGGGCGACCTCCTATGAATCTTTTAAGGTTGAAGGAGCCTGGGAGGAGGGTGATAAAGGGGAAACCATTTGGGACCGTTGGAGCCATGAGAATAAGATTTATCAAAATCAGACGGCTGATATTTCAAGCGACTCTTATCTCAAGGTGGACTATGATGTCTACCTCCTCCGTGGTCTTCAGGTCAATACATTTCAGTTCTCCATCTCCTGGGCCAGAATCTTCCCCTCAGGCTACATTGATAGCCTGTCAGAGGAGGGGGCTAGCCACTATGACAAGCTGATTGATGCTCTAATTGAATCTGGCATTGAACCTGTTGCTACTCTATTCCACTGGGATCTCCCTCAAGTACTCCAGGACAATGGTGGATGGACAAATGAGTCCATTATTGATGCCTTTAGGGACTATGCAGACTTCTGTTTCTCCAGGTTTGGGTCCAAGGTCAAGACCTGGAATACATTCAGTAGCCCTTGGGTGGTGAGCCATGCTGGGTATGGTGTTGGTGCACATCCCCCTGGAGTTCAAGACTATGTGGCTGCCTCGTATCAGGTAAAGGCAGTGGTCTCATCGTCTTTCAAACAGGCAACACATTAATTCACCTCTATCCGCACTTCCCTCCACTGGCTCCCAGTCTCTCCCAGGACTGATTATAACATTTTAAAGCCATTTACTCCTTTAGAGCATGATTAGTTCTTGCCTTGAACTATACCTCTTGAGTTATTGACCCCTCAAAAGTCAGTCAGCCTCAGATTCTCAGATTGGATCCTCCAGAATGTTTCAAGTTGAAACGTTAATCGAGTTGATTAGGCCTGTGTAATCAGGTCCCCTCAGGTTTGGAATGACCTGCCTGAGGCAGTAAGATGTACAGAACCAGTAATATCTATCAATTTACAACTCACATTTCTGACTTGCTTTTATACAATGTCATCCTATTAGCACTAATACTAGTATCATATAACATAGATATGTTGTTAACATGACTTTTGAAATTAACCTGAGCATCCACTCTGTATTCACAGGTGACACATAATATCATCAAGTCCCATGCAGAAGTCTGGCATCTATACAATGGTAGATACAGGTCTACACAAGGAGGGAAAGTCGGCATTGCACTGAACTCTGACTGGGCTGAGCCTCTAGACTCTGCTGACCCCACAGATGTTGCAGCTGCAGATCGCTACCTGCAGTTCATGCTCGGCTGGTTTGCACACCCTATATTTGTAAATGGAAATTACTCTGATACACTCATAACACAGATCGAGGACAAAAGAACCGAGTGTCCCACTTCTGTGCCTGCAGTCCTTCCAGTTTTTACAGCTGAAGAGAGCCAGAGAATAAGTGGAACAGCAGACTTTTTCGGGTTGAACCATTATACCTCACGACTGGTCACCCAGAGTGCTGGCGGCTGCACCCCTGGTCCTAATGGAGTGGGTGACTATGGCGCACAGGTGGACCCTTCATGGACCGCAACAGCTTCTCCATACATCTATGCTGCACCTTCGGGTCTGAGAAGGCTTCTGAACTACATTTCCACAGAGTACCTCAGTGTCAGCAAACTGCCCATATACATCACTGGGAATGGTATGGCATCTGCTGACACTGGAGACCAAATCAATGACGTCAATCGCATAGAGTACCTGGAGAATTACATCAACGAGGCCTTAAAAGGTACGTACTGACACATAAGAAAGCTAAAAAAAAAAAAAGAAAAAACACAAAAAATGAGCAAAACAAATCGTGAAACACCAAGAGACAGACAACAGAGCAGCAAACTGGATAACACAAAAAAGAAAACCTATTGAATGAGAAAAAATCAGCATGGACAACACAACAACTAAGCCAACAACAAATAAAATCGAAACAAAGACATTAAATTAATAAAAAAAAAATAAGATAAAGCAGCAAACTTGAAAAGAGAATGCAACACACATTAAAATACAATTTTCAAATAAAGAAAACACAACACAGTTAAGGAAAAAAATTATAAGAAAAAAAAAAAAAACTATTTTTTAGATGGAGGAAAAAACAAGACACCATACAAACACAACCATAAAAAATGATTGGACAATGTTCAATTAACTGTTAGTTGTTAAAAAAATATAAAACCAAAATGAAACACCAAAAAATATAAGCACTGAGTAGTGGAACACAGAGAGGCAAAATAAACATCAGATTAAAAAAGAAGCAGGAAAACAGCTTAGAAAAACAGCTACAAATATAAAAACGAAAGTAATTTGAAACAAAAAAACACATAATGCATAGACTTGTTTGTGCTTTTAAATTTGGGGTTGTGTTTCCTTAAAAATGTGTTTCTATTGAATTTATTTGGTTGATTTCTTTTCCATTTTTTATTTTTCTAAATGTTTCAGTGTCTTTCTTTTGGTGTGTTGTTGTGATTTTCCTTATAAAATGCTTTTAAATTTATTCTTCTATTTTCTTTTCCTTTATTGTCATTATTTAACCCCATTTATGATTTCTTTTACGTTTATGCTTCATTATTGTCATTTTTTGTGTTTTTTTCATTGCATTTGCTGTGTTTTATTTGTGTTGCTCTGTCTATGTGTTATTTATTTTTGATTTTTCTTACTTAGTTATCCTTATGTATTTTCTTATTTGTTCTTGTGTTTTTGTGTTTTGTTTTTTTTGGCTTGTTGTGTGATTTTTTCACAGTAGGTTTAGTGTTTTACTTTTTTTGTTGTTATTTTAAAAGGTTTTTTTTAATGTCATTTACTCTGTTGTTGGGCGTTCTTTTATGTTGTGCATTTCAATAAGTCAGTCTGTATTTTTCATTTTCATACTTTTTTCTTTTTGTGATTTGATGCTTTTCTTTGATTCAATGCTTCTGATTTTAATTTTTTTTATAGATTTTTCCATGTGCATTCTGTTTTGTTGTTTTGTTCCCATATATGTTTTTTCCATGTTTTGCCCTTGAGGGCTCCCACAGTTATGCATTTGTGAACATGCTAATGACTGAAAGTGATTTCTTGAAGACTGTCACACACTGACTTTATATTTTGGGTTTGATGACTGTTTTTTCTATTCTCACCCCACAGCTGTAAATGTGGATGGTGTCAATGTGCAGCGCTACACATACCAGTCCCTTATTGATGGCTTTGAAGGCCCACAAGGCTACAGTGAGCGTTTTGGACTACACTACGTTAACTTTGACCTTGCTGACAGACCCAGAACTCCAAGACAGTCCGCCTACCGTTACTCCAGCATAATTGAAAGAAATGGCTTTGCCCCTACACGGCGTTTAATCCATGCACCAGAACCGAAAATCATGAAGCCTAAAAACCTCCCACTACCGCCCTCTGCTGTCCCATCTGAAGCCAAGAGTGTGTGGGAAAATTTTACACGTTAAACTTACTTTGAAAAAAAAGTCTATCACTATGGCACTTTTGATACTGACTTCTCTTGGGGAGCATCTTCAGCTTATCAGATTGAAGGTGGCTGGAATGCTGATGGGAAAGGGCAGAACATATGGGACACATATGCCCACGCTGGAGGTCTTCCTAATGCAGCAAACGGAGATGTGGCCTGTGACAGCTACAACAGACTTGAAGAAGACCTCTACATGCTTAGAGGTCTGGGGGTCAATTCATACAAATTCTCCCTGTCTTGGTCCAGAATCTTTCCCAATGGTCAGCGTGCATCCCTGAACCAGAATGGTGTTGACTACTACAATCGACTCATTGATGGCCTCTTAGCAAGTAGAATTACTCCAATGGTGACCCTCTATCACTGGGACCTTCCTCAAGCTTTGCAAGACCAGAGTGGCTGGCAGAGTGAGACCATGATTAACCTATTCAATGACTATTGTGACTTTTGCTTTGCCACCTTTGGAGACAGAGTGAAATTTTGGATGACCTTCAACGAGCCACAAGCAATTGCATGGTCAGGTTATGGACTTGGAAATATGCCTCCAAACGTTAAGGAACCAGGAACTGCTCCGTACATAGTCGCTAATAACCTTTTAAAAGCTCACGCCACAGCTTACCACACTTATGATGACAATTACCGTGCAACCCAAGGTGGTCTGGTCTCCATTGCCCTCAATGCAGACTGGTTTGATCCTTCAGATGTTTGTAGTGTAAAATTGTCATAGCTGCCATTTTCGTGCAGAAGTTATGAGTCAACTCATTCGATATTTACTGCTGTCGAGGAAGACACAGCATGTTAACACGCCATGAGACGTGTTGGCTGCAGACCATACAATGCAGTTCCAGCTGGGTTGGTTTGCGCATCCCATTTTCAAGAACGGCGACTATCCTGAAGCAATGAAGTGGCATGTTGCCAACAAAAGTGAAATGCAAGGTCTCTCAGAGTCAAGATTGCCTACCTTTACGGAAGCAGAAAATGACTTCATTGTGGGAACAGCTGATGTGTTCTGTGTTAATCACTTCACCTCAAAGTTTGCAAGTCATACAACAGCTGCACTCAACCCTGCGTCTTATTTTGATGACCGTGACATCAAAGAATCAGAAGACTTTGAAGCACCCACTACTGTGCTTGGTTGGCAAAGAGCTGTAGCTTGGGGCTTGAGGAGACTTCTCAACTGGATCAAGGAGGAGTATGGAGACCCAGAGGTTTACATCACTGAGAATGGAGTGGCTACAAACGACGACTGGGGCTTGATGTGGGATGATATCGACAGAGTATTTTACTACAACACATATGTTGATGAGGTTTTGAAGGGTGAGTTTCCATATTTTGCTCTCTATACACTGGAAGACTGAACGCAAACTATATAAAATCTTTTAAAAGTATTTAGTCTGCTTTAGTCTAAACTCTATGCTTACAGTTTTACATCATGAGTATCCAGGATCACTAGCTGAGAGATTATAACTAGATTTATGAATTCAAGAACCTTTTTTTACCTTTGATGTGTCTTGTTACTGTCTTGCCAACAGAATGGTCTGCATTCAAATAATAAAGTGCAACACAGATGAGCAGCACAAAATGTGAATGAGGGACGCATCGGTAAAACTAAGTAGTGAAAGCGGTTTCCTTGTGTAGTAGTCTTTAACTTTGCATCAAGTGTTTTCCTGGCAACAACAAGCAAACCATGCCGGTCATTGTGACTCTATCTTCAGGTTTATGACAATAAAGAGGGAAAAAAGAGAGCAGCATGAACTGCATGAACTAAAAGGTATCATGAGAAATAATATGCAACAAATAACTGATGTTTTGTCCACAGCCCATAATCTTGATGGCGTGAGGGTGAAGGGATACATTGCAACTGCCCTCATGGATTCATTGGAGTGGCTCCACGGATACCGTGTTGACTTTGGTTTGCACAGGGTTGACTTTAATGACCCAAACCGGCCAAGGACACCAAAGCGCTCGGCTCATGTTTACCACAATATTATAAGGGACAATGGCTTTCCCCTAACAGAGGATGAGACAGTACTTTATGGAGAGTTTCCAGCACATTTCAACTGGAGCACATCCAGTTCTGCTTACCAGGTGTGAGCACACAAAAAATTGTTGGGTTATTTTTTCAACCCAACAGCTGGGTTGAGACTGTTGGTTAGTTCAATTGGGTTGTTTTCATTAAATTGGGTAATCTAAATACCCAGATTGCCGGGTTATTGTAGTTGGCAGTTGAGTTATTAGCTGTTGGGTTGTAATTTTCACTATAATGTGTTGGGTTATTTCGGACTACCCAACATGTTGGGTTGACACTTGCACATGCGGGACCAACAGCTACCCCCAGGTTACCCCCACTCATTCGACCCCCCCCTCAGCTGCTTCTCTGCATGGGCTTCTACGTGCAGTACCGCCATCTAGTAGCATCGCATACTGATAGACACTCTGAGAGACTCAGCTCTATACAAGCACGGTTTGTTACGTGTGCACTATTCTTTTCAATTTATATTAATAAAATGTATATAAAGCTCACTGTAGTAACAGTGTATGTTGGCTATCTGACGTGATCTGGCGTGATCACTATGATACGGGATTAAGTGACTGTCTCACCCCTGGACACACCCCGTAAATACACCGTCAGTGGCACTTCTACAGCGCTTCAGGGGGCGTTCGTCCCACTCCAGTTAGGTTAATACAGCGGTATGACGAGGATTCCATCCCGCTGACAGGACGTCAGCCCCGCTCAAGCTCAGTTCATGTCATGTAATTCCCGACTGAGCTCTGTCGCTTGCGCTGTCCTGAACGGGACACAGTCGGGATACATCCTTGTCTGCCGTCCTCATAAAGCTTCCAGGATTGAGCTACGATCAGCCCGACTGAGTTCCGTACATGCCACGCTAATACCGTTCGCATTAGGACTGCATTAGGCTTCCATCCCGCTACACTGAGAACGGCGATTCTCCACTACAGTTTTGAACAGTTCAAAACTGTCTGGACTCTTCCATGTTCATCGTCGACTATACAACGGTGATCCAGACCAAGTAGCGCATGCACCACGACCGAAGCAAGTTTCATCAGGATTATGACAATCGTGCACAATCGCCATGAGAAACGGGAATGTGTGACTGGGGCTTGAAATGAGGATGGGAAGTTTTGCACTTGCCATATTTTGTTTTCTCTTCACAAATGTCTGTATTAGGAGTTAAATTCAGCAATTTAATATGTTTTTATGTTATGACTTGCTGAAAGGATTTGAGCTTCAATTAAAACAGAATTTGACAGTTTTTTTTTTAAATATGTTGCTGTACAATAGAATTAAAGTAATTTTTGAGCAAGAACTGTGATTGAAGTGGCAGAAAATTGCATTGACAATGCATTTTAAAATAGCAGCATGTTGTAGAGCAGTGGTTCTTAAACAGTGAAGGATGACCCTCAAGAGGGGTTGTGACAGCACATGAGGGGGCACTGAGGCCTTGATCAGTTTAGGTTGTAACGAGCTTTACTAATCCCTTTGGGAAATTCCCTCAGGGAAATTAGGATTCCAATAACAGTTTCAAAAGTAGATAACTGGATAAATAAAGACTGATTAAAAGATAAATAAAAGAAGATATATAAAACAGGACAAACTGGGCAACCTGACCCACCTGATGGACCGTTCAATATAAGTTACTAGTCCATCTGGAAGCCCATAGAAAATAATGGTGAAGGGACAGAACCTTTCTAAAGATGCCTATCTGGCAGGTGATTTGATGATTATTCCATCAATTACATTAATTATGGGCCAATTTGACAATATGTATTGCGGGAGCTAATGCTGCAGCAGAACTTGTGCCACTTTTTGAAACAAACTCTGCAAAACATGTTGGAAGTGCAAATATCCTTTATATTGAGCAGTTTTTAGTGTTTATCTTTTTCTCATTAATAAAAAATGTTGTCTGGATTTGGTAAAACTACTACTGATTTGTATTTGTGTGGTTAGCCGCTTTCTGCTGTTGTCTCGTTTTAGCTCTCCCTCTTCCTAATTTAAAGGACTTTAACTGGGCCCAATTCTAAAGCTCAGTTTAAGCCTCAGCAGGTCACCTTGGCCATGTTGATGCCATGCCATTTTCTGGTTAGCCACTTGTGTTAAGGTGTACTTACTAAATTGTCTTGAATGTATATCGTTAACATTTACATTTTGTCTTCCAATGTGTGATGTCATGAGTAGTTAATGAGCAGAGCCCTGTTCTCTTACCCTGGGCCCTGGGTTGTGTTTTCTGTTCTTCTATTGTGTTGACTTGGTTTTTGCTGTGTGGGAGGTTAATGTGAACACTTACAGTATGGGTACACATCTTGGATAAATGGCTGTTGCTTTGGTGACAGTTAATTGAGACCCAACTAAATAAGAAATGAAGTAAAACTTAATTCAGTTGTGTATAACAGAGGATTTTCATATTTTTACAATGGAAAGTCCATGTGTTGTATCTTGACATGTGACCACTATTTTCACCTTACAGCCCAAGTTTTGGATGGAGTTGACGTGAAAGGATACACAGCATGGTCATTCATGGACAACTATGAGTGGGCCTCTGGTTTCTCAGAGCGATTCGGGCTTTTCTATGTGAATCGCTCAGACCCAAACCTTACTCGCACCCCTAAAAACTCAGCTGCTTTCTACACCTCTGTGATCAACTGCAACGGTTTCCCAGACCCATCACTTGGACCTCATGAGTGTTTGAACACTGACCCTTCAGGTAAAGCTATCTTAAGTCAACAAATCCAAAAGCATTTTTTGAATTTACGAAGGAAAGCTCCCTTTGGCAAAACACGGTCCACCAAAAGTTTTTTAAGATCTTCAAGACCTTTTTGATAAAAATACTGATTTAATATTTGTACATATCACAGAATTTCAATGCATATTAAAATCGGTTGTATTAAAAATGTTTATAAGGTTGTAAATATTAAGTCATGTTGTCTTAGTAACATTTTTAAAACAATAGAAAACAAGACAGTTTTTTTTACCCAGAGGTGCAAAGTTATTAAAGAGTAGCACGATGTTTTGTGTCAGACACCTTCAGGGTAGTCACTGTAATCCCTCTAAGTCATATTGGTGTAGGGAGCTCTCATTTAAGATGACCCTCTGATTCAAAATCAGGTTGACATCCCCAAACTAGACCATGCACAATGGAAAGAGGGAACTATTTAAATAAGTAATTGAAGAATAATTCTACTGTCTCCTTACAGCTACACCCCAACCAGGGACCACAACAACAACAATTGCCCCCACTATGCCTCCCAGCAGAGTGGACTTTTTGGGTCAGGAGCTTTTGCCTGGCGATGCTGAAGTTGCACTCAACGTCCTTTTTGCCTTCGTCATTATTGATGCAGTTGGAATCATTGGAGTTGTTTTCATGCTCGTGAAAACAATGAAGAAGGCAAAGAAGGCAAAGAAAGGTGGAAAAGATATGAAGATGGAGAGGATGTAAGGATAATTCAGAAGGGAGTGAAATGTTGATTAAATAATGGGTTTAGTCAGCTTTTTGTGGCTACAAGATGAAAACTTCAGGATCAGGATAGAATACACTTGATGTATTTTGTTTGGAAATACCACATTAATGAAAAGAATGTTCTGAGGTTTAGGGAGACAGAGTTTTATTTAAATTTAAATTATTAAACTACTAAACTAAGATATTTAACTGTTTATTGAGTCACCAGAGTATCATGCCATCATTTTTGTGAAAGAGAGATGATACAACTGTAAAAAATCAAATGTTTTGTCTTTGAAATAAAATTATAATATATTGTGGTCTCCAGTGTGATAAATACATTCAGTTCATGAGAATATGATCAGGGTTATTGAGTGTGATTTTATGACAGAACAGGTCAAATGTTCATGCACCTTGTGCACTTTTTGGGTCATATCATTGTTTGTCAATATAAATAATGACTTGTCAATAAATTTAACATAAAAACAGGTTGAATATCTGCCTGTTATCATAGCAACCTGTGCTTTAAAACAATGTTAAAAGTTTCTAAATGTGTTCAGGCATAAAAAAAAAAAAGTCTTTAACTGAGTTCATGATGATCTGTGATGTAGATTGTAGGTGTAGACTGGACAAGTTAATGAAAGGGTCTAGGGATCCTTCCCCAGAAACTTTTTTAAAACATTGCATGTCCTGCATTTCTGTGCAGTTTTTTTTTACTTTTGAGACTTTTATCAGATCATAGATCATGACTCATTTTGAAGATGATGACGGAGAAAATGGCCCATAATGATAATACACAACATTTGTTTTTTGTTGATAAACTTCATCCCAGTTGTGATATGCATTATTATAGCATGTGACAATATGACAGCAAGATGTCACAACAGTTTCATGAACCATTAAATGTTATCAGCCTGCAAATTTAGATCTATTGGTGCAGTCTAGTGAGTTTTTTTTTTTTCCTTTGGTGATGGTCCAGTACAAAAACAATAGTTCAGCTTTAGTCTCTTCCTGCCCTGATGGTTACTGATTGGGCCATGCCACTTAGGCCACTCTTATTAATATACAGTATAAATTGGAGCTTGACTTCTCTCTTATTTGGATGTAGGGGCAAAGGGATAAGGGAAGGAATGGTCAATGAGAAGAGGGTTGAATGAATGATGGAGGGACGCTTAAGGGAATCTGCTGCAACTGTGGGTGGGGGCAGGGGCGTACTTACCTAAAGGCAAACACAGGCAATTACCTGGGGCCCCAAGATGTCCAGGGGCCCCTAAACATCCCACAAAAATGTATCATTAAAGTTTTCTTTGACTCAGAGCAGTTATTAATATTTTAGTCTTAATTCACACACTGTAGTATGAAACAGAGGAGATCAACATCCATATTTTATAATCATTTTGTCAGTAGACCTCATATATTTGATGACATTGGCTTTATGTTCAATCATGATATCTTGTAAAGTACTTTAATTCATAACTTTTCAAACTATATGACACTTAGTATAAAAAGCCTAAGGCCCATGCACAGGATAATTCTGCGTGTGCTCGATAAACTTCTTATTTATTTTTGCAGATGTCCCATTTAGATTCAAAATCTTTTTTTGGTCATAAATTTTATTCCCTGGATGTGAAGGACATATAAGCATGGGTATGTAACTTGTAACTTAAGCTGCCAGATAACTGTAACAGATTTCAACAGCAGGATTAATTAACACACTCGCCTTCTGTCAAAATTGAACTAAATTACGGAATTTAAGGAAATTCATTTAGTTTGGTTATGGACCTGGTACAAGATTAAAATAGTAATAAAAATGTATCAGCATGCTGAAAACCAGTGATATACTGAGTTACTGACCCTGTTTATGTTTCATATTATTATGTAATCTAATTTAGTTAATTTTATTTTTATTACTACCCTCCGTTTCTTCTTCTTCCTCTCCTTTTTTCCCCTCTTCTTGTCAATACTTCTGACAATTATCTGTCCGTCTATTTTGTCTTTTGTGGTGGGAATGAGTAAGACTGAATGAGTTATCCGAGTAGGGAATGGGAACTTTGTCTCTAACATACTGTTTTTTAAGGAGACATTATTTTTCACTGATATCTGTAATTTCCTTGTTTATTTTTTCTCTGCACCCATCCCATAAGTTGGAAAAATTAATAAAAATAACTACAAAAATGTATCAGCACAGTACAGGAATATGAAGGGCCCCAATGACTGGGTTTGCCTTGGGCCCCCATATGACTAGATCCGCTCCAGCAAAATGGATGTTTGATTAAAGATGCTTAATTAATGGATCTGGCTGCTGTGTGGGGTTGGATTTTAGCATATTGTATGAATCTGGACAAGACTGATGCTAAGAATGTTTGAGCCATGTGTGTAGGAGAAATCAACAATAAGCCTCTATAATTTTATTTCTGATATGTGTCCCAGTAGCTGCTTAATGAGGGCTGATTTAGCAGGGAATGGTGGAGTAGTGAGCTCTTCTTGCCCTCTTGTTTGACTAAAGAATGGAAAATCAGGTTCTTTGATAGCAGACAAAAGAGTCCCTCAGAAGTGGAGTCAGGTTACGAAGAACTGTTGCTGAGGTTGGATGGATGCTGGTAAAAGATGGATGAACATTAAAATGCCATAGCAGTAAGGCTTTTTTTGTTTCAATGTTGATGCATTATTTGACTCAAAAATACAATGAATAAGTCATCCACACTGCATTTTCATTTTCATCTTCAAGACCGTTCATTCTTCAACTTGAAAATAAGGAAAAGAAAAGGAAGTTTAAGATTAAATTTCCCAAAGATGCCTCAGCAAATACTTACCAAAATTCATTTTGAAATGTCAAATTGGAAAATTTAAATGTATAAGCAGAAAGGCTTTTTCTATTCAAGGTAATGGTTGCATTATTTTACTCATAAGTTAAATTATTACTAAATCATCCAAACTGAGCATTTCATTTCATTTTTTAAGCTACAAATTTTTGATACAACAAAAAGAAAACAAAGAGGACATTGATTTTTCATTTTCATGCCAGCCCCACAAAAAATGGTTCATAACTCAAATGAATCGGAAATCCAAAGCAGTGCATGAAACTGGCCTCAGTGGCTGCTCTTCTTCTTCTGACCATGCTGCACAACGTATGTTCGAGGTGGGACAAGGGACAAGAGGAGAGAGGAGAAATAGGTGTTAATTGAGGGTTCTTTTTAAAGGCGCTACATCTGATGGTGAAGTTATCTCATTTTCTTTCACACCATTCCTTCACTATGATAATTTGCAGATGGTCCCTAAGCTGTTGAGCCAGGGTATTGAGACAATTCAAGTTTTTTGGCTTGGAGGATGACTCGTTTGGAGGAAAACAAGGTTGTTGTTAACAGTCTTCATGACAGCGATTAACAAGAGGGGTCGGGTTTGCAACTGTAGTGTTTTATCAATGAGTTATTGACCCTAAAAGTCCAAATATGTGAATATCTTTCTAACGTTTGGGAGACTGACTTCAGTTGAAACCTGTTTATTTGCAGCTCATTTTGTTTCCATTTGAGGGAACTCTCACTCTCCCACTGTTTCAGAAAACATGTACCACAGCCTATGGTACCAACACAACCTTCATATTCACATAGACAGTTACACGTAGATACCCCATTGAGCAGGTGGGCCTGTTGCTGCAATACATCAGTGTGTCCGCCATAATGGATGGGGCAGATCTGCCCTGTAGACTAATGCAGGGAAACTTCATAACACACTTTTCCTTATTTAAAGGGACTGTGAGGAGAATCTGTTTCCGGTGAAATAAAGACTCTGCTACCCATGAGCATGCGCGGCGACTGTCGTAATGCTGTGTTCCAGTAACCTCAGAACTGGGAGTGACATCATCTCCGACTTATTGGCGTTCCAGTTGAAGTCTGAAAAAAACATGCCAATCTACCAGGCTATTGTTAGCAGTTGTTAGCACGCCCTGTGTTGTTGTATGAAGAATGTGATTATCACTACGGCAGCATTTTTAAAAGTATAAGTCTAACAATACGATGTATACAGCTGATCTAGAGCAACACACCCCAGTCAGAAGAGCAGATAAATTCATTATTACAGGAGCTAAATAACTGTTCACACTGGGGGCATCCATCTTTGATTGTCAACTCGGGGGTGGCGAGGTTTCACCGAGTTCCCAGTAGAAAATTCCCACTTCGGGGGAGGTTTCATCAGTTGTAGTCTCCAAATTCCAACTTCCGACTACAACTGGAACGCACCACAAGCCAAAGCGTGTTTTTGTTGTGATGCTCAATGAAAGAAACTCAGACCTTCCTCAGAACTCTGCATTGCTTTACAACTTCTTTTTTCAACAACTTTCAGGATGCAAAGCGACGAGGTAATGTATCTCTTTCTAGTTACGTAGCGGTAGTTTTTGATGTGTGACAACAAGCAGTTTTTAAAAAACTTAGCATCGTAGTTTTGTAGCTGTCTATATATATATACTTACAGCCCGGTGCTCTAAGACGTGTCTGAATAATATAAATTTGCTCTAGTTTTAATTGTCTTGTTCCTGAAGTTGATTATCCAGGCCAGCCAGCCCTGTCTGACCCGACCAGAAGGCTAAGGAATAACATTTATAGATAACCTATTTTGATGCTATAAAACTCATCGATAAGTGTGTATTTCGATCAGGCACATATCTAAAAGTGAGACTTTTTTGTAATTATTTAGAAACTCCTCACAGTTCCTTTAAGTCAAAGCCTTTTATTCACCCATTCACAGACACAAGACCATCCTCCTAATGGGGGAGGCAGGCTCAAAAACATATTGAATTATTTAATCCTTACAGCCTATACACATATCCAGTGGAAATGAGCTTGAGAACTAAAGAATGAAGGAACAACACCATCTCTTATCCTGACTGTCCTGTCGAAGTCCTCCAGTCTGAAATGCTCACTGCAAAGTGAGGATAACAGACTAGCAGAATACCCTCCTGTCTGACACCTGTCTGTATCTTTAGGAAATCTATTAATGATGTAAAAAGTTAGCTAAGCAACTAACAAAAATCAGAGTAGTTACTTCAGGCCGATTTAGTTAAATGGAAAAGACGTCTTCATTGTTAGGAGGCTGGTTTCACCGCAGAAACCAACAGTATTTTGCACAACACTTAGTAATAGTCAAAAAGGGCTCTAATTTCGTAGACCAGGCGCAAGCGCAGGTGCACCTGCCTGCGTCGGCCTTCGCCGCACAGACTGGGTGTGACCTGCGCACTTTGCAAGTTTCCTGCAGTGCCAAGAGAGGCGCACTCATGGCGCACAGGGGCGCAGAGGTTGCGCGTCCACGCCCACGTCTCTGCCTCTCCACGCATTTCCAGAGAGGGAGGAGAATAGACGTGAGTGGGATTAACACAGCCGATCGCCGTCTTCACCAATCAAATGACCGCCTCTCCTCGCCTTTAAATGCGCTGCGGCCGAGGCACAGCGTCTGATTGGTCTGAATGATCCCCGCTGCTGGAGACGGTCGAGCTGCTGTCATTCAGCTGGAATGGACAGCGGGGCGTGTCACCGTGTGGGCCAGCTCCAGGGACAGATGTAATCTGTTCCTTTGTCATTAATAGGAGTAAAAAAAATAAGAGACAGTTTCACACCCGCTGGCTTATCAATTCATAATACATGTGATCTACCTGCACTCCTGGTTTGTCATCGCCAAATAGCAGAGCCTTTAGTGATATACTGTATACTCTCCCAGTGTCTCCGCCTCATTCTCTTTACAATAATGTACTCCATCTTTTTAGATCACGTTAAAAATCAAGACTAAAACAGAGGAATATGGGAAATAACAGGTAAATCCTGAGTGACATATATTTATTTTCTCTCCTCTTTCTTAGTCTTTTTTCCCCTTTTTTTCTTTGAATTTAACGAAATGAGAGAAGCCAGATATATACTCGGTATCAGATGTTAAGGCTGTTTATTGTTGACTTGTAAGATGTGCATCAAACTTCCAGCTGCCGTCAGGTTAAGTTTCCATGATGACAAACGGCTTTAATCCGACATCAGATGTGACGGGAAGGTTAATATAGATACAAATGTATATGCTGGTTCAGACTGTAACATTAAATAGTGATTGCTGTGATTGTTTATTGCATTAAAATGTGCCTGACACTTTGGAAACCTGCCTCTGAGGCGTGCGCACAGGTGCGCTTGTCACCAAATTACAGCTGCAGAGGGTGCGCTCCGCCCTGCGCCGAGGTTAGATCAGGTTGCAGCTGGCGAGCTTTCAGCGCACTTTCTGCACTGTTTTTGGCACGAAATTGTCACTGCGCCAACATGAATCTGTCGACACCTCCCCCTGGTGCGCCATCACCTCCCCTTGGTGCGCCGTCACACCCACCTCTGCGCAGACGGTCTACCAAATTGTCAAATTGGCAGCGCACGGCGGTGCGCCGGACGAATTTAACACTGGGTGGGGTGCACCAGGCTTGCGCCCCCTGCGCTGCGCCACGAAATTAGAGCCCAATGTCAGCAAATTCTGTTGTACAATTATGTTATAATGGCCAAATACAATCAAAAGTATTTTTGAGAGGCAATCCAATGAGATCTGGTTAGGACTGAACTGGTTGGTACAATTCCTAACAAAATACATCAAGTGTATTCTATCCTGATCCTGAAGTTTTCATCTTGTAGCCACAAAAAGCTGACTAAACCCATTATTTAATCAACATTTCACTCCCTTCTGAATTATCCGAGCATGAAAACAACTCCAATGATTCCAACTGCACCAATAATGACGAAGGCAAAAAGGACATTGAGTGCAACTTCAGCATCGCCAGGCAAAAGCTCCTGACCCAAAAAGTCCACTCTGCTGGGAGGCATAGTGGTGGCAATTGGAACTGAAGTGGTCCCTGGTCGGGGTGTACTCTGGGTTCCTGGGCTTCTAGTTGTAGTTGTTGTCGATGGGGCATTTGTTGCTGGGGCTGTTGTACCTAGGGTTGTTGTAGCTGTAAGGAGACAGTAAGAATTATGATCAAGTTACTAATTTGCTGTGATTAATTCTCTCTTTACATTGTGCACAGTCTAGATGATGGTATCTTTCATGTCCACCTCAAACAAACAAATATGTTTTCCTTAATAAATCTAACAACAGACAGGTTATTTTTAGACTACTGGACTAGCTTTACCTTCAGTGTTGGGGTTCAGACACTCATGAGGTCCAAGAGACGGGTCTGGAAAACCGTTGCAGGTGATAATGTTGGAGTAATGAGTAGCTGAGTCTTTAGGGATGCGAGGAAAATTTGGGTCTGAGCGATTCACATAGAAAAGCCCAAATCGCTCCTCGTAGCCAGAGGCCCACTCAAAGTTGTCCATTAATGACCAGGCGGTGTATCCTCGCAGGTCAACTCCATCCAAAGCTTGGGCTGCAAGGTAAAAAAATGCTTTTAGATTTTAAGGCACAACATGTTGATTTTTTAGAGTTACAAGATATCAGGACATGATATTGAGGCAGTGTTCTCAGCATGGTGGCTGCACCAGCTGGGACCCTGAAACCCCTTTCAGAAACTGAACAGCTGACATCACAAGTTTGGCACATCATGTCATCTTTTGTTATTGCTTTAACTGAGAGAATTGGCCAGGTAAAATATCACAAGTGCTGGATTTAATCTCTTAAATCAATACATTTGAATACAGTGAAAGCAAAATATGTCCAGCAATAAACTTCCGGTTCTCATCTGTGCTGTACCTTTCAGACCCTGGTTGATGTAACTGTTGTAGAAATGTGTTCTGTGGATGTCATTCAGGACTTCTCCGACCTCTGAGACTCCATTCTCTGTCACATACACGGGTGGGTTTCCATATTCATCCTTGATAAACTTAAGGATTTTCCTAAATCCAAATGGTGTCATCTTGAGCCAGAAAGAGCCTGTCTCGATCCAGGTGCGGTCAGATGTTGGTTCAGAAGCCCTGAATGTCAGAGTAAAATTAAACAAGGAGCAACAATGTTACACTTTAAATTGTTGGATTATTTCCTTGTCATGTCACCTTGGTGTATTTATGTTTTACAACAGACCCACCTGTCAGTCTCATAGCTCTGTTCTGATATTGGAGGGTCAATGGGGAAAGCCAGAACACTGCAGTAGTGGTTGAAGCCAAAGTAATCAAAAGTGCCATTGATCCTCTTGATTTCATCAGGGGTAAACTCAGGAAGTCTGTTGAAGAAAGAAAAGATACAACATCCACTTCAGATATTTCTGCAAACTCAACAGACTTAAGTTCATCCAAAATCTTTGACTAAACTTATCCAAAATAAACATTATGACTAATATGTCATAAAAATATGATTCTGCACTCACCTGGATTCCGGAAGACCTGCAGCAAGACTTCTCTCACGGACAACAGTTCTCATTATCTCAGGATAATCCCCATTGAAGATGGGATGGGCAAACCATCCAATCATGAACTAGTGAAAGAAAATTAGATGAGTCATATGTTTAATGTTAAAACAGAGTATGTGAGTTGACATCAATTAGGCTTGAATTGTTTTCCTGAACATTCTTAATGCATAATGCTCAATCCATGAGTTGAACCAGAAAAGTAAATAAAACAGTTCTAAATTAGGGATAGAGAATTACTGTGACAGGAGCATATTCAGCATCAGTAAACTTTTTAACAGCCACTTGAGTATACCCAGCAGCACTGTGCACTGCAAGACTATAAGGTCCATATTATGCAAAAATACACTTAAAACATTTTTTTTTTCACAAAAATATGTGTCCTTGACCTGTCAACTAACCTCCCAAAAATCAGAAAAATGCCTTTTATTCAGCTAATCCATTTTTAGCAAATACAGCTCTGAGCCTGTAATAATTACTCACAGCTTTCTATGCAGAAGTTGGAAGAAGAGCATGTTAGAAAAGCAATTCAATTTCAGTACTTTCTGCCACAATCACTCTAACAGATTTCTATTTCTAACTTGCTACTATGGCTGGGTTTACAACAAAAATCACTTAATCAAACACTGGCTTATTGGTGTCAATGTTTGTTTATTAACCTGCAAGTAGCGTCTGGCTGCTGCCATGTCCAATTGTTTATACGGGTTCCTTGGCTCCGCCCAATCAGAATTAATGGTGATGGAGATGAGACCACCCTGCGTAGCTCGGTACTTATCATTGTACAGGTGCCAGGCCTCAGCGTGGGCCTTGATCAGGTTGTGACCAACAATATACTGCCGACCTCGGAGACCTGAAGAGAAGCACATAGAAAGCAAACATTGCAATGATTCATAGTCAGACAGAGTAAACCTTAACAAAATAATTTAAAACAAAATGAATCACTCTGATTGCAGTGACTCTTCCACAATTATCAAAAAGGGCTAACATGTCAACAAAATTAGCCAAAGTAAAACTGTTACTCTGATCATTTTAGAATATATTGTGCTTTTAAATGTATGTTAACACCAGCATATGAAGAAAATAAGAGGATGGCCTTAAAACAGGGGGTTTGAAGATTGATTTACATTATGTTTGATTATTTCAATATAATATAATCATATCTTTATTTAAAAATAAAGCTTTTTTAGCAATGTTGGGAAAGGAACATATTGACTGTTAGCACATTTTTTGAAAAGTTTTCATTTAACACCTTTTTTTTCCTCAAACAACTTATTTATGCTTACATTTAGTCAGTTTTTGCTAAACATTTTTGCAAGTAAGTGAGATAAGCTCAAATCACTTAAAACAAGAGAGAGAGAAGAACAAGTAAAAAGAATAAATTTAGAAAAGATGTCTACAATTTCTTGGTCTTTCAAAAATGCATTAAACAGTTTTCAGCACTAATCAAAGAGCATCATCAGTCCAGAAATATGCCACCTGTTAATAAGCCTTTGGCTCTGTACTGAGACACGGCTTCCTGACGTCTCCTGTGGTTTTAATGATGTTGTCCTGGCTTGCCATCCTCTCTGGAACAAACCTCATGTTCATGTTCTGACAAAAGCCAGCCACACTACTGCCTCTTAATGTCACTCATTGCTCTTGTTTTAAGCCATCATGGTGGTGTCACGCAGCTGTGCTACAACGTTCTAATCTACATTGAGTAAGAAACGATTAAAAAGCATAATGTGTGGTGAAAAAAAGTACCTGGAAGCAACAATTAGAAGAAATGAGATGAGTTAAGCTGATTAGAAAGGCCTCATAAAGATAAATGTGTTTGATTACCTGGAGCGAAGGTACCATGTCCATAACCATGGTTGGCGATAATTATGGGTTCATTTAGAGTGATCCAGAACTTCACTTTAGGCCCCAAACTCTCGAACATAACCTCTGCATATTCTTTGAATCTATCAACAATTGCGTCATTCTCCCAGCCCCCGATTCTCTGCAGAGCCAGAGGAAGGTCCCAGTGGTACAGAGTCACCTGAAAAAAAAGAGAGGATACATTTTTAGCTTGTTACACTTTTTCCTCTTAGTGTCAAATGTCATTCAGGTAACTGCTTTTCTTGAAATTCAAAAAGGCTTGTTTCGAAAGTAGGCAATTTTTTACAAGAACCAGGAACTTTGTGTCAATCAGAAAGACTGAGCCCTGCAGGCCCTACTCATGAAGATTCTGAGGCATTGGAAAGTTTTAACCCCTGAGCAGGTACTTTAAGGCAATAAATCATTAACAAAGATCTAAGGACTATTAGACCATTGCTCCTGTATTTGGAGCGCACACAATTCATATGAAAAATTATTAGTTCTGTGGTCAAAAGGGCCTTTTAATCAGGTTAGATGAATTATTCAGTTCCTCGAGGAAACATTTCTGGAACTTAAGTTTAAAAGGGCCTGAAATTATACATCACAAACACTACTGTAACATTACAATACATGGTCTTAAGCTGCAGTGTTTTACCTGAGGTTCAATGTTTGCAGCAAGCAAGGCATCTATTAATCTGTGGTAGTAGTCCAGTCCTTTCGCATTGATGTTGCGGTTGGTGCCATCAGGGAGTACTCTTGGCCATGATATCGGTAGCGATAATGGGTAACCTTCAGCATCTTCAGCACCGCCACATCCTCATCAATCTTGTTGTAACTATCACAGGCATTATCACCATCATCATCGTTCCTCACTTTTCCAGGTGTGTGTGAAAACTCGTCCCAGATACTTAGTCCTTTTCCATCAGCCCTCCAGTTCCCCTCAACCTAACAATGAAAGAAATCTTTTACTACAAAGAAAAATATTGTTATAACCTAACTTTTGATCATCTTCTACATTAATTAAAGACATAGTAACACACATGACACCACAGTATTAAAACAGAACTGCACCACTGACTGATAAAGTAAAATGCTCAACTTCTCTGACCTGAAAAGCAGCACTGGCTGAGCTCCAGTTGAAATGTGCAGGAAAGTGTCCATAAAGTACTCTCTCATCATCTGGTAGGGGAATGCCATTGTCCCTCACAAATCGGGAGAAATGGTGAACAGAGCGTTTTGGTGTCCTGGCTCGGTTTGGGTCAGTGAAGTCAACACGGTGAAACCCATAATCAACTAGGTATCCATGGTTCCACTCAAAGGAATCCATGAGGGATGTTGCAACATATCCCTTCACCTTCACACCATCAAGATTATGGGCTGTAAAAAAAACATAGGAAAGATTAATGTCTGAGAATTAATGGCATTTATTCAACAATTTTCAGACAACCATCTGGCTGACATTTCTACATGTTTTTGACTTTAAAAGACTTCATTGAAAGACCAAACAAACTGCATATCTAAAGGTGTTAGTGGCTTTATACTTCATTTTCATCACTATAGATGTCACTCACATGTTCACATGGATGTTCATTATATGTTACTAAAGTCTTGGTATAAATGACATAACATGAAAACTCACCCTTCAAAACCTCGTCAAGATAGGTTTTGTAGTAAAATACTCTGTCAATATCATCCCACATCATGTCCCAGCCATCATTTGTAGCCACTCCATTCTCAGTGACGTAAACCTCTGGGTCACCATACTCCTCCTTGATCCAGTTCAGAAGTCGTCTCATGCCCCAAGCTACAGTTCGCAAAGCAATCACACTTGCTGGTACACTTTCGTCTTCTAATTCAATGACGTCACGGTCATCGTTATAAGACGCAGGGCTGAGTGCACCTGTTATATGGCTTGCAAACTTTGAGGTGAAGTGATTAACACAGAACACATCAGCTGTTCCTACAATGAAGTTCTTTTCTGCTTCCGTAAAGGTAGGCAATCTTGACTCTGAGAGACCTTGCATTTCACTTTTGTTGTCAACCTGCCACTTCATTGCTTCAGGATAGTCGCCGTTCTTGAAAATGGGATGCGCAAACCAACCCAACTGGAACTGCATCGCACGGTCAGCAGCTAAAATGTCTCGTGGTCTGTCAATATGATACGGATCAAACCATTCGGCATTGAGGGCAATGGAGACCAGACCACCTTGGGTTGCACGGTAATTGTCATCGTAAGTGTGGTATGCTGTGGCGTGAGCTTTTAAAAGGTTATGAGCAACGATGTAGGGAGCAGTTCCTGGATTCTTAATACCTGGAGCCATATTTCCAAGTCCATAACCTGACCATGCAATTGTTTGAGGCTCATGGAAGGTTATCCAAAACTTCACTCTGTCTCCAAAGGTGGCAAAGCAAAAGTCACAATAGTCATTGAAAAGGTTAATCATGGTCTCACTCTCCCAGCCACCCTGGTCTTGCAAAGCTTGAGGAAGGTCCCAGTGATAGAGGGTCACCATTGGAGTGATGTTATTAGTTAAGAGACCATCAATGAGTCTGTTATAATAGTCAACACCATTCTGGTTCAGGGATGCACGTCGACCATTGGGAAAGATTCTAGACCAAGACAGGGAGAATTTATATGAATTGACCCCGACACCACGAAGCATGTAAAAGTCTTCTTCAAGTCTGTTGTAACTGTCACAGGCCACATCTCCGTTTACGACTTCAGGAATAACGCCAGTGTGGGCATATGTGTCCCAGATGCTTGGCCCTTTCCCGTCAGCGTTCCAGCCACCTTCAATCTGATAAGCTGAAGATGACACTCCCCAGTTGAAGTCAGCATCAAAAGTGCCATAGTGATAGAGTTTTTTCTCGAAAATAGTTTGGCTAGTAAATTTATCCCACACAATCCTGGCTTCAGATGGAACAGCAGAGGGCGGTAGTGGGAGGTTTTTAGGCTTCATGATTTTCGGTTCTGGTGCATGGATTAAACGCCGTGTGGGGGCAAAGCCATTTCTTTCAATAATGCTGGAGTAACGGTAGGCGGACTGTCTTGGAGTTCTGGGTCTGTCACCAAGGTCAAAGTTAACGTAGTGTAGTCCAAAACGCTCACTGTAGCCTTGTGGGCCTTCAAAGCCATCCATGAGGGACTGGTATGTGTAGCGCTGCACATTGACACCATCTGTATTTACAGCTGTGGGGTGAGAATAGAAAAAAACACTCAATTTAACAAGTCACTGTGTGAAAATCTTAAAGTAATTACATTAATTCATAAGTATGTTCAAGCATGCAACAGGGGCTCTCAAAGGCTGAACATGAAAAACAAGGAAAAATCAGACGATGCAAAAGGGAATACATCTAAAAAAGATATACTCTAAAACAACACAAAAGCAAGTCAAGAAATAAAATAAAAAAGTTATAATGAAAAGGGAATAAGAAGGCATACAAGAAAAAGTAACAAAACAGATATACTCAATAAAAACACACTAAAAGTAACATAAACTCACAAAAATAGAACAATTAAAAACAGGACAAAAACAAAGAACACAATAAAAATAAAAGATAAATTAAAAATTAAAATAAACATTGATTTAAAAATAGGTTGACAAAAATGAAACTTGATTCAATAAAAAAGTCACAACAAGGAAAACAACAAACAGTAACACCACTGAAAAACAGAAAAATCTATGAGAAATGAATAATTGTTACTTAAATTTTCTGTTTTTCCTTTATTGGTTTTGTTTCCTTTGGTTTTGTGTTTTTTTCTGTTGTTGAGCTTTCAGATTTCTTCTGCCTTATTTGATTGGTAATTGTTTTTCTTTTTGCCTTGTGTGGTGCTTTATATTTGTTAATTTGCTTTTTTTTTCGTTTGAAAGTGTTCTTTTTTTTTACGTCTTCTTAGGTCTTGTGAGTTTTGTACGTCAGAGCAATTTAAAAATTCACATTACATACCTTTTAAGGCCTCGTTGATGTAATTCTCCAGGTACTCTATGCGATTGACATCATTGATTTGGTCTCCAGTGTCATTAGTTGGCATACCATTCCCAGTGATGTATATGGGCAGTTTGCTGACACTGAGGTACTCTGTGGAAATGAAGTTCAGAAGCTTTCTCAGACCCGAAGGTTCAGCATAGATGTAGGGAGAAGCTGTTGCGGTCCATGAAGGGTCCACTTGTGCGCTATAGTCACCCACTCCATTAGGACCAGGGGTGCAGCCGCCAACACTCTGGCTGACCAGTCGTGAGGTATAATGGTTCAACCCGAAAAAGTCTGCTGTTCCACTTATTCTCTGGCTCTCTTCAGCTGTAAAAACTGGAAGGACTGCAGGCACAGAAGTGGGGCACTGGGTTCTTTTCTGCTCGATCTGTGTTTTGAGTGTTTCAGAGTAATCTCCATTCACAAATATGGGGTGTGCAAACCAGCCAAGCATGAACTGCAGGTAGCGATCTGCAGCTGCTACATCTGTGGGGTCAGCAGTTAGAGGCTCAGCCCAGTCAGAGTTCAGTGCAATGCCGACTTTCCCTCCATGTGCAGACCTGTATTTATCATTGTAGAGATGCCAGACTTCTGCATGGGACTTGATGATATTATGTGTCACCTGTGAATACAGAGTGGATGCTCAGGTTAATGAAAAAAACACAACTGCATCAAATCTTTGTTTATGATAAAAATAACAGTACTAGTAGAATAAAATTACATAACATGATACAAGTGATTTTAAGTGAAATGTATCATCACGGTGAGACCACTGCCTTTACCTGATATGAGGCGGCCACATAGTCTGTAACTCCAGGGGGGTGCTCACCAACACCATACCCAGCATGGCTTATCACCCAAGGGCTACTGAATGTGTTCCAGGTCTTGACCTTGTACCCAAACCTAGAGAAACAGAAGTCTGCATAGTCCCTGAAGGCATCAATAATGGCCTCATTTGTCCATCCACCATCGTCCTGGAGTACTTGAGGGAGATCCCAGTGGAAGAGAGTAGCAACAGGTTCGATGCCAGACTCGATCAGAGCATCAATCAGCTTGTTGTAGAAGGTTACTCCTTCCTCTGATGGACTGCCGGCATTGCCTGAGGGAAAAATTCTGGCCCAGGAGATGGAGAACTGGAAGGTTTTGACTTGAAGAGCTCGGAGTAGGTAGACATCATAGTCTACCTTATAATAAGAGTCACATGCAGTATCAGCTGTTTGATTTCCATCAATCTTGTCCTCATGGCCCCAGCGGTCCCAAATGGTCTCTCCTTTCCCATCTTCATCCCAGGAACCTTCAACCTTAAAGGACTCACTGGAGGTCGCCCACTGAAAGCCAGCAGGGAAAGATTCTTCCAGGAGGGTGTCTCGCTCAGATGAAGACATGGTGGCAAATTTGTTCCAAGTCTTGCAGTAGTTCGAGGAGCATGGTGAGGTTTCACGAAGAACTCTGACTTTGTTTTGATCACCAGGATGACTGAAATCAGAGGACAAAGGATGTTTACAATGAAACTGACCCTGAAACACTTTAAGGGAAATACAACACTTTTAGAGGCAAAACCATGTAAGTTCAATCACTAATGCTTAACATTTTTCTGTTTTCATTAATGGACTAAAACTACTTAGCAAGTGCCACTGTTTGAATCTGGTTTGATTAAGATACAGTTCCCCAATTAAAAAGTACTTACACTTTACATATGTGGTTCTGTTTTGTGCTAAAAAGATTTAATCAATCAACTAGTAATAGTTAGAAAAAAGCTACAGAGATTAAGGTAAATTGAATGAATTTCTCTGAAATCCAAAAGCAACACTTGAAACTAAAATGGTACTGGTTAAATTCTTAACACTAAATGTATGGGGAACAGGACGTCCCTAAGGGTTGGATGGACAAAATAAATTGGTAAAATGCATTTTACATAATTTTTGTTATTATCAGGGCAAATTTTTTTCTGCTCACACATTTGGCATTCTCATGTTGTTCACATACAGAACAAAGTATATTTTCACTGAAATCCTAAATATCTATTTTGTATATTCCTTGGCAGTTGGACTTCATGCGTTGCTCTGTGGTTATGTAAATTGTGTCAATCACTATAACAATTGTCAATTTGACAGGTTTGCTAACACTGATAAATACTCCTTAATAAGGAATAAGGCTTCTCTGTCAT
This sequence comes from Scarus forsteni, assembly GCA_036419115.1. Taxonomy (NCBI): domain Eukaryota; kingdom Metazoa; phylum Chordata; class Actinopteri; order Labriformes; family Labridae; genus Scarus; species Scarus forsteni. Next base: position 38,842,764 of record JAZDUH010000098.1, read on the forward strand.
CTTCTTTGCTGTTTTGAATGTTTAGCCCACATCTGTATGACCACATCATTAAGATAACATCCCACCTAGGACAAAAAGTAACTTGGTAATTAAACATAACTTTGTTAAAGACTGTAATATTAGAACTGTTTAAGACATTTTCATCTTGTATTTTAGCAAGTTCACTATAAAGTAATATCACAGTAAGCTAATACAAGTAACCAGTTATTATCAAATAAGGGTGAGTGATACTGAAAGACTTGAAATCAATCCAATACCAAGTAAATACAGGGCCAGTATTTCCATTTATACTTCTGATTATGGTTTGCAGTCTGATTTTATATTTTGCATTTAACATGTTGAAGTTTTCTTAGCTTAGACACTCGGCCTTAATTTGCTTCCTCTGCACTTTCAATGTCAGAAGAATGACAGCTCAAGTCCATTAAGCTTTGTATATGCAAAGTTCTTACTTCGTACCATCTGCAGTCATTATAGACTTCACTGTTTATTTCAAACTGCTAAAAAATAACCAAAAACAACTTTAAAAAATGGCCTGTCCATTGTTCATATTTTGGCATGTTTAAGTCTTAATGGGGTCTTGCAGGTGTGAATATGCAGTTTTACCTGTTCTGGACAGCATCAGTAGGACGGAGCATATCTACCATATCAAATCCAAGAATATTATGGGGTCCATCAGTCAGCACTGAAAGTGTGTAATATATAGTATGTCATTTTTTGCATAACGTATATATCCAGCATTATTAGCAAACTATGCATCAGCAATATCACTACATGACCCTGTTAAATAAGCTTATGTAAAACAACAACAACAATAAAACCCATCAGGATATATGACAACTTTGTGTTTTTTTTTATCAGTATACTGGTAAGTATTGATATTTCTTGTTGTTCAGACATGCTGATGCTTCACTATTATACATTATAATGTAATGGTTTACTGTAAACAAGACAAAGCTCTTTACATTATGCCCTCATCTTACCTTTCAAAATGTTTGCATCAGACAGGAACTGAGAAGAAGAGCAGTCCTTGATGTTCACCTCATAAAAGAGAACAGGTTTTTGTTGACACTTTGCCTGCAAGAAAGGGCATGTAACGTTAAATATTCATGTTTATAATGCTTTGTCTTGCAGAGGCAGGATAGCTTTAATTATCTCACTATATTGAGACACTTTTTTGTTTCAGATGTTTATTATCCATAACAAATATGCATACTAGCCCCAAATGACAACAGTTTCAAAGTGCTAACAGTTTATAAATTTTCATGTAAATATCTAATCCAAAAAACATAAATTTTTCCTAATTAGGCTATTAGCACTTAATTAACCCACTTATAAACAATGTTAATACAGGCATTGTCAATATACCCAAATTGCACATTTCCAATGACAAGATCTTAAAAATACATCTTGTTTGAATTCTTCTCACTTTATCACATTTCATATCTTGTTTTTTTTATTTATATATATATATATATATATTTACCCTTTCTAATAGGGTCTCTTAGCTCACCATTTTCATAATACTGACTCCTTGTCTGCTCTTGAAAGGGTAACTTGACCGTCCAATCAGAGGGCCTCCAGCAGTATCCTCTACTAGGCCACTTCTGGTTGGACAACTTGAGGTTTAGATCCTAATTTTTGCTACCGTAATGTGATTAAACAAGTGCTTGGTGTGTTTGCAAGAGTTCTATTCCCTTTGTTTATATTGCTGTAGACTTAAAAATATATATTCTCCATGTCAACATACCAGAGCATTTTGTAGCTCCTCAGCCAGTTCTGTTCCAGGGCTGCAATCATACTGAATCTTAACTGAGATGAAATCTGAATTTTTCTGTAATAGAGAAGAGGTAAAAATGGATAAAGTATATCACATTCACTTTGCAGAAGTAAAATCTGAAGTGCCTTATCTATTAAGGACTTTATTCCACAATTCACTGCTCAATCACTGCCAGCATGTGACTGAGGATCTTACCAGGAGCTCAGTGTCACAGACAACTGGTGCTTTATGGACCATCATTCCAGCCGACACACCACCATCTGAAACACATGTTGTGTTAATTAATATTTAATAAACTCTATTCTGCCAATGACACACACAAAAACACCTCACCAATTAGTGGTAAACTAATTTCTCCTTCATCTTATCTTAACCTTTGGTACATGTAATTAAGAGATATGAAATCATTTATTTACAGTCAAGATTGCCACATACATAATAAGGCAACAAAAAGCAATTAAAGGGAACGTGACCATGAAGAAGTCACAATTAACTTTTATAATATGAACAGGAGTGTAATCAACTCAACTTTGTTCCTGCACTAGAACAATCACAAAAGGTTAACAAAAGGTTAATGTTTAAAAACTTGGGTAAGAACCAAAGTAACAGGACGTGGTATGTTTTTATGGTTCATTATATAATGTCATTCTTTTGATAAATATCATGAAAACCAGAAAGAAATTAACTGTTTGTGTATGTGAAGAGCTCCATTAATCCTTATAACTAAACTAATAAATCTGCTGGACCCTGAACAATCTATAACATTATCAAGTGGTGTAGTACAGAAGGAAAATCAACACTTCATATACTCGTCATCAGGAATATAATAACCTTGGGGATGAAAATACACGTTTTTTCTTTTTGAATCAAGTGCTTTCCAAAATACATCCTGCTACATTCCATACCTGATTTATCAATTATGATACAAAAAAAAACAAACAAACAGATATATTCAATGTGATATTTGAGTGTGATTTCAGTTTTCTAGTTTTCTGCTCGGATTCACTAACTGCATAACGACCCAACCAAAAGAGATTAAAACAGTTTTTTAGGAATAATTTCATTCATGTATGGTCTGTTACAGATGTCCTGCAATCAGGCAACCCCACCCCCCAACCCACCCCCCCAACCCCCCCAACACCCCCAACACACACATACAACCCACCCCAACCCAGTGGCTGGCAATACAACTGACAATAGGGCTTTATCTCACTTTAAGACCATAAAAGCTTATGTAATATGTATATGGATATAAAAACACATATTATTCTAGTAAAATATTTATCACACCAAAATTTTATACATCTAGTTATAATAGATATATATTAGCCATATCTTGAATGCTAAAGAAAATTAAGAGGCTGTGTTTTGTTAAATTTAATTTTGGCAGATACTAAAGAGAAAATGTACTAAACTGTGGTTTTACAGCAGTCCTAACTGAAAATTCAAACTATACCCCTGAAAGTTCATCGATGTATCCCAGTCTATATCACTTAGTCCTTTTGAGGTTGTTGGGGGCTAAAACCCAATCCCTGACTCCAATCACACACTGATGTGCCTTAGGGCAAGATTTCTGGATGCTCCCACTGCTGCTACTGTGGCATGTCAGTGAGGAAAAGACCAGATGTATTTGATAAGTAGATAATAACTCTGAATGACAATTATTATTGCACCTTTCACTGTCAGTGTTTGATCATGATAGGAACAGGTAAATGTGACCTGTGGTGTTAAAAGCACTTAAAGTAGACAGATGAATAGAAAAGCACAAAAACTCAAGTCCATTTGATCATTCAGATCACGTTCTCACACTCTTAGTGGATGCTACGTAAAGTGTCCATCAGTGTTGGTCAGTTTCATTCATATACATTTACTCCAGGCTGACACAGCAGTGGGTGCAAACTGGTTTAGCATCTTTCCCTTGGAAACCACCACACTTTGCCTAAAGAGCTGGGCAACAAACCCTCAACTGCCCAGTTAACAGTCTCTATCACTGAACTCCCCCTGACCCCTAAATGAAATCTTTGAGCTTGATAGACTCACACAAGTCTACTTTACAAGCACAAAGACAAATTCATTTTATATGCCATCACTGCTGAGTTTCGAGGTCCATACTTCTTCTATGAAACTATCAGCCTGCAGTTTTCTAATGTTTTTCTAGCTCTGCACATAATGTTATAAAACACAAGCCACCTACCTCTCCCAGGGAACAGCTGGTGATATCTGCCATAAACCTTGCTGTGTGCACTCAGAGCATTTTGCAGCTCAGCATCTTCCAGCTCCTCCAGGCTGCTCAGAGTCACCCAGGAGTGTGCCAGAGCCCCAAACTCCTGGAAGGCAAACTCTGCATACTGCTGAAACATCTCCACCACTTCTGGACTCTCCCAGCCTCCGTGTCTGGATCGCAGAGTTTCGGGTACTGCAGATCCATGAAGGACGACTACTGGCTCCAGACCCACATCCAGCAGCTGCTGGAGCAGAGTCTGATAACAGGCCACCACATCCTGCTGTGGCTGGCTGGACTGGCCTGTGGGGAGGAGCTGAGTCCATGACAGAGGGACCTTAAAGTGGGTCACCCCTCTGGTCTGGAGGTACTCAAAGTACTGATGAGATTCAGAAGGTAAGGCATGGCTGCAGTCAAATGTGTTTAACAAAGCCCACTCTGGTTTTCCACTCAGAGCCCCCGCCTGCTCGCTGGTCATAGGACCTGCAAGAAACACAGCCTGAGCTGGATCCTCATGTTTCTCACATGAGCACCCTAAAACAGCCACCAAACACAGGAGAAGTTTCCCCTGTAGAGACATTTTGTCTGAGTGTGAGTGGGGAACTGGTTGAGTTGCTGCAGAGCAGACCTTTATATAGTTCCAACTTTTACAAGCCTGGACCTTCAGACCAACACGAGTTTCATAACTAACATAAGTGAACACAAAGGTCACCTATACTCTTATACTTTATGATGATGAAGGCTGAACACAGCCTTGAATGAGCCTGATAAACAACACAAGGTCGAACAAGAGCAAAACATTTATGAGGCAAGCCAAAAAAAAGAAACAGGTGTGTTCGGGTTACAAAGAGTCAGAAAACTAAAAGAATCCTTTCTTATTTAGTGTAATTTCTAGTACTACATGCAAAAAGATGGGACATTACATAACAAGTGTATCGCAACAGATTAATGGTGTCTATCATTTGCTTCTAATTATCAACTGCATATAGAAAAAAGGCCAGAAAAAGGTAAGAGAAGACTGTGTAATACTTGAATAGCACCTGAAAACTTTCTACAGGTGAGCAGGTTGATTAGTAATGATTATGGAATAATTATTGAGCATGAAAAAGCACCCCTGAAAGGCTGTTGTTCATCATCATTAAAGGCATGTGGTTTTCCACTATGGAAAAGGCCGCACTGGCACAGACCCCAACAGTGTATGAACAGTGCTCATTTATGACCAATGGCAAAATATTCAAAGATTTCCCCTCGTCAGTTGACAATATTACAAAAGATTCAGATAATCTGGAAAGACCTTAGCATGTGAGGGGCAGTGCCATACACTTAACAGTTTGGACACTGGGTGGCTTAGCAGAGCTATAATCAAACTGGAGGTTCTGTCTCAGGCTTTATTCTGCCTAAGCCCTGTACCTGAAATAAGGCAGTTGAGTATAAGAAAACATTAAGACAAATTACAGAGTATAGTGATGAATGAAAGTAAGGGGAGGGACTGTGGGATGAAGAGTCACAGACAAATGAAGAGTGATGGCCTGTGTTTTGGGGGCAGGGTGTGCATTATGGTAATGTCAATGAATTTTTGAGCTGCACAAGTTACAAATGGTAAATGGACTAAAGAACTTTTCTGGTCTATTTGACAGCATAAAAACTTCCCACTGAAGGTCACATCTACCAAATAACACGCATTCACTCACATTCACACACCAATGGTTCGGACTTTCAATGTAAGTTGTCCATAGGTTTTTATCTAAGACATTCACACCCTTTCATTCACAGGTCCTTGTCTCTGATACTAACCTGACCCACCAGACGGACCGTTTAAAATATTTAACTAAACCATCTGGAAACAAGCCAATAGAAAGTGTTTGTGGGGGGTTGAACCTGACAGGAGGATATAAAGTAGAGGATTGGATGATCATCATCAACATTTATTGATCTTGATCAGATAATCAGATAATGGAGTAGGTGGCCACTGCTGCGTTACAGAGAGAGAGCCACATAGTAAAACAAACTTTTGTTACAACATGTTGGAAGTGGAGCAAAAATATCCTCACTATGCAGATATGTGTAGTGTTGTTTGTTTTCATCTATTAAAGAAACACCATAAATACCATCTGATACAACTGCTACAGAGGCGGTAGTATCTTTGTGAATATCTGTAAGCGCAGTGACTTCCTGCTGTCATCCTTCTTGAATCTCTTTCCTCTCTAAAGGGCACTTATTGGGCTGTGCTGCCCCGGCTTTGAGCTCAATTGTAGGATTGAGTGTCTTGCTCAAGAACACATTGACATGTGACAGCCATGCTTAGCCGTTTTGCTGGGCTTGAAACCTTGACCTTTCTATTGATGGTAGAGCATACTATTAGATATAGAAAATTCTCAGGCTATGTTTCCATGGCGCTGAAAACGGTCAAATCAGGTACGTTTTCATTGCGTCTTGGCCTTGCGTTTACATTGGAACACTTTGCATTTTGTCTGAAAACAGTAACTTTTGAAAACGGGCTCCAGAATGGAGAGTTTTCAAAACGCTCTCCATGCAAACTCATATCAGAATGTTTCAGGGTGAAACGCTGACGTCACCGCATGCGCAGTACTCATTCACATGAAGGCTGCGCGCGCATACCAGGAACAAAAACAGCTTCGGCAGTCTGCCGAGTAACGTGTGAGCCTGTTACCGTGCTCGGTTTGTTATCCAGACAAAACTAGCAAGACAGATATTTGTCCGAACTGATCTGTTGTCCAGAAAAGAAACTCCTGCCTCTCTGTACGTCTGTTCCCCATTGTTGTTTGTGAAAAGTTTTTCTTCTTCATACGTGTATTGTTGCAACGCTGCCGTTCTGCAGACCTACAGCGCCATCTACTGAACCGGCATACACACTACAGCGGATTCACTCGTCTCCATCTAAATGCAGAAGAATTTGAAAACACAAAGGAAAAATCTTTGCGTTTGTAAGTCAGGAGTTTTCATGTAAATGGAGCCTCAAACTGGTGAACAACTAAAGATAAAAAACTGTGTCTCCAAGAATTTGATGCTTTTAGTCTTGATAGTTGAAAAGGACATGTGAAAGTGAGAGTGGGAAATGAGTCATTCTTGCAAAATCCAGCTTTTGGCTGTTCCAAAGATGAATAAAAATGAAAACACATAAAATGTCAGTTTTCAGGGTAACCAGTGCTATTCAAAACATACAGTATATTGATATTTTATGATTGTTCCACCTTTTATCAAACTAGGCTGTGAAACTTCTTAATATCACAACGGCTCTAAAAAACATAGGACATTAGAAAAACTGAAAATTATCAAAAATAATTATCAATCAGCTGTTTCACAACCTCACAAATCTCACTACAGCAGCTCTTCAATTTATTATTGGCAACAATTTGTATGATCAAAGTTTACAGGAAGCAAATCTTAGGAGAATATTTCACAGAGTTATCATCAGTGAGTTTTACCAAGTTATTCATAATTTGATAACCACATTTTCTTTTGTTTTGAGCTAATTGACACCTTGAGCTATTTTACTTAGACGTCTTACTAGTAATAGTTTTTAATTTTGCAGCAAAGAGAGTCCATTTTGTTATGTTAAGATTTTGACAAGTTTTCATTTAGAATATGAAAACTGAAGAGATTTGCTCAGCTGGTACTTATCCTGTGGTTTAGCATCTTTGAGAGAATGCAAGACACAGTACATTTAAAGGAGACATATCATGCTGATGCATGATTTATTACTTACATATAGTATAATAAATTTGAAAACAAGACCTTAGAACCCCTTAATTTTCAAAAAATGAGATATTGTATTTTTTCTGATATCCTAGAACGAGATTTGATGCCTCTGAAAATAGGTCATTGTGAGATGTCCGCGAGATTTAAATCGTCGTGACGACACGAGGTACCTTTCTTTTTATTGGAGTAATCTGATAAAACACTTCCTCCTCTGTGATGTCCGTTAGCCACAAAACCGTCACTGAGGAACACATCCACCAGCAGCAGTATATAGCTCCCTCGCTCACACTCACTCATTACCAGCTCTGGCCTGTAGGGGGACTCAATACGCGGTCGCTGCTTTGAGCCTGCCGGAAAATACAGTAGAAGAAGAAGGACAGGCTGGCTCAGCCCCCGATAGAACTGACCAATCAGAGCACAAAGGGTTGTGACGTTGCAAGGTTACTGTAGGTCATCCTGAGATCCTCATGTTTCAACAAGAGCTTGATAATGGCCTAAAATGAGGATTTTGAGAACGCTATTGTGGGGCAATGAAGGAACTAAATGACTTGTACTGAGGGCAGAAATGCTTTACAGGCATCCTAGTCTGGCATCGTGAAAAGGAGAAACAAGCATGATATGTCTCCTTTAAGGACACCATGGTTTTACTCAAAAATGTAATTTTAAAGTAAAACTGTATTATCTATCATATTTTACTAAAGTACAAGACCTATTATTATTTTTTTTTATGTTTATTAATACCATATTGATAAGATATATTATTAATAATATATTGTATTATTGTTATGTTATTGTTTGTGTTTTTTTTTTTAAGATACTTTTTTTTTTTTTTTTAAGGATTTTGAATATGAAAAAAAAAAACCAAAGACATTAAACCAATTTTTGTTCCAGATATGAAATAAAAAGTGTGTTCCAGATATGAAAATAAAAATATCTATTTCTTAAAAATGAAGGTTATCAGATGAACATTACTAATGCTGTCTTTGTGCTGTAATTCAGTGTATAGACATTTAAAAAGATTTGCCAATCCCTGAATTCTGCTTTTATTCACATGTCAGAAATGTGAGCTTACAGAGTCACCCCCATTCTGCAAGCTTTTTCAGTAATGACAAACAGTGTCACAGTTCTACCATGAGTCTCAGTCCCAGTTAACATGCTAGTCTGCTGTGTAGTGTTTAACAGAACAACTGCTAATGCTGACTTTCTACATGAGTGACATTACACAAAGGACAAGTAAATCTTTCATGCTGCAAATTTTTTTATGCTACGTGCTAATTTGGCTGACATAAACATGAAAAAATAGTGAGCGTTAGATCGTTTAAACAAGCTAGGTTATGATTGTTTAGAGGTTTATTTTTCAGTCAGGTGAATAAAAGAAGCCCAGAGCATTTGTATGTCCCCTCAGATATAAAATAATGCAGAAATGATTTCAAAACACAGCGGTGAGTTAGCATTTAGCACTTTCAGGTTCCCAAGACCCCACGATGAATGGGATTTAGAATACTGATTTAGAATACGGATTTAGATTTTCAATGATTATCAAATTTACCTGATGTTGCCTGCTTTTTAGACTTATTGTGTGTTTAAAATGAGGGCTGCTAATGTGTTGCAAACAAGGACTACAAAAGTGGCTGTGGACCTGACGCAAGCATTTCTGCATGTTTTTAATTATCACTTATTCATAAATCATTGCCACAGCCATGAGGACCAACTTGACCGGGTCCCTTGGTTATGTGGAAACATTAAAAAGCAGAACGTGTAAGTTTCATAATTTCTCAGCTGCTGCAGAGTTTATTACCAGCAGTGATCCAAACCCTGCCCTAACCTATAGGCAGTCAGTCAGCTTGCGGTCATGGGGAACAGAAAAGGCTAAAATCCACGCTGGTAAAAAAAAATACGTCAACCGTGCCCCACTCTATAAGAGCTGCTCATTATCTCATTCTAAACCCATTAGTCTTTATTTGACACTGTAGTGAAGGGGAAACACTTCAGATGTTAAAGAGCTTAGGCCTCCGTTAATCCAAGTGGTGGAATGAACAGGTTTATTCACCCAGGAACTGTCCCAGTAAATCTAAAGCATTTGGAATAAAGGCAATTTAATTAAAATTCAAATCTTTACCTTAACAGATTTTAATAAAAATGAGCAACATTTTTCTCTAAACAGTGTATGTTCAATTCTTACCTTGTTGAATAAGATAAAATACACTTAGTCAAAATCACTAATATAATTATTTACTAAGATTATTTTGAAGTATGAAATCTATGTGAGCTGTTTGCCATTATGACATTTATACAAGTAGAAAAGTGAATATTAGACTAATATAAGAGTCATAAATATCAGAGACTGTTTATCTCTTCAAAGGAAAAATATTCCTGAAATGTGAAAAGTGTACAGATATAAAAGATAGAAACTCACCTTTACTGCTGTTGTGCATGTTCAGTTTTAGTGATTTTTTTTCACTTAAATGATTCTTGTAATATTTAATATTTTGTTTTTAACTTTGTCCTGAAAGGTGAAAATAAGTGCTTAGAAAGGTGCCTATGAAATGTATTATTACAATTATTTAAAGTTTTGACAGAAGATTGCTATTATTGTAAATAAAAATTGGTTTTAAATATTACTTATCGCTCCACAGAGCCACCAATAATTGATATCAATATTGGCCTTCAAAAATCAGTATCAGTCAACACTTTATTGAGCTTTAAAAAAATGTCTGTGCGCTTGGTGAAATGTCTTTAAAGACAACTAAAAAAAGACACAGCATTTGACCTTTCATGGATGCATTGTCACAGAAAACCAAATCTCTCCTTCCCCCATTTTGTCCTGTGGCTTTTATTGCTATATTAAGCCCCTCAAGGGTCCTGAAAGTAGTTAATAAAACATCTGTCATCATTCAGCGACAGTGGAAAGTAAAAATTAACTAGATAATTTAAATTTTAAATAACTGATACTGCTGTGATAAAACAATAAAAATATGATCTTGTTAAAAGTTTGATAACAAGATGAAACTCAGCAGTTTATGAACTTTTACAAGGTCCACATGCCTGATTCAGCAAGTGTTCACATGGTAAGAATTATTACCTCAACACCTGGCAATGCAGGCGTCTCCTCTTATCATTAACCGGGAGTTGTCAGTATTAATAAAAATGACTTCAAAGTCCTTTCAGTCTGTGGTTCTCAACTAGACCCAAAACTGGTTTGACAGGCTGTCTTCAGTGGGTCACAAATGTGTGTCTAAAAATTCTAGAGTGCATGGAAGATCTAACAAGACACAGTACAGTTGACTCATTTTGTCATGGTTACAACTTTGGTTGTTTCCTTGAGATCTCAGAATTTGAAATCTCTTTGACTTGGAGTAACGCTGCTGAAGTTTATGTAATTACATTTTTTGAGGTGTCAAGGCAAGGCACCAGTTCACCTGCTTCTAATAGGCATGGGTGCTGGTGTTAAGTCTGACAGCACTTTATAATTCAGTTTTTGTTATGGTCTTTTGCTTAAATATCTTTTGGTCATTGTCATAATTTCATCATCTAAATTGTATGAATTTTAGTCTAGTTTGGTTGATGAACATTTAATCAATGGCATCTACTATAAATTTAGTTGACTTAAATATGAAGTGTAAAGTGTCACATTATTTATGTCTCCTCGAATTTATAAAGTCATGTTTGACACTAGCCCTTTATTGAATTCAAGTAAAGTTTGAAAGTTTATCATTACAGAATTAAATTAAACTTTTGTGTGAAATGCATCACCTAGACTACCTGGCAGAGCATCTCAGTTACATCAGAATTGACCACAAACAGTGAACCTGCTCTACATGATTATATCAATTCATAAAGAGCACAGCTCTGATTGGATCGCTCCCCAACTTATCCTGCAACCACAAAGCTAAAGCAGTTGTGATTGTATGTCCCTCTTGACTCATCCAACCTCTCCACACAACCAAAGTTTTACCCAAAGCTGTAATTGGTCCACTCTCTGGCATCTGGACAGTCCAACACCATGTTGTCAGCCACCATACATTCAACCTAAAGTCGATGAAGAAGAATTGGGAATGTTATACTGATGTAAGAGACATCAGAGATATATCAGTGACCTTTTACCACTTTACATTAAAAATATGAGCACTTGGACAGCTGTTTTCTTCCTAAAATATCAAAGGTGTGCAGTTACAAAGGATAAAGGCTCACCTTTACTGTTGTGCATATTCATGCCAAGTATTTTTGTCACTTAAAAAAGTCTTGTAATGTTTCAAAATTGGTAATGTATTTTGCTTTCAACTTTGCTTTGAAAGGGAAAATTGGGTGCTGAGAAAGGCACCTATGGATAAAGTGTATTATTTTTATTAAACATTTAGGGCTCTAATTTCGTAGTTTCGTAGTTTCCTGCAGTGTCAAGAGAGGCACAGAGGAGCGCAGAGAGCTGCAGAGAGGCGCATCCACACCTCCGTCCCTGCCCCTCAGCGCAAGTGCCAGAGAGGGAGGAGAAAAGGCATGAGTGGGTTTAACACGGCCGAGTGTTGTCTTCACCAATCAAATGACCGCCTCTCCTGGCCTTTAAATGCGCTGCGGCCGAGGTGCAGAGACTGATTGGTCTGAATGATCCCCACCATCATGGAAACAGTGTGCTGAAAAGACCTGGTAGCAGAGACGGTCAGAGCCGCTGTCACTTCAGCAACCGGGAGAGCGGACTGGCCATCAGGGTGCGCATCAGGGGCAACGAAGCACGTCACCATGTGGGCCAGCTCCCAGGACAAATGTAATCTGTTCATTTGTCATTAAAAGGAGTACACAATTAAGAGACAGTTACACAGCTGGCTTATCCATTTATGCTTGTGATCCACTTGCAATTAATTAATATAGATACAAATGTATATGCTGGTTCAGACGGTTACATTAAATAGAGATTGCTGTGATTGTTTATTGCATTAAAATGTGCCTGACGCTCTGGACCCTGCCTCTGAGGCTTTGTTGACGTGTGCGCACATGTGCGCCTGTAACCAAATTACAGCTGCGGAGTGTGCGCTTCGCTTGCACCGAGAATAGACCAGGTTGGAGCTGGCGAGCTTTCAGTGCACTTTCTGCACTGTTTTTGGCACGAAATTGTCACTGCGCCAATATGAATCTGTCGACACCTCCCCCTGGTGCACCGTCACACCCATCTCTGCGCAGATGGTCTACCAAATTGACAAATTGGCAGCGCACGGCGGCGCGCCGGACGAAATTAACACTGCGCGGGGTGCGCCAGGCTTGCGCCATCTGCACTGCGCCACGAAATTAGGGCCCTTAGACAGATAAGATATCTATTATTTTTAATGAAAAGTGTTTGAAATACTACGTATCAGCCTGCAGAGCCATCAATAATTGGTCTCAATATTGACATTCAAAAATCAACATCAGTCAACCCCTGATGGAGCTTTGGAAAAAAGACAACATACATGGTGAGACATCTAAATAGCCAACCGAAAAAAAAGGATTGTATTGTCAAGAGATGGATCACTGGTGGGGGATAAAGACCAGAGAAAAAATCTCTCCAATCTGCTGATTGTCACGTGGCTTTAATGGCAATGTCAAGAAACAGCCTGGAATAAACTCAAATTAAAAACTTAATAACAGGATGAGGATAAACAAAACTTTTACAAGGTCCACATGCTCACCCGCTACACCTGGCAATGCAGATATCACCTCTTGTCATTATCTGTAAATATTCTGTATTAATAAAAAATGAAAGTTCTTTCAGTCTGTGGTTCTCAACTGAAAAGTAGTTTGACAAGCTGTTTTCAGTGGGTCACAAATTTGTTTAAAAAAAGTCTATAGTTCATTGAAGATTTAAGAAGGTATACATCCACACAGACCATTTGACTCATTTTGTCATGGTAACAACTTTGGTTGTTCCCTAGAGATCTCAGAATTTGAAATCTCACTTGGAATAAAGATGCTGGAATTTATGTGATTAAGTGTACTTTTTTATGTCAAGGCAACAACCCAATTTCTATGTTATAGAGTGAGGAGCACATGAGACCACTCATTGGCCACTTTATTAGGCATTAGCCATTTCAAGCAGCTATTCATTAGTAAACATAGAGAAGGAAGAAGTTCTGATGCTGCTGACGTTTTGTCTTATTCATAAAAGTGCTCTATCAAGCAGAGAAGATATACATATGTTAAACATACTAAAAGGCACATGAAATAAATTGAAGTGGTTGAAACAATGTTCACATGTTTGGTTAGCAACTTCTCATTAAAGAGGAGTTAGTGGGTTCTGAGGTTAGTCTAACGGAGAACTGCTGCTTTAAAAGAAACTTTGAACATCAACAGCTGAAATAAACTTAACTTGTTTTAGTTTACACACCTGGTTTGAAATAACTTTAAGCCACTGCTACCTTTAAAAACATTTTTCTCTAATCATTTTTTAATTTGATTTTATAGAGGTTGTTTGTTCCTTCCTGTGTGGTTTGATGAACCAGGCATGGACCTTGTCTTTAGATACCAGTTTGTTCTGATAACAGCAAAAGAGCCCTTGGTCTCCCAGAGCAGCTCATAAATTATATCAGCAGCAAGCACCAGGGTGGCTATGACTGATATGTAAATATGTATAGCTGATTAAAACAGAAACATACAGACAGATTTTGTTTTTCTTGTAGCTCAAATCAACATCATGAATGAATGTAGCATATTAATTAAAAGATGAGTGTACATAACAACGGAGGTATATAAGGTCCCATATTTGGTCTCGTTTTAAAAAGTTCAAATAGTGCTGACATAGAAACACATGATTTAATTAACTGTTATAATGTCATATATTATTTATAAGCTGCACCCTGGAAATCATGAGTAAAGCCATAATATCAGCTTAGATACATAACCGCTATTTGATGAAACCTGCTGGCAGCTTGAAGCCTCTGGACACCCATTCAGTTCTTAGTCAAGAGACACAATGTTGACACCTTTTGTCAGGACTGTTTGGATGTGAAAAAGTTTGTCTGACTGACAGTTTCAGAACCCTGTAAAATCTAGGAAAACAGGATATTTTTGTCAAGAGAACAAAGCTTCCACTGAACTAAAATTGACCTGTTCCTTTCATGATAACAGTCTATTTGTGTTAAAGACAGCTCTGACAGGAAAAACGGCATCAGCATTAAAAAAAACACTTTGAGTTATAAAAGTGGACAAATAGTGATGATGAGGTAAACCTTTAAGGTATATTTACACATTCTGTCAATAAAAGTCAATATACGAAATATGTATGGCCAATTTGTACAGCTAAAATGTCGGCTGGAAATATCAGCAAATATGTTAATATTAGTTGGTACTGATAATCACCTTTTTAGGCAATTGCTTCCCTTTTAAAATCTGAAGAACATCATTTGTAAGAGAACGTGTTGATCCTTATTCATTTCTATTCGTGCTAAGAATGTTTTACACTATGCATTTTGAAAAGCGCTCCACTTGTTTTAAATCTTTAAGCTCTGTGCTCATTGCACCTCTTTTCCTAAAGACAGTGATACCGTGTTGATTCACCGCAATACTTTACTTTGGGACACATTGCATGTTTATGTATGCACATTTATAATGCTTTGCTTTGATTTATAATGCAGTACATACCGACTATAAAGTCGGGGCTGTGGGGGCTTTTCCTGGAGAGGAGCTCCACCACAATCCAGCTCTGGCTGTCACATACCGATGTGTCCTTTTTTTTCAAGATGCGTAACCCTACATTGCTCCCACTACTGCATTGAAGACAGTAAATACTGTCCTACTGATGGAAAAATTACAATAAAAGTTTATCCATCACTCTGAGTCAGCTGAGGTGCTAATCTAATGCTACTAATCTAACTTCAAGCAATTTCTTACCTGTAAGAATGAAAAACAGACTAAACCAGCCAGTAAATTTTTTACCACCTCCCCACTACATCCAGACAGCAGCAGGGAGCATCCCTACACAACACTGCCCCCTTTTGGCACATCGACAACCCAACCTCACACTCACTCTAACAAAGTCATACAAATAATTATACATCAACTTCAACATATGACAACATGTTATCTCTGTTTTTGTCATCCAGTTTTGTTTAAGGCACACCACAAGTCAAGCCTTACATTATTGGTCTGTACAAATTTATTCATTCCTAATGTCTGATAAAATGAAACAGAAAACAGCTTTACTTTGGACATACATGTATTTAGGTCTTAGTCCATATTACATTAATTTCCGGTTTTAACTTGACACTTAGTCAAGGTAAGCACTGATTTTAATTCTATCCTTTTGGGGCCTAAAACAGGGATTTGACTTTCTCTATTCAGCTGTATCTTCTTACACTTCGGTGATGAGTAATACCAGATTTTTCAGATCTATGTGATACCAATACTTTTTGTTATATTCTTTCCAATGATTCTGATACAGAAACCAGCCATCTCTTGCAAGACACAAAAATTGTTTATGCATTTTTGTAATTTTTATTTGACCAAAAGCTCATAAAGGATTCATGTTGTCCAGACTCTGGACCATGAGATCTTAAAGACAGTCTTGTTTGGAATCTTTGTCCTAAGAAAATATTTTGTACATTTCTAAGATTTTCTACCACTTAAGGCTGAAGTGAATTGTTTTTCTGGTTGGCCTGATAATTATTCCATAAATACAAATATTTGTTTAATATTCCATAATTTCAGTAAGCCGCTTCTATTGGCACCCATGAAGTTTAAGTACACAATATGACAGTACAGTTTCTTTACAAACCTCTCTAACTTTGCTCTGCATTACTTTACCAGACTCAAACTTGGCAGAAGTAATTATCACATACTACGTTTTGTAAATTATACTTCATTAGCTACTATGATCATGCATTCATATTTAGATTAGGCAGTTTTAATTGCAACCACTTGAGGTCTACAAGGAAAGGGACACCAACAATTAAGCACGGTGGAGGTTCCATAATGCTTTGGGGCTGCTTTGCATCATCGGGTACTGTAGGCCATGACCGTATCACAGGAATCATGAAATCAGAGAATCATCAAGAAATTTTAGACAAAATGTCCTACCCAGTGTAAGAACACTTGGTTTGAGTTGAAGATCGTGGGCCCTCCAGCAAGACAAAGACCCAAAGCACACATCCAAAAGCACACAGGAAAGGTTGAAAAGGAAAAAATGGCCTGTTTTATAATGGCCAGCAATGAGTCCTGATCTCAATCCGATTGAAGATCTTTGGTATGGCTGAAATCTGCTATTGGGGTAAAGAAACCTGCAAATGTTCAAGAGCTTGAACAATTTGCATACCAAAAGTGGGAGAAAATACCAGCTGAGAAGTGCAAGAAGCTTGTAGATGACTACAAGAAACATTTGGAGGCTGTCATCAGTGCCAAAGGGTGTACAACAAAATACTGAAGAGGGGTGCCTTTACTGCTGCACATGCTTTTTTCCAGTTCTGTCTTTGAAATTACAATATGTAACTTGTAAAAATGTTTTTTTTGTTAAAGTATTTTGGATCTTCAATTAAAAGATCCTGATGACATACATTTGGTACATTTCAATTTATTTCTGAAGATATTGTTAAAGCAATGAAAATAATGAAGGGACGCCAATAATACTGAGCAGGACTGAATATATGTACTGTATGGACTGAGGACTGATCCTTGGGCGACCTCATTTATCATCTTTGCATGCTCCAGTTCCTAATTACCCAGACACACAACATAGTCACTGTCTTTTGGTGTGTTTTGAACAAGTTAAGAATATTACCAGAGTCCCACCAACCATGCCAGACCATTAAGCAGTGGGGTCTACTGTAGATGTATTTTGATGAGTCACTGTTTAGGTAGCTTACCTGCTCTGACGGGGTCAAAAATGTTTCAAAGACAAGTTGATGATTAACACTTTTAAATGCTTTCTGCTAACAACGGCAGGTTTCATAGGGTCTGTTTATTTCCACAGTTAAGTGTCTCTGGAGGCGGTTTGATAACAGCAATCTTTAGGGCATATAATAAATAAATAAAGCTGGCTTCCACTAATGATCTATAAGAAATCTGGTGCCAGGCTGGTAAACATGAAAATGATAAACATGAAAAACAAGCTGCCAAAGTGTCCAGGCTGTTATCAGTGGACAAAGGTACATTCATATTATGACTCTGCAAAACATCGTAACTGTTGTGGAGTTTATGAGTCCATACAAAGTGCTGAATAATGCCCATCATTCTTGTTTGCGTTTTGTCGTCAGAAAAAAAGACTGGCAGGAGCTGAGGGGTCATTGAAAGGTAAACACATGGGACCCCACCCACTCCACTCTAACTTTTTCAAAACCCATTTTATTCTTATACAACGATAACTTTGTGTGAAGCTGAGACTTTGAGCTTATCAGGACCTTGTGGAGGCACATAGTCTGTTGGTTATATGTCAAGATGTTATCAGTAAATAAAAAAATGCTAAGTCATTAAATTACTCAGCAAATTATAGTTCCTGAGTGACAGATGCTGATGAGTTTGTCAGCATGAACAAAAAAAAATCCTGATACAGAATATTCATCATTCTTGTATCAATAACCTTGATGAAGGATTGCATCTTTCAGTTCTTTGTTGAATATGTTAAAAGTCAGACCGAGAGTTTTGTTTTATACAACCCTTTATCTGCTTGTTCTCATGCTCTCTTCTTTTAATAAGTGGTGAAAAACAAGGGTGACTTCATGAGATCATTGTCATTAGTAACAGTCAAAGTTCAAGAATTAAAAGAATTAACTGGAAAGTAGTTAGAGTGCAAACCCCCACCAAACTAGCTGACAAATTGCTGTTACATCTATATTCAGTAGTGCCGTGATAAAGATACCATCATAATATGATTCCTTGACCCTCAAATCCCCACATAGCACAGAGAATAATGTTGATATGTTTATTAGTTAGACAGTTATTGAGCAAAGGCAATTGTTCGCTAATAGTGGTTATCTGAATCACCACCAATGATCCACTAATGATCTATAAGAAATCTGGTGCCAGGCTGGTAAAAGTGTTATGGAAAACAACCTGCCAAAGTGCAGGGCCGGATCTAGTCATATGGGGGCCCAAGGCAAACCCAGTCATTGGGGCCCTTCCCTGTACTGTGCTGATACATTTTTTAAATTATTTTTATTCATTTTCCCAACTTATGGAATGGGTTCAGAGAAAAAATAAACAAGGACCTTACAGATATCAAACAAGAAGAGGAGAAAAAGGGACAGAAGAAGGAGAAATGGAGGGTAGTAAATAAAATAATTAAAAAAACACTTAAATTAAATTAGATTACATAATAATATGAAAAGTAAACAGGGTCAATAACTCAGTATTTCATTGTTTTTCGGCATGCTGATACATTTTTATGATTATTTTAATCTTGTACCAGGTCCATAACCAAACTAAATGAATTTCCTTAAATTCTCTAATTTAGTTCAATTTTGACAGAAGGCGAGATTGTTAATTAATCCTGCTTTTGAAATCTGTTGCAGTTATCTGACGGCTGAAGTTACAAGTTACATACCCATGTTTATATGTCCTCCACATCCAGGGAATAATATTTATGAACATAAAAAGATTTTGAATCTAAATGGTTACGACAACAGAGCCCCTGAAGGGACATCGGCAAAAATAAATAAGAAGTTTGTCATGCACACGCAAAATTATCCTCTGCATGGGCCGTAAGCCTTTTATATTAAGTGTCTTATAGTTTGAAAAGTTATGAATTAAAGTATTTTACAGGATATCATGATTGAAAGTAAAGACAATGACATCAAATGTATGAGGTTGACTGACAAATTGATAATAAAAAATGGATGTCGATCTTCTCTACTTCATACTACAGCGTGTAAATTAAGATGATAATAACTGAATCAAAGAAAACTTCTTGTGAGATGTTTGGGGGCCCCTGGACATCTTGGGGCCCCAGGCAATTGCCTGTGTTTGCCTAATGGTAAGTACGCCCCTGCCAGACTGTTACCAGTGGACAAAGGTACAGTCATTTTATGACTCTGCAAAACATCGTAACTGTTGTGGAGTTTATGAGTCCATACAAAGTGCTGAATAATGCCCATCATTCTTGTTTGCGTTTTGTCATCAGAAAAAGAAAGACTGGCTGGAGCTGAGGGGTCATTGAAAGGAAAACACGCGGGGCCCCACCGACCTGCGGCTCTACTCTCACTTTTTTAAAAACCCATTTTATTCTTATACAGCAATAAGTTTATGTGAAACTGAGACTTTGAGCTTATCAGGACTTTGTGGAGGCACAGAGTCTGTTGGTTATATGTCAAGATGTTATCAGTAAATAAAAAAATGCTAAGTCATTAAATTACTCAGCAAATTATAGTTCCTGAGTGACAGATGCTGATGAACAAAAAAATCCAGATAAAGAATATTCTCCATTCTTTTGTCAGTAACCTTAGAGAGGGATTGCATCTTTCAGTTCTTTGTTAAATATGTTAAAAGTCAGACCAGGAGTTTTGTTTTATACAACCCTTTATCTGCTTGTCCTCATGCTCTCTTCTTTTAATAAGTGGTGGATAATAAGGTTGACTTCATGAGACCATTGTTATCAAAGTTCAAGAATTAAAAGAATCAACTGGAAAATAGTTAGAGTGCAAACCCCCACCAAGCTAGCTGACAAATTGCTGTTACATCTATATTCAGTAGTTCCATGATAAAGTTACCATCATAATATGATTCCTTGACCCTCAAATCCCCACATAGCACAGAGAATAATGTTGATATGATTATTAGTTAGACAGTTACTGAGCAAAGCAAATTGTTCGCTAATAGCGGTTATCTGGATCACCACCAAAATTTTATAATTTTGAAGTTAGGCCGTTACCAACATCTCAAGTTCTCAAGTTCAGCAGTATTTGTGTAATCCATCTAATAAACAAACAGACAAACAAGCAAACAAATGTATAACCTTCTTGGTGGAGGTAATAAGATCATTTAAAGAAACTGTATGAAGGACTTGAGACAGGGGTACCACTAGCAGATGAGGACTCGAGAAAGAAGAACACAATGGGCCCCCAAAGCAACCCAAACTGCCCCAGACCAACTGCCCCCATCACACTTTAATTTGCAAAAAAAAAAACAATTTTATGCTAAAACAGTGGAAGCATCACACTGAACCTGAAAGCTTATCAGGAGTACGTGGAGGCTCAGGTGATGATGGTGTGACTCTCTCTCGTTTTATGGTCAGGATGTTATCAGCTGAAAAACGCAAAGTCATAATGTGACTGTGCAAATGATCATTCAGGCTGAGTAACAGATAACTGAGACTATCAGCCCATACACAAGGCTAAAGAAAGTGCAGTGCTAGCATACGTCATTCTTGTGTCCCACCACAAAGTCAACCAAGACCAACCACTCCAGTCACACTGCTATGCAAAGGAACATTTTCTTCTTAAACAGGAACAACTTTGTGTTGCACTGAAATGTCTGCATGATTGAACACCAAAGGGAAAGCCTGATTATTCATTGGTACTCATGTTAACTTACAATTATGTGTACTCAAGTACAATGACGCACATATAGTCACTATACACTATGCTCTTTATCAACTTGTCCAAAGTTGTCTTTATTAGTTTCCTCAACATTCTTCACTGACTTACCGGTAAACAAATATTTTTAGTAAAACCTTTGTCTTACTTAGATACAAACATCAACAATTGTAGGGATGTAGATGAAGTTTAAACTCTGTTCCAATTAAAATTACTCTATATATATTGAATTAACTTTACATGAGTACCTTCCCACCATCTTTAAGTTGCTAAAATGTCTTTTTCTTATCATAAGCCCTTGTGATTTTAGGAGTTTAAACTTCATGACTGAATAAAAAAATCTCATGGACCACACATTTATTTGACTTTTTGTCCCAGTACAGGCTGCGGCTCTTGTATGCATGAGGTCACATAGTCAAGCAGACAGTGGAATATAGCATCTAAAATCCAAATTAAACATTTTTTAAAGGACTTTTTTAATCTAAATATTCAGATCTTTGCATAAAAAGCTTCTCTAGCATTAATATAGACAACATAAATACAGTTTCACAGTGACCCACTCATCGGAGGATTTACAATTCAGAATGTGCATCATTCTTGTTTGTATTAATAACCTCAAAGCAAGAAAGACTGCATCTTTCATGTTTTGTTAAATATGATAAATCTCATAATAAATCTGGGGTTCTGTTTTATACAAACCTCCCTTCTGCTTGTCCACAAACTCTTCTGAGCTTGTATTAAAATCTAGTTTAAAACATGTTTTAAATGGCATTTATTTATTTTATTTAATCATTTTTTATTTTTGTTTTTTTGTTCAGATCTTTGCATAACATGTTTCTCTGGCATTGATATACATTCTTGCAATAAATGTAAATTCAGACTCAGCCACACATCAGAGGATTAAACATTTGACTTGACCCAGCACATCTCTTTACTGCTTCAGTGAGGTTAATTCATTTAATCAATAAAGATACTGATTTTTTTTTTTTCAAATGTCTAATTTAAAATGTGTTTTAAAGCAATAGCAGACTCGAAGGGAGGGACCATAATTCCAAAAATAATTCTCAGACTATGATGACTTGTGCTGCTGACTATTTTTTCATAAGATTGAAAGCAAATTTGCAAAATGACATTTTAAAAATGCTGTGATTATTACTTTGAAATAAATGTTCATTCATAAACATTTAAAATCCTATCCTAAAGAAAAAAAACTGATGATTATTATAATGATAATTTGCCTCAGTTTAGTCCTTTTTCCTTTAACTTCATGTATCCTGATTTCACTACCTCAGGGCGTTACTGTTTGAAATAGAAACAAAAAGAAAAAATGCCTTGAAACATGTACTTTTTATTAAGAACAGTCTGAGGTAAATCCTGTCTAAGTGAAGAAAGTTTTTTTAATCGTGAAAACTGACAGTGTGCCCTAAATGTATTTTTTAAATAACTTGAAAATGTTCTTATTTTGTTCTCTGAAAAGTATTTACACTATCAAGAAAAATACTCCCACATGTTTAAGTTATCAGGAAATTCTAATTGTGTCAAGCCAAAAATATACGTACAGACATTTTAGCTATATTTTTCTTTTATTATATTCACCAAGGGGAGCGCAGTGGTGCATGTGCAGCAGCTATTGCATGTGCTTCACAGTAAAAAGCTTATTGGTTTGATCCCCAAGTCATCCGGGCTGTTCTGTGAGGAGTTTCTCTCCCACCTTCAGGGTGCATGCCACCTTTCACCCAGTGTCAGGGGTGGGATAGGCTCCAGCCCCCGGGATCCCAAAAGGGATAAGATGTATACATGATGGGTTGAAGGTCCTAATCAAGAAGGTTTTCTGTTACATGGCTGTTTTGTTGAAACTTTCAGATCAGAGTGATAAAACATAGTGGTAACTTTTTTAGCATGAGACGGCCTTCAGCCTTCACCAAAAGTCACTCCATAAACTCAAACTTGTCCAGAATTCAGCTGCTCGCATCATCACCAGAGCCCCGCCCCCACCATCGCATCACCCCCATTCTTCAGCAAGGTTATAATAGTTTTGGATTTGTCATTATAGTTTAGTTTTAGTTAGTTTTGACATGTTTTTCTCATTATAGTTTAGTTTTAATTAGTTTTAGAGCGGGCATTCTAGTTTTTATTCAGTTTTAATTTTTGCAACAAGGTTTAGTTGTAGTTTAGTTTTAGTTAAGTTTTAGTTTAGTTTTAGTTTTTTCATTCCTTATTTGCCAGGTGCAGGATTCAAAAAGGTCAGAGTAAGTATTTTATAATACTGTTTATTTTCAAGTCCAACATAGTGCTCACTGCTCAGTCAATGCTGATACTGTACTGTTGGCTTGTGCCTTAAAGGGGACATATCATGCTTGTTTCTCCTTTTCACTATGCCAGACTAGGATGCCTAAAGCATTTCTGCCCTCAGTACAAGTCATTTAGTTCCTTCATTGCCCCACAATAGCGTTCTCAAAATCCTCATTTTAGGCCATTATCAAGTGCTTGTTGAAACGCTTGGTCTCAAGGGTGACCTAAAGTTACCTCGCAATGTCACAGCCCTTTGTGCTCTGATTGGTCAGTTCTATCGGGGGTTGAGCCAGCCTGTCTTTCTTCTTCTACTGTATTTTCCGGCAGGCTCAAAGCAGCAAGCGCATATTGAGTCCCCCTACAGGCCAGAGCAGGTAAAGAGTGAATGTGAGCTAGGGATCTATAAACCCCTGCTGCTGGATGTGTTCCTCGGTGACGGTTTTGTGGCTAACGGACATCACAGAGGAGGAAGTGTTTTATCAGATTACTCCAATAAAAAGAAAGGTACCTTGTGATGTCACGATGTTTGAAACCTTGCGGACATCTCGCAATGACCTATTTTCAGAGGCATCAAATCTCGTTCTAGGATATCAGAAAAAATACAATATCTCATTTTTTGAAAATCAAGGGGGTGTAAGGTCTTGTTTTCAAATTTATTATATTATATGTAAGTATTAAATCATGCATCAGCATCATATGTCTCCTTTAAACACAAGAAAATAATATAAACTTAATATAAAAATATAAAAATAAATTACATCAAAATTCCCCATATCTCACCAGTTTTAATTTCCGCCAGGCAATTGCCTTTGGTGGTGCCGTACGGTGCTGACAACTGCCGAAAACTGTTGTAAAATTGGTTGGGAAAATGTGTTGGATTAATTTAAATCCTAAAGGCTAATAAATATTGTCAAAAACGATAAGGAAGGACATTTTGTCTATTATTTTGGTTAGTTTCAGTTAGTTTTGTGAACACAAGATACAGTTTTAGTTTACTTATCATATTTGTTTTCTTTTCCAGTTTTTATTTGTTTGAGTTAACTGCAATGTATTTTAAATGTTAGTTTTCGTTTTTAGTTTTGTTTTAGTTAACTATTATAACCTTGTTCTTCAGCAGCTCCACTGACTCCCGGTCAAGCACAGGATAGGATTCAAACTGTTCCCGTACACCTTTAAGGCCATCCACAACCCCACTCCTCCATATCTGTCTGACCTCCTCCACATCGCCACTCCAGCCTGCTCCCTCAGATCCTCCTCCTCCACCCACCTCACTCTGCCCCCCTCAGCACCATGGGGAGCAGGGCCTTCAGTCGCTCTGCTCCCCAGCTGTTGAACTCTCTTGAAAGTGAAAAAAAAAAACAAGTACAGAAAAAGTTTTCTTCATTAAGTAAACTATAATCTGATATTGTTGTCCAATACAACTTTGACCTTAACCTCTACATTGTATTTTAACATTATTCTCATTATTCTTTACTCCTGACATCTCAACTCCAGACTCACTTTTGACTCTTGAACTTTAAGTGCAAAAACAATCGCCCTCCCCTGATATTAAAACTAATATTAATACTAATGTAGTAATGTAGCCTAAAACTTTAATGTGCAAAAGACAAAGCTTTGCTGCCAATGCAAAATACAAAATACATCAAGTTTAAAAGGACGACTCGACAAAATCAGGTTGGATATCTGCTACATAAAACCAAAGAAAAATACACTGTATGTTTACCACTGAATGACTTTGAATAAGTTAATTGAGTTTTATCACTAATCCTTTTCTTTCCTTATCTAAAATATATGGATATATATGTGTTTGAATGTGTGTTTGTGTGTGTGTAAATCATTTGTTCTGCTTGTTACCTATGAGTAATTGGGTGTTTTTCACAAGGGGATTCTGAGGCTCCAGATGTCTGTACATTTAGTATACCACTTTTGTTGCCAAGGGGGCGTTGCTGATTTATATAACATTTATAGAGAGGAAGATGTCTTATTGTGAAACGATCAGGACACAAAGTCCTGCCATCAGTTCTTTCCTAAGAGAACGTTCTTAAGAGAATTAAATATTAACTTATGATTTCCTTTAATGCTTCATAAGAGGATCTAAACTCTTGGACCATAACTATGCTACCAAAGTCTTCTTTAACACATTTTATTGTTGTTTTATAATGTTTTTGTTGCTTTATTACACCTTCAGTTAAAAGCATTTATGATGGATTTATGATGGAAACATCCTTCTTGATTGACCTCTTTATCATGTGAATCACAAAGGCCGAACATCAATATATTATCAACACTTATTTTACTGCACATGTAATAAAGCAACTAAAAGTTGATAGTAGAGCAATTAAAACTCTCGAGTGAATGTTTTATAACTGGATCATGATCCAAAGAGACTTTGCACCTATGATGATAAGACTGAAGGTTCTGAATTCAAACAACAAATAGATGCTATATGCTGACTATCAATGCATTGACACTTTTACCATGTTGTAAAATATAATTTAAAGCCTTCAAATATTATAGACCAACATTTGCCATTATTTTTTATTGCAAGCTGATTCTGAGCAAAAATCCAAGCTTAACAATGTGATAAGGAAGTATAAGACATTATTTCAGCCCCTCTCAGCTGCATATTACATCTTTTCTTGTACAATTCACATTAAACACCGTGGAAATCAAGGAAAAGCAGCAGATTTAAAACAAATTAAACCAAAATTTGATCACTCACTTCTCTTTTCATGTGAGACTGGCAAATGTTTTGTGCACAGGTGTGTAGATGAGGAAAGGGGATCTTAGAGTCACTAAAGATTTGATAAAAGATGTGATCCATGTGATATCAGTAACACCCTGTCACAGCAATAACAAATATTACAGGACACGTTTAATGACATCTATTAAACAAAAAAAATTGTAAATGAAGTTTAACCAATCGGTGAATAACCTACTGCAGTAAAATTAACTTTTGAACCCGTTTTCTTATTCACATCTTTGGACACACAAAAAAAGTTAAACCAGTTTCCTACACAGCTGAAAAAATGTTTCTTTCATTACAAAAAAAAAAACGTTTTACTGTAGAGTGGATGTTCTGAATATTAATCACGATAAGTGATTAATAAGTTGCATTGGAAAGCAACCTCCAATTAAACCATGTGGTTTCATTTATTTTCTCACTCATCCATATTTTCATTTCATTTTCATTTTCTTGACACTTGATTGGGTGAGCAGGAGCACATCCAGGAGTCTCCGAGGTGCCTGATTGGATACCACATCAAAATAGCACAATCAGCCTGAAATAAATATATATTTTAATGTTTCAAGTTGTTTCTTTAGTGCATAACTTATTGTTTCATTAGTTAAAAAAGGCAATAAATCTAACAAGTATGTTGCATCATTTAAACTTTTTATTTTAAACTTAGGACAACATTAGGCCAAAGCAGTGGCCAATACAGAATGTTATTTATTTCTTTTTCTTTGACTTAATTCATTATTATATCATCAATTTTTCATAAAGTTGTTCTTCAGACATACCTCTATCAAAATAATAACACAGTGTATCCACTCCAGAATAATATACTGTCATAAAATAACTTTTAAATTCAAGCTTGTCTTATTCACATCTACAGTTACACATGAATAGTTAAACCAGCTTGCCTGAGAGCTGTTATGCTCTCTTTTGATATGTTTTCAGAGGAGGTCCAGGATATGAATCACTTCAAGTGGCTGTCCTGTAATTTTTAAAGCCTTTATTTCATAAAGAAAAAAACAATTCAACCTATATTTAAAACATAGATTGTTTTATTTATTCTATCTTTTAACATATCTATTATAATTTTCATGAATTTTTAGGGTTGGACACCCATGGATCCACCTTTTTCTTCTTTTCTTAAAATAGTCTTTTTTTTCCAATCAAACAGGGACTTTGGTCACCATCCATGTTGGTGAGTGGGTTTTACAAACCATTCACAAAATTAAAGCAGAAAAAAATAACATTTACAATCAGGACAATATAGTATCTTAAGTTTCTTAAATGGTTGCTAAATGGTTTTAGAGATATGAGGTTTATGCCACACAGCCATGACACATAAAAAGTACATTATTTACATGATTTATACTTCTGAACCTTGACTGAGATTTTTGCAGTTGAAAATGTAAAAAAATGACCTAAACCAGAGTGAACCTGACCAAACACTTCATAGCTGCAAATAAAACATAACTGAAGGCTCCAGTGTAATAACAGAAATGACACTTTACTTTGTTTCATGGTAACATCATATGTTTCTGAAATAAAAAAGGTCAAAATAATGCTATGATTTTATTTTAGCACAAGTGAAAAAAGCACCCTTTAAAAATTTTATACGGTCTTGGGTATTTTTTAAAGGCCTCTTTTATTCTTTCTGACTCCTCAAAGCTGTCTTACACTCCAGGTCACATCGACGCACTCATGCACATTCACTCATTAAAAGTTGACATTTTATGAAGGTAGTCAATCAGCAACTCATCCGCACTCTTTATACCCATTTTCAGGTCACTGACACAGAAGTGAGCAGCTTGGAGTTAAGCGTCTTGCCGAGGTACGTTGACATGAGACATTCAGAGTTTGGCCTGAACCCTCGACCTTCTGGAGTATCCTCAGATGCCCCATCAGTGGGATGTGTCTATTACTTGTGCAAATTTATTGTGATTTATAATGGTAACCTTCAGTTTCCACAACCTTTTTAAACTTCACTGCAAATTTCCCCTTTCAAATCATTTTGCAAATCGCTCTTGCAGTTCAATTTTCCATATTAGCCACCATATTTAGCAGTTAATAGAGCTGATACTTTAAAACATTTAATCATAACAAAGAGAAGTTATTTGTCCCTCTAAATAAACAACAAAAATACAACAACACTATCATAAAGCAGATGAATAAAAACAAAAATGAAGCTTTGAGCGTCAGTTTAGTGACAAAGATTAATGTTTGTCAAGAGTCAAAGATCCAATAAGTGCTGCTGTTGTGCCCTCTAGTGAAATTAAAAAGTATTTCACCCAAAAATGAGATTGAACAATGTTTGTGTCTTCCAAAAAGGACAATAACTGCAGTGTGACTAAGTCAACCGGCTGTTTGTTTTGGTAGGTTCTATTATTATGATTACATTTTCCCTTATAAAATATTATAACATAGTGGCAATTTGTCCTTGCATATACATAAACATAATAGATATTATTGCAAATGTGTTTGAACACTATTGTACATTGTCTTGTAGCATGAGCAAACAAAATCTCACCAAATAAAAACAGAAAACATCTGTTAGCACCTGATAGTCCACAGGGATGCTTTGATGCTTGTATTTGTCTTATTATTTTATATTATCATTTTCAGTTTGTATGTTTTGTGCATAACTTATTCGTTCCTTAACAAATTTGTGTTGCAGTTGAAAGCTAAGGGGGTCAAAGCAGTGGTGGGTACAGAATGTTATTTAATCACTCGGCCTAAGAACATCAGGATGGGCCTCGGTCTTTTTATTTCTCTTTTGTTTTTAAAGGAGACATATCATGCTGATGCATGATTTAATACTTACATATAATATAATAAATTTGAAAACAAGACCTTACACCCCCTTAATTTTCAAAAAATTAGATACTGTATTTTTTCTGATATCCTAGAACGAGATTTGATGCCTCTGAAAATAGGTCATTGCGAGATCTCCGCGAGATTTCAAACGTCATGACGACACGGGGTACCTTTCTTTTTATTGGAGTAATCTGATAAAACACTTCCTCCTCTGTGATGTCTGTCAATCCCAAACCGTCACCGAGGAACACATCCAGCAGCAGGGGTATAAAACTCCCTAGCTGACACTCACCCATTACCAGCTCTGGCCTGTAGGGGGACTCAATACGCGGTCACTGCATTGAGCCTGTCGGAAAATACAGTAGAAGAAGAAAGACAGGCTGGCTCAACCCCTGATGGAACTGACCAATCAGAGCACAAAGGGCTGTGACGTTGCGAGATAACTTTAGGTCACCCTTGAGACCAAGCGTTTCAACAAGCACTTGATAATGGCCTAAAATGAGGATTTTGAGAACGCTATTGTGGGGCAATGAAGGAACTAAATGACTTGTACTGAGGGCAGAAATGCTTTACAGGCATCCTAGTCTGGCATAGTGAAAAGGAGAAACAAGCATATGTCCTCTTTAATGAACTATTTTTTTCTATCATGAATTACCACATATTAACAATGTTGTTCGTTGAACACATTTCTTTTATTATGCAAATAAACAACTTTTTTTTTTTTAATTAAGAGAGGATGTTCTGCATATTAATCACACTAAGTAGCTGATCCACCCCTTGGTCAAAGTTTATGCCAATGCAATGATGCCTTTCCTCACTTTTACATAGAAATCAAAAAGTGTGACTGTTATGTGCTTCAGTGAGGTTTAACAGATAAATGTCTTAGTGATGATGAATGTCAGTGTAACGTTCTCATATATTATATTAATCATTGGTAACAATTATTGTAAGAAAGCATCAAAGGTAAAGTAAACACACAGTGTAATATGCATGATTTCTATTATTTTTAGGTAAACTCTACATATGTATATAACTCAAAAACATTGACTCAACAAGCTCTTAGGCTCAAAAGGTTGCAGGCCCTCAAACCAGGAGAATATTTGAAAGCAGTTTGCTCTGACAAAGATGGACGCACATTAAATATATTGTTTTTGTATTTCTACAGCTGTCAGCAAACTGTAAATCCAAATGATTCTGATTATTCATCATTTTTAAGTATTGTTTCAGGACAAACACTTTTACATTTATTGAAGAATGTGCTTCTCACTGAATGATCCAAGTACAAGTTGAAGTAAAATGAAGAGGTAAATAAAAATCTACTAATAAAGAGTAATTTTAATGTTGGATAATTAAAATCCTGACAGTAACAGACGTAAGCTTAGTTTTCTAGGTTTAACATAAAATCACCTTCAGAAATTCGCCTTTTTGTCAACTTGATCAACTATTAATATCCTATCAGTGGTGTAAAAAGTCCTTGAAACCCATACTTGAGTAAAAGTAAAGATATCTTATATAAAATATACTCAACTAAAAGTGAAAGTCACTCATTAAAAAATCACTTAAGTAAAAGTCTTAAAGTAGCTACTATTAAATGTACTTAAGTATTAAAAGTAAAAGTACAAACAAAGAGAACAGGTACAAATAGTTGTTGCTCTCCCAAGCTTTATTAAGTTTAACTCTTCCTCCCTCCCTCAGCTCCCTTCACCTCTTACTCCCTCTCTCCATTCCTCCCTTACGTAAAGTCCACAAACTTGCGGTTCATCTATAGCAGAAGTTGATTTTCAAAATTGCATGAGTTCAGTCGTACTCTTCGGGGGCTGAATACAAGTCCTGCAATGCCAAACAGTCGTTCACAGGCTTCAGAGGCAGGCAGAGGTGTGTTCAGCTTTGTGCAAGAGCAAAAACAGTCTGTACGGTCCTCTTCAAAATAAAATGTGAAAATAAGTGTCATTTATATTCACATTTTATTATGCAGCGAGTAACTAAGTTGACAATTTAAATGTAACGAAGTAAAAGTATCATTTTTTAATTTTTAATGTAGTGAAGTAAAAGTTAAAGTTGCAAAAAACATATAAACTCAAGTAAAGTATAGATACTCCCAAAACATACTTAAGTACTGTAACTAAGTACTATTACTTCGTTCCTTTACACCACTGTATCCTATTATTTCTTGCTCCTTTTTCTAGGCTAATCAGTCATTCAAAAGTGAATCTAAAACTCACATTAATCCAGATTTTTGTTCCTGCCTGTGTTTATTTTGCAGACTACAGTTCTGTTGCTTCTGTCACTAACAAATCGTGGTCCCTTGGTGGCGCCAGTTAACAACATTGGATGTACACAGAAGCTGTGATACTCCAGAGCACTTCATTTATTCAAAATCAGAATTTATCTGCGGTTAAAGGGGAAAGAAAAGAGTGATAAATCAGATAATGGGACAAAGTGCCAATTCACTGTTTACAGAATTTTTCTTTTGACTTTTAGTTTGAATTAATAAATGTAATTCTTCATTCTGATAAGTGATTATTGCAACTTGAAGGCTGAATTGCATCCAACAGCATAATCCGTTTCACTAAAATGAAATACTTAAAGCTAGGGTTGGCGATCTTATTTCGATACACTTTTTGTAATACAAAATGGTCTTTATGACCCCGTGGTAATCAACTCATAGTGTGGTCATAAAACAGAGCGAAAAATATCCACATATCCATCTACAGCAGGAGTAAAACAGGGAAAACACCAACCAATTATCTTGCAGGGATACCTTTTTTTACACCAATCAAATCCCGTCGCCATTCTGCGTTCCTGCTGCGCGTGCATTTTCCTGGCGTGCACAGACAGTGAGTGTAGCGTGTAGGGAACAGACTCCGCTGCAGAATGCTTACCTTTCAAGTTTTGTCTTTGAAAATAAGGGAAGTCCGCTGTGAGCTGTCCCACAACACCAACCAAGCTCCAGTATCCCTCACATTTTAAGACAGATGTACAAGAAATCTAAAATAAACTCTTTGTTTTTCTAAGTTTGTTCTGCTGTTGGCTCTAATCTCGCGAGAACTGCCATCCATGCTACTACAGGTGGCAGTTCTCGCAAGACTTCTTCTTCTTCGGTGGTTGGTATTCATCATTTTGGAGCATTACCGCCCCATTCAGGCTAGAGATGGAGCTCAGTTTGGAGAGGCAGAGGAATGCTTTTATTATTATATCGTCACACGGGAAATCTACGGGGGAATACTGATACAGGACGGGAGAAAAGAGGAGAAAATACAGAAAATATGGTAGTTTCATGGCCAAAACAGGAGATTTGACAGCTATGTGGAGAATGTCAGAGGAACTACCTATACCCCGATAAACATCGGCTGTGAGTACTAACTAACTTTACATGTTTGTTTGGTGTTTTATTACCGCTGACTGAGACATGACTTAGTGTAGTGTAAAACAAACACATTGTGCTGAGGGTTTGGAGTTGAATCAGTCTTCTGGATATAGCGGCTGCGCGCGTGCATGTGAGCGGGGGGTGGGGCTAGGCGGAGCCCTGAGGAGATGCTACTTTCAAATTCATGCTAGTTTTCCAAAATTGCCAAGCCCAGCTTTAAGAAAATTAATAGAAGGATTCGGATTACTTTATCTCTATGGTTGATTGCCAAGAAGCTTTAACTCCTGGGGAACCAGAAGCCCAGGAGTTATCATACTTGAAAGGGAAGTGAAGTTTAACATAGTTCTGCAACTATGTTTTTTGCCATTCCGCTTATCCCTTTCGGTGTCACAGGTATATACACACACCCACACACCCACGTACACACACACATTTATAAAACTATAATTGATATAGTAATTGGCATGCCTTGGGACTTTCATGTAAACAAAGTCAGTTCACAAACTAGAGGGCTTTTTATACTTGCTGGTGTGTACTACAGCAGTGGTTCCCATACAGACACTTGATCTTTCCAGCCATGTTCCCCATACTCTCACACACTTAAAGCAGCTAGAAAAAGAAATGTGTCTGTAAGCCTCCCACATTTAACAAACATAACATACAAACAAAATCTCTTAAATTAAATAATTTCTCACTAAATAGATTTCTTTACCAGCAATTTCAGTGGACAACACCAGTTCACTTTTGAAACAGACATTTACATTTCTGGAACATTTCATTAAAGGGACTGTGAGGAGAATCTGTTTTCGCTGACATTAAGACTGCTACCCATGAGCACGCGAAGCGACTGTTGTAATGCTGCTTTCCAGTAACCTCGGAACTGGGAGCGACATCATCTCCGACTTATCAGTGTTCCAGTTGAAGTCGGAAAAAAACGTGTCGATCTACCAGGCTATTGTTAGCTGTTGTTAGCATGCCCTGTGTTGTTGTATGAAGACTGTGATTATCACTATGGCAGCATTTTTGTAAATATAAGTCTAACAATACTATGTATACAGCTGATCTAGAGCGACACACCCCAGTCAGAAGTGCAAATAAATAGATTATTACAGGAGCTAAATAACTGTTCACACTGGGGGCATCCATCTTTGATTGTCAACTCAGGGGTGGTGAGGTTTCACCGAGTTCCCAGGAGGAAATTCTGACTTCGGGGGACGTTCCAGTTGCAGTTTCCTACTCGGAACTCGGAAATTCCTACTTCTGACTACAACTTGAACGCACCACAAGCCAAAGCGTGTGTGTGTTGTGATGCTAATAAATGCAGCTCGGACCTTCCTCAGAACTCTGCATTGCTTTACAACTTCTTTTTTCAACAACTTACAGGATGCAAAGCGACGAGGTAATGTATCTCTTTCTAGTTACGTAGCGGTAGTTTTTGATGTGTGACAACAAGCAAACTCACCACAGCTTTAATGAGAAGGACATCTAACTGACCTTATGTTAATATTAGAATCATAGACAATTCAGGATGGATTTCCTTCTCCAAGATGTCTTACAGCCTCCGGCCTCTCATGCCAACACTTCACACCTTTATCAAATCTCACAATGCAAACATTTGCCAGCTTGAACTTAAACTACTGTAACAACTGGCTGACAGGTATTCACGTACCCCCTACGTCACTTTGCGTATCCCCAGGAGTTCGAGTACCCCAGTTTAGGATTCATTGTACAACAGAAAATCACAAGAGACACAAAATATCATGGTAACTTATTTCACTGTAACACCATAGAAGTGTTTGTAGATGATTGAGAAAAGTAGAGAGCAGCTATAAAAAGGATAAATGTTTGAACAGGTTTAACTAAATTCTAGGAGCCATACCAAGGTCTTGAATCAGTTCATGTGGTTGAATTCTGTGGTGATCTGTTGTGAGGATGATGAGTAACATCAAGCTCTTCATGGTTTGTTGTGCCTGTGCACTGAACATGACTGTGGGATCAAAAACATTGATCCCACAGTACTTCTGTGCTTCTTTGTAATCTGCCTGGTTTCCTTTATGTTGCTATTACTACAACTACTGCTGCTTACTTCTTCTTGAGCAGTGTGACGACTTGACTGCAACATGTGATGTCAGTTGCTGGTTTGATTGTGTCCTTGCTTCAAAGGGGTAAATGGGAAGCAAGCTCAGACCACCTCTTCCAGGTGAGCTTGTCCCAGTTGTTTGTTCCGAAACAGGGACTGAAGCTGTTTTCATAAATACTCCTCAAAAGGTTTTGAAATGTGATTTGATTGATTATTTCTCCTCTTTAAAATACCACTTGATATTGTTTTTCACATAGTTGGACTCATTAGTCACCTTCAAAATTAGGTGCAACTTGTAAGGATTGTGCATTTATGCAATGAGCAACACAGCTAAACATGTGGGTGGTGTCTGCAAAAATGTGGCAAAATCCCCTCCAATAGGAAACTTGTGTCCGGATACACAGAGCAGCAGCACTACTTGGTGCCAGCCCTGGTACCATTTCCAAACTGAAGAGCAAGTTTGGTGAGAGTGGAGAATTCAAAGACTGACCCCGAAGTGGATGCCTCAGGAATATAAAACCCAGAGAAGACCCATGCTTCACCGGTGAACCATAGGCTTTCTCCCAGGGGAAGAGGGGATTTTGGCACATTGTCGCTATCCACATATTTAACTGTGTTCCTCATTCCACAAATGCACAATCCTTTCAAGTTTTATGTTGTTGTAAAGGTCAGGCTTTCCAGTGAGGTAAAATACCACACAAATTTGTATAATTACAGGGGATAACTAATTAAAATAACTTTTCCAAAGTTTTTTGAGGAGTATACATTTATGCCCTCTTGTATCAAAGCAACTCTTCAAATGTTCTAGGTCTAAATACTACCTTAACTGTACCACAGCCATGTTAGCACCCAACATATGCTAAAACATAAAGCAAAGGACCATTTTCAACTATTTCTGGATTTTTTTCACACTTTCTGTGAATTATGCATGCATAGATCACATTTTTGCTTTCACATCTCACATTTCAGCTGACAACACCCAGGGTTCATCTAATAATTCCTTCAGTACATGGTTTTGATTGCAACTGTTCCCATCCTCTGGGTATCAAACCATATGGGCTGGAGACGGAGGTGTTGAGACATGCCCCTACATGTTTCTGTCACTCAATAACCTGATCCTCACAAACAGTTTTTCTTGACAAGATGCTCACAGGACAAATAAGCATCTCCTCTACACTCCTGCTAGGATACCTACGCCTGGTCTCCAGGGCGACCCATCTTCACAACAGGATGTACACATTAGCGCACGGCGGGTGTCTGTTCTGCATGCTCTCTCCCTGCATGCTGCTCAACAGCTTCGATCAACAAGGGGTCTGCTCAGTATCTGAAACCCCGGAGCCTGTCAGGATGGGGTCGGAGGCAGGCTGGAAGAAAAACATGTTCAATCGGAGACTCATGAAATGTTTTTAGGTCAGCTTGATTAGCTTGCATCAAAGTTTGATGACTTGCACATGTATGAGCCCCTGACGATCTGTCAAAGAAGTTGAACGGCATACTTGCTATTATAAATTAAAATAAGAACATACAGTATGTGCAGTAAATAAAATATGACAGACTCCATGCAGTGGATCAACTTCAATTTAATTATTAAAGTACAGTCTGCAGCAGCAGAAGCATGTAATTACCATGTGCAAGTGTTTTTGTGTTTGATGTCGTACATTAATTCACAGACCTTACAATCTCCAGCCCTCCCTTCTTCTCCTTCTCTTTGCATTCTTCTCTCTTTCTGCAATCTACAACCTAGCACATTGCCCACTACTAATGTTATATTCACACATGCAGAATCCTCTTGTAATTTCCTGGAAGTTTTACATCCAGCTTTATGTTGTAGGACATAAGAAGTGGAGATCCCTTTACTTTCAGTGGCCTACTTTTTCACTGAAGTATTGTTGTCAGTGCAAACCAAAGATAGTCTTGCATTCTTAGTTATCCCACCTCCAAAAACCATGTGCAATGACAGACAATTTTCTGTGATCACAGCACCCATAGAGTGGAAGCATATGCAAGATTTAAAGTCCCATATTTTACCCCTTTCAGAAAGTTTCCATTGTTTCCATTTGTCTTTATAACACAACTTTGAATTGTCTTTCCTAGCCGTTTAGGAATTGGATTTTGGCATGCCTTTAAACCCTCCATTTCAGCCCTGCTCACAACAGCCTGTTTTAGTGAAGATCTTCATCAGGCCTCTCTCAGGAAATGGATGTGGTTTCAACATTCTAGTGCTGTGCTCTAATAACCACTTTGGCTGACCAGACACATGCAGACATTTTATTTACACTAGAGATGGCAGTGGGTCCAAAAACAACTGGAAATTTCACATACTGACAGTTTGAGATTACATGTCCTTAAAGGTAGAAACAGCAACAGAGAGGGGGGAGATGTTTATCTCACCTTTTGGGAGGTTTGCAGGTGAAGGACATATGTTTTAATAATTAAAAAAAAAACATAAAAGACTTATTTTGTTTAAAAGTCCCAGATCGTGCAAAACCAATTTTCTGTTTTAATGTTGTTAGAGGGGTGGCACGGTTGTACAGCAGGTAGTGCCTGTGCCTTACAGGAAGGTTGCCGGTTCAGTCCCCACATCGGTCAGGGCTCTTCTGTGTAGAGTTCCATGTTCTCCTTGTGCACGCCTGGGTTCTTTTCAGGCACTGTGGCTTCCTCCAACAGATCACAATCTTCCTCATTAGGTTGACTGTTGACTCCAAAAATTGCCCTATGATATGAATATTATTGTGAATGGTTGTTCATCTTGCAATGTGGCCCCGTGATTGGCTTGTGACGGGTTCAGGGTACACCCACCTCTTGCTCTGTTTCAGCTGGAATAAGCTTGAGCCCCTATCACCCTGAAAGGGATATGATGAATAGAGTTATTTATTGGTATATTTATTTACTATTTGATGTGGATATCACAATTACGTTGGACAAACCAGATGCACTGTTTCAGTGTTTTAGCACAAGTAATGCTAATTGCTAATTCGCAAAACTTGTCCAAGGGGGGCTTTTGAAATGATAAAAAAAGTAACAAGAAAAGTGAGCGAAGATAAAAGTGTAGTATACAATACATTACAGCAATAAAAGAGAAACGCTTGTTTTAGATAAAATATATAAATAACCTGTAAAGCCAAGGCAACATAATCAAGCAATCAACAAGATAAAATTATTCATGTGAGCACTGTTGTTTTTTATTTTAAGCCATTGTTTGAGTCCTTTGTTGAAATCATTACTGTTGACTCCAGTTTTAGATTAATGGGTAGATAGTTCCAAAGTTTTGCGCCTTTTACAGAAAGAGCAGACTGACGGAGTGAAGTCTTGTATCTTCAGACAAGATGATCACCACTGGTGGAGCATCATGTGGCCGCTTTGTGAGAGCTGTGATGGCCTGTTCAGAGAAAAACAGTGACACATGAATGTTTAGATAATGAATGGATGGTTGAGGGCTTGGGTAGTGTATGGACGTGACACCTTTTACTAAACTTGATTCATGGAGATATGAGTTTTGCCTTTTTTTTTTTTTTTTTTTTTTTTTTACAGTAAATGCCCTTTAAAGCAGTCAGTTTTCTGCCATTACTGTTTTTAAAAGTCTCTTCTCTGGCCCCTCCTTCCCCCTCACTTCAGCCACAGTTTAGGCAGCCAAGCAGCACATCATGATGGTCTCCCTGCCACTTCACAAACAAATATTTCCAAAGTGGAGAGAAAAAGAGTTGCATCTGATCCTCTCACACCACACTACATCAGATGGACCATTCAGTACATTTCACTTGTCCATCTTGGCAACACCCCATTGAATTTTTTGGAATGAAAAAAAAAACTCTATTAAAGAAAATCTGAAAGGTTTTTGGATGATTTTGGTCGATTACAGGCAAAATGACCCAATCAGATAATGTAGTAGGTGCTGTGGTGCAAAAAAACAAAATATGTGCCACTTTATACAACAAATTATCACCCAAATACGCCAGAAATGGACTGAAAATATCCTTTCTTTGGATAGGTGCTTTCAACATTGTTTTTTGTTTTTCATTTCATAGAGAAATGCTGTCCAGATCTGATAAAGCTATAACTAAATGTGTTAGCATCTATGCTAATCCCCGTCCAAGCAGTCACTTCCTTCTGTCGTCTCACTCAGGTCTTGCCTCATCTGGCTATAAAAGACACTGATCAGCTTGTGTTGCTTTAGGCCATGCACAGTCATTGTAAATGGATCCAGGAGCTGAGCAAGGCAACGCTGGCAAAATTTCCATTATTTCCAATTAACTTAAATTAGATCCTTGCTTAAAAGGATACAAAGACATGATGTAAATGGTCGAACATCCAAGGACATGGAGCCTTTACAGACCTTTGAGTTATGAGTTATGAACCTTAAACCAATTTAACATCTTAGATAATTAAAGAGATTAAGCTCTATCATAACACTAAACTTAAATGTAGACTATCCTTAGGGCTCACACATACTTGAAAAACCCTTTATACAGTTAATTAACGTGAGCCGAATGTGAATTAACTTACAACTTACACAACATTTACCTTGGTCCTAGAAATGCCTTTTCCTGTAAACAACATGTCCACTTGACATTCAGATTTGATCTTATACAGTAATAGTCCCATGCATTCAGCCTCCCAAGGCACTTGTGTCTCATCTGTGTCTATGACAACCTGGTCTACCCATATAAACAAACATCAGCATTTATTCCACACACCTGCTGCTCTGCACAGCCTCTCTGTGCAGTGTGTGTTATCAGCATAAAGACGAGCCCTGATGTTCTGCTGCTGCTTTAATCAAATGCTTGCTGGGTGGAAGTCTCCCCTTTGTGTCATGGTGGCAGAGTGATGGTGATTGCAAACTGCTGCATGCCATCTTTGCTCCCCGGTAGGCTCTCAGCTTTTCATGAGCTCAAGATGGAACAGTTGTTCATGTAGAGAGTTTTTATGAGGAGGAGAATAGAAAAACAAACTTGCCTTGAAGTCTTACTTTTGGACTGTCTTACTTCTTGCTGTGTGTGATTTATTCAGTTATGATTAAGATGCTTTTGTGACGTTTTAGTCCAGACTGGCAAACACTTAGGCCATTTTCACCCCAAGATAATTTTGGAGAGTTGCTCTGATGCAAGTAGGCATTTTCTGCTCAGGCATTCAGTGCTCAGCAAGGATTGCTTCAATATTTCTGATAAGGTGCAGACAACTATGCCGTTGTCACTTTCCAATCAGGCCCTGGAGCAATGAGGATGCAATCAACCTACAAACAGAATAACCAGGCTGATGAAGTAACTCTGCACAATGCTGTAGAAGTATAAGCAGCAGATGTACTAATTATAACTGCCTAACGGTTTTCAAGCAACCAGGCTGATGAGAAAGTACTACTTACTGATGATGTTTGGATCCCACTTTCTGTGCACAGGCACAACAAACCAGAAAAATAGCAACAAGCGTCACTCACCGTCTCTACAGCAGATCATCACAGAAATCAACAGCGATGACGGATCCAAAAACTGTTTTTTCCAGAATGAAGTCCAGCTCATTCAAGCTGAAGAATAAGTTTAAGTTACC
Organism: Scarus forsteni; assembly: GCA_036419115.1. Lineage (NCBI taxonomy): Eukaryota > Metazoa > Chordata > Actinopteri > Labriformes > Labridae > Scarus > Scarus forsteni. The sequence goes on from JAZDUH010000098.1 coordinate 38,882,794, forward strand.
ATCTCTATCAGGTGTCCTCAAGGGAGACTTGAAAGTACTCAGGTAAGCCTGTCAATAAAATGGTAAGTGTGAGCTACTATTAGTTTCCCTGGGGAGACAATAACCTGTGGCACTGGTTATTGTCTTTTACAGACACTTCTGGAATGTTTGGTGCTCTGGTGTCGCTGTAAATGGCCTGGTTTTATTGACTCATTTGCCAGGACTTCACCACAAAAGAAGCACCTAAGTGAATCCATAAACCAGGTTGATTATGTTCATTGTTCTACAATCATCAACACCGATGAGTGAGGTGGTACTCATGGTTTGACAAAATGACTCAGGGGGTGCAAAAGACAAAAAAGTTTGTGAACTGCTCTAGGGCCTGCTGTACATACTGGTGAGTGTAAGGTTTTTAATGTTATTCTTGTTCTTCCCTTCTTGTTCAACACCCTGGTTATTTTTCTTAAAGCTATTAGCAGGAGTTGAAAATCATACACTAAATGGTAGATAAACTGTTTTTATGTATTTTTATTGCATTGAAATTATATAAAGCATTTCATCTGATTTTATTTATAATTGAATTTTAAGATATAGTCAGTTCTTATTGATCTCTGATTGTAAGACTGTCAAATTGTAAAACTTTTGCAAATTATGCATTCATCATACTCTATAACCTATCATTTTAAAGAGAAAATACTTTACCATGTAATTTAGACACCCAGTCACACCACACAATGCTTAAAGAAAACCAGTCCAGTACACTCTATAAGGCGCTCTAGAGGGGCTTTTTTTGTATAGACAGGCAAGCAGGCAAACTGACACTTCATTCATCTCTTTGGGCAAATTCAGGTAACAAGTACCAATTGTTTTGGTAATTAAGAGTCCAGGTCATGTACCACTGCCTTTAACTCTTTATTTGAGTAACAGCAATGAAGGTAACAGCAATGAGTTTGTAGCATAAAATTAGCAACTGTGTGGAATCTAGCCACTTAGCATCTATGCTAGTAGCTTGAGCACATGGAGCAAATTCGTAAGATTTAAATGAATATTTTACTTTTGATATCAACAAATGTTGTCCTAAAGATAACTTAGGTAACAGGACTGAGTTTTTAGATTGACCATCTGTAAAACAACTAATATTTCATTAAATTTAAGGAAAAATAAAAGAGATAACTAACTTTTGGTCTTCCCATGACTTGCAGAAGACCTAAATGATGTCACTTCCTGTAGAACATGTCACTGCTGGAATGTTCCAAAATTTTAAAGGGAGGAATGTGTTTGGGTAACAGCAATGAGTGAAAACCTGGGGACAGCACTAAAATGTGAATTTTAACCAAAATATAATGACCTTTTTTTAAAACTTTTTTTTTTTAAGTGTATATAGAATATGGAGTCACACTTAAAAATAAAAGAAAATTTGCTTTGGAAGGATTTTGTTCATAATGAATTGTAGTAAAGTGTAGCATTTGGCTGTGGGGACAGGCAAGAAATGCTATGTATAAGTGTTTTGGATGCCATTCTAAAATATTAAAAAAAAAATGTATATATATGTGATTTCTACAAATACTAATGTGTATGGTGTTGAGTAAAATAATAAAATATAATTTTTAATATATTATTACTTGTGTTTATACATTTAATATACAAAAATATGCTGGGGACAGAAATTTCACTCTTTTGGTGGAATCGCCCTTTAATTCTTGAAAGTTGAGGTTGCAGAATTTTGGAAGCAGTAATTTTTATGACATTTGGTTAATTGCTCCATTATAGCCTAGACCTAGTCTTTTGTCAGGTCTCTTGATACACTTGGTATGAACTGATGCCACAAAAACAAAGATTGCTGGGCAGAGAGGCATATGTATGTGTATAATAAAGCCTAAAAAGGGTAAACAGATCAAAACTTCTGATATGAACAAGTCCATTCAAAATGTAGGCCCAATGAAATGTTGTAGTCTGGTGCTGTGCCTGATCCTTACATAACTCAAAGTGATTGCCAACTGCAGAGGGTGTGTACTCCATTCTCTTTTACTTTCCCGGTAAGAGTCTGAGATTTTCCTTGATGAAATTGTAGACCAGGAAAACATTATTGTAAAAGAATCGCGTGGGATGGGTAGCTGCAATTGGAGCCTCCCTAAAAGGAGGAGGGATATTTTCATTCCAATAATAGTAACACGATACTTTAAGAATGTTTCCAGCTGAAGTGTTGGGGCCAAAACCTCCTGCAACACGCATCTTAAATTCAATCGCACTGTCATTCCAGCATGGTGGAAGTAAGCCATACTCTGTTAGTCAGTCATCATTTCAGTAATTCTGAACATAAACAAAGCCTGCAGCAGTTCTCTGTTTATGTCATATATAACCCAAGGATTCTATTAGTATGAATAGATGACACTGTGATGGAAATTTTCAGTTTGAAGAGAAATAAACAAAAACATAATAACACAGCATCTGTAAAGCATTTAAGTAATAAATGCTTGTTAGCTCTTGTTGTGTCTGCATCCCATCAGGTTGGTGTTGTTTGTGTTTTATTTAAAGTCTTATTAGTGATACTTCCTTCTCTCTCTTTTACATGCAAAGGGTCCTTGTTAAAGAAACTGTTTTCACATGATTGCCCTTTTAATTGAACACAGTTCAGGAAAAACGTTTTAAAAAGTCATCCATCTGTATTTACATTTTGATCAACAGCATCATTTCTACTAGACACCTGTCTGTTTACATCCATCTATCTCTACCACTTATGTCTTTCAGGGATAAGTGGTTGCAGGGGACTGGAGCCCATTCCAGCTGACATTGGGTGAGAGGAGGGAACACCACGAGCCAGTTGCGAGTAGCTTGCAGGGTCATATTGAGAGACAGACAACCACTTATGCTCACACCTAATGGCAATTAAGAGTCACCAGAATACCTAATGAGAATATTTTTGGTTTGCAGGAACAAGTTGAACTGCCCAGCAATGTACACTGCTGTTGCTGGTTACAGTTAAATAATTACATTGTTTAAGTTTATGTGGGAGCCATGAACATATTTTTGGACAAACAACTGCCCATTTTTCCTTATTTTTCCTGAGGAGTCCCTTTGTGTGGCAATATTTTACAATCCAGCATATGGCCATGTGTTCTTCCACCTGTGCACATTGAATCTGCTGATCTCTATGGACTCAGACAGACTCAACAACAGCAAAGGAAATGAATTCTGAACCAGATATGAAGTAATTTTACTCAAGTGATGGTGATGCACACAGAGGAACACAAACATTTGCTGCATAGAAAATAGTACCAAACTAATGGCCCTTTTCCAGTAGCACTACTCTATTCTATTCGACTCTACCCGGCTCTACTCTTCTCGCCTTGTGCTGCTTTTCCATTAGCCCCAGTCGCCTGCCCAACGGGGTGCAGTGTCGCTGTAAACAGCTGAGCGGCACTGCAGTGATGTCATTTTGAGCGCGACACAACAATCTGTGGCTTTTTGTCACAAACCGAGTAAAAAAGGAAAGCAGAAGAAGGCTGCAGGTGGCAAGAAGAAGAAATACCCCTTGAGAAGCACAGGAGAGTTTTGGAAGCTAGGAGCGAGGACGAGAGCAATCGAGCTGCAAAGAAAAGACGTATGAGGGTAAGCTAATGGTAGCTACCACTAGCATGCTAGGTCGTCGCACTCATGACTCATCGATGACGACATTGTCTGACCAATCAGGTGATGTCATCTTTTAGTATCGACTCTGCTCACTTGGAACCAGAGCGGAGTAGGTACTAAAACTAGCTTGTTTTAGGAGGTACCGGGCCGGTGGAAAGACGCTGCAAATCGGGTAGGGCAGAGTAGAGTAGGGCCAAGGAGTGCTAGTGGAAAAGGACCAAAAGAGATTTCCTGGAGGAAAAAGAAAATGCTCTGAAGTTTTTTCCCCAAATCCTGTACTTGACTCAACATAGTTTTGTGGCTTGTTTTTATGTAAATTCGCACAATTACACAAATAACTGTGCCAGGCAACAGCAGTGAATCTTTGTGGTAGTCTGAAGTGGTTCCCCCTGAAGGTGCGTTCAAACTGAACGTGACTCAGGTGACCACTCTCCATGTAAAGTCAATGTACAACTGCGATGGGCCAGGGTTAACCCTCAGGCAACACAACAGCAACAATCTGGGCATCAAAGTTTCAAAGTTTGAACTTTTTAGGTGATGTATTGTGGCTGTGCCAATCAGCGTTGTGTGAGTGTGTGACGACACCTGTGACAGACTGTTTTTTTAGTTAGTGAGTACGCTAGTTCCACCTAGACACAGACAAAGCTGCTGCAGTGTGTTGTGGATGGTAGGTGAGTGACAATGATAGGATGGGCTATACAATCTCAGTCCCCAAGTTGCATTTAGTGTGAACCCACTTTGAAGGTACAGCGGTGCTGTGACGTTCAGCCTCTTCACTTTTTTTTTTTTTCCCCTTGTCTGCATTATCTTTAAAGCTGAGCACTGTGTCCGGTGGCAGCGTTGGAAAGACTAATGCATTTTTTTTCTAGCAGTGAGAGATATGTGAATATGATTCACTGCTATAGTGACCATCACCAGCCCTCCCTGTAGGCTACTCCATCATATAAAACTTTATTTAACCCCTGATGGGAGCTGTGCCACACCACAGTGTGAAAGAAGGGGAAATAGTGACAGACAAGACAGGACAAGACAAGACAAGACAAGACAACTGGGAGAAGAACAAACAGGTATTGTAGCTAATTTAAGATAGTAGTTCAAGTGCTGTGCTGATGCAAGTCCATACTGGAAGTATGTGGTGTGTATGAAGAGGGTGGCTCATGTGTAGAGTGTGTGTGTGTGTGTGTGTGTGTGTGTGTGGGGGGGGATGAAGACCCTGGTTCGGGTAGTGGAGGTTGAGGGGAGGTTAGGAAAGGGATGAAGACCCTGGTTCGGGTAGTGGGTTAGGACAGGAGGGTTGAACGGGATGAAGACCCTGGTTCGGGTAGTGGGTGTGGGTAGGGAGGGTGGGGGTGGGAAGGGGATGAAGACCCTGGTTTGGGTAGTGGGTTTAGGAGGGGGGGTAGGAAAGGGATGACGACCCTGGTTAGGGTAGTGGATGAGGGAAGGGGGGTGGGGGAGGGTCCTATGGAGGAGACATAGGACGTGAGGAGATATGTAGGAGTGCCTAACTCAGCATGTTCTGACGGGACCAATCGCTTCTTTACAGTTAGTCTCAACAGGAGCTCGAGTGTCTATACACACATGCATGTCAGGTGGTCACCGAATACCCAAGTAGCCGCCCATAACCCGTGAGACCGCGGCCAAGGGCCCCCCCAGAGCCACCAGGGCACCCGAGACCCACCCCACGGCCGCCAGAGCCACAGGACCCAGACATAGACCCAGAACCCAAGGAGGCACCGACCCGTCCCCCCAAAGGCACCAAGGGACAGCACCAGGGCATCTGGGGCGGCAGCCCCACCACAGACAGCACCCCCACCCCCCCCACCACCCATCCACCCGGCCCCAAGCCACCCCCACCCCAAGCGCCCAACCACCCCCATCCTCCGCGGCAGGCCAGAGGCCCCCAGCCCTCCAGGAGCCAAACCCCCGGGCCCAGGCCCCCCCCCAGAAGGGGGCGTGACCGATTCTATGTTGAGCCAGATACCAGCCGCAGCAAGGCCAGGTGGGGCGGAGTGTGGGCATGTGGCAGTGGGGTCGCGGCTATGCCCCGCCCCCCCAGGAGAACCAGGGCGGAGGCGAGTGCCAGAGACTGCCGCCCAAGCACCAAAGGGGGCCCCCTAATCATCCCCACAGAGTAGCAACCCACAGGCAGCCACCCACGCCGAGGCCCCCAGCGAGTGACAGGCCGATGGACCCCGCACCACAGGCCGCCGAGGGATGCATGACCCAGCAGGGCCCACCTGCCCCCAGGGCACAACCACGGGTCCCCACCCATAGACACCGGAGCCCAGCCGCACCCGAAGGCCACCGCCCCAGTGGATGGAGAAGGGCTCCCTAGCATGGAACCGCGGCCAGAAGGGGCCAGACCCCACCAGCCACACCAAGCCTAAAATAGTGAAACACCCCCTGTCCCCCCTGTTATTCTGTATCCTTGTTTCCCGACAAGGATACATTAGCCCTCCACCGTGCCTAAGTGCTACAACTCTACGTGTAGTGTGATGCATTAAAACTGGGGAGAAGTAGGTCGAGTGGGAGCCTGCCGACCCCCCCCCCTTCCCACTACCCACCCCAGGCAAGTTGATGTAGTGTCGCATTAAAAACAGATGTCAGGTGAGGCAGGTGAAAGGCGAGCAGAGAGGGGTCACAGCCTAAGACAGGCTGGGCCCGACCCCCCAGCACCTCCACCCCGCCTCCCCTCCATGTTAGTGTATGTAGTGCAGTTAAAACTGGAGGACGAAAGAGGCAGAGAGGGCAAACTAGTTGCCCCTCTACCACTCCCGACTCCAAGAACCCTAAGTGTTGTGTATGTGCCCAATAGTGCAAATATATACAGGAGTGCAATGTGTGGATAGTGAAGTGCAATTAAGAGGTTAGGCTAGTGAGGGCCAGCCCCGGCTAGCCACGACAAGTGGGAGCAAGGGAGCGGTGCCACGTGGCCCCCGCAACAGCAGGCCCCAGGGCCCACAGGCGACAGCCCAGATGACCCCCAGCGACCAGACGGCCCCACTAAAGCACCCCCCCCCCAGCCTCTTCACTGACTTGTCAAGTACTTAGTACAACCCAACTCCAAAAAATCTGAAATATCTCTTTAAAATGATGAGTTCAGGTGTTTCCCCTATCATTCATCAGTCAAAATGAAAAATGAATGCTAATAAATTCCTTGTTTTTTAAGACATCTGTAGACAAGTTTTGGATTGTTCAAAGAAATAAAATACCCATCAAGAACCATGCTGGTGTTAAATTTAAAGTGTCTAGCACTTGTTTTAGAGCCAGTTAGAGACCACCGCTGTGTAAGATGTACAATCTCCTGAGGGATTCCCGCTAACCCTGTTTGAAATCACCCTATGTTTTTATTGAGATCATTATCGCTAATATTGCCTTTGACAGATTCAATTTCCTCGTTTTGTGCTCCATGGTGCGGTATCAGCTAAATGCTGCATTCCTCCGTTGTGATTCCCACTTCACAGAAATAAAGCAGGAATGGAAACTGGAGCAGGAAATTGAAAAGAGGGGTCCTGTTGTGTCGTGGAGACCGCTGTGTCTGCTGCTATTTCCTCTGAACATGCCAGTCTCGTCCGCTCACCAGATGCACATGTGCCCCGTCTAATAATCGTCACAGCCCTTCGGGGAGACATTCTGCTCAGACTGGTGATGCACTTTCATCCATAACACTGTTGCTGTTTCAGAAGACAGATTAATTGTTACTGTTAGGGCACTGGCAGAGCAGTAATATGGCATTTGGCATCCTCAGTCAGGGTTGGCTCATTCCTCTTGCAGCCTGGTGGGCCACAGCACTTCAAAAGGACATGTGGCAGGATAGCACACAACAGCTGGCGTAGGGCTCCATGTGTCTCTGTGGCTGCTCACCAAGGTTTACTGAGTGCCAGAGCCAGTTAACAGCAGACACCTATTAAAACAAGTCTTTTCTGAGGTCAAAAGGGAAAATGTGAGTGAGATCAGTCTCTTTTTGCAACTTAAATAATTTTTTTTTTACGTTCTCACATGTTTTGCATGAAGCAGGACCAAAGAAGACATAAATAAGCTGGGCAAATCACCTAATCATCATGACTAATGAAATGTGTAATTACACAAAATATATATCCATTTTGTACGGGTCATCTTAAGCACAAAGGTCACAAATTTATTGCCTTTTTGAACAAGTTCACTCAGGCCCCAGATGTCCCCAGAACATATTTTTGGAGGTTCTTCTTAAAATCCTCGCAGATATTGGATACTGGCATACATATAAACCCCTATGTCTAAGCCCTGCACAGAGTGGGCTGATTTTGTGTTGGTCTTCATGAGCATGATTACACCTCTTAGAGGAGTGGATATAAATTAGCATGACGATTCGTAGCACATCTCTAGTGTATCTGACAACTCAAAACATGTTTATACAGCACGACGGTCCTACGCATTAACATTTATTTACTCTGAAAGGACTTGGCTCCTTGAATTTGTTTTAATTTTTTCTGGAGTATCTCATCTTTAAAAAGGGGAAACAATCCTACACAGGGTTATTTCAAAATAAATTTACAGATGCTACAAAGGGAAGCAGAAGTTACTTTTTGTAAGCTCATAGTGATGAACATAGTAAAAAAGTGCACCAAAACTGAAGTTATTAGTGTTGCCAGCTGTGGACCTGGGCGAGAGGTGAGATGACTGAAAATAGAATCAGCTTTACTGGCCAGGTAAGTTAGACAAAACAAATTTTACTCTGATTAACTTTACTGCCTAAGTGCAGACTAAGATATAGGGCTCAAATTTCGTAGACCAGGCGCAGTCGCAGGCGCACCTGCCCTGTGCTGGCCTTCGCCGTGCGGACAGGGTGTGACCAGCGCACTTTGCAAGTTTCCTGCAGTGCCAGAGGCCCACTCAAGGCAAAGAGGAGCGCATCCACGCCTCCATCCCTGCCCCTTCTCGCAAGTGCCAGAGAGGGAGAAAAAAAAGCGTGAGTGGGTTTAACACAGCCGAGTGCTGTCTTCACCAATCAAATGACCGCCTCTCCTTGCCTTTAAATGCGCTGCGGCCGAGGCGCAGCGTCTGATTGGTCTGAATGATCCCCGCCACCGCGGAAACAGTGTGCTGGAAAGAGCAGCGGAGACGGTCAGAGCTGCTGTCACTTCAACAACTGGGAGAACGGACTGGCCATCAGGGCGCACATCAGAGGCCACGAAGCGCGTCACCGTGTGGGCCAGCTCCAGGGCCAGGACAGATGTAATCTGTTCCTTTGTCATTAATAGGAGTAAAAAATGAAGAGACAGTTACAATGCAGCTGGCTTATCCATTCATAATGCTTGTGATCCACCTGCACTCCTGGTTTGTCATCGCCAAATAGCAGAACCTTTAGTGATATACTGTATATTCTCCCGGTGTCTCCTCCTCATCCTCCTTGCAATAATGTACTCCATCTTTTTAGATCACGTTAAAAATAAAGACTAAAATAGGGGAATATGGGAAACAACAGGTAAATCCTGAGTGGCATACATTTATTTTCTCTCTTTTTTCTTTGTCTTTTTTCTCCCTCTTTTCTTTGAATTTTATGAAATGAGAGAAGCCAGATATATGCATCAAACTTCCAGGTTAAGTTTCCATAATGACAAACGGATTTAATCCGACATCAGATGTGACGGGACAGTTAATATCGATACAAATGTATATGCTGGTTCAGACGGTTATATTAAATAGTGATTGCTGTGATTTTTTATTGCATTAAAATGTGCCTGACACTCTGGATACCTGCCTCTGAGGCTTTGTTGACGCGAGCGCACATGTGCACCTGTCAGCAAATTACAGCTGCGGAGGGTGCGCTTCGCTTGCGCCGAGAATAGACCAGGTTGGAGCTGGCGAGCTTTCAGCGCACTTTCTGCACTGCTTTTGGCACGAAATTGTCACTGCGCCTACATGAATCTGCTGACACCTCCCCCTGGTGCGCCGTCACACCCATCTCTGCACAGACGGTCTACCAAATCGTCAAATTGGCAGCGCACGGTGGTGCGCTGGACGAAATTAACACTGCACGGGGTGCGCCGGCTCTGCGCCCCCCTGCTCTGCGCCATGAAATTAGGGCCCATAAACTCAAGGTAAAACATGATATGTACAAGAGTTAAAAATACAAGCCTGCATAGACAGAAGTGTAATGAAGGAGTGCAAAAGATGCAGTTAACATATTGATAGATGTGGTAATAAAAACTAGAGTTGTTTGCATGAGGTTGACAAAATAAGCAGAATTTAGTAAAATAATGTCCATAGATCTGTAGGATAGAAGGATAATATTTACAGAAATATTACATTTAGTAACAAGAACTTCTTAAACAGAATTGTGACTTAATACTGTATAAATATGAATTACTGTTGATAAAAGGTTGCTTGGGTATTTATGAGTTCAAAGCAACAAAGCTGAGGTTGTTCAAATGAGATGAAAGTTTCAAAAGTGTTTATTTCCAATAGAATTGAAGTTACTTCCATTTTTGTGCTCTTATGAATATTCGTTAAGTATCACATTGATCATAAACTCCAAGTTTAACTGTTTGAGGTAAAAGTAAATGTCAAAATATTTTGTGTGTTCAACCTCTGCTTTTTGCTAAAACTGCTTAAACCAGCTTGTAGTTGCAGTGGATTGTTCTTGGTCTGTTTTTTTCCTATTTTGCTCATTCCACAAATGCACAATCCTTACATGTTGTACCTCTTCATAAAGTTGATTAATGACAGTTTCGTCAGCAGTAAAAATACAATACAAACTGATTTGATTTAAATAGGATAAATAATTGACCAAAATAACGCTACCAAACATCTTTGGAGGAGTTTATCATTTAATAGCTCTGAATGTTAAAGGGTCAAATAGCCTCTGATCTAAAATCCTCATTAAATGTAAAACAGAAACCTTGCACTAAAACTTCACAAGTGTATGATGGCAAATGTATTACAAGTCCATTTTAATGCCACAGTGTGCCTCTGCTCAGACTGGCTCTGGCAGGCTCGATTGTTAGAAAATCTTAATGAGTTCTGGCTGTCTGCAGAACCACTGGAAACACAGGAAACAATTAGCAACAAACCTCAACATGACAGGAAGTAGTCCACTATCCCTCCACTGGGCTCACAAACACTGCAGGGAAAACCTGTGATCCAAAGCACACATAGAGAAGAAAACTTTATTTGACAGGATAAACAGGTCTGATAGGTATTTGGGGGGTAATGACAAAAAGTATCATTAAGTGTTTACTATTTTGTTAAATATACAATCTGATTTTACAACTGTGTAAAGCAGCAGACTGTTTCCCTCAATCAGTCAACTCATCGGGGGGGTCACACCCATCATTCACAGTATTATGATGTGGATTAAATTCTGCTGTGTATCATGCAGTACTTGATGATTCTTGTTTTTTGAAGAATGTTAATGAAAGGCTTTTAGACTGCCAGCATCACTAAAAATAGAGAATTAAAGGCTCAATTGCTTTTACTAAGAGGTACGTGCTTGTCTCTTTCTTTGTCCTGATTGATGATAAAATGTCCTATTAGTCAGAAAAATACATACCTGAGAGAGCTTTAATGAAAATGAACCATGTTTTCACTGCAGGCCTGGAACCACCAACCGAGTATCATGGAGGGCTACTTGTTTGATTAAATGTCAAATGTGTAACTAATTTGTATTAACAAGTATTTGGATGGTTCATATTTACTGAGACAAATGTTTGCCCTTCAGACCTGAAAGCTACAAGAGAAGTGATATGGTCTGTCTCCATGCTTTGTTGTCTGTCCTCATCATAGTCTGTTTCTGCCTTCTCCATCCATTATCCTAGCCTTAAAGAGCAGACAGACCTGATTCTGAAATCCTGCAGGTCCGTCTTGCCAGCCTCCGTTGTCCAACAAATTCACTCGGCTGAATTCTTAAAGGCCCAATCAGGGAAGAGAGGTGGTAGCAGCAGAATGCGGACATGACGACAACTGGAAGTTGAGAAGGGACATGCTGATTAGCCTACTGTCCTCATGGCTACCTAGTAAAACTTGGCAAAATCTGCCCTCCTCTGAAGTTTACTTGTAGGGATTGCCTTTGACGAGGTTCATGTCCCATTTAAGTGTTAAATGAATCATCTGTGTGGTACAATTTAGTGTAAGACAATAGTAAAAGGCCGTTAGCTGTTAGCTGCTAACAGCTAACGGCTAACGATCATTAACTGTTGTTAGCTGTTAGCAGCTAAGTTAGCCACTATGGCTAACATCCATGAACTGATGTTAACTGTTGTTAGCTATTAGCCGCTACATTAACCGCTATGTATGCTACATTATAGGGGGCAACCCTGCTTGATGTGGATTGGTCTGTGATGAATTTGACAAGCCAAACGATTGAACAGTCACAAGCTTGTGTTTTTTTTCTAACGTTCTGCCTCTGAAAACAAATTCAAATTCACTATTCACAGAAAAATTCACTATTTTCCTTTGAACTCAGGAATAGTGAAATATTTCTGTGACAGACATATTGAGCAGTTCATCTGGCTTGTCAGGTTACCATTATCCACCAAGATGGATGTTTCTGCAATCGCAGTCTTCCTCGAGTCCTTGAAAAACAGAAGGTAAATATCTCTGAACAGTGGATCCATAGACAGTTTGAAGGTGGTGGTTCTCTGTTGCTTGATGAACCTGCCCCGCTTGACTCACCTTTGTCCCGGTACAGCCAGAGACCCACTCCTGCACTCTCCCTGGTCTAGTCTTACTCTTGCAAGTGCTCTCTCTAAATCAGTATGAGCTGAACTTACCTGCCATTAAAAACTCATCAGAAAATGTCTCTTTATTTTTCCTCCCTTTGGTTCCATGAACACTAAAATAAAAAAGTAGGTAACAGTAGTGTAAACTTCCTCCTCAATTCAATCCAGTTTCAGTTATTTTTTTATGCAATTAACAAAGCATATACTACACGTTATTAAATTATATTTTCTAAACATTTGAATTTCAGTTTTACTGAATGAAAAAAACATTTTTGTTTCACAGTAACAATTTCTGCTCAATATCCTTGGACTTGTTTCAAATGTTTTATATTTTGAACAGACTGGTGGGCCACATCAAGGGAGTCAGAGGGTCACATAAGGCCCCTTGGCTATCCACCCCTGCCCTACAATGTAAAAAAAAACATGAACAAACTGAGTGAACTTGTTTCTTCGTAACCTTCCAGTGTGATTATCATAAAGAATCAAGGGAATGTTTAAATTTCCCAAGTCCTGAAAAATCAATTTTCTCTGTTTTTAATGTTTTTATAATGGGCCTGGGGAGCAGACCATTGCACCTTTTACTAAACTCTAAACTTTTTAAATTAATCTAGCAACCAAATCCTTGCTTAATAGATACCAGAGCAAAAACAAGTGGCTTTTTCACCATGTTAAATGTCAACCAGTAACACAGGGAGACACTGTTTACAGTCACAGAGTGAAAAGATGTAGGGATTGTTCATGTCTAGAGGACTTAAGTTTGACTTTAATATCAGGTTTATTGTCATGAGAAATCTCTGCATTTCTGCAAATCACTCCTACATGTTTCTTACAGAAGAGCACAAGCATGAAAAAGCCTTCAGTGCTGTTTAGTGCCCAGTTAAAAGCATGTTAAAAGATTACACTCTCTAGTATTTTGAACCCATCTTGTCCTTGACGGAAATGGTGTTAAAAAAGAAAACTTTCCAAGCACTGCTGAAGAGAGAATGTTAATTCTCCAACAGGAGTTTACAACTGCGTGAATGCAGCTTCACCTTTTGTTCTATGGCCCTTTCTCTTCATTCATTTAAGACCATGCATATATGAGCTGGTGCAACCACAGCCTCAAGGTTGCAGGATAGTTGCATGTTTTTTTATATTGTATATTTAAAAATGTTTGTTGATTAAAAAAAAAATACAGTTCACTACAATGTAATCAGGTTGATTTTAGATTATCCCCTTTCAGCTCAACCAAAATTAACAAAGGCACACTTATCTGATGGCTTTATTTTTTAAGTAGGCCTAATCCTTTTCCCAAAATTGTTGATGTATGAAACCTTTTTATTTGCCTTTATAAAACAAACAAACAAAAATGCGAAATTCAGCTTTGGATGTTGCTTAAAGAAAGTCCTCACAATACACTTTGATTCAGTCTGTGGCCCGTTATCATTAGAGAAAGGGGCCTCAGACTTCATCTGTGTTTGTCCATCACTGGGGACAACAACCTCTGTGTAAGGGTGCATAGCTACTGGGCTATTGGTGCTCCCTTTAAATGGTGTTTTTACACAAAACTGTGGTAATTCAAAATGCATTTTCTAAGTAGGCATGTTTAACTGTGCAGGGTTAGGAGGGCTGGTTGTCAGGATGATCTTTGATTGATGCAAGATTTTTATGGTTGGTATTTTTTAGTTTTAAAATGGGACCAAAGGCATGAGGACAGTTTTGACCAACTTTTTACATTATTTATCCAAATATGAGCAATTTTGACCCAAGGCTGGTTGAAACACATCTGAGTGTCATCATGACAAGTACCCCTCAGTGGCAACTTTTTTAAGTTCCTATTTTGATATTTTAGCAAGCACACACAAAATTGCAAAATTACTTCTATAAAAACAACTGAATTGCAGGATTATACCATTATTCAGGTGAACAGTTAAACTACTGCTGATTATGACAAAAATACTTTTAAAGCATGACAAAATGCAATGCCTTAAAAGTGATGTTATATTACTGGCACATGTGCTGCAAGCTTGTTATCATAGATTGTTGAATTACAGGAATTAACCATAATTCCGGTTTACAGTATGCACTGTTAATTATTGAATTGCAAAAATATTCCATAATTCAAGTTTGTGAATGTTAATAGAAAGAAAATTGATAAATTCTTACAACTAAATAATAATATGAAAACTTTTATGCAATGTTTCCATCTGTGTTTCAGATCTTTCTTATTTTAGAGGAAAATAGTTTCAAGTTTACATAAACAATCATGTAGCGGTGTCAAACACAATTAACCAAGCTAAAGTCAATTAAATCAAGGGACTGCAACATATAGTCCCAAATAACAAATGTGTTATTACACAGCATTCATCTGCTGAATGTACAAACCCAAAACCAGTGAAGTTGGCATGTTGTGTAAATTGTAAATAAAAACAGAATACAATGATTTGCAAATCCTTTTCAACTTATATTCAATTGAATACACAGCAAAGACAAGATGATTAATGTTCAAACTCAGACACTTTATTATTTTTTGCAAATATTAGCTCATTTGGAATTTGATGCCTGCAACATGTTTCAAAGAAGCTGGCACAAGTGGCAAAAAAGACTGAGAGAGTTGAGGAATGCTCATCAAACACTTATTTAGAACATCCCACAGGTGAACAGGCTAATTGGGAACAGGTGGGTGCCATGATTGGGTATAAAAGCAGCTTCCCTGAAATGCTCAGTCATTCACAAACAAGGATGGGGCGAGGGTCACCACTTTGTGAACAAATGCGTGAGCAAATTGTCGAACAGTTTAAGAACAACATTTCTCAACCAGCTATTGCAAGGAATTTAGGGATTTCATCATCTACGGTCCGTAATATCATCAAAAGGTTCAGAGAATCTGGAGAAATTACTGCACGTCAGCGGCCAGGCCCAAAACCAACATTGACTGCCCATGACCTTCGATCCCTCAGGTGGTACTGCATCAAACACCGGCATCACTGTGTAAAGGATATCACCACATGGGCTCAGGAACACTTCAGAAAACCACTGTCAGTAACTACAGTTCATCGCTACATCTGTAAGTGCAAGTTAACGAGCCAAAAGCCATTTATCAACAACACCCACAAAGGCTCGCTTCACTGGGCCCGAGCTCGTCTAAGATGGACTGATGCAAAGTGGAAAAGTGTTCTGTGGTCTGAAGAGTCCACATTTCAAATTGTTTTTGGAAACTGTGGTCGTCGTGTCCTCCGTACCAAAGAGGAAAAGAACCAGCCGGACTGTTATAAGCGCAAAGTTCAAAAGCCAGCACCTGTGATGGTATGGGGGAGTATTAGTGCCCAAGGCATGGGTAACTTACACATCTGTGAAGGAAACATTAATGCTGAAAGGTACATACAGGTTTTGGAGCAACATATGTTGCCATCCAAGCAACGTCTTTTTCATGGACGCCTCTGCTTATTTCAGCAAGACAATGCCAAGCCACATTCTGCACGTGTTACAACAGCGTGGCTTTGGAGTAAAAAAGTGCAGGTACTAGACTGGCCTTCCTGTAGTCTAGACCTGTCCCCCATTGAAAATGTGTGGCGCATTATGAAGTGTAAAATACAACAACGGAGACCCCAGACTGTTGAACAACTTAAGCTGTACATCAAGCAAGAATGGGAAAGAATTCCACCTGAAAAGCTTCAAAAATTGGTCTCCTCAGTTACCAAATGTTTACTGAGTGTTGTTAAAAGGAAAGGCGATGTAACACAGTGGTAAAAAATGCCCCTGTGCCAACTTTTTTGCAACGTGTTGCTGCCATTAAATTTAAGTTGATGATTATTTGCAAAAGAAAATAAAGTTTCTCAGTTCGAACATGAAATATCTTGTCTTTGCTGTGTATTCAATTGAATATAAGTTGAAAAGGATTTGCAAATCATAGTTTTCTGTTTTTATTTACGATTTACACAACGTGCCAACTTCACTGGTTTTGGGTTAGTACAAATGTATCACAATACTTCCTTCTATAAGAAGAAGCTTTCAGTCAGTGGAGTTTTAGCAGAATCCTGTCCACATCAGTGTATGTGTTGCTTTTCAAACAAATGATTTTGGGAATATCAGCATATCAGATGAATAAATGTGTCCAAAAGCCACTTAAAGGGCAACTTCGGTATTTTTCAACCTGGGTCCTATTGCCCCAAGTGTATGTGTGTATACGATTGACGGGTACAACTCGTTTTAAAATTGGCTCAGTATCAAGGGAGCGGATGCAGCCGCCAGCCGCGAAGCTAGATAGGGGGGCAACTGCATCCCGTATAAGTTTGAGCATTAAAAAGTGTTTATTTCGCCACAGACCGGTTGCGATCCCCGGTGCTAGCTCTCTAATTAGCATTGTAAGCATTGTGTTTTCCTTCACGTCCTCTGACCTGTGTGACGTCATCTGTGAGCTTGTTGCCGGAAGAAATCAAGCCATCTCTCATGAAATCAGAAAACATAAACCACAGGCGCAAATACAGAAACTGGTCCACATGAAAAATGGAAACATCCTCATTTTCCCTAAGGACATCCCCTCACTGAACACCCTCCTCTCACCCTGGCCCCCCGAAGCCTTCAACAGATCAAGCTTCATCTACAGACTTGCACGAAAACCTGGATCATCTCCCACACCAGATATCCCCATAAAAGCACTGGTCATAAAAGGCATAAATACAGACATCACGGAAGAACAAATACAACACGAACTGGAAAGTCAAGGAATCATCATTACCAAAATACACAGGATAATTAGCCGGGCCACACAACAGCCAACCACCTTCATAAGAATCACCCTCTCCAACCCCAGTCAAGCCAATGTCCTTCTCCACGAAGGCTTCTACATGGATCTGTTCCAATACAAAGTGGAGAAGGCCCGGCCCCCACCCATCATCAGACAATGTTTCAAGTGTCAAAATTCAACCACATCTCCATAAACTGCAATAACCCAGTCACCTGCCTCCGCTAGGAGAAAACCATCATCACAAGAGCTGTACTGTTGATAAAAGGAACCCCAAATGCCCCAACTGTTCTGGACCCCACTCAGCAGCCTCAAAATCCTGCCCTGTCTACCTCTCCCACATGAGCTCAACAACAAAGAAACATCCACCAGCAAACACAACCACCCCCAAACCCCAAACTTCCTCCAAAACGCCCTTAACCAGCTCCCCATCTCCGAGAAGACCTCAAAAACTTCAAATGGACGACAACAACATTGACCTCATTATCCAAAGTATTCGAAAACACACCTCTCTGACTGCCGACATCACACCCCAGATCCACCTACCACCACCACCAAAATGACTCCCACAAACATACTACACATCAATATCCGAGGACTGTAACAAGCAAAGAAGAGCTCACCCAACTACTCCACCAACAAAACATATCCATTGCATCAATAAATGAAACCTTCCTCTCACCCACCTCCCACATCTCTATCCCTGGCTACACAATCATTCGCAAGGACAGGACAACAAGACAAGGAGGGGGGGTTGCCATACTCATTAGTAACAATATAGACTTTACTGAACTGGACTATAGACTAACGACTGAACAGCTGAATGACAACGAATATATTGCAATAAAAATTCAACTCCAAACCCATAACACCATTACATTTACTAGCATCTACTGCCCCCAACAAAAACCTTCAGCTGCCCTTCTCCACCATACATCCAAACCGCAGTTATCCTCATTATGGGTGACTTGAATTCAAAACACATCGACTTTCACTGCAATAAAACCAACACCAACGGTACAATACTCAAACAAATACTACAAGACACTAACCTCACTATCCTCAACACCAATGAACCCACATACGTCTCACCCCAAACTGGAAATACGGACATCCTGGACCTCATCATCTCTACTCCAGATCTGGCAACAAGACTCAACAGTTTTACAACCACCCATCATCTCTCCAGTGACCACCTACCTGTCATCACCGCCTTCAGCTTCAACCCTCAGACAATAACAAGGACTACGTACAACTACAGGAAAGCAAACTGGGACACATACAGAACAAATATAATGGAAAGACTCGCCGATTTTAATTCATCTCTCCACCCCGTAAACTTGACTCCACTGCAGTTAATTTAGGAAACATTCTCACCCAAGCCCGACAAGAAACTATCCGCAAAAAAACAACCAACACCCCATCCTCACCATTGCCTATGCACCTCCTCCATCTCATCAGACAGAAAAGAAAAATACGTAGGCAATACATCCGGACAAGGACACCACAATACAAAACTGAACTCAACAGGATAAAAAATACAATTAAAACCCAGCTTCACATTCACCGACAAAACAAATGGACAGACTTTTATAAATCCCTGGAACAAGACACTAACCCACAAACATTCTGGCAAAAAATAAAATCCATCAATGGAAACACCAAAACAACTAACATAGCACCAATCAGACAGAACGGACAGACCTACACTGAAAATATTGACAAAGCTACCATCTTCTGCCAACATCTCAAAACCATCCACACATGCCCTGACAACCCCATCTTCGACTCCAGCTGAAAACCCAAGTTGACACTGAAGTATCCCATCACATAACCAACCTCACCAACCTCCCCATGCCCCCTCAAGTCCACACCCACTCACTAACCCTGTTGCAATAAAGGAAATTCAACAACAACTCAAGAAAATGAAAACAAAGCCCCAGGAGAAGACCAAATACACACCATATTAATCAAACAAGCCCCCACCATCTACTTCCTCCACCTCAGCCACCTGTTCACTGCCTGCCTCACTCATGGACACTTCCTCCCCTGAAAACAGCAATGGTCAGAATGATTCTCAAACCCGAAAAGACCCACACAACCCTCAAGCTACCGACCGATCAGCCTACTCAGCCACCTCGAAAACTATTCAACGCATCATCACAAATAGACTTACGACCCATATAGAAGGACTTGACTAATTTCACTTCACCAAGCAGGATTCAGAAAAGGACGGACCACTACTGACAACACTCTCCGACTATCAGAACATATCCACAGAAACTTCAATAAAAACAACTCACTCTGGTCAGATTCTTCGACATCGACAAAGCATTTGACAGACTTTGGCACAACGGACTCACCTACAGACTTCTCGACACCAACCTCCAACTTCCATCCTCCATCCAGTCACTCATTACCAGCTTCCTCCATCAACGCCAGATAAAGGTCAAGGTCTCATCCGCAATATCCACCTCGTTCACCCCCCAAGCAGGAGTCCCCCAAGGTTCAGTTCTCAGCCCACTTCTTTTCACCCTGTACGTCTCAGATATATATTACCCCCCAGCCACCATTGCACAAGTGTCCCAGTTTGCCGACGACCTCTGTTACTGGACATCATCAAAATCACCTCAGCTTGCTGCCAAAAAACTTCAACATTGCATCACAGAAATAGAAAACTGGACAAACCTCTGGAGAATCACCCTTAACCCAAATAAAACCCAACTGGTTATCTTCACCCGCAACCCAAGACTCATGTCACCAAACATCACAGTCACCCTTCATAACACCCAACTTCCGATCAGTCATAGTGCCACCTTCCTTGGCACCACATTTCAAACAAACATGTCCTGGACTACCCATATCACTACAATCGAGCACAAAGCCAACAATAGACTAAACCATCTCAAAGCCCTCTGCGGCAAGCATGGCGCCACCCACAACAATAATAAAAGTATACCTTGCATACATCAGACCACTCAATTCTCAGTACCAGCATGGATCACCGCCCAACTACCAAACCCAACGACTGCAGAAGATACAAAACAAAGCAATAAAACTGGCCTACAGACTACCATCCTTCATAAATACGGACTACATACACACTCTCAGGACTCCAGACTATTAAAGACCGACATAGAAGACTGACCAGACAATACATACAATCAGCCACAAACAACCCAGCCCTCAGCAAAACAATCATGGAAGCAAAGGACTTGATCAACACACCACTCTCCACCATCATAAACTCTGACGACAATCAAATATGACCCCTCTTCAACTCCCATCAAACCAATAGGCTTCCCATGCAGCTGCCTGAGGAAATGACCACACACGCATGCACGCAGGCACACAGGCACACAGCCACATAACCACCCAAAAAAAAAAAAAAAAAAAAAAAAGAAAAACAAAACAGGATGTGTGTGTACATGTATATATGTATATATGTAGAGATATGTATGTATATGTGTGTGTGTGTGTGTGTATGTATGTCTATATGTATGTATACGGGTGTATATATGTGTATACGTGTGTGCTTATGTATGTGTATATATGTATGTGTATATATGTTTCATGTCTTATAATAGACAAGTGATTGCCTTGGTCTCCATGTGTCTTCTGCCTTGAGTCCCCCCCCCCCTCCCTCTTTCTCTCAACCAAACAGATGGACAGAAAAGGGCGGAGAAGCTCTGAGCTGTCCCACCAGGCACAAGAGGAGAAGAAGAAGCCGGAAGAAAACAGAGGAGCCATGCAGCGCTCCGCTCATAGTGGAGCTGCTTATCCCGGAGGACAGTTGAAAGTTTTACTGCATCGGTATCATGGCTGAATATTTACCAGATTTCGAGAGTGAAGACGAGCCTTTTCATTACGACGGCCACCCGTATTTATTTGAGCCAGAGTATACGGACGAGGAGCTGCTACAAACTCAAGAGCTAACGAGGATAGCAACAGAGGGCCAACGAGCAGACGAGGGTGAAGCAGCGGCGGCACGAACGCTCTAGATTTGTCTCTGACACACATATTTACTGTTGCCCTAAATCCTCTTCACTTTTTCCTCTCGTCCAGCCAGTACAGACTTGTGGCCTACCGTGTTACAATGCTAATTAGAGAGCTAGCACCGGCGATCGCAACCGGTCTGTGGCGAATTATAAACACTTACACAACACATACAATACTTATACGTATTGTATGCATAAAGACATATTAGTTATACTTACTTTATGGATAGTTGACCATTTGGTCCCTGTGGTTTTGGTCGCCTCCTCCAATTTATTTTGGGTACATGAAAAAAGGTATCCAGCACTGCCCTGTTGATCAGAGGGGGGAGATCCTCTAATGTAGTTACACAGCGTCGGGTACTTCCTGTATCATCCCACGACACATCGAGACCACGAATATTGGGCAACAGGTCCCACTCATTGCAACACAGACATTCTTCCTCTGTGGGCATAGAGTCACAGCAACCACAGGAGCACCACCAGTCCTCAGAAATTCGTGCAGCCGCTGCTTCACCTCGTCTGCTAGGCCTCTGTTGCTATCCTCGTTAGCTCTTGAGTTTGTAGCAGCTCGTCCGTATACTCTGGCTCAAATAAATACGGGTGGCCGTCGTAATGAAAAGGCTCGTCTTCACTCTCGAAATCTGGTAAATATTCAGCCATGATACCGATGCAGTAAAACTTCCAACTGTCCTCCGGGATAAGCAGCTCCACTATGAGCGGAGCGCTGCATGGCTCCTCTGTTTTCTTCCGGCAACAAGCTCACAGATGACGTCACACAGGTCAGAGGACGTGAAGGAAAACGCAATGCTTACAATGCTAATTAGAGAGCTAGCACCGGGGATCGCAACCGGTCTGTGGCGAAATAAACACTTTTAATGCTCAAACTTATACGGGATGCAGTTGCCCCCTATCTAGCTTTCGCTGGCGGCTGCATCCGCTCCCTTGATACTGAGCCAATTTTAAAACGAGTTGTACCCGTCAATCGTATACACACATACACTTGGGGCAATAGGACCCAGGTTGAAAAATACCGAAGTTGCCCTTTAAGCCTTAATCACACAAATAATACATCACTGAACTTTTGTAGCACAATATTTCCTGCTTTTACTGCAAGAGGCAGCAACAAAACCTGCACAATGTGACTCTTTATCCGCTGAGGTTTAAGTGCACAGCCTCCCTTATGTAACAGCTGATAATCCGCTGTTGCCATGGCAATGCTGCTGACAACTGGCATGGAGATAGAATGCTTGTGGAAGTAAGAATCAGAACTCTTTCCCCACCTCGTTGTGTCTCCTCCAGCTCTGTCTCTGTGCTCTAATGTGTCTGTGTTCAACTGAGATTGGAGCCTCTTTCTGCTTGTCACTGTCACAGCACGCTGACTTCACAGGAAGTAAACTCAACACCTCTGATTCCCTCAGCGATGTTTCTCAGCACCAGTGTGTGAGATACTCGGTGAATCTTGGGCAAACAAATGTATCCTATTTCTTCCCTAAGGTTGTTCAGAGGTTTTAAGAACCTGTGGACGGGCATTTTCTTTTACAAAACAAGGGATTATTCTGCTCCAGAAACAAGCACACCCTTAATCCTCTGAAATAACACATTTCATCTTCTTCTGCTGAACTCTTAAGCCAAATCTAATGAAAAACACAAGAAAAAGAGGAAAGTGAAAAGTGAGAAGCAAACTCTTGAGGTTTTTTCTGTAAATCTAAGACGGATTAGATGGTGTGCTGTAAATTGAGTGTCTGTGCAGCCAACAGTCTAGTTGTTGATATAACATGGGTCAGCTTTGGTGGTCTTGGAAAGAATGAGACAGTGACAGAGGCTTTTTTAAGTTTATATGAGGAATTGTAAAATACAAAGATGTCTTTTGAGACCATGAATAAAGTATGTGGGATTATATGTGAAAGGTAAAAATGTCCATTTTGCATGTAAAATGTCTGTAAGCTTCTCTGTGCTCTAGCTTATGCACGGTTTTCTGACTGTTTACAGAGTTGCCTTAATTCCCCATGGTGTAGTCAACAAGAGGCTGGAAAGTTTCCTCGGATATTCTGGTCAGTATTGACATGGAAACAGCACTCAGTTAGTGTATATTCGTTGGCTGAACTACCATAACGTTTACCAAATCCCAAAGGTGCTCTACTGGATTGAGATCTGCTGACTGCAGAGGCCACTGGAGTACAACTAAAGCGGTTAAAATAATTTTCCAAATCTGAAGAGATTTTTTATCTGATAAAGACCCCACACATGAAGATAAAAATCAATCATTGAAGAGTTTTGATCGTACTGTATGTGGCGTGCTCCAATAACCCCAACACAGCACACCACACACATAATGATTCCATCCAACCACTCATCCACAATGTAGTCTTCTAAGACAGAAATCTCTGGTCATCATACGTGATCTAACAAAAATGAAAAAAAAAGATGCACAGCAACAACCATAAACATTGTCTATGCCAACAACCTGAAAACACAAAACGCAACATGGAAAAGGACATATGAGAAGAGTGAATGATGGTGGCCTTGGGACCATTTTTGACAGAATATCTGGAACTAAACTAGAGAATTTGCATTTCCATGCAGGAAATGCGTTGAAATGCTGAGTGTGACTGCTGAAACTGTGAAATGAAATTGCTAAAAGTAATGCAAAGAAAGTTGAAAATGTGACATGAATAGTTGTAAGCAGTAAATCAGGGCTGAAAATGTGTGAAATGTGCAATAAAAATGTTTGCAGAAAATTATAGATACTGGAGCTCAGGTGTGCAGGTCACGTGACTAAGCTCTAACTTCAAAGAAAAGTGCAAAAGTTGATGCTGCTTCAACAGTCATATCTCAGAAACTGTAGCAGATAGTGAAAAGTGCACTAAAAACTGTTTGCAGTTGTGAAAGAAAGCAGAAAATGAATGACTGTTTTGTAACATGGTTAAATGTGTTGATATCTGTAGATGTACCTAATAAAGTGGCCAGTCAGTGTAATACGTCCAAAATAAGGCTGTGAGTGTAAAGACAAGCATGATTACGCTATTGTAATGAAGAATCTGTACTAGATGGAAAGAAAAGTCCATCTGACTCAGCCGGGTTTCAAACCCAAATCTCTGGCACCTCAACCCACTACTCTATCCTTTCAACCACGGGGCTAAATATGCTGAATCATGGAAAGCACGGTACTTATCCTGTTTGTCTTATATAGCACTCTAATTACGCTTGGTACTTCCAGGTAAACAAACGCTCGCTGTGCGAAAACCGTGACAGATATCAGAAAAGGGATTGCACTGTGAGCATCCCAAGAACATGCTGAAGCCATGGGTATAAGTTTTATGTCCATAAAGTAGAAAATATTGACATAGTGGCGAGCTAAAAACGGGCTCCACGTGAAGCACTCGACTGTCCCGAGGTAAAGAATTGCATTACTGCAGATAGAAGATTATGCAGCATACCGCAAAAGCTGAAGCTCACTGAAACAAAACGATGTCAGATTAAACTTTGAAGCGGATTTCACGTGTAAGAGGAGAAGTGTGTTGACGTTTTGATGCATAAATCATGTCTGTGGAGGACTTTTTGACGAAGTTATGACAAGATAATTCTGCTGAAGTTTTTGTCTGTGTGAAGGAGGGCTACAGTCTAATCTGTCACGTGATAGGCTGCTACTTCAGAGCAATCCTCAAAACTTAGTGTTGCTCAAAAATTCATATTTAAAAAACTGTAGACGCCAGCAAAAAGCTGAAGATATGTAAAAATGGCTGAGAAGTCAGTGCAGCTTTTAAAGTACGAATGAAGTCTGTAGGTGGAAGCATGCCCAATCTGTGGAGCTTCAAAGTTGCTGAAGTTTTCAGCAGAGCTGCGGAAATGTCCCATTGATTTCAATGTAAAAATACATGCAGAAATTATTTTTTACTGTAAAAAGAATAACTGTTAAACCTGTGGAAAATACAAGCGCACTTCTCCTGAACATGCTGCATATGTCAAATTTTTTTCTGTGAAAATCTGTGCAAATTTGAAGCCTGTGAAAGGTGGCAAAATCTGAGGAATAATAAGAAGAAAAAGAACAAAATTGAGTTTAGGGAGAACAATATGTTGAAATGCTGACTCAGCATTTCAACATAATAAAAGAAATTATAGTTTAAAACCCCTGGAGACTGCATAAACATGTAAGCTGGTCTTCTGTTTCTTAGGTCCACCAAACTTTATGTTCATGTTTCAGGTTGGCCATGCTTGTTTTTATTTTCAGCTCTTCCTGATTGTCTACATGCTGTTCACATTTCAAGGAGTCATGACTCGAGAGTCGTCAGCTTTCCCATCACACATTAAAGCTAGGGTTGGTAATCTGATTTAGATACCCTTTTTCTAATACTGGCTAAAATTATCTTTATGACCCGATGGCAATCAATTCATAATGTGTTCTTAAAATAGAGCGAAAAATCTCTGCTATCTATAGCAGAAGTAAAACAGGGAAAACACCAACCAATCACATCTTTGTGGCCCACATTATAAACCAATCAAATCCTGTTGCCGTTCTGCCCGCCTCCTGCACGTACATTTTGCAACCGTGCACAGACTCTGATTCAATTCATGTAGCAGAGCTAAGAGGGATCCAAGTCCGCTGGAGAATGCTTACCTTTCAAGTTTTGGCTTTGAAAATAAAGGAAGCCATCCCACAACCCCTACCAAGCTCCAGTATCCCTCACATTTTAAGACAGGCATACAATAAATCTAAAATAAACACTTTGTTTTTCTTGGTTTGTTTGTTTGTTTCTGCTGTTGGCTCTAATCTCACGACAGCTGCCACCCAGGCTACTGCAGGTGGACGTTCTTGTGAGGCTTTTCTTCTTCGGTTTTATGGCGGCTGGCATCCATCATTTTGGAGCATTACTGCCCCATTCAGGTTAGAGACAGAGTTCAGTTTGGAGAGGCAGAGGAAAGTTTTTATTATTATACCCTCACATGGGAGATTTATAGGAGAATACTGATACTGGAGGACATCAGGAAAGAGGATGAAATACGGTAAATACGGTAGTTTCATGGCCAAAATTGGAGACTTGACAGCCATGTGGAAAATGGCAGAGGAACTACCTATATCCCGATCAACATCAGGCTGTGATACTAACTAACTTTCCATGTTTGTTTTTTTTAACTTTACTATGATAATGTTTTGGTGTTTTCTTACCGCTGACTGAGACATGACTTGGTGTAGTGTAAAACATAAATGTTGTGCTGGGAGCCAGTTTGGAGTTGAATCAGTCCTCTGGTTGTGAGCAGTGCTTGTGCATGTGAGCAGGGGGTCATTTTGGAGGAGTTGTGGGAGGGGCTAGTCAGAGCCCTGAGGAGATGCTACATTCAGATTCATGCTAGTTTTCCAAAATTATCGACCCTAGCTTTAAATATTTAACAAGTTTAATATTTATGATTGTCGGCCCTGCCTGTTTTGGAGCCGATTATCAGGACAAATTCACTCTTAACACACCTCAGACCACAAGATAATTTTATAAGATAATCTTACAAGACATAAGATAATCTGGCATTTGCTGTCCTGGTAGGAAAGAGGAAAGTTGGGACAAAAACACAATCTTTATGTGTGTACCCCATTTCACTCCATGTTGTCTTTCGAGGTGGAAGTTGCCATCCGAAGATGGGAGCACTGTGGTGTTGAAGTTGGCAATAATCTTTTTTTCCCAAGTCACTATACAGTGGGCCAGAACATAATCAGAGGTTAATATATAGAGATGATTAATAAAGATGAGTCAAGGTAAATCTGGAACTAAAAAACCCCGAGTGCCAAGAAAAAAAAACACACCAAAACACCCCCATCAGCAACTTGAACTACTGATCAAGACAGGATGGGTCCATGCTTTCATGCTGTTTATGTTTCATTCTGACCCCGCCATCTGAATGTGGCAGCAGACATTGTGACTCATCAGACCAGGCAACATTTTTCCAATCCTCTATTCATTGATTTAAGTAAGCCTGTTTGAATTGTAGCTTCTGTCTACCACTCCCAGCAAAAAAGAGTGGCACTGGGTGTGGTCTTCTGCTGCTGCAGCCCTTCTGCTTCAAGATTCGACATGCTGTGCATTCATAAATAGTCTCTGACACACTTTGTAACAAAAGGTAATATGAGTCAGCGTAGCATTTCTAACTTTGGCCATTCTCATCTGACCTCTGGCATCATAAGGCATTTCATCAAAAGAGTTGCTGCTCACTGGATTTTTTTTAATCTGATCATTCTCTGCAAACCCTAGAGATGGTTGTGCATAGAAATCACAGCTGAACCGTAGTTATAGCTGAAGTGCATCTAGTCAAGCATTGATTTTAGAACAATGTGGTGCTGCTTTTGTGATTTTGGTGCATTTGAATATTGACCATAAAGTCATAACCATGCCTTGTGGACTGATAACAATATTCTTGGGTGTGAAATGGTCTATGTTCTAATGAAGACTGTTGTTTGTATTTCTAGCCTTGTTTTAAAAAATATATGTTTCACTGTGAACGTAAGAGACAAAATTCACTCGCCTTCACCCTTTAACTACCAGTTCAACTGTTTGGCAGAGGACAGTAAATCAATAAATTCAGGGATATTTACATTTTAAAACAGAACAAATCGAATCATTGTTTGATCCCGTAAATACCTCAGGGAACAGAGAAAACTAAAACACAAACCAAAAACCAGATATTTTATTGGTGCATAGTTTCAAGGTTTAAAAAGTTAACAGTTGATTGTGGTGACATAAAAATGCTCAAATATTTGGGATAGAAATCAATCAGAAATTGCAGAAATGTTTGTAAATAAAGTAACAACTACAAATTACCTAAAATAGATTATACTGTACTGAGTTTGACAAAGGCACAAGAATATTTTTGATAAATATTAGATTATATTTAAATCATATTATCAGTAAATGGTTAAGTAAAGTATAAAAAATAATAATGATGGTAGTAATAATAATAATAGCTTTTAGCTTCTTAAACCTTAAAATCCTACACAAAGAAAATACCAGTTCTTTTGGTTTGTTGCGGTTTTTCTGTATCCTAAAAAATTGACGGAAACCAACACGTCATGTTTTTTGTAAGACATAAAAATAATACTTAATGTACTGACTTCTGCAAAGCAGTTAAGCAGAGAGATAAAGGTTTAATTTAGGAGTGTCACAGCAAAATGGTAAAAATTTGGAAATTGACTTTATCTTATATAACACTTTTCTAGTCCCTCTACTCAAAGCAGCTTTACACCAGGTTACATCTTTTCATTCATACCCATTTACTCACTGGTGAGTGGAGCACCGAGCCAGTTGTCCATCAGTATCATAGGACTAATACATTCATGCTTTCATGCCCATTTACCCAACACACAACCAGTGGTGGACAAAGTGCTCAATGCCAGTACTCAAGTCAAAGTATAGACACTCATGTTCAAATTCTACGAAAGTTGCTCAGTCAAATTTTTACTTAAGTTAAAGTACTGGAGTACCTGCTTTTGAAAATACTTAAGTATTAAAAGTGCATTTTTCCGTTGACCTTACAGAATGTAATGACTGAAACAATCTACAGAATGCACTGACCTGCTTATAGATCATGTAGAATAAAGAGTTTGAAAATATGCTACAAAGCCCATGAAAATGCAGACTGAAACTCTAATGAATCAACAAAAGGACAACCATTGCCATTTTCTTTTTTTTATTTTCTATTTTTATTTTATTTTATTAAAGAACAAAACAATACAAAACAAACAGAAATATGAATGTACATGATTTACCATAACAAAACAAGTGGGGAGTTGTGGGTAAATCTGTGTTTTTGTGATGTGTGTATGTGTGTGGTGTATATGCACAGTAAATGAGTAATTGTGTGTAAGAAAAGTTAAGGCAAAAATAGTAATAGTAATTATATATGAAAAGAAACAACAACAACAGTAATAACAGTTGGGAGAGGAATAAATAATGTAATTATAGATACTTTTAAAAGTAAAGATAACAATAATAATAATAATAATAATAATAATAATAATAACAATAATAAGTAAATAAAATGAAATACAAAAAAAATAAATAAGTAAATAAATAAAACACTTCCTGAGGTTCCAGCTCAGACGTCTCAGTCTTTTCCACCACTGCCCCATAGATGTTTATTAATTACTTTGTATTTAAGATGAATTTGCGAATTTTTAGGTCCCGCTTTTTGACCACCATTCCTGCCCCTATTCTTCCCTTTCCCTTCTTTTCTTTAATTTAATTTAAATGTGTGCGCGCACAGATCCCAGCCGGATTCACTTATCGAGTTGATAACGAGCCTCGTAGTACAGCAGATCTGGACGACAGAGATCCGGTGAAGTTTAGCAGATTGTCGCATGGTTATCCTGGATGACTTAATCCAGCTTCGAAGTACAGGCCCCAAAACAAAGCAGCAGAACAACAAAACAACAAAGCAGCAGAACAACAAAACAACAAAGCAGCAGAATATCAAAACAGCAAAGCCGAGGCCTATATCACGAAGCAGGATTAATTTCTGAGCGAGATAACTTCAGGGTTAACTCTTGTTTATCGATAGCACGAAGCCGGTTCATTTCTTATCAGAGTAGATCACCATGGTGACTTACTCTGAACGCCTAACCTGAGGCCTATAGCACGAAGCCAGTCAACTTATCCCCGATAACTCACATCTATCCAGGATTGAGTGACCAGCAACAATAGCCATCAGGATAACCGATAGCACGACGCAAGTTATCAACACGGTAACTCAATCCAGGATTGTCTTATCAAGAACCGTGAACGCGCACGTATAAGGGGAGGGCTCTGAGGCAGCTGACCAATCACAATCATGAGCGGAGAACACGCTGAGAAGCGCCGGGAATGCACTGACAGAGCTTTATATTACACATGTGAAGAGCGGCGTCTGATAATGTTAAAATGTGAGGATGAAAAAGCCAGAATAATGGAGAAAAGAAACACCGTAGCAGCTGTCAATCACAGACAAAATCGGAGGCGCACTGTGAAAATGCACAAATTACTCATCATTGGCTAAATCTGACACTCATGACTCTCATGAAGCAAAATACTATGAACGTGTGTTGCATGTCTGACAATAATCATCCTCAGATGTAATCCCTCAGTCGTGAGGAGGTCGTGGGAGCAGAAAATAAAACTACAAAAACATAAAGTGTCTGGTAGGTTGGTCTGTTTCATGTCATATCAGCTACATTTAAAATTTAAGTCGTCACCTCAATGAAAACATAAATACACACCGATCTGATTTCTGACCCAAATGAACAATTTCAAAATCAGCAAGAAAAAAAACCCTCAAACACATGAATAAAGAGCAGGAATGACATGATGGACCTGATTGTGCTGTTTCACATAAGAATTACATCCCTTTTATTTATCAAGCACTTTGTGGTGCATTTGAATGTATGAAAGGGGCTATAGACGTGAAGTTTATACTGCATGGTGATGCAAAATGGCAGCAGGACAGACACCGCTCCTGCGGGTCACACTGGGAATAAACAGCTCCAATACATCACACAGGTAGATGATTATGGGCCACAAGAACATGTAAGTCTCATAGTGCGTCGTCAGGGTGATCTCGTGGGTCAAATTGGTATTGTGACACTCCTTCTCATCATCATGCTCGTCTCAAGAGTTGTGCGCCTCTTTCTACTGGGTTCAGGAGAAGAGGGCAGGCCATTGATTTGGAGAAGCTGATTGGCTAGTGCGAGGATCATCTCGCAGGATCAGATTCAACCTCCGACTTATCCTGCTCCGGAGCAGGTTAGCCGTTCAGAATAAGTCACCATGGTGATCTACTCTGATAAAAAAGGAACCGGCTTCGTGCTATCGATGAATCAGGGTTAACCCTGAAGTTATCTCGCTAAGACATTAATCCTGCTTCGTGATATAGGCCTCAGCAGAACATCAAAACAAAGCTGCAGAACATCAAAACAGCAAAGCAGCAGAACATCAAAACAACAAAGCAGCAGAACATCAAAACAGCAAAGCAGCAGAACATCAAAACAAAGCTGCAGAACATCAAAACAAAGCAGCAGAACATCAAAACAACAAAGCAGCAGAACATCAAAACAACAAAGCAGCAGAACATCAAAACAGCAAAGCAGCAGAACATCAAAACAAAGCAGCAGAACATCAAAACAACAAAGCAGCAGAACATCAAAACAACAAAGCAGCAGAACATCAAAACAGCAAAGCAGCAGAACATCAAAGCAGCAGAACATCAAGGGCCTGTACTTAGAGAGATAACTTCCTGGATACGTTTCGGGTTTTCCGCACTACGAATGTGGATCTCTTTTTATCCAGACACGTTGCCCTGGTAACTGATGCTGAACGCCAAACCTGGTCCGGAGCAGGTTAAGTTCCAAGATAAGAGCTCACGGGGTGTGACAGACCGCCCGCTGACCAACCGGTTCTCTCGGGCTGGCATAAAAGACCGCACAGTCACCAATTTGCTGTCTTGGAAAAGGGCTTGCCCATTTCTGCCAAGAGGAGCGCTTCGTCGGGAGCGATTTTTTCGTGACAGAAGTAATCGGCTTGATTTACCAGAAGAAATCTTGTACGAGAGGTACAGATTTTCACGGGAGGGACCTCTATACATCTGTGACCTGCTGGAGCCTTACGTGACAAATAATGCACTAAGGTCATTTTGAAAATATGAATGTGATTTTCCTGGTCAAACAAGTTAAAAAAATTAATTGCGTTTAGACAAATGTAGAGTATTTATTAGTATGTTGACCATGATGTTTTAGCAACAATAATGGACACATAGAAAAATCGTTCTTTTAAGTATTTTTATGTCATTGGTGTTAACATATTTTAGGTTACGATCACAAGATTCATGAATGCAATAAAATTAATCTAAAGGCACATATCACAACATCTGAAGACTGCTGACAAAACTCCATGAAATAAAGCAGTAACTTGTTTAATTCAAACTATTTGACATTATTTCTCAATGTCAGTGATAACATTTGATCCGGGGATGTTTACTTCTGAGAAAAGACAACACATGCTGATAATTGTACTGAACTTTATTATGGATAAAGTCAAGTAACAATAATTTTGGTTTAAAGTTCAATTACAATTACATAAGTAATCATCATATCTTAAATGTTGTCTAATGTAATATGATCTCCAAATTTTGGTAGTAACACCATGACACTGAGGGACATAATTTAGTTTGAAGAAATATTTTTAAATATCTAATTATGTTTCATTTCATTCATAGATTTATCCCAGTGTTATCAACACTGTCCATTCATTATTTTTATTAACAAAAAAGAGGAAATGTTTTACACTGTCCAATAGCGGTGGATCATGACAATGGGACAAATTGTTTTAGATCCAAAGTACACTAAAAGTGAAATTAAATATTATATTAAGGCTAATTATATTACATTTAAAATAAAAAAGATAATTATTCATCACCATTTAAAAGACTAT
Source organism: Scarus forsteni (assembly GCA_036419115.1). Classification (NCBI taxonomy): domain Eukaryota; kingdom Metazoa; phylum Chordata; class Actinopteri; order Labriformes; family Labridae; genus Scarus; species Scarus forsteni. Next base: position 38,915,264 of record JAZDUH010000098.1, read on the forward strand.
TTAATTACATAATTTTGGTTTAATGTGGACGAGTTCGTTATTACATTTTAAGCGATTTGTGTTTCTGGAAAATGTAGGGAAATGTGGAAAATGTGCCGGCAATCCCCCCGGCTTCTCGCGGCTACCGTCATGTTGCTCCTGGCCTGGATAATACTGCGGTACTCCTCATACTTTTGCTGAATTATTTTCTGCTCCTCTGCAGTGAAGTAGGCTGCTCTCTTCTCCATTGTGGAAAATGCTCCGGGGCCGCTAACCACGCCCATTTTATGTGTGCGCGCACAGATCCCAGCCGGATTCACTTATCGAGTTGATAACAAGCCTCGTAGTACAGCAGATCTGGACGACAGAGATCCGGTGAAGTTTAGCAGATTGTCGCATGGTTATCCTGGATGACTTAATCCAGCTTCGTAGTACAGGCCCCAAAACAAAGCAGCAGAACAACAAAACAACAAAGCAGCAGAACATCAAAACAGCAAAGCCGAGGCCTATATCACGAAGCAGGATTAATTTCTGAGCGAGATAACTTCAGGGTTAACTCTTGTTTATCGATAGCACGAAGCCGGTTCATTTCTTATCAGAGTAGATCACCATGGTGACTTACTCTGAACGCCTAACCTGAGGCCTATAGCACGAAGCGCGGTCAACTTATCCCCGATAACTCACATCTATCCAGGATTGAGTGACCGGCAACAATGGCCATCAGGATAACCGATAGCACGACGCAAGTTATCAACACGGTAACTCAATCCAGGATTGTCTTATCAAGAGCCGTGAAAGCGCACGTATAAGGGGAGGGCTCTGAGGCAGCTGACCAATCACAATCATGAGCGGAGAACACGCTGAGAAGCGCCGGGAATGCACTGACAGAGCTTTATATTACACATGTGAAGAGCGGCGTCTGATAATGTTAAAATGTGAGGATGAAAAAGCCAGAATAATGGAGAAAAGAAACACCGTAGCAGCTGTCAATAACAGACAAAATGGGTGGCGCACTGTGAAAATGCACAAATTACTCATCATTGGCTAAATCTGACACTCATGACTCTCATGAAGCAAAATACTATGAACGTGTGTTGCATGTCTGACAATAATCATCCTCAGATGTAATCCCTCAGTCGTGAGGAGGTCGTGGGAGCAGAAAATAAAACCACAAAAACATAACTGTCTGGTAGGTTGGTCTGTTTCATGTCATATCAGCTACATTTAAAATTTGAGTCGTCGCCTCAATGAAAACATAAATACACACCGATCTGATTTCTGACCCAAATTAACAATTTCAAAATCAGCAAGAAAAAAACCCCTCAAACACATGAATAAAGAGCAGAAATGACATGATGGACCTGATTGTGCTGTTTCACATAAGAATTACATCCTTTTTATTTATCAAGCACTTTGTGGTGCATATGAATGTATGAAAGGTGCTATAGACGTGAAGTTTATACTGCATGGTGATGCAAAATGGCAGTGGGACAGACACTGCTCCTGCGGGTCACACTGGGAATAAACAGCTCCAATACATCACACAGGTAGATGATTATGGGCCACAAGAACATGTAAGTCTCATAGTGCGTCGTCAGGGTGATCTCGTGGGTCAAATTGGTATTGTGACCCTCCTTCTCATCATCATGCTCGTCTCAAGAGTTGTGCTCCTCCTTCTACTGGGTTCAGGAGAAGAGGGCAGGCCATTGATTTGGAGAAGCTGATTGTGCGAGGGTCATCTCGCAGGATCAGATTCAACCTCCGACTTATCCTGCTCCGGAGCAGGTTAGCCGTTCAGAATAAGTCACCATGGTGATCTACTCTGATAAAAAAGGAACCGGCTTCGTGCTATCGATAAATCAGGGTTAACCCTGAAGTTATCTCGCTAAGACATTAATCCTGCTTCGTGATATAGGCCTCAGCAGAACATCAAACAAAGCAGCAGAACATCAAAGCAGCAGAACATCAAAACAGCAACGTAAAATCTTGCTTGTCATTTCAAGGAGCCGCGTGGCGGACTTCTGCACAGCAGCAGCTGCTTGCTGTTGTTCAACTTCAGCTTAAAACATAGCATGAACATAACGTAAAATCACCATCTAATCAGTCACGACCGGACTGACAGGCAGGAAGCAATTTACAAAGGAGATAATATTGATTTATCCACGACATCAAACTTTTACAGTGTTGAATATACTAAAATGTTGTGGTGGAAAGGAGCGCGTTTTTGCACAGTGTGTGGTCGTGTGTGTGTCTGACATACTCTTCTGTCTCTCCCTCATCTTCCCTGCTCTCCTCTCCCTCCACCGGACCTTCATCAAGGTTGGAGGTGGAAGGACACTCCTCCAAGAATGGGTCCAAAAAACCCATCACGGAGGCATACTGCCACACACGGCCCACACCTCCAGCAGACCCACTTCTCCTCCTGTCTTTCTCTCTCCTCCTTCCTGTAGTGGTCCCTCAGACCTATCCATTTTTTCTGCATTCTTCCGCTAATAGAGAGAACAGACACATTTTTGCTCTTTTAAATGGCGCTTCGCTTTTCAAATTCTGCTGATAAAATGCTTTGTTGTGCAGCGTATCATCCAGGACTCGAGACGCCGAAACTAGGAACCGAAGTTACATGAGTTGTCCTTTCGGGCCCGCTAAGTCGAAGGACATCTCTACTCTGATTGGTTGCCACCGTTTGCCGCTGAACTGCGTCATAGCTAATTACCATAAAGTTGAGCGAGGCTCAACTTCTCATCTGGGGCCGCTTTTGACGCTCTAGCCGCTTTGGCCGCTTTAGCCGCTCAGGACGCTTTGGCCGCTCAGGACGCCGGGCTCTCATTGAAAATGTATTAACTTCCGGCGTCGTTGCCGCTTTGGCCGCTTTTGCCTCTTTTGGTGTGAACGCACAGTTAGAGAGATAACTTCCTGGATACGTTTCTGGTTTTCCGCACTACAAATGTGGATCTCTTTTTATCCAGACACGTTGCCCCGGTAACTGATGCTGAATGCCAAACCTGGTCCGGAGCAGGTTAAGTTCCAGGATAAGAGCTCACGGGGTGTGACAGACCGCCTGCTGACCAACCGGTTCTCTCGGGCTGGTATTAAAGACCGCACAGTCACCAATTTGCTGTCTTGGAAAAGGGCTTGCCCATTTCTGCCAAGAGGAGCGCTTTGTCGGGAGAGTTTTTTTCGTGACAGAAGTAATCAGCTTGATTTACCAGAAGAAATCTTGTACGAGAGGTACAGATTTTCACGGGAGGGACCTCTATACATCTGTGACCTGCTGGAGCCTTACGTGACAAATAATGCACTAAGGTCATTTTGAAAATATGAATGTGATTTTCCTGGTCAAACAAGTTAAAAAAAATTAATTGCGTTTAGACAAATGTAGAGTATTTATTAGTATGTTGACCATGATGTTTTAGCAACAATAATGGACACATAGAAAAATCGTTCTTTTAAGTATTTTTATGTCATTGGTGTTAACATATTTTAGGTTACGATCACAAGATTCATGAATGCAATAAAATTAATCTAAAGGCACATATCACAACATCTGAAGACTGCTGACAAAACTCCATGAAATAAAGCAGTAACTTGTTTAATTCAAACTATTTGACATTATTTCTCAATGTCAGTGATAACAATTGATCCGGGGATGTTTACTTCTGAGAAAAGACAACACATGCTGATAATTGTACTGAACTTTATTATGGATAAAGTCAAGTAACAATAATTTTGGTTTAAAGTTCAATTACAATTACATAAGTAATCATCATATCTTAAATGTTGTCTAATGTAATATGATCTCCAAATTTTGGTAGTAACACCATGACACTGAGGGACATAATTTAGTTTGAAGAAATATTTTTAAATATCTAATTTACATTTAATTCCATTCATAGATTTATCCCAGTTTTATCAACACTGTCCATTTATTATTTTTATTAACAAAAAAGAGGAAATGTTTTACACTGTCCAATAGCGGTGGATCATGACAATGGGACAAATGTTGTTTTAGATCGAAAGTACACTAAAAGTGAAATTAAATATTATATTAAGGCTAATTATATTACATTTAAAATAAAAAAGATAATTATTCATCACCATTTAAAAGACTATTTAATTACATAATTTTGGTTTAATGTGGACGAGTTCGTTATTACATTTTAAGCGATTTGTGTTTCTGGAAAATGTAGGGAAATGTAGGAAAATGTGCCGGCAATCCCCCCGGCTTCTCGCGGCTACCGTCATGTTGCTCCTGGCCTGGATAATACTGCGGTACTCCTCATACTTTTGCAGGATTATTTTCTGCTCCTCTGCCGTGAAGTAGGCTGCTCTCTTCTCCATTGTGGAAAATGCTCCGGGGCCGCTAACCACGCCCATTTTATGTGTGCGCGCACAGATCCCAGCCGGATTCACTTATCGAGTTGATAACAAGCCTCGTAGTACAGCGGATCTGGATGACAGAGATCCGGTGAAGTTTAGCAGATTGTCGCATGGTTATCCTGCATGACTTAATCCAGCTTCGAAGTACAGGCCCCAAAACAAAGCAGCAGAACAACAAAACAACAAAGCAGCAGAATATCAAAACAGCAAAGCCGAGGCCTATATCACGAAGCAGGATTAATTTCTGAGCGAGATAACTTCAGGGTTAACTCTTGTTTATCGATAGCACGAAGCCGGTTCATTTCTTATCAGAGTAGATCACCATGGTGACTTACTCTGAACGCCTAACCTGAGGCCTATAGCACGAAGCCAGTCAACTTATCCCCGATAACTCACATCTATCCAGGATTGAGTGACTGGCAACAATGGCCATCAGGATAACCGATAGCACGACGCAAGTTATCAACACGGTAACTCAATCCAGGATTGTCTTATCAAGAGCCGTGAACGCGCACGTATAAGGGGAGGGCTCTGAGGCAGCTGACCAATCACAATCATGAGCGGAGAACACGCTGAGAAGCGCCGGGAATGCACTGACAGAGCTTTATATTACACATGTGAAGAGCGGCGTCTGATAATGTTAAAATGTGAGGATGAAAAAGCCAGAATAATGGAGAAAAGAAACACCGTAGCAGCTGTCAATCACAGACAAAATCGGAGGCGCACTGTGAAAATGCGCGAATTACTCATCATTGGCTAAATCTGACACTCATGAATCTCATGAAGCAAAATACTATGAACGTGTGTTGCATGTCTGACAATAATCATCCTCAGATGTAATCCCTCAGTCGTGAGGAGGTCGTGGGAGCAGAAAATAAAACTACAAAAACATAAAGTGTCTGGTAGGTTGGTCTGTTTCATGTCATATCAGCTACATTTAAAATTTAAGTTGTCACCTCAATGAAAACATAAATACACACCGATCTGATTTCTGACCCAAATTAACAATTTCAAAATCAGCAAGAAAAAAACCCCTCAAACACATGAATAAAGAGCAGGAATGACATGATGGACCTGATTGTGCTGTTTCACATAAGAATTACATCCCTTTTATTTATCAAGCACTTTGTGGTGCATTTGAATGTATGAAAGGGGCTATAGACGTGAAGTTTATATTGCAGGGTGATGCACAATAACAGTATGACAGCGGGACAGACACCGCTCCTGCGGGTCACACGGGGAATAAACAGCTCCAATATATCACACAGGTAGATGATTATGGGCCACGAGAACATGTAAGTCTCATAGTGCGTCGTCAGGGTGATCTCGTGGGTCAAATTGGTATTGTGACACTCCTTCTCATCATCATGCTGGTCTCAAGAGTTGTGCGCCTCCTTCTACCGGGTTCAGGAGAAGAGGGCAGGCCATTGATCTGGAGAAGCTGATTGGCTAGTGCGAGGGTCATCTCGCAGGATCAGATTCAACCTCCGACTTATCCTGCTCCGGAGCAGGTTAGCCGTTCAGAATAAGTCACCATGGTGATCTACTCTGATAAAAAAGGAACCGGCTTCGTGCTATCGATGAATCAGGGTTAACCCTGAAGTTATCTCGCGAAGACATTAATCCTGCTTCGTGATATAGGCCTCTGCAAAACATCAAAACAAAGCAGCAGAACATCAAAACAGCAAAGCAGCAGAACATCAAAACAACAAAGCAGCAGAACATCAAAACAGCAAAGCAGCAGAACATCAAAACAACAAAGCAGCAGAACATCAAAACAGCAAAGCAGCAGAACATCAAAACAGCAAAGCAGCAGAACATCAAAACAGCAAAGCAGCAGAACATCAAAACAAAGCATCAGAACATCAAAACAGCAAAGCAGCAGAACATCAAAACAACAAAGCAGCAGAACGTCAAAACAGCAAAGCAGCAGAACATCAAAACAACAAAGCAGCAGAACGTCAAAACAACAAAGCAGCAGAACATCAAAACAACAAAGCAGCAGAACATCAAGGGCCTGTACTACGAAGCTGGATTAGCTCTTAGAGAGATAACTTCCTGGATACGTTTCGGGTTTTCCGCACTACGAATGTGGATCTCTTTTTATCCAGACACGTTGCCCCGGTAACTGATGCTGAACGCCAAACCTGGTCCGGAGCAGGTTAAAGGTGTAGTCAGCGATGTGTGAGAAAACGAGCGGAGGGTTTGTTTATATTCGAATTTAGACCCGCCTCCCGAAAGCTGATTGACGTGCATCGTCATGGAAACGGCCGTAGAAACTGTGTAGCTGACGTAGCTAAGGAAACCCCGACTGGTCAGACAACTCGACTGCCAATATTGAAAACATCACAACAACAGAACATTCTGTCAGATTAGACAATAAGATGAATGCCTGACGGCTGCTACTGTTATGTGAAGCACCACGAAGCTAATGTTGCTTACCTATCCAGCAGACAGACGGCGACATCCGCGTCCGTTTTCAGGTCTTTCAATTGGCGGAGTTCCCTCCACCGTCGGAAAGCAACACCAATGTTGATCCGGGTCTTTGCTCTTTTGGTCATCGCCCTTCTTTTCCACTTTTCACTCCTCTGACCTCTTTCTTTGGGCTGTTTTCAGCCATTGCTACCGCAACTATTGTATCTCTCTCTTACGCTAACTGCGCAAACTGCGACTCCCCCTCCCCCTTTTGTCTGATCTGTGCATGAGTATGATCGCCCCCTGGATGAGGGGGGGTTTACTTTGTGTTGGTAACTCGGCCCGAGCCACAGTATTTACCTGCTGAAATTCTGAGTCAAGGCTGTATATTGAGACCGGATTTTTTTTTCAACATGCTGTCAGTGGGGACATGTTGTGGATGGAGAGGAGAAATATGGTGAATTTCACAAATACTACATTTGATTAGAAGATTAGAAGATCGCTGAGTACACCTTTAAGTTCCAGGATAAGAGCTCACGGGGTGTTACACACCAAAAATATGCCCAAATACCACACTTTAAGCATTATGTCTAATAGGTGTCATCAAGACAGATATTATGCTTCAAAAATGTTATATATACACGTTTTTTAAATTGAGTTATCATCCTTTTCATTTTTTATCAGAAATCCCTATGCCAGTCGACTCACCATGCATTTTGCTGGTGCAGTGTGGATTTGAACATTAGATCCTCCACAGTAACAACTACAGACCAAACAAATCTGTTGTTTCTTGTCAAATAACTTGCGACATACATGTCATCTGCACATTGAGACAAACACATACACGCAGAGTCCCCAAAAATCTCCCCTGTGCCTGTGAGGTTTGCACCGATTCATATTTCAAACCCTTTAAAGCCTGGAAAAACAAATCAAAGTTAGAAAATCATAATTGTAGGGATCTGAAAGGTTTATGTAACTTTGTAATTTAATCGATGATAATTCAATATTCCATGAAACCTTTGACTTCATTTTGTAATTTTATTTGATATAGTAGGTTGATATCAGCTACATTGGGCCACTTCTTGGTAAATAGCTTCAGGCTCTAACAAAAAACAACATTCTGTTAAAATGTGGTTTTATGGCTAATAATGGTTGTTTTGTTAACATTTGTGTTGGAATCATGCAGTAAATATAATTTTTTAGGCCCTACAGGTCTTGATAGGTCAGCTGAGCCAACTTTTTGACACAGGCAGAGTTCAGGTAAAATGGGCCAGCCGATCAGAAAAGTTGGGCCAGTCCAGCTGCAAAGGGATAGTCATTAATGTATACTGTAAAACAACTGTTAATATGGCAACATACTAACAGTCCAAGGCCCCCTTCATCCTATCTTCTAACCACTGATGAGATTTTTCTGGCCTTCCTCCTTGCATCATCCTTTTCTCTTCTCCTCTCTGGTCCTTGTTCCTCCTCACTTCATCTCTCCTCAAGTGTTCTCTCACTTTCTGTCTCTGCTCATAACCTTTCCTCTTCTTCCATCTCTCAGTCCCTCTCTCTTTTCCTCTCACTTGCTTCTTGCTTGACATACTCACTGCAGATAAAGTCAGTGGATTGTTACTAAAAAGATCTATCATTATTTTAGGCAGATGCATCCTATTCACATATAGGCCACATATAGGCCCCATTCCCTCCAAACATGTGCATGTGTGCATTTGTTACTGATAAAAAGGGTGGCCCATTTTACCTGAAACTTAACCCTGAATAGGTTAAGCTAAAATGGGCCACTAACAAAAGCATCAATATTCCAAAAAATATGCCCAAATACCACACTTTAAGCATTATGTCTAATAGGTGTCATCAAGACAGATATTATGCTTCAAAAATGTTATATATACACGTTTTTTAAATTGAGTTATCATCCTTATTATTTTTATCAGAAATCCCTATGCCAGTCGACTCACCATGCATTTTGCTGGTGCAGTGTGGATTTGAACATTAGATCCTCCACAGTAACAACTACAGACCAATCAAATCTGTTGTTTCTTGTCAAGTACAGTTGTGTCAACCATTTTGAACCATTTGCTGTCATTGGCTCTTAAAATCAAAGGGCTGGGACATCTAAAGCTTAAATGGCCCAATTTACCTGATGTCACCCTAGGTGTTTTTGGCAATGCATGATACACATACATTTTTTTTTCATTTATTTGTCTGTATTCAGATGTTTTTCAGTAATTTGTAGATCATTTAGATTTCTTACATGGATCATGAAAGTCCATATCAAATATAATATGTCTGGCATCATAGGGTTGAGACTCATTGTTCAGTCACACCAGCGAAGCAACTGCATGGGCATCAACCACTGTAATGTCCGTTGGATCACTACTCACAGGACAGAGTGTGGAGTTTTATCAATGGAATGCAAAGGTGCATTGCTGCCTTTCATCTGCTGCTGTCATATTATGTTTTTTTTTTTTTTGCTGTTGCAGATGACCTGTGATCATAATTGCCTCATCACCAGCCTGGATGCCAAGTGGCCCGGCTCCGTTCATGACTCTCGGATCTTCCGGGAGTCTAGGCTCTGTCGAACATTGGAGCAGGGTACGGCCCTTGCACTATGCACATTGTGTTTTGATGTTCAGACTGCCTGTGACACTGACCATGATATCTCCCTTCATTCACGGGGCTTGTCCATGGAGTACTGGTTGGGGACAGAGGATATCCCTGCCTGCCCTACCTCATGACCCCCTATCCTGACCCTGGTGCAGGACCACAAACACAATTTAATGTGGCTCTCTCCCGCACCAGGGTCAGGATAGAGATGACCTTCGGCATCCTGAAGGCCCGCTTCACCTGCATGCGGAACCTGAGGGTGACCCCACACCGGGCCTGCAGGATTGTTGCCGCATGTGTGGTGCTGCATAACATAGCCGCCATTCGGCAAGAGAGGGTCCCGCCTGCTGACCCACTCACCCCCGACGTCACTGATCCCATCACCTTGGATCATCCCACTGGCAGGGCTGTGCGGCGGGCCATAACAGAACAATTTTTCACATGATTTGGAAATTTAGATTTAGAAAGACAGGAGACAGATTTTGAGTTTTAAATTTTATTTTTTGTATTCATGATTCCATAGGAATGTCTTTTTTTTATGTTGACCCTTGGTCCTGGCTCCTCCTTCTGTCTCGTTCCTGGAATGGAGAGAAAATTCTCAGTTTGAGTACATTTCAAGTTGTGATGTGGCAGCTCTCCAACAAAAACATTCAACAGTACCTTCTTTTCGTCGAGCAGTTTCTCCACCTCGAGCTTGGTCTTCTTGATTAGGAGTTGCTTCAACTCGATGTCAAGCTCGAGGCGTCTTTTGTACAGTGCCCTGACGTTGTCTGTTCCAGGCTGGGGACAAATAATGCTGTTGAGATCCTTTTACATTTACACATTGTCAGTGATCAAAGCTCACAATCCATGTTACGTCAATACCTCCCGTGCTCTCCTTGGCCTAGGGCTGGGGGGGAGGGTCACACGCTCTGGGGGGGACAGGGGAATCTCCTCATCCTGCACATCATGGCATGCGAGGAAAATTAGACAATCTGAAGCAACACGTGGTCCTGAGTACAGAGTGACACTTTTGGCATTTTCTTCAGTGTGGTTACACCCTAAGTGTGTTAAGGTTAAATAATAAAATAGTTTGAGTTTAACCTCTGTTTCATTTTGTATCTGCATTAACTATAGGTCACTTAGATATTTGACTTCAAGGTCATGCCTGTGGGAATATACATTGGGTCTTATTATTCACTGTGGTTTACCATTTGTGGCCTTGCTGAGGTCACAGAGATTGTCTCCTCATCAACCTGGAAAAGGAGGACAAGAAAATGCTGACTTTAATCTTTCACTCTTCCTGCAACCATATGAATCCTTTTTAGCTGGTAGCCTACCTCTGGAGAAGTCGGCCTGTAAGTTGGGGGTGGCAGCAGTTGGACGGTGCCGGCCTCGACTGGTGAGAGAGCGAATAACTTGTTTTTTTTTTCACCGTGTGTGTGTGGGGGGGAGGGGGGTTACATGTGTAATTTGCAATGGATTATTATCTTACCCCGCAACAGTTCGGCCCGGAGGTGACTGCTGCCACTCCCACATGGGTCAGAGCAGAGGAGACCCCCCTTCAAAAAGAACTGGGGGAGGGGCTCCTCCCCCAGTTCTTTTGCCCTCTGCTTTCTTTCTGTTGGCTGGTGGTGGTGGTGGGGGGTTAATATCTTTATTGTGTCTTATGAGAATGTAACAAAATAAATTAAATGTTCTTCAATTACCACTCTGAATGATGTTCTTGTACTTGTTTCGCACCTGCTCCCAGGTGCGCTTTGTGCCACTTTGATTGGTGCTGAAACGAGACTCAGATTTAAGGTGCGTTCACACCGGACGCTACCTGTACTACCTCGGCGATCACTCTCCATGCAAAGTCAATGTACAGCCGCGATGGGGCGGGGCTAACCCTCCCGCGACGTGACAGCTGGCGACGAGACGACCGCTTCACTCGTCGCGCGATGTCAAAGTTAAAAAAAAGTTGATCTATTCAGGCGATGTCGTGCGTGGCTGTGCAGCATCAGCCAATCAGCAGTGTGTGTACGTGTGACGGTGCTGTTTTTTCATCCGGACTACAGGGCGGATGACTTCCGCATAGGCGGAACTAATCTCAGTGAGGACATTTGCAGACGGACCACAGTAAACTCACAGAGGATGCTGCTGCATCATCAGCCGCAGAGTTTTGTGTTTGATAAGTGAGTGAAAAGGACACAGCTGGAATAATGTCCGCTTATACTCCCTATTATGGTATATACATGATACGATCGCGGTAAAACTCGAGCGGACGTGACGTCACCGAGGGACGGCCGACGCCAGGCGACCAAACAGGTAGGCTATTTATGAACGCGTGACGCTACCTCAGTGGGCGACGCGACTTTGGCAGCTGGGTCGCTTGCGGTGTGAACGCACCTTTAGAGTACACAGTAGCCTACACGACACTTACTACAGGTAGTTAAAGTGAATGAAGAACTCTCATAACATCTTCAATGCCAACACTTCTGTTCCATGACAATATTTTATTGCCCGTCTTAAAATTGTGACAGGAATTCATGTAGGGCTCATGTGGGCTACATATCACACAAAAAATCTAAAGACGATAGGAATGAACAAATGAATAAATTCATCCAAAACATAAATTAGGTATGGTGCATGTTACAGTAAAAGTGCATGTTGAACAGTGCTATTTTAGGATGATAATGGCACAAAAGATTTTTTTGCACTATACTTACGCATTTAGACTGACGGCAATTTTCTGCCAGCACTCCTTCCGTGCTTTGGCAGCGGCGACAGTGTTGCTTTTGACGTTGATAACATGTTTCACGTCTTCATACTTTTTCACGATTTCCTCCTGCTCCTCCTGAGTGAAGTATGCAGTCCTTCTCTGTCCTGCCTGCTCGGATGCTCCACACTGGTCCATGTTCACGATTGGTCAGATGCGGCGGGCTCCGCCTTATATACGTGCACGCGCTCATTGCAAAGCTGGATCCACTTATGAGGTTGATAACCAGCGTCGTTGAACCGTGTAGCGAGACCGCCGGCTACCGCGCTCAGTTCAGCGAGGTAGCTCCAAAGCTATCTCGCTAGGCTGAACTTGCTTCGTAGAATAGGGCCCAGGCCCCAGCAGAACATCAAAACAAAGCATCAGAACATCAAAACAGCAAAGCAGCAGAACATCAAAACAACAAAGCAGCAGAACATCAAAACAACAAAGCAGCAGAACATCAAAACAAAGCATCAGAACATCAAAACAGCAAAGCAGCAGAACATCAAAACAACAAAGCAGCAGAACATCAAAACAACAAAGTAGCAGAACATCAAAACAAAGCATCAGAACATCAAAACAACAAAGTAGCAGAACATCAAAACAACAAAGCAGCAGAACATCAAAACAAAGCATCAGAACATCAAAACAGCAAAGCAGCAGAACATCAAAACAACAAAGCAGCAGAACATCAAAACAACAAAGCAGCAGAACATCAAAACAACAAAGCAGCAGAACATCAAAACAAAGCATCAGAACATCAAAACAACAAAGCAGCAGAACATCAAAACAACAAAGCAGCAGAACATCAAAACAAAGCAGCAGAACATCAAAACAAAGCATCAGAACATCAAAACAGCAAAGCAGCAGAACATCAAAACAACAAAGCAGCAGGACATCAAAACAACAAAGCAGCAGAACATCAAAACAAAGCAGCAGAACATCAAAACATCAAAGCAGCAGAACATCAAGGGCCTGTACTTAGAGAGATAACTTCCTGGATACGTTTCTGGTTTTCCGCACTACGAATGTGGATCTCTTTTTATCCAGACACGTTGCCCCGGTAACTGATGCTGAATGCCAAACCTGGTCCAGAGCAGGTCAAGTTCCAGGATAAGAGCTCACGGGGTGTGACAGACCGCCCACTGACCAATCGGTTCTCTCGGGCTGGCATAAAGGACCGCACAGTCACCAATTTGCTGTCTTGGAAAAGGGCTTGCCCATTTCTGCCAAGAGGAGCGCTTCGTCGGGAGCGTTTTTTTCGTGACCGAAGTAATCGGCTTTATTTACCAGAAGAAATCTTGTACGAGAGATACAGATTTTCACGGGAGGGACCTCTATACATCTATGACCTGCTGGAGCCTTACGTGACAAATAATGCACTAAGGTCATTTTGAAAATATGAATGTGATTTTCCTGGTCAAACAAGTTAAAAAAATTAATTGCGTTTAGACAAATGTAGAGTATTTATTAGTATGTTGACCATGATGTTTTAGCAACAATAATGGACACATAGAAAAATCGTTCTTTTAAGTATTTTTATGTCATTGGTGTTAACATATTTTAGGTTACAATCACAAGATTCATGAATGCAATAAAATTAATCTAAAGGCACATATCACAACATCTGAAGACTGCTGACAAAACTCCATGAAATAAAGCAGTAACTTGGTTAATTCAAACTATTTGACATTATTTCTCAATGTCAGTGATAACATTTGATCTGGGGATGTTTACTTCTGAGAAAAGACAACACATGCTGATAATTGTACTGAACTTTATTATGGATAAAGTCAAGTAACAATAATTTTGGTTTAAAGTTCAATTACAATTACATAAGTAATCATCATATCTTAAATGTTGTCTAATGTAATATGATCTCCAAATTTTGGTAGTAACACCATGACACCGAGGGACATAATTTAGTTTGAAGAAATATTTCTAAATATCTAATTTACGTTTAATTCCATTCATATATTTATCCCAGTGTTATCAACACTGTCCATTTATTATTTTAATTAACAAAAAAGAGGAAATGTTTTACACTGTCCAGTAGCGGTGGATCATGACAATGGGACAAATGTTGTTTTAGATCCAAAGTACACTTAAAGTGAAATTAAATATTATATTAAGGCTAATTATATTACATTTAAAATAAAAAAGATAATTATTCATCACCATTTAAAAGACTATTTAATTACATAATTTTGGTTTAATGTGGACGAGTTCGTTATTACATTTGAAGCGATTTGTGTTTCTGGAAAATGTAGGAAAATGTGGAAAATGTGCCGGCAATCCCTCCGGCTTCTCGCGGCTACAGTCGTGTTGCTCCTGGCCTGGATAATACTGCGGTACTCCTCATACTTTTGCAGGATTATTTTCTGCTCCTCTGCCGTGAAGTAGGCTGCTCTCTTCTCCATTGTGGAAAATGCTCCGGGGCCGCTAACCACGCCCATTTTATGTGTGCACGCACAGATCCCAGCCGGATTCACTTATCGAGTTGATAACGAGCCTCGTAGTACAGCAGATCTGGATGACGGAGATCCGGTGAAGTTTAGCGAGATGTCGCAGAGTTATCCTGGATGACTTAATCCAGCTTCGTAGTACAGGCCCCAAAACAAAGCAGCAGAACATCAAAACAGCAAAGCAGCAGAACATCAAAGCAGCAGAACATCAAAACAGCAAAGCAGCAGAACATCAAGGGCCTGTACTACGAAGCTGGATTAGCTCTTGGAGAGATAACTTCCTGGATACGTTTCTGGTTTTCCGCACTACAAATGTGGATCTCTTTTTATCCAGACACGTTGCCCCGGTAACTGATGCTGAACGCCAAACCTGGTCCGGAGCAGGTTAAGTTCCAGGATAAGAGCTCACGGGGTGTGACAGACTGCCTGCTGACCAACCAGTTCTCTCGGGCTGGCATTAAAGACCGCACAGTCACCAATTTGCTGTCTTGGAAAAGGGCTTGCCCATTTCTGCCAAGAGGAGCGCTTCGTCGGGAGCGTTTTTTTCGTGACAGAAGTAATCGGCTTGATTTACCAGAAGAAATCTTGTACGAGAGGTACAGATTTTCACGGGAGGGACCTCTATACATCTGTGACCTGCTGGAGCCTTACGTGACAAATAATGCACTAAGGTCATTTTGAAAATATGAATGTGATTTTCCTGGTCAAACAAGTTAAAAAAATTAATTGCGTTTAGACAAATGTAGAGTATTTATTAGTATGTTGACCATGATGTTTTAGCAACAATAATGGACACATAGAAAAATCGTTCTTTTAAGTATTTTTATGTCATTGGTGTTAACATATTTTAGGTTACAATCACAAGATTCATGAATGCAATAAAATTAATCTAAAGGCACATATCACAACATCTGAAGACTGCTGACAAAACTCCATGAAATAAAGCAGTAACTTGGTTAATTCAAACTATTTGACATTATTTCTCAATGTCAGTGATAACATTTGATCCGGGGATGTTTACTTCTGATAAAAGACAACACATGCTGATAATTGTACTGAACTTTATTATGGATAAAGTCAAGTAACAATAATTTTGGTTTAAAGTTCAATTACAATTACATAAGTAATCATCATATCTTAAATGTTGTCTAATGTAATATGATCTCCAAATTTTGGTAGTAACACCATGACACTGAGGGACATAATTTAGTTTGAAGAAATATTTTTAAATATCTAATTTACGTTTAATTCCATTCATAGATTTATCCCAGTGTTATCAACACTGTCCATTTATTATTTTAATTAACAAAAAAGAGGAAATGTTTTACACTGTCCAATAGCGGTGGATCATGACAATGGGACAAATGTTGTTTTAGATCCAAAGTACACTAAAAGTGAAATTAAATATTATATTAAGGCTAATTATATTACATTTAAAATAAAAAAGATAATTATTCATCACCATTTAAAAGACTATTTAATTACATAATTTTGGTTTAATGTGGACGAGTTCGTTATTACATTTTAAGCGATTTGTGTTTCTGGAAAATGTAGGGAAATGTGGAAAATGTGCCGGCAATCCCTCCGGCTTCTCGCGGCTACAGTCGTGTTGCTCCTGGCCTGGATAATACTGCGGTACTCCTCATACTTTTGCAGGATTATTTTCTGCTCCTCTGCCGTGAAGTAGGCTGCTCTCTTCTCCATTGTGGAAAATGCTCCGGGGCCGCTAACCACGCCCATTTTATGTGTGCGCGCACAGATCCCAGCCGGATTCACTTATCGAGTTGATAACGAGCCTCGTAGTACAGCAGATCTGGACGACGGAGATCCGTAGAAGTTTAGCAGGTTGTCGCATGGTTATCCTGGAGGACTTAATCCAGCTTCGTAGTACAGGCCCCAAAACAAAGCAGCAGAACATCAAAACAGCAAAGCCGAGGCCTATATCACGAAGCAGGATTAATTTCTTAGCGAGATAACTTCAGGGTTAACTCTTGTTTATCGATAGCACGAAGCCGGTTCATTTCTTATCAGAGTAGATCACCATGGTGACTTACTCTGAACGGCTAACCTGAGGCCTATAGCAAGAAGCTCGGTCAACTTATCCCCGATAACTCACATCTATCCAGGATTGAGTGACCGGCAACAATGGCCATCAGGATAACCGATAGCACGACGCAAGTTATCAACACGGTAACTCAATCCAGGATTGTCTTATCAAGAGCCGTGAACGCGCACGTATAAGGGGAGGGCTCAGAGGCAGCTGACCAATCACAATCATGAGCGGAGAACACGCTGAGAAGCGCCGGGAATGCACTGACAGAGCTTTATATTACACATGTGAAGAGCGGCGTCTGATAATGTTAAAATGTGAGGATGAAAAAGCCAGAATAATGGAGAAAAGAAACACCGTAGCAGCTGTCAATCACAGACAAAATCAGAGGCGCACTGTGAAAATGCGCAAATTACTCATCATTGGCTAAATCTGACACTCATGAATCTCATGAAGCAAAATACTATGAACGTGTGTTGCATGTCTGAAAATAATCATCCTCAGATGTAATCCCTCAGTCGTGAGGAGGTCGTGGGAGCAGAAAATAAAACTACAAAAACATAAAGTGTCTGGTAGGTTGGTCTGTTTCATGTCATATCAGCTACATTTAAAATTTAAGTCGTCGCCTCAATGAAAACATAAATACACACCGATCTGATTTCTGACCCAAATTAACAATTTCAAAATCAGCAAGAAAAAAAACCCTCAAACACATGAATAAAGAGCAGGAATGACATGATGGACCTGATTGTGCTGTTTCACATAAGAATTACATCCCTTTTATTTATCAAGCACTTTGTGGTGCATATGAATGTATGGGCTATAGACGTGAAGTTCATATTGCAGGGTGATGCACAATAACAGTATGACAGCGGGACAGACACCGCTCCTGCGGGTCACACGGGGAATAAACGGCTCCAATATATCACACAGGTAGATGATTATGGGCCACAAGAACATGTAAGTCTCATAGTGCGTCGTCAGGGTGATCTCGTGGGTCAAATTGGTATTGTGACCCTCCTTCTCATCATCATGCTCGTCTCAAGAGTTGTGCGCCTCCTTCTTCTGGGTTCAGGAGAAGAGGGCAGGCCACTGATTTGGAGAAGCTGATTGGCTAGTGCGAGGGTCATCTCGCAGGATCAGATTCAACCTCCGACTTATCCTGCTCCGGAGCAGGTTAGCCGTTCAGATTAAGTCACCATGGTGATCTACTCTGATAAAAAAGGAACCAGCTTCGTGCTATCGATAAACAAGAGTTAACCCTGAAGTTATCTCGCTAAGACATTAATCCTGCTTCATGATATAGGCCTCAGTAGTCAGCAATAGTGAGTATAAGAAAAACAAACCAATTTCTTATTAATCAATAGGTTAAATAGATTCAACTTTACACATAAGAATATTTTATAGTTAAAATAAAATAAATAAAAAATAAATTTGAAGACCCCGGAAAATAACCCAAATAAAAAAAATAATAAAAAAAAATCATATATTTTTAAATTGCACAATAACCACTGTGTTTAACTCAAACATAAGCATATTCTACAACTGAATTAAATATAAAAAATAAATAAATTGGAATGAACTGCTTGTATCGGAGTGCTGATGTCAGCGGTGATGGAGTTTGAGCGCGGTAAACAGAGCACACATTTGAACTGAAAAGAATCATTCTTCACTTCGACCACCACAAACATGGACTTCAGATGTGGCCATGGGTGCTCCGGTGTGGAATTGTCATCTTTATTTGCCATAGTAGCCATAATTACTGCCAAGACGAACCGTAATCACCAACTTCGTTACTGTCCACCCCTGCACACAACTGTCAAGGACACATTATCATTTGAAAGCCGAAGCTGGGTTTGAACTCGCAACCTTCTGAGTACAGACCAAGCTCTCAATTTTTAAAATAAAACAGGGCAATTGCAACCTCCCATGTTAGTGAGTGTGTTTGTTGTATTTTATCAAATTATAATGCAAAAATGCCAATCAACAATATACAATATTCATCCAGTTAGGAGTAGAGCATTGTTGTCTAATTTCTTGGAAAGAGGAAATTTTGGAGATAGACAAAGACAAAAAGTTGAAATCTTCTCTGAAGAAATACATGATTTTTGGTGTTTTTGTTCTTTGTCTGTGTACTTAAGAAAACAGTCACGGGAAACTATCACTGAAGTTTGAGTGGCCATAAGCTTTATACATCATCAGCCAATGATAATATTCACTTGCAATAGCTTGTTTTTGCCTGAAGAGGGCAGTGACTGTGCATAGTTCCATAATACTAATACTTAAATGTTCAGATTTGAACCATAACTCATAAACAACACTACAATTTCTCAAATACTGTCATTTTTGCAGAATTTCCCTGTTTTTGGAGCTAAGTGTGCTGCCATAGTGAAATAGTAGAGCACTTTTTTGATTCTCTGAAAAGTTGGAATTTCGGACATAGAATATTTATTTCCCTAAGCACTGTATATTCAACTGGATATGGTACGAAAACAAGATTTTTCATGTACAAACAAAAAAAATGTTTTAGTTCTTATTACAAATGTTCCCTCACTCTAAATTTAATGCAGAGAACATGTTGCAGAAAAGGATAAGGAAAGACTGGGAAAGTTGTATATTGCTAAAAATAAATAAATAAATAATCACACAAAAGTGTCAGTCCGTCAGTGTCCAGTCATGGACGCCATGACCTCTAGGCTGTAAAGGAAAAGGCCCACCAGATTGTTATTGGAAAAGTTCAAAAGTCAGCATCTGTAATGTTCTGGGAATGTGTTAGTGCCCATGTCATGGGTAACTTGCACTTCTGTGACGGCACCATTAGTGTACATACAGGCTTTGGAGGCGCATTTTCTGCCATTTAAGATTTTAGGTTGGGGAAATTAGTTCATTCTGTTAGTACATAAACATTCAATGCAAACAAAAAACAGCATGTGAATGAAAAGGAGAATGACAAAAAATCTTGTAGTCTGACCCCCTCGCACAAGAAATAACTTGAAACATAATACAAATTAACAAGAGCTGCAGGCCAATATACCTTTTTAAACTCCATTATTTCTTATTTTCAAAAACAACCAACCAAGCTAACAAAAACACAAAAAAGACCATGTTAATTCACATTTTTTCATGAAAAATAGCAAGACTTTATTCACAAATTTCCCTGTATTTACTTAACATAATAGCTTTAATACTTTTATTAAAGATACAATTTCATTGAGCTCTTTTAATTTCTATATTCGGATTGTTCCATAAACTGATCCCTTTCACTGTAACACAGTGCTCCTTCAGTTTAGTTCTGAATCTTGTTTTTTTTGAGGGGAAGTCCCTGCTTATTTTAGCAAGACAATGCCCAGACACATTCTGCACATGTTACAGCAGTGTGTCTTTGTGGTGCAGTCCAGACCCATCTTCAATTGAAAATGTGTGGAGCATTATGAGGCTCAAAACAGGACAACAGAGCCCGCAGACGGTTGAGCAACCTAAGTTAGACATCAAGCAAGAATGGGAAATAATTCCACCTACAAAACTTCAACAATCAGAGTCTCCAGTTTCCAATTCCTTTTGAGTTCTTTTTAAAGAAAGGGGACACAGAGGTAAACTTGTCCTGTCCCATTTTTTTTCGGAACCCACTGCCAGCATCAAAGTCAAGATTAGTTAGTATTTGCAACAAAAAAAAAACAATGAAGTTTATCAGTTTGCACAATAATTATCTTGTCTTTGTAGTGTATTCAATTTTATAAAGGTCAAAACGGACTTGAAAATCATTGCCTTCTGATTGTGTTTACATTTCATTGGAATTATGGTTTAAAATAACATAGATGTCCTGCACAGAAATATTGTAATAGACATGAAAAAAGAGAGAGGAGGAGAGACAGACAACAGAGAGACAGTACATGCAGACATGATAACAGTCATCTGAGGGGTCTTCAGTGTCAGGAGACCCACCAGGGACCACCTAAGCTGCATCCATCTGAACTTGTGCCACTGTGCCCAGCTCAGCTTAACAGGATTGTCTGCTGTGTCGTGGCTTGGACACCAATAATCCTTTTTATCCACTTACTGCACCTTCAGCTGTGGAGGAAGGATGGATGGTGAGCTGCTGCTATCTCCTGTTGGTTATCCTGCTCTAAACCCACAAGCTTTATAATACATCCAAAACCACTTATGAAGGTCTTATAAAAGTTTAAGGAAGATTTCACAGCTACAGTCTTTTGTTGATGTAGATTTCACACAGGAAAAGGATTATTTGATTGATTATGTCCATCATAACAGCCAAGAGGTGATTAGCCATGGCATTTTACTGCACAGATTCTGCTCTTTTTCGGGGGCATTAGAGGTCTTACATACAGTATCTGAATTTATTGTCTCTACTCCTTTTTTTACCCCAAGAACATTTTTTCATCCAAAACCCACCAGACACTGGATCTCGGCATGCATATGACCCTGTTTCATCCTCGCACAGAACTGGCTGTTTTAGTGTAAAGTCTCATGATCGCAAGACCACACCTCTCCCCAGAAGACGAGCTAAACACTTTTGGTTCATAAAATTTCCACCTTATCCTTGGCATGACCACTAATAACAAGCAACAGAGGGATAGAACAGGGTTGTGGACATGCCACAAGCACAAACTGAAAATAAATAAATAAATAAAAGTTACGTATGGCATCTCACATACCAAAAAGTGGACATATTAAAATTTTCATTGTTTAATATTTGTCTATCAGTCTATTTTTGAGTAAATAAAACACCCATACTTTGCAGAATAATGTTTCCAAGTTGTGCATTTTATTGTTTTATGTCATGTCAGTATAATTTGGGCATCCTCTTTGGGTCTGTGGGACACTTTCTCTTAGTTTATCAAGAGGAAAAGTGCTGCAGTCATTGTTTTCTAAAATGATTTCTTTGTGCCATACATTTCTTTCCCCAAAACTCAAATGACAGTGTTATTCATAAATGTGTTTTAAGAGAGATTTGTGGCAAAATAAAAGCTGTATTTGGAAAGAAGTGAACATGTGAACTTTTATAAACTTTTACTGTAGGATGTAGTAAAAAGCCACAAATTGGGTTAACCAGAGCCCTAAACATGGGCTGTGTAAAACTAAATGAATCCAAAAATCCATATCAGAATTTTCCAAAATTTTTTAAGTCCTGTTCTTAAATTTAAAATTTGACAAGCATTTTTTTTTTTTAAATAGACCTTTACATGCCAGAATAAGGTTGGGAAGAATTCTCAGAATACACTTGTTTGGAACATTCCAAAAGTGAATAGGTTGATTGGAATTACGTTAGTGCCGTTGATTGGGTTGAGCACAGCTGAAAAGATCAATGGTTCACAAGACAGTAGAGGTTCATCGCCGTGCGAAGGTTTTGGAGCAACATATGCTGCCATCCATGCAACATCTTTTTTTCAGGCCATATGATTAAAAAAATAGCAAAATAACTTTGAGTGTTGCTTTTTCAACCACAGTCTTTTATCTGTTTTATGTGCATGACACAGAGACCCATTGGCCTTTTTTAACAGATGGAGTAAAAATCCTTCCCAAATTACTTATCATTAAGCCTATAAGCTAAAAAATAACCTCTAAAACAAACTTGGATGAGTCCCAAAAAAGGACCAGTGGTGCCTCAGCGTTGATTCAAATACACTTTGATGGATGCTCCAGGTGAAGGACAGTTACAAATATATTTAATTTTATATCAACAGAAATTGAGACTCTGTAAAAATGTATGTGTACATCTGTAGTCTCCGTCTTTGTAGGAATGATACACAGATTTGTCCCGAAGCCTCAAAAGGGAGAGTAACTTTGATTAGCACCCATGGGAAAATTTTCAATGTGGGACTTCATCAGAAAGAAAAACTGAGGCAGATCTGAAAGCTTGAGAGAGTAAAGTGTGCACGTTATTGACACAAACACTGAACATTTTGGAAAAGTGACAGCATGAGATATATGTGACTTCAGACATTAAACATGTCCCTCGAGTCAGTTCTTCATTTTCCTGACGTACATGGAATGTATAAGCCTAACTTATAACGCTTACCCTCTCATCTTTATTGTCTGTTCTAATCAATTGAATGTCCTGATTTCCAGGACTGTGGGCGTCAGAGCAAAACTTCAAAATCACTTATCAGAGAGTGTCCTTGGATTGAAGAGGTTGTGAGTGGTAAATGGCTTGAGCTGTGTAGCACTCCACAAATAGTTTGTGTTAGCTGATGCCCTTTTTGCCCTACAGCCCTCCACATGAGTTCCATGACTGAAACTGTAAGAGCTCTTTGAACATATGGATTCTTGGGAGGACTCCTTTACCTTTTCCATGCAAAAGCATCTGAGTCATGTTTAAAAACAATTTGATTCAAACAAAAGCAAAGTTTAACTGAATTAGAATCGTATAATACACTAAGAATATGAAAAGTATGTAATACAAATGTTTTTGTCATATCATATGGTGAAAATACATATGTTGTTTTTATGTCCACTTGTACCTTTGTTGATATACTAAACTATGTGTGTATAACTGTGGTGCATTTCCGTGTGGGTGTTCAGATGTAAAGTCTAACATTGTTTTCACTCCAACAAAAGTAGATTACTTTGAAATCGGTGCTCTGTCAGAGTGGGCTTTGCATGTTTAGCATGGTTAGTTTGAGTAAGGTGTCATCTGTAAAGAGTGACAACAGCACTTTGTGGTGGTGACCCATATAGACACTGAAAAAGTATTATGCTACGGCCACACCAGACGCGAATTGGCTTATTTAAACACGCGTAGTGCCTGTGACGCGCCACACGTAACGCCCGAGGCTGGACCATTTTGACAAGCTGAGGGGCGACATCCATCACTGCGCAGGCGCAGTAGAGAGCCGGAGCCAGTCGGACTCAGTGATGACCCGTGCAGGCAAATCCAGCTGGAAACGGATATAAACAGAACTTACCTTCAAAACCTGTCTCCTCTGCGACTTTCATCCAAGCCTGCTCTTTTTTGTTCCGGTCTCTGCGGAGTACACATGTCAAATCGTATAGCTCTGGATGATGGCAAACAGCACAGATCAACCTCTCCTCCATCTTTCAGCGGGGTTTGAGCAGGAGCAGGTGGCTGGAGTGTCACACGTCATCAAATCAATGACATCGGGGGGAATGTCATCACTGATTGGCTGCCGCAGCACAGCGTCACGCGAGTTTATGTCGAAAGTTCAATATTTTCAACTTGAGCGTAGGCGTTTGACGCCCTAAACGTGCCAGACGCTCCATACGCGCCGCACCAAACGTGTCCAATGCGCTGGCCTGGGGCGAACCTGCGTCCAAACGTGTCTTTGCATTGACTTTGTAAGTAATCTCAATGCGCGTCATTGCAAATTCGCGTGCGGTGTGGCCGTAGCATAAAAATTTCCTCTGGTAGTGTTAGTTTGTCAAGGCAGATTCTGCTGTGTACTGGGCAACCAGGCAAATAACAAAGTCCTACTTGATAATAATGTTTTTGATGCCATAGTTACTTTCTGTGCACAAGCAAAACAAAACATGAAAATATCAGATACACTCATAATCTCTACTGTATAGATCATCACAGGACTTAATATATCTGACTGATTCAAAACTTTTACCAACCAAAAAATTAGGTTGAGCTCTGTCAAGCGGGACATTTTATTCATTTTAAGATGCTCTTTACTTCCCACATTTCTGGCAGTAATCAGTTTATTATTTTTGTCTGGCGTATGTTTGTTTGTTTATTTGTTAGCAAGACTATGGAAAACTTCTCGATGGATTTACATAAAGAATTTAACAAAGGTGTGGTTTGGTCCAAGGAAAAAGTCATTAAGTTTTGGTGGTGATTCAGATATTTCTGTGCATGCAAAAATTCCTAAAATCCCACAAGTTAAAATTGGGTGTGATGTAATGCTAACATAAGGCCAGCTCTGGTTCTTTGTGTGATTGACATAACGTGCACACCAATAGCAAGACCTGTTTTGGATCCTCACCACACAAATGTTCCAGAATCATCCGCTGCATATTTCAAAAGAACTGTATGTCATTATAATTGCACTATAGAATAATGTTGTTGGGGAAATGTGCTTGAACAATACTTGGTCCCCTCCTAAGAGGCACTGTATCTTCTTAACAAATGAAAGAGGTCCTTTTCAGATAAACACTCGTTCTGTCCCATAAAGACTCTTCTGGTAGGATGTAAGAAAGACATTCATGTGTCATGCAATTTTTGTGATGAGCATCCAGAGTCTGTTTATCATTTCTTTTGGACATGTAAAGACACTCAGAGTCTATGGCAGGCCATCTGCTTTTTTGTTTTGGATTTAATATAAAATAACTTTACGCTTCATCTGAAGGATGTTTTGTTTGACTTTGTAAGATTTAAGAGAGAGCTCGGGGATGTATTTAACATCTGTAACCTTATTTACCTATGAGTAAGGTTTAACTTTCACAAATACAAGGTTGTATTAAACAAACCCTCATTTTGTGCCTTCAGAAAAGAAACAGAACTGTAACTCCAAACTAATGTGACCCTCATAGCAGAAAAGAAACCTTAATCTTGTGCTTTAAATGTAATGTTTGGTTTAGTAATTTCTTGTTAACCTATCATACATTCTATTACACATACTATCATACATATACAATATCATACTATTATATGATTTTGCTTCTATCAAACCCGTTAGTTTTATCTGCTCATTTATTCGTCCTTTGAGTTCCCTGTTTCTTCAGCTTTATTCTTGTATATTCTTTGTAGACTCTATAGGCTTCTGTTAATAAAGTTTCAATTTAAAGAAAGAACTTTTTTATGCAGAACTTCCTGTCTTGTCTTTTGGATCATTCTACTCTGGCTGCTTCAGTGACAAACATCTGAAGCAGAGCATATATGTGTGTTCTTTGATTATGTAGAACAATAAATGAAGAGGAATTAAAATCTATCTGGAAATTAACCAAATAATTAACTCTGCTGTTTAATAGAGTGACACAGGGATGGGCATTATTGTAGGCCGATGAGGGAGTTAGTATCACAGATTCCCTTGACTGCATGCCTACTAAAAGTCTATGAGATTCTTCTCTGTGTTTTGGATCACTGCTGATTATAAACTCAGTGGAGGACAAAAAATATTAACCATACACATTCTGCTCTTTGTGATAATCTTAGAAACAAACCTACTTTTCACAACTTTTAAAGCTTAAATGCAGTCGTTGACAGTGAAAAGGTATTGGTGAGCTACAACAGGACTACAAAATGGTTTGACTTATAATTAGTGGTGTGCGATATGATGATATTAAATCGTTAAGGATTATAACTTGGGGATGATCTCATAAAGCAGAAAGATCGTCAGATCGTCTGTGTGGGCACAGAGACTTTGACCCACACCCGACTTTAACCAATCGTAGCACATTACCCGCAGTGCATGGTGGGATCTCCTGTTTGGTTATGTAGCGTGAAGCCATGGCGGAAAGAAAAAAGGAGATAAAAGATTAAAGATGTCTGAACAAAAATCTGTTCTAAAGCAGCTGTATTATTCACTCAGATTATAGACATTGCAGTTAGATAACATTTGTTTTGAATTTTTGCACTTTAAGAGATAACCAGTTACTTAAGTTTGCATTTATATTCGACCCTTTTCAAAAAGCTATTTGGTGTGTTTAGTTTTTATGTTACAAAAGGTCACTTTATTGTTGTTCATTACCTTTTATGTTTACATTTATTGCACATTTTTATAAAAACTGCACTATTTAAATTGAAACCTGTTCAGAAAGTTTCTTTGGCTTAAATTGCATTTTTTTTCTTTTAGGGTTTTACATGTTTTATATGTTAAACAGGGGAAAAAACTGACAAACGTGCAAATTAGTCTAGAAAAATCGACGTGAAAAAGAATCGGGATAAAATCGTGATCGTGATTTTATTTTTAAAAAATTGTGATATGGTATTTTTGCCATATCGCCCTCCCGTACTTATAATCACACAAATTTCAAATGCTTGACATCTTATTGTGACCTCTCTTTTGAGAGTTTCCACATAATTGAGTGTCCTGATCAAGATGGTGTAAGACTATTTTATTTTAAAAAAAAGAACAATCATCAGGTCCATGGCCATTTTTATAGTCTTTATCAGTAAGTATTTAGCAACTTTCATTTCTAAACACACATCATAGCTTTAAAATACAAAAAATCCACATTAGATGCATTTTATTATTTTAAAGATTAAACATTAACATCAGGACTTTTATTTCAGGCACTTACCCAAAGCCGGTATTCCAAATTCCATTTTCTCTGGCTGGTTAGGAAGCAGGAAGTACTAACTCACTTCCTCCTTTTTTGCACTCGTTCCTGCACCAGACAGTAGCTCATTGATTGAAAAGGACTGACACTCTGAGTGGTTTGATCTAGGTTATGCCCAAAACACACCCATGTATAATCCTAATTATATTTATTCTTTATCCATGCCCTTTAGGGCCCTAAGTCTAGTATTATGCAGCTATCAAACACTTTGGCTTCAAACTAAATTCTGCTTTATACTGAATAACAATGACTGGAGTGTGCCTGAAAGTTGTCTTCATGCTGGATCAGTGGGCCACATCAATGAGCAGAGCATTTATGACCAAAAGGCTAAAACCCAGGCCTTAATCAGTTTATCTTCATGCACAAACACACGCCCTGTTAGCCTTTTCCCTTCTTCTGTGGGCAGCAGAAATCTTCAAATTAAATAAGATAATGGAAAAGAGGAACAATATTAGATTATTCCTAAAGGGTTACAACTAAAAACCTTGCTCTTGCTCAGCAGTTTATCTCAGTACTAGCACTTTCCCCTGTTAGTCACTTTCTCCTCTGCCACATTTGCATGCTCGGGAATCAACTCCCTGCTCCTCTGTCCCACTTTAAATTACATTAACCTGAAGCGTGTGAATGTGCCAACGCCAGCTTATCTCCTAAAAGATAATGTTGTACTCTCAGGGGGACACTCAGCCATTGTGAGTTTGGAGGAATTGATCTTCCCGTCATAATGTGCAGGAAATCCATCCACTGCTGTCAAAGCAATATTACAGTGAAGGCTTCGTTTGTGTTTCCTGCAAATCTTGGATGACTCTGGTGCTTATCAGCCATGTTTGGAGGAAAAAGCAGTGAGATTTGATGAAGCAGGTGTTTTAGAAGACACATACTGGCAATTTTGCAAGGATTTTTTTAACTGTGCTTGGGTGTACAAGCTGCTTCTGTTAGCAGACAGGACTTAGTTGCAGCTTATCAGTATTTTGGTGCAATAAAAGCTTGAGGATTTTTGCTTTTATCAACAGTCCCTGGACAAAATTCATGCTTTTTAAGATCTGAAGTGATCTGTTAACTGCAGAGGATATGAAATCACTGAATAGATTAAAGTTAATCTGCATTTAACTATGTCTTTATGAAGTTATATTAAAGAAAAACAGTTTGGAAAACTTTTTTTCTGTTGATTATTTTGTGCTTTTAAAGCTGGGGTTGGTGATTTTGGAAAACTAGCATGAATTTGAAAGTAGCATCTCCTCAGGGCTCCCCCTCTGCTCACATGCACGCGTGCAGCTGATATATCCGGAAGACTGATTCAACTCCAAACCCTCAGCACAACGTGTTTGTTTTACACTACACCAGGGGCCTGTACTACGAAGCTGGATTAAGTCATCCAGGATAACTCTGCGACATCTCGCTAAACTTCACCGGATCTCCGTCATCCAGATCTGCTGTACTACGAGGCTCGTTATCAACTCGATAAGTGAATCCGGCTGGGATCTATGCGCGCACACATAAAATGGGCGTGGTTAGCGGCCCCGGAGCATTTTCCACACTTGAGAAGAGAGCAGCCTACTTCACGGCGGAGGAGCAGCAAATAATCCTGCAAAAGTATGAGGAGTACCGCAGTATTATCCAGGCCAGGAGCAACACGACGGTAGCCGCGAGAAGCCGGAGGGATTGCCGGCACATTTTCCACATTTTCCTACATTTTCCAGAAACACAAATCGCTTAAAATGTAATAACGAACTCGTCCACATTAAACCAAAATTATGTAATTAAATAGTCTTTTAAATGACTTTATCAATAATAAAGTTCAGTACAATTATCAGCATGTGTTGTCTTTTATCAGAAGTAAACATCCCCAGATCAAATGTTATCACTGACATTGAGAAATAATGTCAAATAGTTTGAATTAACCAAGTTACTGTTTTATTTCATGGAGTTTTGTCAGCAGTCTTCAGATGTTGTGATATGTGCCTTTAGATTAATTTTATTGCATTCATGAATCTTGTGATCGCAACCTAAAATATGTTAACACCAATGACAGAAATAACATAAAAATACTGACAAGAACGATTTTTCTATGTGTCCATTATTGTTGCTAAAACATCATGGTCAACATACTAATAAATACTCTACATTTGTCTAAACGCAATTAATTTTTTTTAACTTGTTTGACCAGGAAAATCACATTCATATTTTCAAAATGACCTTAGTGCATTATTTGACATGTAAGGCTCCAGCAGGTCACAGATGTATAGAGGTCCCTTCTCCCGTGGAAAAGTAAACATCCTCGGATCAAATGTTATCACTGAATCACATTCATAATCAAATAGTTTGAATTAACCATATCTGCCACGTAAGCCTCTTCAGTGGAGGTTTTGTCACAGCATTGGTGATAGCAGCCTTTTTATGCCCGCATGTTGAATGATCTGTACGGGCGGTCTGTCACACCCCGTGAGCTCTTATCTTTGAACTAAACCTGCTCCGGACCAGGTTTGGCGTTCAGCATCAGTTACCGGGGCAACGTGTCTGGATAAAAAGAGATCCACATTCATAGTGCGGAAAATCCGAAACTTATCCAGGAAGTTATCTCTCTAAGAGCTAATCCAGCTTCGTAGTACAGGCTCCAAGTCATGTCTCAGTCAGCGGTAAGAAAACACCAAACAAACATGTAAAGTTAGTTAGTACTCACAGCCGATGTTGATCGGGGTATAGGTAGTTCCTCTGACATTCTCCACATAGCTGTCAAATCTCCCGTTTTGGCCATGAACCTTCCGTATTTCATCCTCTTTTCTGACGTCCTCCTGTATCAGTATTCTCCTGTAAACCTCCCGTGTGATGATATAATAATAAAAACATTCCTCTGCCTCTCCAAACTGAGCTCTGTCTCTAGCCTGAATGGGGCGGTAATGCTCCAAAATGATGGATGCCAACCACCGTAAAACCGAAGAAGAAGAAAAAGCCTCGTGAGAACGTCCACCTGCAGTAGTCTGGGTGTCAGCTACTGCGAGATTAGAGCAGCAGAACAAACTTAGAAAAACAAAGAGTTTATTTTAGATTTCTTGTCATCAAACTTTCGTCTGTCTTAAAATGTGAGGGATACTGGAGCTTGGTTGGGGTTGTGGGACGGCTCACGGTGGGCTTCCCTTTTTTTCAAAGACAAAACTTGAAAGGTAAGCATTCTCCCGCGGACTCTGATACGTATGAGCTCGGCTACACGCACCGAGTCTGTGCACGCCGGGAAAATGCACGCGCAGTAGGCGGGCAGAATGGCGACGGGATTTGATTGGTTTAAAAACAGGTGTCCCGGCATGATTATTGGTTGGGGTTTTCCCTGTTTTACTCCTGCTGTAGATAGCAGATATTTTTCGCTCTGTTTTAAGAACACATTATGAGTTGATTACCATGGGGTCATAAAGACCATTTTAACCAGTATTACAAAAAGTGTATCTAAATCAAATCGCCAACTCCAGCTTTAATAGTATATTTTAGTGTTATATTGTATATTGTTGGACAGACTGATCAATCACCTTTACAACAAGGTAAAACTTGTAAGGATCGTGCATTCATGGAATGAGCAACACAGCTAAAAGTGAGGGTCACCCCCCCGCACACACACACAGTTTATTTCTGTTTCATCAACTAAAATTAAGTTTTCCAAATATCTTACTGTGCTGCCAAAGTTAAAAATCTTTCCAACACTCCAGTCTGTTCAGGATATCAGGTAGCGATGCATATTTAACATTAAAGATGACGCACAGAAAGACATAAAGAAGAGGATCTTAGGTATGACAGTATCAGCTTCAGAGCTCTGCTAGATCACCCTCTGCACAAGACCAGAGTGTCTTAATAACTCTCTGTTTGACTTGAGGAACGACCAGAGTTTGTGGTGTCCCACAGACTGCTAACTGACTGAGCAGAGAGGGCCCTCTCCCCTCCCTCAAAGCCTTCTATTTACAAGTATGTAGCAGCTGCTCATGATGACTATTGCTTACAAAGTAAGGACATTTATAGTTTGTTTTTCTGGTTAAATAAGTAACAAATCATTTAGTGGATAAATCAAGAGTAAGCAATCATTTTAACCAAATCTGCTTCTCTTTGATGTTTTCATTCTCTCTTTTTTCTCTGTGTTAAAGCTAATGTTGCTAACTGGCAGAATTTCCTTCTTCACAATCTAAAATAAAAGCATATATATTTAAACACGAAGTAAAGTAACCTGTGCTTAAGCGAGTCCAAATTACAAAACAAACCAAAACATAGAACAGTTTAGCAAGAAAATCTCTTATCTTAAGAGTTAATACTGGTTTAGATGCACAGAGAAATCAACTACACTGAGACTGATTTCTGGACGTTCTGAGTGGATGGCACTGATGGCAATGCAGGTATAGGTTGTTATAAACACCTTGGAGAACAAGCCACAGATCTTGTGTAGATGTTGGCTCTCCCAAATCCATTTGTCTCTCCAGGTAATGTGTGCAGTCAGTGTTAAATTCCATTTGCATTAATTAGCCGATAAAATAAAATCACTGACACTTATATCAGTGCATTTTACCTTTGCAGCATGTTTTTATATATGCTTTAAACTTTAATACTATATATCTGACAGCTTGGCCATCTGTCACACTTTCAGCTTTATATAAATTACAGTAATAGCTAAAGATTTACTGTGTCACTGGATATGCATAATAGCTCTAATGAAATCATCTATAGCTGCTCTAAGTGCCTGTTGTATATCACATTTCATGCTATAGCACCATATGTGAGCCATGTCTAATTCCATTATGGCGTACAGATAAACTGCATGCATCCCATCTCACACAGTCACTGACAGCCTCGGAGGATAATTATTATGTTGTCAATGTTCTTATAGAGGAAAATGTGTGGTGGGGTTGAGTTGTCCCATCTCTGTCTTCAGCAGCTTTCTTCACTTGCTAATGTGGACAGGCTTACTTGAGTGGATGCTCATTAGGCTGTCAGTGTTTTCTTTAGAGATGAGAGGCACTGGGTTGAGTTGTTTCTTTTCAGACAAGCCCACACTCTTAAAGCTTGACTATGGTGTTTACATCATCCAAATGTTATTTTTGTCTCGTTTGTAGCTTTATTTCTGGCCCTACTTTGTGTTGGGCAGTTTCTGAAACCCCCCCCCAAAAAAATATATGAAATTATCCTGACTGTACCTAGGTGCGTGGTATGTATGAACACAACCTTTGTTTAATCTGGATGATTTCCTTGTGCCCTCTTCGTACTGTAATTTCTCATTTATACCATACATCCCATAGTTTCATAATACTGCCTGAAAAACACTGCACTCAAATATAACACAAACCCAAATTTTGCCCTAACCTTACTCTCTCTGACAACTCAAAATCACCTTTACTGAAAGTTTTAGTCAATGAAATTCGTACATCTGGCTTTGGATGTGTCCCCCATAGGTGAGATGGCATATCCATCAATCACACTGTGCAGCCTCGGAGGATAATTATTATGTTGTCAATGTTCTTATAGAGGAAAATGTGTGGTGGGGTTGAGTTGTCCCATCTCTGTCTTCAGCAGCTTTCTTCACTTGCTAATGTGGACAGGCTTACTTGAGTGGATGCTCATTAGGCTGTCAGTGTTTTCTTTAGAGATGAGAGGCACTGGGTTGAGTTGTTTCTTTTCAGACAAACCCACACTCTTAAAGCTTGACTATGGTGTTTACATCATCCAAATGTTATTTTTGTCTCGTTTGTAGCTTTATTTCTGGCCCTACTTTGTGTTGGGCAGTTTCTGAAACCCCCCCCAAAAAACATATGAAATTATCCTGACTGTACCTAGGTGCGTGGTATGTATGAACACAACCTTTGTATAATCTGAATGATTTCCTTGTGCCCTCCTCGTACTGTAATTTCTCATTTATACCATACATCCCATAGTTTCATAATACTGCCTGAAAGACACTGCACTCAAATATAACACAAACCCAAATTTTGCCCTAACCTTACTCTCTCTGACAACTCAAAATCACCTTTACTGAAAGTTTTAGTCAATGAAATTCGTACATCTGGCTTTGGATGTGTCCCCCATAGGTGAGATGGCATATCCATCAATAATATCATGAGCGGATATATATTTTAAATGTCTTTGAGCACACACTTCTGAATGGTGGAAAAAGCAGATAAAGTAAAATAGAGTGTTTTTTTTTTTTTTTTTGGAGAGGTTTGTAGACAGTTTAGGGACTAATTTTTGTGCAAAAACACCCCGAAAAAATAGTTTAAAATGTACTTTGCCTAATACAAGAGCTTTAAAAAAAATGTAAGACAAAAACAACAATGAAAATAAAGTCATATTTTAAAAATAGTATAAATACTTTAGGGGTAATGACCTAGTGACTCCAAAAGTGGTTCTGGTGGCACTTAGGGGGTTTCAAGGCAAGATTTTTGGGGTGAGGGGTGAAAGCTGTGTATATGGATGCACATTGTAAAATGACAACAAAAAAAAGAGTTTGAATCTTAACCCTTTAAGGCCCAAGACCATAGATTATAGCCAGAAAATTCTAATTTTTTGGAGCTGAAATGTTTGTTTCACTTTCTGCTAAAATCCTAAAAATATCAAAATGTCGATAAAATTCAACATATAGATTTTTTGTATCTCATTTGATACATTCAGTGTTTTTGGTAACTGATTAACCATTTAAGGACATTTTAACCATTTCTCTGATTGTATTCAGATGTTTTTTTTGTAATTTGTTGATCACATTGAGTAGATAGAAGTATTATAAAAGTATGTATCAAATATGATACAATTGGCTTTATAGGGTTAAAAGCTCTTTTGAACAATGCACCATTTCATGAACTGCTGGACAGTTGTCTATGAAAATGTCCTGAAAATTGAAATATTATGTGTTGTTTTTTTTACTCTAAGCAGAAAATGTTTGATCTAAGCTTTACCAAAGAAAATCTAAACAGCGATTAACTTGAGTTATTTCATTAATTATATGTACTATGTTTAAGTTTATGGTGTGGGACAAGGGTCTATCATTATTTTATCAATCAAATGGGGTCTGGCAAAAAAAAAAAAGAGTATCATGGGCCAGGTTTTGTGCACAAGCCCCTCGTGTGGAGGCTCAGCCTTGATGTGCAGCCCAAGTTTGATTACAGCCTGCAGCCTCTGTCCTGTGCACCCATACCCACTCTCCTGCCCCACTTTCTGTCTCTATCCACTGTCTTTTTAACCTTGCAGTGCAGTTGGATTCACCTAAATCATTGTCCATAATCAGACTACTGAATTATTTTCTGTATATAAGTATATTCTGTCTATTTGGTGAGTCAGGTCACTGTCTCTTACAAATCAAATAAAATCAAAAAGGACAAAGAAAAACCCTTTAAACTAAGACTTAAACAAATCCAACCTTCAGGCTCTGTTTGATCAAAACGACATTGTGTGTGTATGTGTGCTTCTTTAATAAGGAGCCCAGGGGCCTGTCATAATATGTTGCTCTGGGGCCCTCTGTTACTGCCTTACACCACTGACACAATGCAGCTTTAAGATTCTTAAGAAACAGATGATACTGTAGAACTTATGGAAGTTGATTGTCTTGCTGGTGTAATGTTTTTGAAGCTTCTTTGGGATCTGCATAAGCTCCCAGGCATGATGAATCCCTTTAGGGCCCTATGGAAAGAAGAGGAATCTACCTTTGAAACCTCCAGACAGTTCAAACCTGTTCATGTGTCCCTTTTGTAGAGTGCATCCTGCAGTACTAAAAGTTTTCCTTTGAGTCAACAAACAGCCATCTATGTTCTTGTATAAATTTTAACATAATTCTGTCTGCTATCTTAACTTCTTAAGGTTTAAAGTTTTTAAGAAAAGCTTTATATCCCAGAAGCAAGGATTTCCTGAACTTAAGAAAAACATGTCCAATTTCACATTAAAAAAGTGTTCCAGCTTTCTTCATCTGGAAAATCTCCTGTTGCTTTAGCTCTCTCCACCTAAGTATTAAACAAACTGCTGTCTGTGACAAGTTAACACATGCTCTGTAGAGTTCCGTTTCGAAATTTCTTTAGAAAGTTATGGGGATATCCCAGCGAAACAGAAGGAGAGGCAGACTGAGGTGGTATTAATTTGAAAGGAGTACACTGAACTGTGTGGATCTGAGATGCTTTTATGTAAAAGGAGGTTTCAGACTCATGGGTCATAACTCTTTGTGGCATGCATGTAAGACTTGGTTATGATCTTCGATTCTTACCCTACAGTAAGCCCTATGTAGATTCTTAGGTGCTGTTAGTATTTTTGAAAAGTTTTTTAGCTCTAAACAATCAAACACATCGTCATGACGATGTTTCTGAGGCAGTTTTCTCGTCTCTTGCTCGTTAACTTTAGCTGTTCTCGCTGCTTGTTAATGGAGCCTCGTTGGGTAAAATGATGCCCTGTACTTGATGGCAACAGTCAGTACTGATCAATCATGACCTCTTCCAGTGAGGAGTTAAAAAATTGGTCATGAAACATACTAAGAGTAAGAATTATGCCTCTAAAATGTTTACACAGGCATGAGACCATAAGTGACATGGATGATCATTTCTACAACAGCCTGCAATAATGCTGCATTAGCACAATGATGTTTTGGCCATTTTTGCCAATGTGTAAGGAAACATCAAGTTGCAGTGGGCCAAGCCATTTCAGGGAGAACTAAGTTAACATCAGTTGGGCAAAAATAATGTTAATCAGATTTGTCAATAAATGTTAATATTTTCCATGTTTGATCCAACACCCATGATAATGACAGCAGAAGTTGACATCTGCTAAGCTTTGACTATTCAGCTCTGTTCTTCTCTGTTCGGGCCTGCCTGTAGTTCAACTTCATCAGCTCTGTCAGGTCCTCTAGCTGTTTCCTCCTGAGGTCTGGACTCCTCTTGTGTGACTTGTGGCGCCCTTTTGGGGACTGACACCACAGTTTGTTTACAACGTTCAGCAGCACCAAGCTACTTTAGGCCAAAGTTCCCCTACATTGAGAATGCTACCCATGCATTAAATCTCCACTGACAAACAGCTCAAATCCACCTTCAACTCAGAACAGATGGCTGCTGGGAAATGTTAGAATCCACCAGCACAATGTTTCTTTACACTTTTGATGCATCAGCCTGAATCTTTGAACACATCAAAATTCATCTCAAGAATATACTGTCACCAAAATTGTAGGGCTGTCACTTTAGTGCATTAATTAGATTAATTAATTACACCGCAAATTAATGCGTTATAAAAATTAATCGCAACATTAATCATAGCACACAAACATTTTAATATTGACCAGCTGGAGGACCCGTATGTGGCAGTGGCACGTCACTTCACACATGCATCTCTAGTCAAACCAAACAAAGCCCAGGTGACAACAGGAATGGCATATTCAAGACTTAGTCTGATTTTATTTTTGAATTTATTTATCTATATTCACTGAATTCTTTATTAATGCATCAGGCCTCATTGGTTTGCTGGATGCTCTCGATCTTTTTCTTATTTTGAATTTGATTTATGAAACACACTTAAAGTGTAATTTGAGTTGCCTGATTGAGCTCAGAATTTTCTGGACAAGTTGCCCTGACTTTGGTTTTATTTAGTCACCAATAAAAATGTGGATTTACAAATCTTCACTTCTTAGTGTATTCATTTGATCAGTCATGCACTACAATTTTATAATATCCTAGAATTCAAATTCTTTATTTGGGTACTTTAAGCAGATATGAGATTAAAATGCGATTAATTAGATTAATTAATTATAAATCCGGTAATTAATTTGATTATTTTTTTAATCGTCTGACAGCACTAAAAAAATTGTGATGATTACTCAGCATTGGTTGAAGTTAGCTACTTTAACTTTATGTGTGACCGTGGCTTTAGGTAGAATTAAAGGAACACTACACCCAAACAACAATTTGGCCTCATTTTCTACTCACCCTCATGCTGAGCAACACTCTGGAGCACTTTTTTGATGTCTCAAATGCAGCCGGGGGTCCGGGGGGATTTTCGCTGTCAACAAACGCCCATCTAACAGGGGACGACGGCGCCCTTAAGAAAAAGGTCCATAAAAGTCCACAAAACGTGCCTATTTTCTTCATACTGCTCGTCCACTGTAATCCAAGTGTCCTGAGTGTGTAACGCCCATAATTAATTCAAACGAGGTCACGTGCATTTGAGACATCAAAAAAGTGCTCCAGAGTGTTGCTCAGCATGAGGGTGAGTAGAAAATGAGGCCAAATCGTTGTTTGGGTGTAGTGTTCCTTTAAATTACATTTAAACAAAACTGAATTTTCAACACTACTTATAAATGCACAAGACAAAATAAGTGGTGCCACTTTACCTATCAGGTGGCCTATATATGTATTTGAACATTTGTTTTGTCACAGGCATTTTAGACAGTGTAGGCATTTTGCAAACAGCTTCCTGTCACAGCTTAAGTCAGAGATTAAAACTTTCCTGCATTTCTTTTATTCATTTTACATTGAATATCTGACACAGCTGCTAGTTACTAAATAATTATATTCTGACATCTTGAGCTTGACCAGCTTTTTTCCTTACAATGGAAAAGAACTTACACATTTTTATTTTGAAATTAAGGAAATTTAAAAACCTTTATGCAACCTTTTCACCCTGGAATGACATTGAATTTATAGGACTGACCCAGCACAATAATCTTAATGTTAAGGGCTCATAATTGATCATTCACATTGATGGATTACTGTGACAATGGTGACTACTTCTCATTGCAAAGTGGGGGGGCCCCATATTGGTCTGTACCTGGGGCCTCCAAATTACTAAAGCAGCCCCTGTTGAATAAGGTTAGTGTACTCATCAGCAAAGCAGGAAAAAGAACCAATAGCATTTCATTTAATAAACATCTTAAGAGCCCATTAATTGAAACATTTCCGAAGTTATTTGTCACCAAAGGAGCACAATCGGGATGATTTATTTTTGTGGGTTATTGTCTGCATTAACAACACATAAATCCATAGGACAGGCTCCATCATGGATCTCCTCACAGAGACATGATGTGATTTAGCCTGAGCTGTCAGTCTGTCCTGCAGGAGGACCCCGCCTCCTGCGGAAATGCAGGAGGTCGCCTGACACGTGATTCATTCAGTATGGCGAAGCTGCTGGCTCTGATATTTACAGTATCGACTGACGGTAAGAGAGCAAGACGACGCTGAACTCTGTTACGTTTACGTAGACAGAGCAGGGAAGTGTGTGTGACTGTGTTGCTGCTGCTGTTTTCACTGCTACATTTTTTTGCTGCACGTTGTAAAAAAGGTGGTTGAAATAGTTTAGTTTACTATGAGTCACATTCCCACTCTTTTTCTTTTAGAACTCCTGCAACCCATTCCTTAGTTTATAATCACACCTTGACTTCAGTGACTCATTTCTCTGAGTCAGTGTTTTAAAGGATAACTTCGGTTCCTGCAGCTTTTACATTGTTTATAGAATGAACATCATGAGATGCTTATTCACCCAGAAGGCTTTTCCTGATGCACCAGGAGGTCAGTGCTTTTATTTTGCCTTACTTTAACACGTATAATCCTGTAATAGATCGCCGCTCCTAAAACTGCATTAATCGTCAAAAACTCATGTTTTTCACCAATATTCCATCATGATTCGCTCAAATGAGGCCATTGTAGCCTGATGTTCTCCACACAGCGCTGTGTGGCTGTCAACCTCTAAACAGTTACCGAGTCTGTTTGTTTTCCGATGCGCAGTACTCTCTGGAGCGTTGAGATCGGAATTTCTATCAGCTCCTTATCTGTATAATCTGGCTCCAAACTGTAAGGACGCCCATCATATTCAAAGTCCTCTCCACAACATCTTCACGCTTTTCCTAAAATCACAGTGACAGTGGTCGGCTTCATGTGTCAGCTTGTCCAGCGCCGTGTATGTGGAGAAAGCAGCAGTTGTACGGTGGAGGTTTGAGCTGAGGTTGGACCGCTGCTGCCACAGTCTGGGTGTAAACTCAGTCTTCATGAAGAGTAAACACAAGAGAGCAAGACGACGCTGAAGTACGTTTACGATTCGTAGACGAATCATGATGGAATATTGGTGAAAAACATGAGTTTTTGGGCCACATTGGCACATTTTTAGCTGGCGATCTTGCCCTACAGGCTACATTATATCGGTGAAATCCCATAGTCTTACTATGAGTCACATTCCACTCTCAGATCTTTAGAACTCAGGAAAGCCTTCTGGGTGAGTATATTGTTGTTCTTCATTCTATAAACAATGTAAAAGCTGCAGGAACCGAAGTTATCCTTTAAGTAAAGCCTCATACAAGTTACATTGTATTTACACAACAACTGAATTAAAATTATCCATCAGTCATGTCCAGTGGTGGAAAAAGGTCTCAACTCCATTACTTGAGTGAAGTGTGGATACTCCTGGTCAAATATTAATCCAATACAAGTGAAAGTTGTTTAGTCAGAGTTTTGCTTGAAGGGACTGTGAGTTTTTAAGTAATTACAGAAAAGTTTCACTTTTAGATATATGCCTGATCGAAATACACACTTTAAGATGAGTTTTATAGCATCAAAATAGGTTATCTATAAATGCTATTCCTTAGCTTCTCGGTCGGGTCGGACAGGGCTGGACTGGCCTGGATGCTCAACTTCAGGAACAAGACGATTAAAACTAGAGCAAATTTACATTATTCGGACACGTCTTAGAGCACCAGGCTGTAAGTAGCGATATATAGCCAGCTATAAAACAGTACAAAAACTACCACTACGTAACTAGAAAGAGATACATTACGTCGTCGCTTTGCATCCTGTAAGTTGTTGAAAAAAGAAGTTGTAAAGCAATGCAGAGTTCTGAGGAAGATCTGAGCTGCATTTCATTAGCAATACAACAAACACACGCTTTGGCTTGGGTCACGTTCTTTGGTGCGCTCCAGTTGTAGTCAGAAGTAGGAATTTCTGAGTTCCGAGTAGGAAACTGCAACTGGAACGTTCCCCGAAGTCGGAGTTTCCTACTGGGAACTCG
Source organism: Scarus forsteni (assembly GCA_036419115.1). Lineage (NCBI taxonomy): Eukaryota > Metazoa > Chordata > Actinopteri > Labriformes > Labridae > Scarus > Scarus forsteni. The sequence continues at coordinate 38,955,114 of JAZDUH010000098.1, forward strand.
GTGAAACCTCGCCACCCCCGAGTTGAAAATCGAAGATGGATGCCCCCAGTGTGAACAGTTATTTAGCTCCTGTAATAATCAATTTATTTGCACTTCTGACCGGGGTGTCGCTCTAGATCAGCTGTATACATTGTTAGGCTTATATGTACAAAGATGCTGCCATAGTGATAATCACATTCTGAATGTGATATTTGTGAACAACACAGGACGTGCTTACAACAGCTAACAATAGCCTGGTAGATCGGCATGTTTTTTTCCGACTTCAACTGGAACTCCGATAAGTCGGAGATGATGTCACTCCCAGTTCCGAGGTTACTGGAACACAGCATTACGACAGTCGCCGCGCGTGCTCATGGGTAGTAGAGTCCTAATGTCACCGGTAATAGATTCTCCTCATAGCACCTTTAAGTTAAATTACCGTAGTACTTTTGAAAATACTGAAGTATTAAAAGTATGTTTCTGATTTTACCTAGTGACAGAAAGAAACAACCTGAATGAATTGACCTGCTTATAGAACATGTAGAATAAAACACTTGTAAATACGGCAAGCTTACCAGAAATGCTGCTATATCAAAATTTATTTTAGCTATGCTGCTATTGAAAATTAGATATGGAAAAAAGAAAATAGTTTTATTGAGTACCCTACAAAATATCTTTCAACAGTGGCAGTAAAATCAAGATTTTTCTGCTCTTTAGGAGCAACAAAGATGTTACCAACCAGTTGACAGAAATTAGCCTTTTTTCTGTAACAGTTTATATATAACTTTATATATAAATTAATGTAGGATTTGCACTGCACCACACAGCATCACATACATGCTGTGTATACCCCATTAAATATCTAAGTCTGCCATATGCCCTTCATGTGAACACTGCACCAAGTGTTTTAACTGTATGTCTGGAGATGAAATGCAGGCTGGAAGGAAGTCATTTCACCAACCTAAAGAGATGCAGAAAATGCTTCCTCTACTCCCAAAAAACCCTCTTTCCTTGCTCCTCGTCTGCAGTAACATGTGACAGAAAGAAAAATAGAGGCGGGGTGTCAAGGCAAAAACGCCACGCGCAGCATTACTCTGCGTCATTTGTGGGCAGCGAGGGCGTAACATATGATTCCGCTGAATTAATTTGATTTTGTTGCCTGCACTTGCTTGTGAGGTGTTCATTTAGGACAAAAGGTAATGCAAACATATATGTAATGTATGTCAACAGATATTCCTGCTGATATTTATGTTAAGCATTTCTGTAGAATTGTTCATATCTGTCAGTGGGATATTTAGTTTTTTAAGCAGTTATCTGCCAGTGGAGATGTCACATCAATGACACTGTGCAGCCTAAGTTGTCATTATAAGGTTGAAAAAATTGCTAGTCTTTTCAATTCAACAAGTTTTTAAACCATTTATTAGTAAGTGTAACAACTGGCATTATCAGAAATACAAAGCAGTTGTTTGTAGCTGCTCTATAGGAGTCCAAAGATCAAATTTAAGGCCTGATAAGAAGAATATAAAAGTTATCCTGTAAGTGAAACTCAATATATCAACACCATAAATCCATGCGCTATGTCACCTCTTTTAGTAGGCAAAGTAGCATTTGTCCAGCTTGCTAAGTATGGACATTACCATATATTTCCACACTGTTAGTATTTTAACTAACTGGGCTTGAATCTTATTGGGTATTCTACCAGAGTCTGTATTAAGAAAAATGACCAAACCAAAAGAAGCAGTAACAGCAGTGCATTAGTGGATCTGTCATCAATTGTGGTTGGGAATGAACTCCTCAAATTTAACCAAAATGAATAAAAGGGATTTTAATCTTTATAATGCCACCGAGTGATAGGAGCCGATGCCAAATATGGTATTGTGGTACCAATATTTCTAATACCTTCTATGTTTAATCACAACACAGATTTTGGTGCTCTATTTTGGTACCATTGATTACATTTTTGGACCAAAGTTGCTGAACCTTCTCTGCCTTTTCTGTTCTGGAGCTGTCCAGTGCCCGAGAGCACAGAAAGAATTATAAGTATATAAGTGTTGAATCACTTATATACTACTTATGTTTTGAAACTGTCAATTCAGCACTGGTGTCAGAAAACAAACTAACAACAATAAACAAAAAATATACAGACCTGATCAAAATCTTAAGAACAGGTGAAAAATTGCTAGAATATGCATTTTGCACATTTGGACCTTGATGAGGTGTTAAATAGAGCTACAATATGCAAAAGCAAGAAGGGGGAGTGTGACACAAAGCACTTTGAAAAAGTAATTTATTGAAAACAACAAATAAACTGAAAAAGGCTGTTTATCAGCTGATCAAAAGTTTAAGACCACAGGCTATTAAAGCCAAAATCTGCTCAAAATGTTCATTTTCTGTCAGGCATTCACACGGTCATGCCCTCCTGATGGCTAAAGCTAAGAAGCTTTATCTTCTTGAACGTGGTCGGATCGTCGAGCTGCATAAGCAAGGCCTCTCCCAGCGTGCCATTGCTGCTGAGGTTGGAGGCAGTAAGACAGTCATTCTACATTTTTTGAAAGATCCTGAGCATTATGGAACAAAAAAGTCAAGTGGTAGACCCAAAAAAATTTCACCTGCGCTGAGCCAGAGGATCCGATTGGCTGTCCGTCAAGACACAGGGCAGTCCTCGACCCAAATTAAGGCCCTTACTGGTGCCGACTGCAGTGCAATAACCATCAGACGGCATCTGCGGGAAAAGGGTTTCAGAAACAAAAAACGAATTCAAAGACCTTGTCTCCTTCAACGCCACAAAACTGCCCGTTTAGACTTTGCCAGGGAGTATCAAACATGGGACACTGAAAGGTGGAAAAAAGTTTTATTCTCTGATGAGAAGAAATGTAACCTTGATGGGCCAGATGGCTTCAACATTACTGGCATGACAAGGAGATCCCACCTGAGATGTTTTCTACCCGGCACAGTGGAGGGGGTCCATCATGATCCGGGCTGCCTTTTCATTCAGTGAACACTGGAGCTTCAGGTGGTGCAGGGTCGTCAAACGGCGGCTGGTTACGTGCAGATGTTGCAGCTGGCATCCCTCATGACTGAGGGCCCTCGTCTGTGTGGTAACAGCTGGATTTTTCAACAGGACAATGCTGCTCGCTTGACCAAGGACTTCTTCAGGGAGAATAACGTCACTCTTTCGGACCATCCCACATGTTCCCCTGATTTAAATCCCATAGAGAACATTTGGGGATGGAAGGCAAGGGAAGTTTATAAAAATGGCCATCAGTTCCAGACAGTTGATGCCCTTCTTGAAGCCATCTTCACCACTTGGAGCAATGTTTCCAAAAGCTTCCTGTAAACACTTGCGTCAAGCATGCCCAAATGAATTTTTGAAGTGATTAACAAGAACGGTGGAGCTACTCATTACTGAGTCCTACTGAGAAAACTTTTTGTTCTGGTTTGGAGAGTTTTTTTTGTAATTTTTTGAGCGATGGTCTTAAAGTTTTGATCAGCTGATAAACAGCCTATTTCAGTTTACTTGTTGTTTTCAATAAATTACTCTTTCAAAGTGCTTTTTGTCACACTCCCCCTTCTTGCTTTTGCATATTGTAGCTCTACTTAAAACCTCATTCAAGTTCAAGTGTGCAAAATGCATATTCTAGCAATTTTTCCACTGGTCTTAAGATTTTGATCAGGTCTGTATATTTAACTGTTAGTCAATATGACACATTCAGAGTGGATTAAAATCTGCTAAGAGTAGTGTTAACAGAAATATTTCTAAAAGTTTAAACAATGCTTGAGTGGTTCTAACACTCTGACAATGAGAAATTCTGTTCTTAAAGATTCCCCTCTCCAATGAGAATCTAACTTCAGTGTGGTAGAAGCAGTCTGTCCCTGTTTAACTGGGACTCCACTAAGCCTTCAATTGTGGAAACTTTTCCCTCAGAATTACAAGCTGTGGAGGACCGATGCTGCTGCACGCTCGTAAACTCCAGGCCTCACAGGAACAAGGTCACAGCAGCTGTCTGAAAACTGTCTCAGAGGGCTCCTCTTAAAGAATGACTGTTCTGAGAGCAATGCTCTGATTAAAGCAATGTTGTCTTTGTAGACTTTATGCCTCATGCATTCCTGGCTTAACCTTGTCCATTTTTGTACATAGGCAGGTTATTTTTTCTGTATTTTTCATTTGGCTGCTGATGTAAGAATAAAATCCCTGTTCCTCATTCACAGATGTGCAAAACTCTAAACATTTCCTCAATCCATCTGGGTGAAATGCTTGTGTGAATGCAAACAGCAGTATCCCCAAGGTTTCTAGCTGGACCCATTTCTAAATGACTGTCTGCAGGTTTATCCTCCTGCTGTGAAGGATATGTACTGGATGGGTTCGGGTTGCTTTGAAAGATCTGAAACTGAAAACTTTATACAGCACTTTAATAAACAAGTGAGTGACATTGTCTTACTTTGATGCAGTAAAGGTAAGTAACAGATGAATATACAACTGATGAATCAAACAAAGTAAATAAACAGGTTAATTGAAACCTAGGGCCTGTTCTCACAACAACGTTCACCAGAAACAGAGAGGTTTTCTTTTGCATTTTCTAAAATGCTTCACATTTACATGGAGAAGGTGTGTTAACAATGTATGTTCATACAGGTCCATCAGAATGACTGAAAACATGGTAGCATGTGTGCCAGGCCATTACTTGATGTAATTTTGTAGGAAAACAGGGGTGTTGCAACACAAATCTGCACATAACGCTTTCTGCTGGAGACAACTTCTCACAAACAACAATGGCACGTGGATGTATGAAGACGCAGGAGTTTTTTCTCTGGACAGATAGCAATGTTGGGCTGCTACTAGATGTGATGCTCAACTACAAAATCACAAAATGTCAGGGCAATGTTGACTTAGAGTGGTGTCGATCAAAATACTCTGGAGTATGCGCCTTGCGTCTCTGTTTTTCCTGAAAATGGAGATTCCTGTTTACATGAAAACAGCAATGAAAATAGCAATGAAAATGACGTCAAAGCTTTTCAGTGCGACCCTGGTATCAAAAGTTTGTGGATTCAGGCACTTTGGGCACAATTCTCATGTAATTGGAAGGCACTAACACAATGGAAACTCTCAGTTTTCTTCCAATTTTATTGTTGTGTAAACAGGCCTCTAGATGGCTGTTAGATATATTTACAAAGAAACTCACCAAGAAGTACACAACAAATCCACTGTAGTCTTAGGGGTTGTTTACATGGGGATGAATTCAGGCATATCCACACAAGTTTTTAATCATATTGTCATTTCGTCCACATGAATACTAGGCCTGTGCTCAAAATATCGATACGGTAAAGTATCGTATCGCACTCCTTTGGGATACGTGTATCGATACAGATTCTACAGAATCGTTACGGCCTAAATATTTTGACACTTGCTGTAAATACACTTTGGCTAATGTTCACAGTGGCACAGTTCAAGGTAGAAGACGAGCTACATAATGAAGCATATGTTCTAAATTTGAACTTAGGTCTACCATCTTTGAGGATCTGAATTTTTGTCTCTCAAGTTGAAGAACCACTTAAAACTCATCCTTGTTCTTTTTGTTCTTATAAGAAAAAAACAAACTTGTCAAGAATTTTGTTTAAAGCATAGTCAATGTTCACAATTTACATGTACCGGGATACGTATCGTATCGTGAAGTTGCTGGAAATACCCATCCCTTCTGAATACGGCGTTTTAGGTGCCCAAAAGTGCTCATTTTTTGAAGATAGGTCCCAGAGTGGGCAACAAATACAAATTGTGTCATAAACGACAACATTAATACTTCTCCTCTTGCTTTAACAGCATTTTTTATCACCACTGATGAGGCTCAAGTTGGCTGAACGTGGGCTAGAATTTGACATAAAGACACTGCTAAGCAGACCACTGAATGATCAGGGGTTACCTCATATTTGACATCCATCCACTGGTCAAAAGTTATTCATAGGGCTGACAGGAAGATACAAAAAAGTAATTCCAACATTCATACCTACAGCTGATTTTGAGTCACTAATCAACCTTGACCGTGGCTGGAATATGGAGATCATGGAGAGAACCAGGGGGAAGACCATGGAGACTCCACTCATAAAGGCCCCTATGGCAATTAAACCAGCCACAATTTAGTGGTGAGGCAAGAACTCCTCTGCTATACAAGTTTGATGCTAGACACAGAGATCAAGTTCCTATCTTGATCAGCTTTGTAATGCTGTTTGACTTCCAACACTGTCCAGTTCTTTGAATAGTATTTTTTTTGTTGTTTCTGAAGCATTGGTTTCAAAATTTTTTTCCTTCAAAGCACATCCACCCCTTCCCAAATATTGCTAAGCACTAGACGTGCCTGCCAAGGACCCACAAAGATAAAAAAAAAAACAAAATAAACAAACAAACAAATACTGTACAAAATGAGCACAGTTGAGAGCAAAACTGGTAGTGCTAAACTCATCTTTTCACTGAGAAAAAGAGCACAGAGCTTCACTGTCACCTCAGTGTCCTTCATTGTTGTTATAGCTGTTATAGCTTAATGAAGCATGACAACTTGTCTGCAAAGAGTTCACACGATCAGAGTATCTATTTGAATGGAAAGGATCTCTCCTCTATGAAAACCAAGTCTAGTTGAGCCAAGTTGAGGTGGTACCACATTTGGAAAGGCATCATGTTGGACAGCTTTTATGGATTCACATGTTTTTGTGACAGTAAAAACCAAGTTTTTCTTTAAAGTTTACAACATGCACTGACGAAGAACGATTTGAAAGATTCACAGGTCTCATATTTATTTTTGACTCACATTTTGAAATGTATCATACTAGAGCAGTGGTTTCCAAACTGGTTTTGCCCAAGGGACACCTAAAACCAGGCCAAATTCTTTAGACACACTAAAGTAATATTCATGCAAAATAAGACTCTGGTGGGGAATAGTGTCCTGTCAGTCTGTTAAAAGATATATAAAATGTCTTGTGGAGCAGAATATACAACTCTACACAAAGCAAATACACGTTTAACAGTTACAGATGTTGAACAGTTATATTCAGAGCAAATTCGAACTTTTTTGTTAGTGGTTGATAAGTTGTTATGGTTGCACAAGGCACACCTGGACTTGCCTCCAATGTGCTCACCAAATATGAGAACCACTGTACCAGAATATTCAATGACCAGTGTTCCTTTTGAGGATTTGCAAAGATTTTAATGTAGACCAGTATAATAAATGTGTCATTAAAATTTAAAACATTAAGATTCAAATTTTAAGTTTGCATTCATACTCACAGCAGTATAACTGAATCGTCTGTTCTGAGCATTTTGAGAGGTTATGGTCCACAAATGTTGTGGAAGATAGTAACAGGGTGTACAATGTCCATGACTGGATTCCTCTGTCACATTTCTCTTTTTTCAGGACATCTAATTTTATCCATTTCTCACTTGAATAAAAACCCTCAGAGATCCTGAAGTGTTTAGGGTTGGCTGCACTACAAGTCTACAAACAGGGATGGTTACAAGGGAAAGCTGTCAGGAGCCCAAGTCACGGCAAAGAGACTTTCTGTCTCAAATGTTGACCAATACTTAATTTTAGTTTAAACCTAAGTAGTTGTAATTTATTTGAGAGCAGAATAATACCAGAAAGCAGAATTCCAGCCTCTGCTGAGATAGCTCACATATTACTGTTACATTTATAAGCATTAGTTCCATGATGAAGTTAGTAACAAAAAAAATGTTATTTATTTTTTATTTTTAGTGTTTTATTTTGTGGTAATAGTACTTTGTATTTCAGTTTTTTTTTTTAGAGAGATGTGTAAACTCATGCACACTTGCATACATATAATCCAACAGCATGCAGCATGAGGAGCAAATGTGGATGTTTCAATTTCAGTTTCACGTGCAATTCAACAAAATAACAATCAGGACACAACTTTGATTTCAGAGAGGTTAATGAACTACAGGTACATCTCAAAAAATCAGAATATCATGAAAAAGTTCAATATTTTTTATCACTCATTTCAGAATTACCAAAATTTCAAGCAATAAATGTTTGAAATGTTTCACTCTATCTGTAATGAATCAATATAATATATGGGTTTCACATTCTGAAATGAGTGATTAAAAATATTGAACTTTTTCATGATATTCTGATTTTTTGAGACGTACCTGTATTTGAATTGATATTGTGATGTTTTAGTGGAGTATGGACACAGTGCACTATTATACATTCAGGCGGTCTACAGAGCTTTCTGTCATTGCTTTACCGCTGTGGTGGTGTTTTATCTTTTTTAATTCGAACTTTTACCTTCTCATATGCCTCCATGAGGACTTCCTTCTTAGGAATCGCGTGTGTGCACTGATCCAGGAATGGTTACACCTGGCTTTATGAATCTGTGTGCTCTAGGCCTCGCTTGGTCTTTTGTGCAAACAAATAAGCCTGAACCTTCTTGTTTAGGATTTGATGTGACAGGCTTGGTCATTTATCCTGGGATGTCTGAATCCTGCTTTTGTGCTACAGGCCACTGGGTATCTCCTAAACTGCAGCTCTTGTGGGTTGTTTCCGGTCTGCAGTGGTCAGTATTTATCTGAAGTGGTCCTAGGAAGGAACAGTGATCATGGGCGGCCAAAGCTCATTGATGCACATGGGGAGCAAACCATGGCACAAGTGGGGTCTGAACAGACTGATGAACCAGTGTTTTGCAAAATGCCAAAGAAGTTCATGCTGGTTCTGATAGAAATCTGTCAAAATACACCGTGCATCACAGTTTGGTGCACAGACGCAAACAGGGTACCAAAACAATGAAGGGCAGGTAGTCACGTTAAGCCTGATCAGACCACACTATTATCGTTACGGTACTGGTAGGCCTGTCATGATAACAAACTTTCCTGGATGATGATTGTCCCAAAAATTATTGCCGATAAACAATATTATTGTCAATGTTATTTTGAAACATCATTTTGTGTCATTAATGTAATTATATGTTGTAATAAAGTGAGTACACCATATCAAAAGCAATGAACTTTAATTTCTTAAGAGTATTTAACTGTAATTGGAAGGTCAAGAGCTTTAAGTTAAAAAATATAAACAAGATGATAAAAAAAATCCCAATGAAAATGAAATGGATTCTCTTTTGGGAAAAGCTGCAGGTTAAAAAATCATTATAATAATCAAAAACAGCAAAAAATAGACCCTGTCTCTGTAAAGAAAAAAACAAAACTCCTATAAAAACACACCCAACAATAGAAACAATAAATAAAATGTAGTTCATACAGTTCCTGAATTGTTTGTGACATGTTCTTTCTCCCAGTCAGTTCGTACTGTCTGTCAGACGTTTGTAACATTGCTGACTTTTCAACTGTATTGAAGGGCTGCATTTCTTTTGCAATGTAGTGAAAGACGCTGTCTATGAGTGCACAATTTTGCTCTGTTTTATTTACATTTACTTTGCCAACCAAACGCCTCAGTAAGCGCTGACTGTCGGAACAGAGGCTCCGCTGCACCTCCCCTTCTTTGTCGCCACTACTTTCAAACAAATTCGACATATCAGCTCGTCTGTGTTCATGAGCTCACACCTTGTTCATTCTGTTTAAAACCAAAATGTTCTCACACTTGGGCTGTGGCAGCCGGCTTGGGAACCATCGCTTTAATACCATCATTCATATTAGTGTTTGTTTCCTCGTTACTCCTCAGGACTCTCGCTTCAGCTCAGTGTGTGTGTGTGTGTAGCTGCCCTGCCTCCCCCTCAAAGATTGAATATATGACAGATGGATCACTAACCCTAACCCCGCTCACTCCGCTATAGAACCAACACGCCCAGGCATTGAGAGAGATGGACGTAGTGAGCCATCTTCTCATCCAGCCTCTTTGGTAGAACGAGAGGAGTGAAACAAACTCGTATGCACGTGTCAGTTTATCTAGGCTGGCAAACTTACCGAGGAAGTTTTTATTTGTCATTCGGTGAAATGATTTACTGATTATCGCATCAGGCCTCGGTATTGGTATCAACCGATATAGGCTTGAAAAATATCAGTATCAACCAATTCGGAATTTTTTGCCCACACAGCAGACAAAGTGGCCACATATGGGATGTGATAACAAAATAAACAAATGTACCATGATGCTTCACCTTATCAACACTACATGGTCACATTTAAAAATCATTTTAAGTTTAAAAGGAAAAATGTTGTCATGTTTTAAACCTGTTCCTGACATGAATAGGCTGTCACATTGAAAGCAAAAAGTCAATTTTCATGAAGAAAATACTTTTCACTCCTGATGAGAAATATTGTAATGGTGATAATGAGTTAAGAAATATCAGATATCAACAAACTCCAGTATCTTGCATACCCTATATGCCTGTGACTGATGCAATGTGTTAAACTAGGAGGCATTAAATTTACAGGCAACACTATGGTTATACCCATGGAAATTAGATTATATTGCCTGATCTCTTACTTCTGTTTTCTCTGTTATGTCTTGTCTTGTCCATTGAGACCTTGTACTTCGGTAAGGGAGATGTATGAACTGCCAAGTAATACACTTTTGGGTCTGTTGAAGATTCTCTATAAACTATGCTTAATTAAAAATCCTGGCAGAGTGAGAGCACATGAAGAAATTGTAACATTCAGGACTATAAATTCTGCTGGAAACAATGTGGTGTTTTTGTTGTGTTGTGGTTGTTCCACAATATTCATAATGACAAGTTGTTGACTATTTAAATGAACTCAACTCTCTTGTGTCTAGCTGGTGTAGTAACCATTTCCCTCACTGCATACAGCATAAAAGTGTCACACACAGTTAAATCAGTGCTGCTGCAATCAAATATTACTACTTATTATGGTTTAGCAATTAAACCTGTCATATAAAGGCTCATTTAATTTAAGTTCTCTGTCCGTCAGCTCTCTTTGCTGCTAAGATTAATGAAGCCAGATATATACATTATACAGTGAGATGTGCTTTCAGACTGTATTTCTTGTCTTTGGGGGCTGCACATGTCTGAAAAGTTGTTCAAGGCCAGAAAAGTTGTATCAAACTTAATGTTTCCCTCAGCCAAGGAGGTTATGTTTTAGCAGGGGTCTGTCTGTTTGTTTGGCTGTTAGCAAGATTACGCAAAAACTACTGGAAGGATGTCCTTGAAAATTTTTACCAGAGGTATGGTCTAAGGAAGAAGCAAATACATTTTGGTGCTGATCCGATCTAGACTGGGATCACAAAAAAACTTAAATGGCAAATCCCATTCATTTATGGCATTATGGGTATTGTTGTTTATTTGCAAACTGAAGTCTACTTTTTCAAGCCTGTCACTACATTTCCCAGCTTTCCTTGCAATGCCAGGGGAGGTATTCTCCACACTGCTCCATCTGCTGTCTCACTGGAGGCAGAATAGTAATCTAGCAGTGAAAGCTGTTCAAGCACATTTCTGCTCACAGACACAGCAGAGAGGAGGAAGACATTCCCAATGGAGCCTCTGAATCACTCGAAACAAGGCTGCTGATAATGTTAAGAAGGGCAAAGTCCGTCATAGCAGAAGTCTATGTGTGCATGAGTAAAAACCTAACCCCCATATTCCACATAGAGCAGACACGCCGCACACCACAGCACCATGGCTTCGCTCCAACCCAAGCGCTGCGGGGTGCACAAAACCAGCATCTGTACAAGCAGCAGCATATTAGTTCAGTCATCAAGTTACAAGACCCACTACTAACTAGGTCACTGTATTGGATTATATATATCACCAATTTTCACACTTCTTGCAGATTGATATTTTTCATTTCACAATGTGCGTTTAAAATAAATACGGGATGACAATTTTAAGTGGAAATCAATTTATGGGTGGAGCTGAGCTACTTAGTGTAGGTCTGCACTCTCTGAGTGCTTTTCAAGTTTTTATTGTGTTTCGTTTACATCTTGCCCTTTTTGTTATTGAATCAGTTGTCACAGAAATTGAACAGCTGACATTGAGGTCATAGGGTTTGCATCTTATGCCACATTAAACACTGTACTTACTGATTACTTTGCAATGACTTTGCACCACAACCTATGACACAGGCTCACATAGGCCTGTACCATTGCAGAAGCCTATGTACAAGGCATCATGTGGGCCTCCTTTGAAAATGTAACCACATACAAATTAAAATAAAGACATCTGTAAGCCCTACGCCATTCACATCCTGTTGACTGTTTTTTTTTTCAGTTAACTGGCCATTAGTTAGAGCTAATTTAATGTTAAAATTGATCACTTATGGTTATTTTGCCAGTTCTCAGAGATCCAGTTTTGCTGTAAGAGCATTTGGAGTGGTCAGAAATACCAGAAAAGTGCAACACACAAGCCTAAGTCCATTTACCCATGCCTGGATAAGTAGAAGAAAATTGATGGATGTGTTTTGTCTGCTCTGATCTCAGGATGAGCTGGAAAATCTGTGGCTTACATTGTAGAATATGGTAGGTAGTTTTATACGGCCTGAGCTCTCTGGTGCACCCTGGGTGTCCTTCAGTGGTACCCATAGTGCATACTCAAATATATCTAAAATTTCACTTGAGATGCAGCGGGAAGAGTCTGTGGATACAAAGTTTAATGGTCATTTTATCTCAGGTCTTACTTTTTTCAGACAGCCCATCTTTGACAGAGCCTGAGCACCTCTGCGTTAAGTCTTGACTCTCAAGATGTGCAGACAGATATTGCTAATATTTGCTATTATTGCAAATCTGAACAGTTTAGAATTAAGCAACTTTTTAATTTTTCCTTCTGTGATAATTTAAAAAAAGGCAACTACATGAAAATTATGTGGTACATTTATCCATCTATCATCTATACTGCTTGTCCTTTTCAGGGTTACAGCGGGCAGGAGTCTGTCCCAGCTGATAGGGGATGAGAGGCAGGGTAGACCCTAATGGTCCCCAGCTGATCACAGGACCACATAAAGAGACAGACAAACCATTCATGCTCACACTCTAAAATCTATGGTCCATTTAGAGTCCCTATTAACCTCATGAGCATGTTTTTGGTCTGTGGGAGGAAGCTGGAGTGTTCAGAGAAAACCCGTGCAGGTACAGGGAGACAATACAAGTCCACACAGAAAACCCTTGGTGACACGTAGGAATCAAACCAGCAACATTCTTACTGGAGGGAACATGCTGTACGCTGCTGTGCTACTGTGTGGCCCTAGATTGTATCACTCTGAACATGGATGTAGGAGTCACATAGGTTATGAATGTACAAGTTCTTCAACTCCTTGGAGTGATTTCGGACAGACTTTTGTGACTTCAGTTATAAAAATTTGAACATGACTGATTTATTTCTATCAAACTCCAATTACTGTAACTTCCAGCTTGACTTTCTCCCGATCACATGACTTGAAATACTCATTCATCCCAGTCTCAGTGGTACAATGATAAATAGTTCAATCTCACCTTGCAGGCTTTGTCAGTCTTTTAAAGAAATGACTCTTAATGAGCCACAGTCCCATATTGGTCTGCAACCTAGTGTTTGGTAACCCCTGCTCTGAAGTGTCAGGTTTAAACTTCAACAGTGCTTTGCTACATTTGATTTTTACTTGTCCTTGAGTTTGTCTCTTGTAACCACATTAATAAGCTTATTTAGCTCAGTTGCATTGTGCTTTGTCAGGGCCCTGGCCTGACTTTCTAACTTCCTCCCATCGTTTAGCACAAGCTGGCATTGGGAACCTGCTTGTTTGTGGACATTTTGTGGATGTTGTCACGCTTATGGATACTAATGGGGTCTATTAATGGCACTGTTGTGCTCGGGGACAAATAAGGTGACAGGGCTCTTCAACGCATAGACGCGTTTACACAGCCGGAATTTGTGAGTTGCTTGGCAGCATCTTCCCTTCGACACAGTGCATTATTGCATCTTTGTTCTCTGTTCATGTTCATTTGATTGCCTCTCCATTACACGCAATGTTTGAGATTCAACTGATACAGTTTGAATCAAACTTTGGGGACTCTGTTTCATTGCCAAGTACCAATCATTTAAATCAACTAAATATTTAGACATGGGCAATTGCCTGTTTGAGCCTTGCTTTTTAATTTTTGGCTTAAGTAAACATTGAGCATAGTGGCCTTTGAGACAGATCATTTATCATTTTGCCTTTCTCATTAGATTTTCTGTGGTGAAACTTAATAATGGACAGGAAGCTGGATATTGGCCAGGGAACGGAGACGCAGTAAAAGTAGACAAGAGGAAGATTCAAAGCAGTACACAGAGCATTTAATGGGCAGCTATACAGAGGCTCTCAGCCTCAACTGATGTGATTTGAGGCTTGATGAATCCTTGTGTTGATCCTTGTGGTCGCCCAATGAGTTCATGACTGCGAATCATTCTCCCAGATTCAGCCCCTTATAACTCACAACTCCAATAATAAAACCCGTTTTAGCTCCTTTGTGCTTTGCCGAACCTTGTCCTGACTTTGAACCCATTTAAGGACCCAGAGCTCAGTGAGCAAGTGTTGGAAGAGTTTGCAATTTGGAAAGACATCCTTGTTTGTGGACTTGTTGTGGATGTCACGCTAATGGTCACTAATTGAGTCTATTAACGGCACTGCCATATTGGGTAGGAGTTTGGTGACAGACCCTGTGGTGCACAGGCACACTTAACCAGCAGGATTGTGCAAACTGTTCTGCTGCCCGACCCTCTTCTTACCATTTCACCATTTCAGACCAGTGTCCTTAAATGTAGGGTTGGATGATGTTTACATTTTCTTTGTCATGACACGAGTGCTGAAATCAATACTAGTAAGGGCTGAATTGAATTGATAAAAAAAACTGTATTGCAATATTGTTTATAAGGACTTTACCTTATGAATGTGGCTTTGTAATAGAAGAGAAATTATTTGAATAGAATGTTAAACACATTTTCCACTAAAAAGCACCTGACCCTCCCCTGTGTAAGTGTAAACCTTTGTTTGTCCCACATGGAGAATTTTGCAATATTACATCAACAAAGGGGACAGCGTTAAAAAAAATAGACTTAAGTATAAAAATTGCAGTACGTACGTTATTCTACCTATATAAAAACACAAAAAGGGCTTGGATACAAAACTAAAGCAGATCTTATAAGGATTATATACACATTTACTGAGTAATTGCACATTGTTAGATAACTGCACAGTAATTGAAGGGGAAAGTTTCCTCATAAACTTTAGTGATGGTGTTGTGACTCGCAAATGCATCACTTGTAGCCTCCATTTGACCATTTCTAATGTGAAATAAATAAAGTGCATGAGCTAATATGTGTTTTCAACCTCTAAAAGCCCTCTGTGGCACTGCCAAGCATCTGTGCTGGTCACAGATTATTTTTGAGGATAGAAAGTGTCCTTATGAATGCATCATTGGTTAGATGTCGCAAAAGGTGAGAAACTTGGGATCAAAGAAGGCTAAAGAAAAAAATACTGCTGGTAAGTCTCCATCTAATATGGTCACTCTTTGAACTGGAACTACTGTATCTGTGACAGAAGTTGTCTTTAGCACATACATTTTGGGAAATGTTCCTTCTCTGTATGCATCGTGGTCTGTTCCAGTGGTCAAATTAAATGAACTTGTAAATTTTTTAAGGAAACAATATATTAAGTGTTTGTTGTTTTTTTTTTACATAAAATAACACAAATGGAGGCATGATGTGCTCTGAGTCATATGACATCTAAAATGCAGTTTGTGGTGTCAGTATTTAATTTTGTTCATCCTTGGGTGTAGTGCCTAAAACAGGGGTATTCAATTAAAAGTCCCCAAAAGAGATGAATGCTTTGCAGTCTCTGCTATGTTAAACAGATGAAAAACTTCTAGTGAGTGAAAAAAAGCCAGAGAAATCCAAGGAAATCCCCCCCGTGCTTTATCAAAATACCTTGGTCTTTGCTCCTCTTCCATACAACGAAAAGGAAAACAGAGACGGGCACCGAGGCAAAAAATGGTGCACCTCATCACACAGCATTGCATTGCGTTGCTCACAGGCAGCAAGGAAAGCTCATATAATTCATTGTAAATAGCCTGATTGCATTGTGCTCAGTTAGGATATAGTGTTAGGCCGTTTCAAAGGGCACTTGTGTAGCAACCAGTGCATATATAACCATTTTCCATACTGAGACATAAACCTATTAAGAGAACTATAGGCTGGCGGTGCTTATATTGTGAATGCTCATTAGTTTGCTTACAGTGGTTTTACTTGGCCAAATTTGAGCCACAATTCTCTGACTTTTGGTCTGCCTGCCTTGTTTGGTCCTTGTTTGGTTCAGATGGCTTCCCACTCACCGTCAGCTGGGCTCTAGTTTGCTTGGACATGAACCCAGACCCACTGTTTTCAGGCGTTCATTTCTTTGGACTGCACCAGAGTTCATGTGAGCTTTCACACAACCCCAAACCAATTATAGGTTCCAAAAATTTGAGCCAGAGTTTGTTTGGTCAGAACCTAACTGTCTGGGTGTGAAAGTGACCAAAATCAGAATTCAAAAGAGAAAAAATAAAAAAGACAGACAGTGGTCTTTAACATTGTAGAAGCACTCTTTTACAGCAAAGGTAACTTATAACACAGTGACTGGCAATCAACTTTTCATTTAAACAATATTGAAACTGTATCTGAATTAATTATCATTTCTCTGTTGTTCTCAAACTTATCACTTGAACAATTATTATCAAACTTTTAATTTACTGTCTTTGTGTTCCCTCTCTAGTTTTTATATATTTGATAGGTTAAACATTTCAAATAATAGCCAGTAATGCTTTAGCTGTGATTATTAATGTAAAGTTCTCTCCTCTTGCACCCACAATTAATGGCTCATCATCATCACTATAGTCAAATCACTCATTTTTAGTTCAGTTTCACTGAAATTAGTCTTTGTTGTTTTCTTTGACAACCTGGCCAGCTGATGGTGTAGGGATACATAACATCTATATTCCAACATACTAAAGCTCCTACGTCATGCATTCCTCAGTTTTGCTATGAGTCAGTTAGGTCCGGACAAACTTTATTTTTCCAAAAAGTTATTGCGCCCAAAAAAAATTCTAGGTAGCGACCTCTTAAACTTTGGTATTATTTTCTGATGGAAGTTCTTGTCGGCAGAGGAAATACCTTTTGTTTTTGGTACAATACTTTCCCATTTGTGGTTGGTTTTGCATCACAAACTTTCACAAGTTGTGGTTTACTGAGGGAGAGGAAAGAATTTTTACCGCATCTAATGTACTTAATGTTCAAATGGAGCTCATACAACCCCACTTAAAGAAAACTGAATTATCCATTTAACTTTCCCACCTTCACCTTTGTGTATATGTAGATGAATTCTAGCAACATGGATGCATTGATCTGCTTTAGGTCAAGAAGAGAAAGATCAGAAAGCTTTTTCTCCTTTGCTGGTGGACACTTCACATCCATCATGTAGACATGTTAGCTTGTGTGTGTAGCTTTCCTGTTGTTGGTGGTGCAGCATGCATCTTAAAGCCCCTTCGGTGTTTTGCTGTGTGTACGTTCTGAATAGGCTCATATGGGTGCATATAAGATCACAGATGTTGCACCTCTGAAACCAAATGAAGTTACCCAGCATACGGACTGTCTCGCATATTCTGTGGATATATATTACATATCCATCTGGGCAATACTTGATCAATGGTGATTGGAAAGTGGTGATATGGTGATTAGTTATTATTATTAACACTAGATGGTCTTTCAGCCAGAAAAATAATTCATGTTTGCACAGAATCTAATGATAGGAAATAGTGAGCAGTGTAATACTGCTTTAACACTAAAATAAGCATGTCAACATGGGTGTTTTAAACGCAGGCAAACTCGCTTATAATCAGCAAGTGACTCCTTTCCCACTGCCAGTAGACCTGGGTCTAATCGCCAGAAGATGAGCCACGTGGCTTTTTTTTTCCTCTGGTGCATCAAACAGATATCTTTATGTTGAAGTCATCAGCGCAACGCAACACGACCATTTAAACAATGGAAAGAAGCATGGAGGCCGTGTACACGGTGGTTAACTATTTTCCATACTTTGTACCTTTGTCCCTCTTTAAAAATGTACAGACTTAGCTCAGACTAAATGATATTCCAGCACTGAAAATACAAAGGTGGTTGGAATTTGTTGCTGAGATGGCAAAGAGTCACGTAACTTACAGACAGAACGAATGGGGCATGTTATGCCATGGGCACGTTACGCTGACGTCATGACGTAAAGTAGGGGGTTGGCCCAGGTGTGATGTTCCCGCTCAAGCTGATTGGAGGCAAGCTGATTGCTTGCAGGGTCAGTCGACCTGGGTCTAAATACCGATAAGACTCTTTCAAACTGCCAACAAGAACCGAATGTTACTGGTTATAAAGAGTTTTTTTGGCCAGTCTGAAAGGGGTATAATGGATGAAGCAGCTGGATGATAGAGTGAGGAAGGGTTAAAGAGGGACAGTGACATGAAAAGAATGTGAGTAATAAGGAAAGGGAAGCTGAGTGGGCTTTTGTCATTGACAGGACTTGGCATCCTACACGGAAAGAAGCTACTTCCTGCTTTTCATTTGTCCCAGAATAAATGGCCTTCTGTTGCCAGGGTAACAACCACAAGAGTTTGTCTATTAACATAAACAGACTTGAAGTCTTTTATTCTGAATTACAAATGTTGAGAGGGAGTAAACATTGCACCTCTTAAGAGGGAGAAAGTGACATCAACTTTTGGGCAGCTGTTAAAACATTTCACTGCCTATCTGGATGGATAAAATATTGTGATCTGTAAAGTCAAAGTTTATTTCTAAAGTTTGTTTCTGAAGAAGTTGACCAAAGTGCTGTACTGGGTACAATACAATCATACACACTAAAAACTATAAGAACAGTAATGATCATAATGGAATAAAAATGAACACAGTATGAAAAATGAGTATATAAAAAGGGAGATAAAATAAGAAGAAAAACAATAAAAGAGTAAAAAGATAAGAAATTAAATAAAAGATAAAGGATAAAAGCCAAGGTAACTCTTCTAGGTGGGACTTAATGCCAAAGGCATAAGAAAAGAAAGTTCTCAGGGGACTGTGCCACTCTAACCTGGAAAGATATTCCACAGTTTTGGGCTGTGACGGCTCTGTCCACATGAGTGGAGAGCCTGGACTGAGGCACTGCCTGGAGCATCTGGTTGGATGCCCTAGGTCATGTTTAAGATGGTTCTATAAAGGGAAAAGAGGGTTGAAAATTGCTGTTCCTCTCATTTCATGGAACATATTCTGAGCAACTTCCCCCCTTTGAGCCTGAGATGAAAATGTGTATAAAATGTAAAGATACAGTATGTAATAGATTACAGTATTCATGCTAGAACTAAACAGCACTAAATGTGTGTCTTATTTCAGCTCCACATAGCATAACTTTCTCTAATGTTGCAGTGAAAGCATTTTTAGGCATGTTCTTGTGTGTACATGGAGCCATTTTCCATTGTCCATTTTTATATTTCTGTAGAGCTTTTCAGCTACAGGCCTTTCACATGTGTGTTTAATGATTTCTTCCATTTAGATTGTAATTTCTTTATACAGAGCCTACATCAGTGTGTTTGCATGAGAGTACAGCACAGTAGAAGAGCTAAGTCTCTGTATGTTGGCTCTGACATCATCACTCTAAAATGGGTGGTAGTGATAGCAGATAAATAATCAAAATCAGGTGTTCCAATCACTTCCATGGTCACTGATGTATAAAATCAAGCACCTAGGCATGCAGGCTGCTTTTAAAAACATTTGTGAAAGAATGGGTCGCTCTCAGGAGCTCAGTGAATGCCAGCCTGGAACTGTGATAGGATGCCACCTGAGCAACAAATCCAGTTGTGAAATTTCCTCGCTCCTAAATATTCCACAGTCTACTGTGAGCTGGATTATAAGAACGTGGAAGTGTTTGGGAATGACAGTAACTCAGCCACAAAGTGGTAGGCCACATAAACGGATGGAGCGGGGTCAGTGGATGGTGAGGGGCATAGTGTGAAGAGGTCGCCAACTTTCTGCAGAGTCAGTTGCTACAGACCTCCAGACTTCATGTGGCCTTCAGATTAGCTCAAGAACAGTGCGCAGAGAGCTTCTTGGACAGGTTTCCATAGCCGAGCAGCTGCATCCAAGCCTTACATCACCAAGTGCAATGCAAAGCGTCGGGTGCAGTGGTGTAAAGCACACCGCCTCTGGACTCGAGAGCAGTGGAGATGTGTTCTCTGGAGTGACCAATCACGCTTCTCCATCTGACAATCTGAAGGACAAGTCTGGGTTTGGAGGTTGCCAGGAGAACAATACTTGTCAGACAGCATTGTGCCAAGTGTAACATTTGGTGGAGGAGAGTTCATGGTGTGGGGGTGTTCTCAGGAGCTGGGCTTAGACCCTTAGTTCCAGTAAAGGAACTCTGAATGCTTCAGCATAACAAGACATTGATAATTCCATGCTCCCAACTTTGTGGAAACAGTTTGGAGCTGGCCCCTTTCTCTTCCAACATGCCTGGGCATCAGTGCGAAAAGCAGGTCCATAAAGACATGGATGACAGAGTCTGGTGTGGATGAAGTTGACGCTGTGTGAAGAAGAGTCTGTTGATAACTTGAGAGACAACAATTTCTGTTGAGCCATAAATGCCATCATGTAAACAACTTTCCGAATGAAACTCAGTACCCTGGTGCTCATCACTAGCAGGAAATATAGCAGGTATAAACCATAAACATTTGGAAATATTTGGGTAGATTTGTAGTGATAAGATTGCCGTCTGATTATATGGCAGCTTCTCTTGTAAAGGCAGTCTCATGGGGTACCCTGCAGTTACATGAATGGGTGTGACTCGACTGGCATTTGGCTGGAGAAGAACTTTGAAGCAACTGCATGTCCATGTGATTAAATGCAAATAGCTGAATATGTTTATGTAACTTTCAAAAAGCGTGTGTGAGAATTTAAACTTATGTAAACTTTATCCTGTCAGCGCCCCAGTTAGAGCGAGTAGATGTTTGAGTCCAACAGGGGAGAGTCTGGCAGGTGCATTATTTGTGGGGGTGGAGTGAAGAGGCTGTTCTTGATGACTGTTGTTTCTTGAACTGAGACTGTTGCTTCTTGCGTCAGTGGTTTATATGTTTCTTACATCCTGTTTCTATTAAAGAAAAGTGACTTTAAGTCCAGAAATAATATGAACACAGGAACAGTCACCATTGTAGACATTTTCCTCCTCCTCATATGCACTTTATCTGTGTGCCTAGTATCTATTTAAACAGAATACTTGGAGATGTGCACCATGGCTGGTAATGAAAACCTGCCGTGAAGGACGTGTGTAAAAGTACTTTGAGAAATATTAGATCCTAATGTCCTGAAATTATTTTGAAAATGTCAGACTGTCATATGTGAAAGTGGCTCTTGTGTCCCCTCCTTCCCTCCTTGGCATTTCAGGTAGGAGGGGTTGAGGCGAGGAGATGAGAAAAGCACACAAACAGAACAATGAGAAAAGGCTTAAGAGTGCCCATGCTGTCACAGCTCTGTATGGAGAAAATTGATCTCCCTGTCCCACTCTGCTCATTGTCGTGTCCCTGTTCAGCCCACAGCTGATTGAAGTGATGTCCTGCGGTTAGAACTGTCCTTGTTCTGTTGTGCACATGAACAGGCAGCACAGTGTCATGTTACTGCAGGTTTGTCATGCTCGAGTGTCTTACTCACTTTCTTCAGCCCTTCTTCTACCTTCATCTACTTTTACTGTCATGTCACCAGTGCCACTTTCATTTCATTACATTCAAAGTCAGATTACTATAGAATACAATGATTTGCAAATCCCTTTCAACCTATATTCAATTGAATACACAGCAAAGACAAGATACTTACCGTTCGAACTGGTAAACTCTGTTATTTTTTGCAAATATTAGCTCATTTGGAATTTGATGCCTGCAACATGTTTCAAAAAAGCTGGCACAAGTGGCAAAAAAGACTGAGAAAGTTGAGGAATGCTCATCAAACACTTATTTGGAACATCCCACAGGTGAACAGGCTAATTGGGAACAGGTGGGTGCCATGATTGGGTATAAAAGCAGCTTTCCTGAAATGCTCATTCATTCACAAACAAGGATGGGGCGAGGGTCACCACTTTGTGAACAAATGCGTGAGCAAAATGTCCAACAGTTTAAGAACAACATTTCTCAACCAGCTATTGCAAGGAATTTAGGGATTTCATCATCTACGGTCCGTAATATCATCAACAGGTTCAGAGAATCTGGAGAAATTACTGCACGTAAGCGGCAAGACCCAAAACCAACATTGACTGCCCGTGACCTTCGATCCCTCAGGCGGTACTGCATCAAAAACCGGCATCACTGTGTAAAGGATATCACCACATGGGCTCAGGAACACTTCAGAAAACCACTGTCAGTAACTACAGTTCATCGCTACATCTGTGAGTGCAAGCTAAAACTCTACTATGCAAAGCCAAAGCCATTTATCAACAACACCCAGAAATGCCGCCGGCTTCGCTGGGCCCGAGCTCATCTAAGATGGACTGATGCAAAGTGGAAAAGTGTTCTGTGGTCTGACGAGTCCACATTTCAAATTGTTTTTGGAAACTGTGGTCGTCGTGTCCTCCAGACCAAAGAGGAAAAGAACCATCCGGACTGTTATAGGCGCAAAGTTCAAAAGCCAGCATCTGTGATGGTATGGGGGTGTATTAGTGCCCAAGGCATGGGTAACTTACACATCTGTGAAGGCACCATTAATGCTGAAAGGTACATACAGGTTTTGGAGCAACATATGTTGCCATCCAAGCAACATCTTTTTCATGGACGCCCCTGCTTATTTCAGCAAGACAATGCCAAGCCACATTCTGCACGTGTTACAACAGCGTGGCTTCGTAGTAAAAGTGTGGGGGTGCTAGACTGGCCTGCCTGTAGTCTAGACCTGTCCCCCATTGAAAATGTGTGGCACATAAAGCGTAAAACACAACAACGGAGACCCCGGACTGTTGAACAACTTAAGCTGTACATCAAGCAAGAATGGGAAAGAATTCCACCTGAAAACTTCAAAAATTGGTCTCCTCAGTTCCCAAACGTTTACTGAGTGTTGTTAAAAGGAAAGGCGATGTAACACAGTGGTAAAAATGCCCCTGTGCCAACTTTTTTGCAATGTGTTGCTGCTATTAAATTCTAAGTTGATGATTATTTGCAAAAGAAAAAGTTTCTCAGTTTGAACATTAAGTATCTTGTCTTTGCTGTGTATTAAATTGAATATAAGTTGAAAAGGATGTTCAAATCATTGTATTCTGTTTTTATTTACGATTTACACAACATGCCAACTTCAGTGATTTTGGGCTTTGTATGTGGGAGAAAAACTAAGATAAATAAACTTAAATAACTTAAATAACTATCAAAAACCAAGATCTTTATGGCTATTTCTTTATGTTTTAGGTATTATCAGTGGGACTTGTTAGTAATTAGTAAAATTAAAAGAGTATTAGTTTTCTCTATCAAAAAAGTTTGTTCTTTACTGTTTTTTTTTCATAGATCTATCCAGCATGCTTAACATATAATTTTGATAGAACTTAAACAATAATTGTTTGCTTTGATTATGTTTTTTTTGTCTTGTTGATAGCAACCTTTTACTTGTAACAATTTGACCCTCTGAAACTGAGAATTATAGCGTGGATGGGTAGTTACCCATATGAGTGGGCTGCCATGATGATTTTGCACACACTAACTCACCAAAGGCCATGTCAAGCTGGAAATGAATAATATAGGCTCTTTAAGGTCAGAAGGAAGATTGTCCACAACAACTAGCTTACAGCGAATGCCACCAACCCGCCCACCCACTGCACTGGAGGCAAACTTGCCTTTACCTACAAGCTGGGAGAAGGTCAGTGGCCAGGTTAGATTGTCTAACGAAGCTGCATGTAAATGCACTGAGACATTATCAGCCTCCCTTCCTTTAAAGGAGTATTCTCCCTAATCAGACCAGCCATGGAGTCTGGACACATTCTGGCCTTCTGTCCTTACCCTGCCAGCATTGAGATGCAGTCTTTTTGCTTCAGGGATTCTCTCTCTGAGCTGCTATGACTCACTGTAAATACTCAACAATTTCTGCCAACAACAAAGAAAATCAGGAACATGTCAATCAACAGCATACTGGCAGGGACTAATCTCACTCTCCAGCTGAATAATTCATAGTCAATTAGGTCTGAGAGGCTGAGGCTGTCTTCATGGCACAAGTGCATTTTCAATGATTCATTTCATGAGCCGTGCAAGGGGTCTCTTAATTGTTGTTTACTGCTTGCTGCCTGACCACATGTTATTTTTATGCTGTCGTGATTACTCCCGGCAGTGCTCAGAGTGCTTGGGAAATGAAGTCCATTAAGGGGTCCTGAGAGTTGTTTTTCCTGTCAAGTGGCAAGTAACGTCTCCAGGTTCTAACTTTGCTGCACGGGAACGATAAATCTCATCTAATCTGAGGCGATGAAATGAAAGACATGAAGAGATGCAGGAAGCTTTTATGACTCTGAGCTGCAGTAAAATATCTGTGTAATATTGTGTACACTTTATTTTAATAGGATCCCCAATGAAATGTCTAAATTGCAGAGAAAAAAACAAACAGAAAAAGAAACATTAAAGAGCTGCACATTTCATCTGACTGGTATCAGAAATTCAGGTTCATGGTGTCAGAACAGGGTCAGACTTGGCTTCTCTCAGAGCCGCACTGAGTCTTTTTTGTGTGTTTTCATGTGTGTGGCAAAGGGTGAAAGTGAGAGGAGTAGATGCCTGTGGTCATTGCTGACATAGTGTGACAAGCTGTAAAAGCACAGTCTGAATTCTTTGGTGACGGACGACTCCTTTAACAAAAATAGTCAGCTGGATCTGAGAATAGCTGCGGCCCTCCAGTCACACACTGAGAGAGTCTCTGACTGCTCATACCTTAGCAAAAACATCAACTCTTCTGCTCAAATAAATATTGTCTGCAAACATGCAACAACTAATCAGCTAATTTGGACAAACATGTAAGCCTCCACTTTGTTTGTTTTTTACCCTGGCCAGGGGAGTGCAGTTTGTTTTGGCTCAGAAATTATGCAGGGAATAAGAAAATGCTGAGGTGGCACATTGAGGCCTTGAAGCTTTAGCTTGAATAGTTTATGGGACCTAAGACGTTGGTAAATGCACAGATCGATTGAAGAATAAGGCTGTTTAACTTTTGCCTAAATCTTACATGTGATCATTTTAATCGATGTTGATCCATCCATCTGTTTTCAGAATTGCTTGTCCTTTTCATTGCAGGGGGCTGGAGCCCATTTTAGCTAACAGTGGGCAAGCAGGTGGGGGCACACACCTGGACAGGTAGCCAACTGACTCTAGGGCCAACATTGTGTAGACTGTAGGGATGAGAACTATTTAAATTTTATTGATAACATTATGGATTCTGCCTGTCAATTTGATTCTTTAATCGATCCTGCAGATAGTCTTTGTGGGATTACGTGCACCTGCACAGGTTTCTGTGTTTGAATTAAACACATGGCACTTGTTTATATTAATGTTGTGCTGCAAAACAAATACCACAGCAAACTTCCACCCTTCCTTTAAATTACCAGCTGCAGACTGGATGTAATAAGGTTTATGTCCTTTCTGTGTGACACTGAGCCTCAGTTTTAAATGCTTTTGTCTCTTGGCTGCCATGATCCCAAATTCAGTTTTAGTTTTTCTCATATTCCATTTATTTCTTTTAATTTTTTGAGAATTCATTTTTTTTTACTATTTAACGAAAACTTAAAGGGACTGTGAGGAGTTTCTAAGTAATTACAAAAAAGTCTCACTTTTAAATAAATGCCTGATTGAAATACACACTTTAAGATGAGTTTTATAGCATCAAAATAGGTTATCTATAGATGCTTTTCCGTAGCTAAGTGGTTGGGTCGGACAGGGCTGGACTGGCCTGGATACTCAACTTCGGGAACAAGACAATTAAAACTAGAGCAAATTTATATTATTCTGCCTCGTCTTAGAGCACCGGGCTGTATGTAGGGATATATAGCCGGCTACAAAACTACGATACTAAGTTTTCCAGAAACTGCTTGTTGTCACACATCAAAAACTACCACTACGTAACTAGAAAGAGATACATTGCCTCGTCACTTTGCATCCTGTAAGTTGTTGAAAAAAGAAGTTGTAAAGCAATGCAGAGTTCTGAGAAAGGTCCGAGCTGCATTTTTATTAGCATTCTCCCCGAAGCAACGTTAGCAACGTTCCCCGAAGTCAGAATTTCCTACTGGGAACTCGGTGAAACCTCGCCACCCCCGAGTTGACAATCGAAGATGGATGCCCCCAGTGTGAACAGTTATTTAGCTCCTGTAATAATCAATTTATTAGCACTTTTGACTGGGATGTGTCGCTCTAGATCAGCTGTATACATAGTATTGTTAGATGTATATTTACAAAAATGCTGCCATAGTGATAATCACATTCTTGATGTGATATTTGTGAACAACAACAACAGGCATGCTAACAACAGCTAACAACAGCTAACAACAGCCTGATTGAACTGGAACGCCGATAAGTCGGAGATGATGTCACTCCCAGTTCCGAGATTACTGGAACGCAGCATTACGGCAGTCGCCTCACGCGCTCATGGGTAGCAGAGTCTTAATGTCACCGGTAATAGATTCTCCTCACAGTCCCTTTAACCCCAAGACACAGTACAAAGTAATGAAATGTAATCACTCACCCTTCAGGTGGCCCTCACACGTACAGTATCTTTATGTGTCCAGTCAACAGTATGTTGACAAAATTTGCAGAACATTTGATCTCCTGACACAAAATAATCATTGGCAAACTAATCTGCTCTCTACTTTGGAGTTAGCCGGGAGTTTCGTATCTTCATTGTTGACTTACGCGCTGCTCAATGTTGCTTGTGTCATTCGTGTTGCTTGTGCCGCTTGTGCAGCTCACATCGTGTCGCTTGTTGCCCCTACACATGCCAGCAATCGTTGAAAATGAGTGGCATCTGAACGCCCAGGGAACAGATCCCTTTTGGTGTGACCCTCCCTCGGCATTTTCCCGAGAGATACGTTCCTTTTTAGTCGAAAAAATGCAAAATGTCGGCCATTACCGCGATATCCAGTGTTTCAGTTGAAATTTGCATTAACTGTCTGTTAATGTCTTCCATGTTTCTGTCCTTGATTCTTGATGATTGGATTTTCTTAGGGTCCCTGTAAGGGAAAGTGAGGGAAACTGATGATGGAATACTTAAGGCATGCAGCACGGTAACTGTTTGACCTTGGTTACCTAGTGATTAGTATTGCAAGATGCTGAAATCCTTATAGAAACTAAATTCAATTTATCCCCTAATGAATGAATAAACAAACAAATGATTGAACAAGCTCCTTACTCATATACACCAAGAAAAGTGACCCTGACCACTTGCCGCTGAAGTCCTTGTCTTGCTTGTTCATCATGCATTTCATGGTAAGAGAAATCACAAAGTCAATAAAAAGAGAGAGTTGTCTTGTCAAATGGCTGAATTGGTGGGCAAAAAAGTAGCAATAGTCCTTTCACTGTTTTTCCCTTCATATAAATCAACCCGTTCATCATCTTTAGCCCTTGTTTGGGGTCAGGGGTTCAGTACTGACGCACAGTTTTTTTACACTGGTTCTGAAATATGTTTTGTTTTCTCTGTGATCACAACATATGCATGCGCAATAGTTTCTTCCCCTGATGTGTGTGTGAGTTAAAGCTAGGGTTGGTAATCTGATTTAGATCCACTTTTTGTCATACAGGTCAAAATGATCTTTATGACCCGATGGCAATCAATTCATAATGTGTTCTTAAAAATAGAGTGAAAAAATATCCACTGTCTACAGCAGGAGTAAAACAGGGAAAACACCAACCAATAAAACCTTTGGAATCCACATTTTTAACCCAATCAAATCCCGTCACCGTTCTGCCCCCCTCATGCGCGTACATTTTGCCAGTGTGCACAGACTCTGATCTAGTGGGTTGAAGCTGAGCTGAGAGGGATCCAAGTCCACTGGAGAATGCTTACCTGTCAAGTTTTGGCTTTGGAAATAAGGGAAGCCCGCTACGAGCCATCCCACAACCCCAACCAAGCTCCAGTATTCCTCACATTTTAAGACAGGTGTACAAGAAATCCAAAATAAACTCTTTGTTTTTCTAAGTTTGTTCTGCTGCTCTAATCTCACGACAGCTGCCACCCAGGCTGCTGCAGGTGGACGTCCTCGTGAGGCTTTTTCTTCTTCTTCTGTTCTACGGCGGCTAGGATCCATCATTTTGGAGCATTACCGCCCCATTCAGGCTAGTGACAGAGTTCAGTTTGGAGGACATTGGGAAAGAGGATAAAATGCATAAAATATGGTAGTTTCATGGCCAAAATGGGAGACTTGACAGCTATGTGAAGAATGGCAGGGGAACTGCCTATACCTCGATCAACATCAGGTTGTGAGCACAGGAAATTAAGTGATGTTTGGAAATAAAAGGCATCCATTAAAATTGCGTAAAGACACACGGTGGCTTTTCTGGAGGACGTGGCGCACGGGTTACTCCAATGTATTTGGTCCATCCCCCTTTGCCTACATCATCATGAGGATTCACTGATGATCCCCGACAGCTTTTCATCTGTGGGGATGAGCACTCCAATGTTCCCTTTACCCCACCTGTCGCTCAGACACTTTCTATGCAGCCTGACCCTCTGAGGCAGCATTTTTAACCACAATTTTGGAAAAAAATAACCAATTTAAGTTTTTCCAATCTTCTTCAGCCCTAATTTACCCTCTATGGACAATTTAGAGTCACCAATCA
Organism: Scarus forsteni; assembly: GCA_036419115.1. Taxonomy (NCBI): domain Eukaryota; kingdom Metazoa; phylum Chordata; class Actinopteri; order Labriformes; family Labridae; genus Scarus; species Scarus forsteni. The sequence continues at coordinate 38,983,823 of JAZDUH010000098.1, forward strand.
GTACATATTTGGATCATGTGATAGCCTAGAAGAAATCTTTATATAGGCGTTAAACCATGCCGACTTTTCACAGAATAACACCTGATGACTGCATATTATTTAAAACAATTCTGCTTTAAAGTGACAGTGACAAGTTGAACAGTAGCCTGCAGCTCTCCGTACATAAACACATCATGACACTGGACAAGATTATAGTCTAAATTAATGAACCGAACGATAAATCTTTATTTTTAAAGTGCAAATTGATAACAGGTGTTATCACGAGTAGGGATGTATATTGTTATGGTTTTATCTACACCGATACAGATACCGATACTCCTTATCGTTATCGATACTTATCGATACTACTAACACGTAATTTTGTGTAAAAAATAAAGACTTTACAAGATATTAAAAGATGCAACCTTTTTTTATTACCACAAGGTAACAATAAAGCTTCAACAGAATAGAAGTAACGTATTACAAACGCTTCTCAGAGGCAAAAAGAAAACTAAGGAGATGGCAAAACCCCTTCATGCCGCCCAACAGACTGCATGTACAGACAGACCCATATATCTTGTGGTGCTAAAATCGATGCTGTAATGATGACTACTAGGGCTCTCAATTTATATTAGATATTCAAATAACCGTTCGAATATGGGGATAAATATCTGTAACCGAATAGTAAACAAATATTCTAATGTAAAATATTGAGTGTAACAGCACATCAGGGCGCCTGGAGCAGTGGACCGTTTCATCTAACAGAGTGCGCTTTGAGCGCAGCTTGACCGTCAGTCACATCCGGTGTTCTCTTGACCTCAGTAAACAAATGTTTCCGCTCCGAGCGGACATTAACAGCTCGGAATCATACGAGGAGAGCTGTGCCATTGGCTTTTCATCCAAGTTATACGGCCAAGTGCAGCGGCGCTTCGTCAAGAGTTCAACCCCGTGTGACTGTGTTGTTTTCGGCAGGGTCTTTACCGAAGGGGTGGATAATAGAGTCTCTGTCTCTGTCGGTGCTGCAGTCTTTAGTGTTTGCCGGGCTGCGAACTTTACTCGTGTTGCTATAGCAATCAAACAGCTGCACTCCTTTAGCTTTATACTCTGCGCGCGCTCCAAGTGATTGGTGATGTTGCTAGTGTATCCCCCCCGTACGCAACTTCTGTCTGACAAAGATTGCATCGGGCCGAGTTTTCATTAACTTTGCTAAAGTGAGCTCAGACCTTCGAGTGCTTAGCCCTCGCCGACATGCTTGAGCCAGACAGCGGTAGTGTCATAACTACATGATAATTGAAAAGATGCTTAAGTACCGATTACAGTACCGTTTTTCCAGATTCTTAACGGTGTTCGGGTACCGACCCAATTAGGGACCGGTACATGAAAGTACCGGTCCACGGTATACATCCCTAATCTCGAGGCACTTAACTGAGGAGCAGGCTGGAGACATAGATACACATACAGTATAAGCATAGGTGGCACGGTGGTGCAGCAGGTAGTGCACGTGTCTCACAGTGAGAAGGTTGCCTGTTTGATCACCAACCCCAGGACCCAAGTTGTCCTTAGGCATGAGTGTGAGCGTGAATGTTTGTCTGTCTGTTTTTTGTGGGTCTGTGCAAAGTAAGGCCTTGTGCATAAACAAATACCCCTCTCTCAAATACCTTGAAGTTCTCAAAAACATTTTTTTGTAGATGAGTTAAGTCAAGCTACTGTCAGGAAGTAAAGTGTTTTTCAGAGCCAGACACCTTCACCGCTGTGTTTTCAGCTTGCTTTGGAAGTGTGAGGGCAACAAAGGAGCAAATTCTTAAGTAGATTAAAAAACTTCAAATATCTTAACATTCCTGTGTTATGTTTTCTTATTTCTATGCATACCACACAAGTGATAAGCTCAACCTCATTTACTCATGGGAATGTTTTCGCTATATTTCCTGATAAGTGAAATAAGACCCTGCAGAATCATGGCAGTAACGTGTTTCTGTGAGGTTTTCTGTGGCAGTATGAAGCTGTCACTGTCTTTCCACTGAACTCATTTATCCAACAGGACTTCAGTTCAGCATCTGTAGAAGTAAAAACAACAACAAAGAGTGAATGTTTTAAGTTTTTCATGAGGACAGCGTGCTCTGACTTTGTTGTGGTCTCTGCGGTACTTTGTGCTGATTGATTGCAGCTCTCATTACTGCTTGTTTGTGTTCAGCTCTGTTGACACCTGTTCTGTGACAAAGGAGAGTTTGAGCTCCCGTCAGTGAGGGTTGAACAGCCAGAGGCTTCCCAGCATGTGTGTGTTTGTAAGAGTGTTTACATACTTCAGTTTGGATTGCATAACGCACTAAACACACCAGACAGTAAGAAAGTTTTCTTCCTGCTCTTCATCTGTTGTGCACTCTGATGTCAGTGGACTGTTTGTATTTCACTGCAGGCTTTGCTGCAGGGCAGAGGATTTTAGTAATTCTGCTTATGCTGCTGCTGTGTAAATACTGGTAGAAGTTCTTTGTAAAATACTTTAAAATGAGCATATTTTGATATATAAATATGAGTTGTTCCCTGTTTAAACTGCTGTGATGTCAACACTGACTCATTCTATTCAAAGTCACCAGTAAACAGTTATTAATAAACCAAAATACTGCCAAAGTTAAAGCCCTGCACAGAGAAGAATGCTGAAGAAATGGAGAGCAGATGGTGCAGACTTTGTGTTTTCTCTCCACTGTTCATCAGCCTGAGCTGATATGATGTAATCTATGGCAATTAATTTAGTTCTGACCTTTTTTGCCATGTTTATAGAAGTGGTGCACAATATTAGATTTTTGAAGATATCTGACATGCCTTAACTTCTAAAGCCATTTTTGCTGATACTGATATTGATACAGAAAGTTTTGGTCAAGAGCACACAGCTTCTTTTTATCGGATGGGTTCCATTTATTAATGACAGTTATGATTCTGTCAACATTTTGATTTATTGAAGTGGGCATTCAGAGCTGATGAGGTAAACTATTATGATATGTTTTTGCACTTTGCTAATATAACAGACAATAGGCCTGCGCAGTATATCGTTTGAACATCGCCATCGCGATGTGCGCATGCGCGATAGTCACATCGCAGGACGTGCGATATATATATATATTTTTTTTTTGAACAGGCAAACTTTTGTTTTGCTTCATAAAACCAGCAAGCTGCTCCATGCGCCGCACAGCCTCTCTTCCTCCCTCCTGCTGTAGCGCCCCCGTTCAAACACACTCATCACACAGCCCCCACCATCCTGTGGACAGCCCTCACGAGTAAATTTCCACACCCACGATCCTGGCAGCACCAATCCACACTCACCCATTCCCCGCGCCGTTCAAACTCAGATCCAGGAAATAGTGAAATTAGCGTAGCTGAGCATGTCCGGAGACGCCGAGGGGGACAGTGAAGGAGGAAGACAGTGGCATTGTCGTTGTTTCTAGCATCATGTCAGTCCACGTCTGGTGCTCTGATCTACCACCATGCGAGGCCTTGTGTTCCGACATGCGGGACGAAGAAGGAATATACCTGGGGCATTATTTCCGTGAGAGAATTCATGGAGCGTCTCATCCTCTTCCTTGTCAGGAGTCCGTCAAAGGTGGCTGAATATCCCCTCAAAACGGCTGACCGACCGACCATAACCCGACTACGGTGCTGTGAATGCCTCTTGAGTGTGTGTGTGTGTGAATGCTGAATGTCTGTTATTTAACGGCGAAAGGAGATAAATCTGTTGTTTACCTTGAGTTGCATCAAGAGTGGGTCCGTGGTAAAACCTGGACTGGGTTTGCATTATCAAGCCTGATTTCAGTTGGTTTGAACCGGATTGAACTGTGTGTGAAATTTATTTTGAAAACCCGGAACGGATTTTGTGTTTATACTACAGCGTTAAGCTTTATCTTTAGAGAAATGGGTTAAAACTCAGTGTCTATGATTTGTTTAAAATATTAATTTGCTGTTATGATTAGTTGATAACTATAAAACTGCAATAACTGCACTGATGTTAACTAGGCTATACCAAACTCAACCAAATTATCAAACATATTCTCTAGCTTATACTGCAGTCCTTACTTTAGAGAAGAGAGCTTTTCATAAATTGTATAGTCTATAAGTCTATAATAGTCTGTAATAGTTAGTCTATAATAGGCACAAAGATCCTGATAAGATCTTACAAACATTTTCTTCAGCATTTATTTTATAGAAGGGGTTTTTATTTTTTACTTATATCATCTACATTCATTGGGGAAATGAGATAAAGCAACTGAAATTGAAACCCATTCTATTTTGTACATATACATGCCTCCTGGATCCCTTTTATATACAGCAATCTTCATCATTCACAGATGAACCCCCTTAGCCTGGATTAAACGGTATTATATGAATACAATGGTGTCATTGTGAGTCAACCAAATTCTTCCCAAACAGAGCTATTCAAGTCATCTGGTGAAAATTCTTCTTTTTTTAATATCGCAATATATATTGCAATATATATCGCAATATATCGCAAACCCCCCAAAAATCGCAATGTTAGTTTTTTCCAATATCGTGCAGCCCTAACAGACAATATACACATATACATTTTAGGGCTGAACAATTAATTACAAATTAGATTAAAGCGCAATATGGCTTGTTGCAATTTTCAAATAGCAGAAAGTGCAGTATTTTTAACCCAAAATGTGTTGAACATTTTGGCCTTGTGATTTCTTTTGTTTCTTGCAATTTCATGCCTGTTTTAACCGTTTTCTAACCCAGTTTTTACAACTTTATGCCTATCTTGCTCCCATTCATCTTTTTTTTTTGGACACTGTCAGACCATGTTTGGAATTTTTACATGTTTTTTGTAATTTAATCCCAATTTTGCTGCTATAATCAATTTTCCTTAGTCACTTTTGAATTTTCTTGCCATTTTTTTTGCAATTTCATACCTATTTTGCACCTATTAACTTTTTTCCGCTTTTGTACCATTTTTTTTACCCAGTTTTTACAATTTCATATCTATTTTGCTTCTGTTCTTCACTTCTCCACTTTTTTCAAATCTTTTATCCCTAGATTGATTTGATGTCATATTGGTTATACTATAAAAAGATCAACTGCTTGTTTGTTTAAGAATACATAAGATGAGGAACATTAAAACAATTGCAGAGTAAATCGCAATTGCAATATATATAATATCGCAATTAGATTATTTTCTCGAATTGTTCAGCCCTAATACATTTCCAACATTAGCAACCAAAATATAGTCTAAAATTAAATGCAAAAAAAATATCATATCGGCAGTTAACTATCATCAGTTTTTAGCAGTTATCCGCTGATACATCTCTCACTTAACTATGTTTCAGACATTAGCAATTTAGACTCATGTTGCTGCTTTGTAAGTATGTAAAGACAAGTTAAAACAGCCTTCTAGATGAAAATGAAGAGCTAAGACACGTTTTTAAAGAATAGAAAATGCATACTCTATTAGGTTTGCATTTAATCATGGAATAGGTCTACTGGTCCATGTGTGTTCACCCTCAGGTCATTGCCATGTTGTGCTTAGGTGTGAATCCTTTCTTCTCCCTATTGCTATTGGAGGATCACATTATACAACACACACATCCTTCAGCAGGACACACTCACAGGCAGAAGAACAAAGCAATACGGCAATATCAGATAAGATTCTACCATAGTTTTGCATATTTTCATTTACTTTGATCAAGCTCAACCTTCCAGCTCTCTACCACCATTTAAAGCTAGGGTCTACGATCTGAAAACCAGTTTGGCTGTTAAGACAGATTTGAAAAACGCAGCCTACCCCCCTTTACTCACCCCTCCCCTCCAAGTTCCAAGATCCCGTCCCCCAGCTCGTGTCACCTCCGAACAACATGCCCCCTCTGACGGTGCAACAAGCCAGCTGGCAAAAAAAAAGTAACAACAACCAAAAACAACTCAGCTCAACTGAGAGTAACAAACATGACAGTCATCCCCCTTGTAACACACAGCGGTAGCCATTTCAATTGGACCGGTGGCGAAGCGGGTCTGGCGTTGCCAGAGCAGAGCCAATAGTGGGCTAGGATTTATCTTTTACGGCGTGTCCTCACCAGCTCAGTTTACAGTGCTAAGGATGAGTGGCTAAAAGGCTAAAATCTATTGACAGAGCCTACCCGCTCCGACCAACAACGTCCAGTCATTAGCCAGTACAGGCACAGACTAACCAGAGTTATTCAGCAGACATCTCCCACTGTAGTAAACAAAGTCATTACCTGTTCAACCAGCCGGCCGGTGCTGAAGGTCGGATGGCAGCCGATGCTGCGACCGTTCGCCAGCCGGTGGCCCGTGCTGCGGTTGGCCTTTGGGTAGCCGGCGGCTGCTGCAGTGTTCAACAATCCCAAATCATTCTGCAGCTTTTTCCACCGTACGATTATCCATGTTAAGTCTCCGTTGGGACCTGTATTGCTCTTATTTCTTCCTTACTTCAGCCTTTTTCTCGAAACTTTTACGTTTCCTTCTCTTCGATGTGAAGGGTAACAGAAGCAGCCTCCCGGCTCCATGATGCTTCAGTAGCTGTGCAGCTAGCTGCTCACCGGTACTAAGAGAGGTAGTGGGGAGGAGGCGGGACCATGGGCGAGACGGTGCGTAGCAGGGGAGACGGGGGATTGGATGGACTCACGGACCGGTTTCGGATTGGTCAACTATTATGCTGCTTTGCAGCGGATATACTGAATGGATATTTTTCATTCTTTTTGGTCTTTATATTGCCTGGATCGAACCATAGGACCATAACGGCCTTATAAACGGTGTTATTAAGATGTACCAAGCTTCCAAATCGTAGACCATAGCTTTAACATTATCCAATAGAGCAACATCCACTTTATGTTCCATCTCACTTCATGATTTCTCTCGTGTTTATAAATGTTACCTTTCAGTCTGTTAATCAGCTCCTCTTTTGGAATGTCCAATGCTTGAAAAACATCTTCCTCTGCTTCCTTCTCACAGCCCTCTATTTGATGGAAGGGCTCCTGCCACAACACACCGCTGAGGTTCCCACCTGTGGCTCAGAGTGATGAAGTCTTAAGAATAAACTCCTCTGTGTCCCTCCTCGGCCTGACGCTTTCACCTGGCAGTGGAGACTTGGCTGGGAAGCACATGGTGGTCTCCCCAGCCACCAAAGAGGTGCACTGACACCCTCACCGCTCACCTCGCCTCCTCCGCCAAGGCTGCCCGGCAACAACAACCACAGCCATGAGCTCTCACACTCGAACAGGTAGGATGGAAAAATAAAATAAGTGTAGCACAAGAAGGGCTTTTTTAGAACACGTCGTTGCAAGTAATCCTAATATGAAAGTGGAAATTAATCTCCAACGATGTGCTTCTACGTTTGTGAGGGAAATCAGAAAAGAGCAAGTTCTGGTAAACCTCGTATGCATGCTGTAATACCTCTGACCAAACCATGTGTGCATGTGATATGTTGATGTTAAAAAAGGCAAATGCAGCTTCTGGTCCCTTTTCTGACATGGTTGATAAATTGACTGCCCTTCAGCAAACACACTTACACCATTCTGTTGATTTCGCTCTTGTCTTGAAGGACTCTTCAATCAACTGAAGATTGATTGAGGTCAAACTTTTTCTTTTTTTTTTTTCCAAATTTAGCATGGTACAAATTGTCAATAGGAGTCTGTGTGACTGTGTGTGCACTCGTCATCACTCAAGGAAACAAGCAAAATGAACAAAGCTGAAGCAGTGCAGTGTATTCAAGGTGTTAAAGGATAAGTTTGGTTTCTACAGCTTTCACATTGTTTATAGAATGAAGTAGAACAATACACTCACCCAGAAGGCTTTCCTGATCCAAACAGAGCTTCGGGAGAAATTTAGATCTCAAATCGAGTGGTGGACAAGACAGTCGGGGGTCGCTCCACCCATGTTTTTGTGACTGTGCTGACCTCTGAACTGAAGACTGCTCTCTGGCCAGCTGTTCTTCTCTTTGCCTCCGTGTCCTCCTTTCGACGAGCTTCTCATCTGTAAACTCAGGCTTGAAACTGTAAGGACACCCATCATATTCAAAGTTCTGGTCCACAACATCTTCATCCGATAGATATTCGTCCATTTTACACAAAACTGGAAGAAGAAAGTTGTTGAGTAGCCGGCTGTCGCCCTGCACATGCGCGGCAGTTGTAAAGAAAGTTTTCATTTTAGAGGTCAGCACAGTCACAAAAGCATGGGTGGAGCGACACCGGACTGTCGTGGAGAAGTAGCCCAAGTGGACCATGATGAAATATTGGTGAAACTAATGAGTTTTTGGACGATTAATGCAGTTTTAGGAGCGGCGCTCTACATGCCCCGTGTGCTACCATTATACGGATATCTGCCGCTCGATTTTTGGATCCAAATATCTCCCGAAGCACTGTTTGGATCAGGAAAGCCTTCTGGGTGAGTATATTGTTCTACTTCATTCTATAAACAATGTGAAAGCTGTAGAAACCGAACTCATCCTTTAAGTCTAGGTCAGAGATCCTGAAATGAAGTTGAAGAGAAACTGTTGCTTTTAGATAAACATTTTTCTGGTTGCTTCAGTATTTTTATTCAAAGATACTTATTTTCCAAACCAATCAACAACGATTGTTTTTCCTGTATACAGTAATGTTCATTTGGCAGCTATTTTACATTTAGTTTTATATTAAACATGATAATTCTTGGTAGTTTTATATACATTCATTCTGTTTATTTTCATCAATGTGGGGGTTGGTGCCTTATGCTATGTTTACACAGAGACTCTGTGACTTAAAACGCAAAGATTTTTCCTTTGCGTATTTAAAGTTGATCCGCATCTGGACGGAGATGCTGGAGACTAATGAAACCGCTGTAGTATGCATGCCAGTTCACTAGATGTCAGTGTAGGTTTGCAGAGAGGCAGCGCTGCTACAATACATGTATTAAGAAGAAAAACTTTTCACAAACAACAATGGCGAGTGGATACACAACAACGCAGGAGTTTCTTTTCTGGACAACAAATCTGTCTGGATAGTTTTGTCTGGATCACAAACCGAGCACGGTGAGCAGCACACGTTGCTTGGTAGATGGACGAAGCTGTTGTTGTTCCCGGTATGCGCACGCAGCCTTCATGTGAAAGAGTACTGCGCATGTGCTGATGCCAGCGTTTCACCCTAAAATGCTTTGATTGTGGTTTACACAGCGCTGCATTGAGAGCACATTGAAAACTCTCCACTCTGGACACTGGTTTTAAAAGTTTTGGGATTTGGGCAATCCGCAAATAGTTCCCATGTGAACGCAAGGCTAAAACGCAATGAAACCCTATCAGATTTGACCGTTTCTGGCCTTGTGTAAATGGCCTCTTAGTCTGGTAGTTTGCTCAACCATTGTTTGGAAAGTGGAGATTTCAAGCCAAACTCTGGCTGTCATATGTCAAAGTGTCCTTGAGCAAGACACTTAACCCCAAGCTACTCTTACTGCTCTGAACCATTACTGAGTGAATATAAGGGTGGATGGGTTGGTGCAACCTGTTGTGTGAAATTGCTTTTAATAGATGAGAAAAATTGAACAACCTCCAATCCACATACAATTGACCAAATCCATCAAGACTGTGGATGCAGTGTGAATCCTTATTTCCGACATGGGAGGATATAGCTCCTAGATGGTTGAGTGACTCTGTCCTCTTTGAAGTTGTTGAGATATTTTTTTCAATGTATTCACTTAACATAAAACATTCAGTGCATACCTTCTCCAAAGGTCTTTTGACAATAACATATACTGTATGGGAAGGTCTATTCTGTCTGGATTTCATCAGTGAAGCCAAGTGAATTTAAAGTATTTGGGACAACAACGCATCAGTTGTTTTCGTATAGCTTCAAAGTCATAATGCAGTGTAAAATAAGAGTGATATTACAGCCTTTTGAAAATAATGTGACCACCTTGGAATGAAGCAATGACCCTTTGTTGCAATACTTTGGCGTACAGGCTCCATCAACAGGGCTAAACACTCACTAAGGATTTCCCTGACCTGACTGAGCATCTGCATCATTCATCATGTTGGTGTTTTTGTGACAAAAGCACCATATTTCCTGCTGCCTACATGTACAAAATGAGTACAGACTATGTATGCACAAACTTCTGTTCTACTACTACTGCGGTCCTTGTCAGACGGACTTTGGTTGTTAGTCGTAAAAATAAGAAAACAGGCCATTTTGGTTTCCATTTAGCAACACCAGACATCAAATTTACAGTTAAACAGATATTTCCAGTTCCTTTGGTCTTGCAGACTATGGCTGCGAAAGGACATAAATAACGTTTAGTGGAATTTTTGAGTTATGTTTTGGAAGTATTTCGAACAAGGTAATGAGTCCAATAAAACTTAAATAAGATTTAACGTCTGTTTGAGACTTCCTCATATGTTGTGTTGTTTTCTGGCCATAAATTATATTTACACTGTGATTGCTTTTCTTCATGCTTAAAAATGGATTCCCTGTAGTGTTTGACCTCAAGTCTCCCAAGTGGCCAATTCGACTCAGAAACTCTCCCTTACAAATCACAACCCTGATGCAGATCTAGCTTTTCCTCTTTCTCAACTGCAGACCAAAGTGGACAAAGGGACAATTGTTTCCCCCCTTACCCATCATGCTTCAGCTTAGTCTTGGTTGTATTAAATGGAATGATGTCACTGCCATTGATTAAATCCTGTGGTCCTGCGTGGCACAATCTAGGTTACTGGCATCATTTTCTTTTCTCTTGAACTGTGAGTAAGGACATTGTGTGGCCTCGGCCAAATGCCGTGCGTCAGAAAGGATGTTTTAGGTCATCCTGATTGCTTTTATTTTCTTCTCCTTTCCCTTTTTTCTTGTTGTACATTGTGTTATGTAAGTGGAACATTGGATTGGGATAATGCACTTCCCTTTTTCTCATTTCAGAATTTTTTATTGCTCTCTTGTGCTCGGCTTCTGTGCGATTGTCCCTTAAAACTTTTCACATTCCTGAAACAACCTCACAGTATCTTTTCACTTTTGTTCTGCATCAGTCCTAAGGTATGTTTGTCATTTTCTGGACTATTTCACTGGCCACAATCAACTTTCTGTGCTTTTGTGGCCAAGAATGACAGTGAAATAAAGGAAAATGAGTCCAAACCTAAATCCACAGTTATCAGTGCAATCTTGACTCACTTTTTAAAGAAATTGAGATGTCCAAATGTTGTAGGCCACTGCAGCTGAAGCCATGTTTCCAGACTGTATTCTTTTTTGAATAAAACCTTATCATCATTCCCTGCCTGACATTTTCATTCTTTGCTGTTTTAATAATATTTCAATAATGTTTTGTATAATTCTGTTCATTCAGACTAAAGAATATTTGATAAGATTTGGAGGTCATCACTTTTTGTAACTATCTCAGAAATGCCTTGACTCATTTCCTTCATAATTTAGCATTTATTCATTGTGGTTCAGGGGTATAAATGTAAAATTGAAATAACTTTTTTATCATTAAGATTAAGATAACAAAGCCTCATGGTCACACTTTTGTTGTAAATAAAATAACACAAGAATACTTTGATGAGATTTGTTTAACATACCACAGATCTCCTCACTTACTCAAGGATGAAATATTAGATATGGAGGTCAAAGACTAAGATCTTTGATCCTCACATACATCACTTGCATGTGAAAATGATACTTTAAGAATGCTTTGAGGAATTCCGATAGAATTTTGCTCAAATTTTAGTTGTGATTTATTTTTTTGACTGCCTGAAGCCGGGCATCCGCTGAACGACTTTTTTGTTCGCGGTGTTCAGCTGCTGCTCATACTGTACGAGTGAATCGCGGGGGTTAACAGTTCACAGCTCACGATTCTTCTACTCACACTATACAACCCGATGCTTGGATGCGATCTGACTGCTTACACTGTACGTCCATGTGCAACACGCATGGGTGTATTATAAGAACTTATAATGTAATAAAGTCTTACAATACATCCACGACGACACGTCGGACTCCTGTATCCGGAAATGCAACGTTAAGAGTAGTAGAAGAAGAAGAAGAGGTAGGAAGTGGTCGGATGCTCACAGATGTGAATGCATTACAAACAAAAACGCATTGCGAGAATAGGCTCCGCTGTGCCTGCCTCAGCTCAACAAGTCCACCCTCCATTGCATGGGTCCAGGTCCGCTGTGATGCCATGCTGCTCCGTCTTGTGCATTTGTTTTCTCTTCCATATCTACGTTTGCGCATGTGTTAATGTGAGGTGTTAATCGCTTCTTGTTACCTCGTGTATACTACACGATGTGAGATGCACGATTGAGCCAAAACACGGCCCAATCCCCCAAATAGTCACACGGGTGAAAAATCGTGTCAAATAGGGCCAAAAATTGCACAGTGGATGCCCGGCTTAAGTGAAACATCAAGATTCTGGAGCCCCATTTTTCATCTTTTGCTTATAAACACATTATCTGATAAAACACTTTGAAGAATATTTTAGGACTTTTGGCCTGGTGTTCTCCAGTACTTGTGAAAGAAATATCTGTTCTGCTTTTGAACATAATCATAACAATGTTAAATCTTTATTTCTTCAAACAATGCACAAGGTTTCAGTCTAGCACAAGACTAAAGTGATTCAATATTTGACACAAACTATCAAGGTTTATGTATCTCATGATTGTTCGCTTTCAATTTTTTCTAAAGAGTACTCTTCACAAACACCAACCCAGTGCTCCTTGACCCACAACTGTACTTTCACAGTAGTGCAGTTAACAGATTGCACTTCTGCTTGACCTCTCATCCTGCAAGTTATTTATTTGGGAGACCATTTTATATTCTTCAACCAATGCAGAAACATAACCCCAGTTTTTGTAAATAGACATTTTAAAAAAGACGAATATTCCATCCACTACACTAAAATGAAAAATAGTGGGAAGAAGTCTGATTGACATTGGGTATGAAGCCAAAATACTTCTCCTGCCAGGCTTTTCTCCACCTTGAGTAGCTCTGAAATTAAGAATGAAGCTTTCAGTACTCAATTTGCCCTCCTCTTAGCAGTTCATTTTCCCCTTGTCGCCCTCCTGTCTGCGCAGTGTTCCTAAGCCTTTTTCCCCATACATGACAGATCATCATTTCCCATTCTCAAACCACCATTTTCAAGCACTGAAGAGGTCTTTTGTGTGACTTAAACTTGGGTGGCAAAGGCTGGCATGTTGACATGCTACTTGGCATTTTGGAACTGGGTTTATGGCCTTGGAGCCAGAGCTAGAACACACACACAGACAAACTCTCTCATCCCAACAAGACTCCCCTCCCTCCCTCACCCCCTCTCCTCTCCAGCGGCAGTAATCGGTGGCAGGTCCTGGCTGAGGGGGGATCTTGCGTCAATAAATCGTCATGCAGAGCGACTCCCCTGCCTGGAACACAAACACAGAGGGGCCGTCTGCTGCCTCAGGCCTTGAATAGCTTGTTAAACCCCTCTGAGGCCTGAACGGTCTGACCAGAAAGAAAACTCATGCTGAGTTTAGTAGATGTCAGTATTGTTTACAAGTCTTAGCTGGTACTTTATTTGTCGGAGCAATCCAGACCACTTCTTCATCATGGTGCTCTAGTTGTTGTTGGCTGAAGGTTGTGCATAAGCTAGAAACCTTTAGGGAATCATTATTTTTTCTCGCCTGCTACTGTGTGTTTGTAGATTGAGACTTAGAATCCCCCCTTTTCCAAGTGGTTTAAGAAAGAATCCCACAAACTAGAGTTTCAAGCCTTCTGGGGCTTAAAGGAATCAGTAAAAACATACATCACTGATGTTCAATTATACTTAGTTGTAAACCATGCAAGCATTACATGATTTGAAACTAATAATAGCTCACAGTAAGTGAAAGATAGTGAGTTTACTTGCAGTCAGGAAAAGTTGGGTCATTGCTTTGGTCTATAGAAACAGTAGTCTTACTGAACACAATGATTTAAGTCCACAGCTGCTTTTTTACGACTAGCAGCACTCATTTCATTGCAAAACCAGTTTAGTCTAGTGTTCCAGAACTGTCTTCTGAGTGTAAAAATGCACTCTTCATTTGTTTATGTTTGGTGGCAGTAATCACATCACCTTCTGTAGAGTGGTGCAGGATAGAGCCTAAGTTTGCATTTAGCACTTCCTGGTTCCCAGGGACGAAAATATATGGGATTTTAGAATAGCTAAATGGAAAAGTACCTGAAATAAGATCTGTGATGAACACACACATAGATTTAAATGTTATGTCTAACATAATAAGATGCATCTGATGTTGCTTGCTTTAGAATTTTGAAGTGTTCCCAAGTGTTTTAAAGGATGGTTGCTAAGGAACAGTGAACAAATACCTCAAAAAGGTCAGGCACCCTATTGCAAGCATTTCTGATTGTTTTTTTCATAATCAGTAATTCATACACCATTACCATAGTTATGAGGACCAACTTGATCAGGTCACTAGACTTTGGAGAAATTATTAAACAAGAGGTTTCAGTGTAATGTTGTATGCTGGAAATATTGTAACTGATTATACACTATATTGCCAAAAGTATTTGCTTGTCTGCCTTAGCAATTATATGAACTTGACTAACATCCCACAGGGTTTAACATGACATTGGTCCACAACTATAACGTCTTCAACTCTTTGGGTAGGCTTTCCTCAAGGTTTTAGGAGTGTCATTGGGAATTTTTGCCCATTCTTTCATAAGTGCATTGTGAGCTCTGACACTGATGTTGGACAAACTTGCAGTCTCTAATTCATCCCAAAGGTGTTCTCATGAGTTGAGGTCGGGACTCTGAGCAGGCTAGTCAAATTCTCCCACAACAAACTGGCTCATCCATGTCTTTATGGACCTGCTTTGTGCTCTGGTGCACAGTCATGTTGGAAGAGGAAGGGGCCAACTCCAAACAAAGCTTCCCACAAAGTTGGGAGCATGGAATTGTCCAAAATGTCTTGGTGTGCTGGAGGATTAAGAGTTCATCTCACTGGAACTAAGGGGCCAAGCCCAGCTCCTGTAAAGGCAACCTCAGACCATAATCTCCCCTGCACCAACTTTACACTTGGCACAATTCAGTTAGACAAGTACTGTTCTCCTGGCAGCTGTCAAACCAAGAGGTAGGTTATAAAGTTGGTGGAACAACTTTTAAATAAGTTGTAAATAGGTAATTGTGAGAGGAAGGGTAAAACTCTTTTCACAAGCATCTTTTATTTTGCAACTTTCAAGAGCAAATAACTTTCAAGTAGAAATCAAATAGTGTGCAAAATAATAAATAACCTTATTTAAAATGTAAAGATACAGATGAATTATGAACTCTGTCTCGTCACATCTGCCTTTCTGTCCCAGAGTGATTATAATGTGCCAGTGTTACTCCATAACATACACAGTGAGTTGCTGTTACAGCCTGTGGTTACTCATTGTTAATGGTTTTAACTTTTTGGGCCTGCCCTGAATAAACCCCCTCATCCCTTTGTTTGTGTCCCTCCTCATTAAATGTGCTCCAACATGTAGCTGATGGAGTGATGTATGGTTGTTTTCTGCACTCTCAAATATTTGTGCACTTATGTTACTTCTGCTGTTACTGGCTGGCTTTCGGCTGTTAGTTAATGCTATGCTAGGCTTGCATAACTACAGTCATGTCATTGTTTACATACACAGACATGGAATAACTCAGACTAGGTTAGCACAGCTTTACCATGTAATGTAATTGAAAAACATGACCGACCCAACGAATCAACTGTCACTTGTCATGACACATGGCAAAGGGAGTTAAATGAAACAGGAGACATTTTGAGTCACTGTTCATTTTACAACTTTGTTATAGACATACCTGTCGGCAAGCTGCGTTCAGCCCAGCCTTATACTGTTGCTGGGTTGTGGCTCACATCTGTACTGGACTGATTAGACAGTGGTGGGGAGGGGACTGAGGATCGAATGGAGTCAGAACTCCATCTATTGGACTAACAGCGCAACATCATTCTGCTCAACTTGAACAGCATTGACTGTTTTATAAGAACGTAAGAATATATCGTTGCTGGCAAAACTCTGGCCAATGTGAGATATTTTTTCAACAGGCCAATAATCAGCCAATTAAATTGGCTGGCAAATAGATTGGTCGGGCCCTAGAAAAAAAATAAAAGAAATGCATTGTCAGCCCTTGGTCAGGATGCAGCAGAGAGGACAGATGAATCATCCCTGCATTCAGAAACAAAACAAGAACAAACTGTCCAAAGATAATAAGCTTTAGGAGTGTTGGTGCTCTAAAGATCATGAAAATGATTGGCATGATATGCCTTTTAAGCCTGAATATGGGGATGGTGTTGCGTCGACAATCACGGTAATTGGTGCTTTTTGCTGCCATAATCCATTTGTTTCTATTTCTCAGCCAAGCAAAGCCTCATGATCAATGCTGGCCGTAATAAATTGTACCTTTTGGGGTTTGCTAAGGCCCATGGTAAATGACCTCCTTTGGCCCCAGGGCCATAGTTTGTAAACCCCTACAGTATAGTATTTTTCCTTATACACCCGTTGCTGTTCAATCCTGTAAACAGACTTCACTCAACTTGGTTTGCCCATGTGTTTTCTTCCATCTTCTCAGTCTTGGATTCATTCACATTTTTCAAACAAAATGCAAACAAACAGAAGTAGGGGCCATGGAGTTCAGTGAGAGTGTGGGCAAAAGAAAACACCTAAAACACTCAAACTCACAGGATTTTGGATTTGGTCAGTTTGTGCAGTTTTCTTTCTGTCTGTCGATGCTGCAGTTTAGTGTTGAAGTACTGTTGGGGAGCCGCTGTGAGGACGTGGTTTTTAAAATAAACACAGGAATAGCACCTCCTCACTTTTTCTGAGTCTCATTCAGACTGCTGATCCTCGGCAGATGGTTGTGAATTATTCATGTCAAGTTTTTGGGACGAGCACGGCCATGTGTAGATTTTTATCCCAGAGATTTCTCACTATCGGAGAGGAGGGGAGCTGTGATTGAGAGGGCTGACAGCACAATAAGAGCTTTACAAAAGATGGTGGAGTGTAAGCAGCTAATGCCAGATAAGACTGTTGTTATTGTTTTTCCCATTGTGATCAATGAAGTGTTGGGATATAATTATGCACGATCCAAGTTTCTTTTTATCGCCACTGACAGTCTGTTTTGTTTTTGTTAACTTTAAGGCCATGATTTTGTTCTAACATTTAGTTTCCAGAGCAGGGTTGCTTCATCTCAAATTCACAGTCAGGTTTTAGAATCTTGGAGGGGGGCAGACATTTTTAGGAGCATCCAAAGTCCTTTCGTCTAAAATTGCAAAAGGCAAATTTTAAATAAATGAGCTTTATTGTAGAAACTATACATATAGAGAGGAAAACAGTTTTGATATATATTAATAATAATAATAATAATAATAATAATAATAATAATAAACAACTTTATTTGTATAGCACTTTTAAAAATATTGGCTAACAAAGTGCTTTTCCAACAGGTAGGGACATAAGACAACAAAGCACAAAAGCCTAGACACAAAGGAGAAAAGAGAAAAAAGATTACTTATCAGGCACACAGTGTTGAATGAGCATGATTACATTTTCCTAAATTCGACCCTTCCGGTGTGTGGCTGCAACAAGCCATGCTATTCCTCCCAGGAACATTTGCCACCAAATAATCTAAAATTAATGAAGAGTTGTGCCTTTTGAATTTTGTCTGTGGATTTATCAATAACTGGAAACATGAGATGCCTTTTCAGTTCATTAATGCCAAATCCAAATGAAGGTAAGTACTTTAAATAACAAAGTTTCTCCTCTGCTTTTAAAACAGTAATGCTGTCCACTTAAGATGCGTTTTAAAAAACACTTCTGAATGTACATCAGTCAACAGCGCTGGTTTGCTTCAACTCTACACCGATATCTGATTGACCGCTATCAGGAAAACAAGTGCTTGGAGTCTCCTTGTTATAAGACAGTGGGAATAGTGGAAGTGATATCGATGCCTACAGCAAATCAACATCAGGCAGGAAACATACCCTGTTGTTTACGTTTTGCTCTTCATGTTATCTCATAAACCCACAGTTACCACATGAAGCTGTGGTTCTCTTGTGATCATTAGATCTTGTGTCTCAAGCCTTCAGGGATACTCTTCCTGTGAGCAAGGATATGACTTATTGATGCAAAGTCGCTGCGCAGATGGACAATGTGGAAATTTGGGATGAGTCTTACTGATGTAGCAGTTTAGCTCGTTACTGTGTTTACAGATTTTAACAGGCCTTCTCTGTAAATGTTTATTTGATAGGTTTTAAGCCAACACATATCAGATAAGTTAGCTCTGTATAATGTCTGTAATGCACAAAATAAGACACACATCTGTCTTATGCAGATACCTTTTTAACCAAATAAGAATATTAAGAATAAAAGTATTAAAATGATATATATTGCACGAGGGAACTATTTAAATCAATACTAATTTTTCAGTGTTGTTTAGCCCTGGGATTGATAAATATATTTTGTTTGTTTGTAGCTCAGTAGATATGTCTTGGTTTGACTTCTAAATGAAGAAACATTCACATTTAATCAATCGATCAATCAAACTTTATTTGTGTAGTATTTTTCATACAGGATTTTGTAATACAAAGTGCTTTATATCATTTTACAAAAGATAAATTGATATAACAATAAGTGAAATAAAAAGCTAAAAGTTGCCTACTTGCATAAAATGAAAACATAGGACCCCCCCAATCCACATTCAATATACCTACTTACTTACTCAAACACACAAATACATAAAAAAGAAATTCTGACAGAAAACTAAATTAGAGGACTGAGGAAACGCTATATTGAATTAAAAATGAGGAAGCACAGGATCTAAAACTAAAATGATCGTTAAAAATACTAGAAAAATACTCGAGTATAAGATCAGTAAATACGTAAATAAATAAAATAATATAATAATATTAAATAGACATTAGATAAATATGTTAAAATGACAAAGTGTAACATCAGGTGCATAATAAAATCAGCTGAAATAGGATAATAAAAGGAAAAGCATTTAACTAAGAATAAAATTCCGAAAAAGAATCTGAACTGAAATGTAGAAATAAAACTGAATAACAGGTTTAGAATAAGTTAAAATATAATATAAAATAATATTGAATTATAATCAATTAAAAGCCAGATTAAAAAGGGAGGTCTTGAGTTTTCTTTTACAAATATGAGCACTAGATAAAATAGGCATTAACTAAAAAATAACACAAGTCAGACTTTGAGTTAAATCTGAAGATGAGGTTTTACAGAAATCTTATTGCGTCATTTGGACATGATTATATGCATTTGACTGCATTTAACACTGTGTGGACAGAATTGTTGTTTTTACAATGGAAAAGGAAACCTCAACCTCAAGCTATCAAGTTTAGAGGAGTGGAAATTGAAAACCAATTTCAGTGGAGAATCAGTTACCATTGCTTAAGGACTCAATGTTATTTCCCTTTATGCCTAACAATTCCCTGATCAGTTTTTTCCACTTTGCATGCCCTGCAAATCAAGGTCACACTCTCATTAGTTGCAGTAAAAACATAGTCAGGTAATGATGGCAGCCAGGAGACGGTCAAATCTGAGGCTTGATTTTTAACATTATATTAAACCAACCGCACAACATCCAGTGTCTGTGTGAGTGTAAACAAAGGTGTAAACATCAGCGCCTGGCACCAGTGTCATAAAAGTCATGGGTGTCATGTGTTTGACGTTGATGCAGAAAACCTGTGTAAGCAAACTTTTATAAAAGCAGCATATTCGCAGGAGTTGATAAGAGAATTGAAAATTAATTTAATCGATAAAATTAATAACGGAATTGATATTGATACTGTATATTTGGGGGTGTGCGATATGACGATATTTAATCGTTAAGGATGATAATTTAATATTGTCATAAAGCAGAAAGATCGTCAGATCGTCTGTGTGGGCGCAGAGACTTTGACACGCACCCGACTAACCAATCGTAGCACATTAAGTGCAGTTCATGGTAGTATCTCCTGTTTGGTTATGAAGCATAAAGCCATGGCGGAAAGAGAAAAGGAGATAAAAGTTTGAAGATGTCTGTACAAAAATTGGTTATAAAGCAGCTGTATTATTCACTCAGGTTATAGACATTGCAGTTAGATAACATTTGTTTTGAATTGTTGCACTTTAAGAGATAATGTTGATATTGTTGTTCATTACCTTTTATGTTGACATTTATTGCACATTTTCATGAAAACTGCACTATTTAAATTAAAACCTGTTCAGAAAGTTTCTTTGGCTTTAATTGTCCTTTTTTTCTTTTAGGGTTTTACATGTTTTATATGTTAAACATAGGGAAATAATGGTCAAACATGCAAATTAGTCTAGAAAAATCAAAGTAAAAAAGAATCGGGATAAAATCGGGATTGTGATTTTATTTTTTAAAAATCGTGATATGACATTTTTGCCATATCGCCCACCCCTACTGTGTATGAATTCCCAAACCTGATCAGGTGACAACAGTGATAAGGTTCAACTGCATAAATAAACTCTGTGTTGCCAAGCATGTCTGACTGTTTTTGTCATAACCACCTGCACATCCAGTCAGTGTAAGATGGCTCATGTACATGCAACCTTCCTACACACTGTATGCTGCCCCAGTCATCCATATTACCTGTCGGCAAACTGAGGGCTGCTAAATAAATGTCAAACTTATGGCTGGTAACCGTATGATCCTAAACTCTAAATATGGGGCAGACATTTTTGAAACATTTTGCCCTTCACTTTTGGGGCAAGTGTCTTAAATTTCTCACTTTTTGGGTCAAGTTTCCCCTTTAAGCAAATCCTAAGCATATTATTTTTGCCTCAGCTCAAGCAGAGTAATAGTGTGCATTGAGTAACCAAATTAAATCAGAAGTATTAGATTTAGAGGTAATCAAAGCTGCAGCCTCCTGCCTCTGAAATAGGAGTTTTAAATTTGATCACATGCCCTCCCTTCTCTTCTGTCACTCTCTTTTCCTATCTGTCTTCTTTCCTCTCTGTGTCTCAGTTTTAATCAGTAACCGTAATAAGGACTCGCAGTGGGAGCTATCAAAAGCCCTGGCGTGCTGGATTAGAAGAGAGTGGCTGGTGTCTGGGCCAGGCCACTGGAAAGTGAAGCATAATCTTCAAAAAGGGAGCTTAACCCCTGCTGAACCATGCTGAGGATTCCTCATTTTCTGGGACCATCGTAACAGAGAAAAAAGGCTGAGGGAATTAATTGATGTTTTAGTCTTAATGTTTGGAAAGTTGTCTAAAGTCATCTAAACTTAGAGTCAAAAAGAAGTTTAGCACTTAGTTAAATTAGAAGTTTTAGGATGAGTGATTCAGTAGTGCTGAGTGCTCACAGCTGCACCCACAGTTACTGCTGCTATCTAGTGATTGTCCAGAGAGCCAAAGGGACACAATAGCACTCTTCTCCTATCTCTGTTTGATGCATTTGAGTGCTGCACAAATGTTATTGTTCTCATTTATCCTTGGCTCTGCAAAAATCTTCCTCAATGGAACGATGGATGGGAATGAGAGTTGAAGCAGACTAAACAGAAGCTCTTTTTAAAAGAACAATGGAAGCTGCTGAGGAGAAATAAGATTACTGCCTCATTATTGTCTTCCTCTCTGCACTTTTTTCTCCAGAATATTCCACTCAAGTAATCTCATTGCCAGATGAAACAAGTGTGCAATTTAGCCTTCAGAAGAATTTATTTAGCATTCAAAGCTTTACTTCAGCTGGAACAGTGGCTTACAATTGAATTATAGTTTTGTGCTCAAACTGCTGGGTATGTTTTTTTGAACTGACAATGATCCACTTATCAACTTTTTGTAGAGTCATTATAAAGTATGAAACAACTTAATGGTTGTTTTACAATCCAGCTTATGTAATATATTTGATTTTCAGTTTTCTGGCATTTATGCCTCTATTCAAACAGGACAGCTGACAGTAGGGATGGGAATCAAAAACCAATTCCAGTTGAGAATTGTTAGCAGCTCCATCATAGAACCGATATCATGAGTCTTTTTGCTTATCAATGTCCTTATCAATTCCTTCCACTGACAGGGTTCAGAAGCGTTAGAATTGTGACTTCATTATTTACAAAAGGCACCTTCTGCATAGGGCTGCAACCAACGATTATTTTCGCAATCGATTAATCGGGCGATTATTTAAACGATTAATCGGATAATGGCACATTTCTGCAATTTCCTTTACAATTTAGCTTAAAGTTGTTTTAGATATTTTCTAAACAACAATAAAGGCAATTAAAAGCATTTTTCCTTTAGTAATAATATTTTGTTACAGCTTTTTTCTTTCTTGACTCATTGTGCAACTCTGTAAGTACATTAATAGTGTAGCAGTTCCACTGTTTATGTGTTCTATGTGAATGTTAATGTTTCCTGAAAATTGATGGTCAGTGAAGGGACCAGGAAGGCAGGGAGAGCGGATCAGGGTTCAGTAGGGGAGAGATAGTGTGTGGGTTTGAGCAAGGAGGGAGAGAGCCGTTAGCAGGAGGACGAGAGATTACTACTCACTGTTTTGTTTGTGAATTGAAATTGTAGTTGCCGTGGTCATGGCTCACAGTGACTGTTAAATAAAAGCAGGTATATTCGCAAGCCACAATAGACTTGTTTGCATGTTGTTTCAATAAATGCTCACAAACTTACTTTTTTTTCTTGAAACGAAGCAGGCAAAGTAGTAGCAGTCTTGTCTATAAAGTATTCAATAAAATAAGGTGCTGCTGAATGTAACAAATAAAAATAATCTTTATACCGAGGCGAGTCTTTGTCCGCCTCCAACATGCCGACGTGCTTTTTCAGCAAGTGCTCTTTCATAGAGGTCGTGCTCCCATGCCAGATGAAGTTGGCCTTGCAATGTTTGCAAGTGATTGTTTGCTTTGCTTTGTTGAGCGTTACATGCTCCCAGCTTTTGGAGGTTTTTCGAGGTTTTTGGTCGTTCACGAAGTGATGCTGCAATGGACGCCGCCATTGTGAATCCTTCTGCATGTTGTTGTGTGCAGTGACGGTCGCTAGTGTGCATGCGGACCTCTCACAGTAGCTTATGGCAAGAGAGCAGGCTCATCTCCTCCTCACTAACCTACTGTAAGCTACAATTTCATGCACCAAAACACCTGTGATTCGTTGCTGATGAAAATCGATAATTATATTAGTTGCCAACTAGCTTAATTATTGATTTTAATCGATTTAATTGATTAGTTGTTACAGCCCTACTTCTGCACAGCCTTAAGTGAGTGGAAACACCAGCAACTTGCAGAAGCAGTTATCTATGCTGTGACATGTCTTTGACATTGTTGCCAATGAAAATCTACTGGCCATTTGCCCACACAGATAATCTATAAGGGATTGGATCAATTAGCAAGATTGTTAATATTACTGGTATCAATAAAATCTTTTCAATTCCCATCCCTAGTGGACAGAGATGAAAATAGGCAAGGAGATTTTTAATGACATACAGTAAAGGGTCAGGAGAAACGATATCTGGAGCAACCAGACAAATCCACAAGGATCCACCTTTGTTCTATGTGGTCATATATTTCCCTAATATCTGATACTTAACAGTCTGTGTGCTAAGGTTGTTGGTTTCTCAATACCAGATTTTAGAATGATACAATCCCATACATTTTCCAGTCATTAATATCAGGAATATCAAAGCATACACAAAAACAGATCTAGAACCATATTTTTTAACCCAAAATCAATGCCTGGGATTATTTTCAAGGACCATTTGTTATTTTGTTAGAATTCTTTGCCATGGTATTGGAACAAGTTTTTGGATGTTAAATTTCTTCCCCAGTATTGTATTGTGACACTCTTTTTGCAGACTGATCAGAAATGTGAGTCATCATGAAGCTTCAACACACCACACGTGCTGCTTCTTTACATGAAATAACCATCTGGAGAACTTTAAGTGTCCTGTTTAAATGACACTCCCCCATCCACTTACCCTTCCCGAGAACAAAAAAGGGACATCCTGTACATTTATTTTTATAGGCCTGCAAGTGACAGTGGCAGTCTGTTCTCGTGAGATGCTTCCAATGTTCTTTGTTCTGTCCATAGGGTTCGCTCAGTACCCTTAGCCTATGTTCTGCTTTAAGGTGATTTGGCAGAAAGGCAGTCATCATGAAGCAGAGCTCCTGTGGTTACTTGTGGCAAACAACTGCTTCACAGTTTAGACTGAGCATTTGACAGGTACTTAGAGCTTGTGTGGGTAAAAAATGTAAAAATAAAAATGCTAAATCACAAAGCTGGTGCTGTCGATTTTGCCACCTGAATTAACTATTTATCTTTTTAACTACATTCAGCTCCAATAATGCTAATCAAACTCCATTTTGAAGCAGAACAGCTGAGCTAAGATAGCATAGAAGAGGCCTGCTTTCACTGGCTTTACTCATTTTGGTTCACTTTCAACAAAATCGGTTCAACAATTTCACCAAATAATGGATTTACTCATCACACTCAAGCAGTAAGTTGAGCTGTAATACCATTGATAACATATCTTGGCAGGTTTATGTGAAATTGATTGCAAAATATGAAGTGCTCGCCTACTATTTAACAGGAATATAACAATGACCTAATTTTGCTCACCGTCTTGTAGAGATGGGAATGAAAAAATGACCAGTTGAAAATGCAGACAGAAAATGCAAAAGTGTTAATGAAAGAATTGGTGATGAATAATTAAATCCATGGTGAGAATCAATAATTGCTTGAGCCTATTATCAGCATATATATATGAGCATGTTAATTCCCATCCCTGCTGTATCACTTAAAAACTCCAGAATTCTGTCTAGCTTGTTGAACAAGAGGAATCATTGCAATTGTTTAATTGCAGAAATCAGTCAGAAACTGAGATTAAGTGCATACATGGCACAGTATTGAGGTTTCTAACAAAGTTTTCCAGGGCACAAACTGCAGTATTCTGGTTTCAGATGTTGAGATATGCTGTAAACACACAAAGATAAAACCTCCTATGCTCAATCTAGTGTAAATAAATTGTCAGTGTTTAGTTTCAGTGACAGTAAGGATGACACGAAAAGGCCATTGGACTTTTTGTATCCTAAGGATGACCTGCTTCATTGTTAATGTTGATCTTTTGCATCAGTGATTTTGGTGAAAAGTTTCTAAATCAATGCATCAATGGTTTTGCATTCATACTGAGACCACACGCAATCCACCAGTTGACTGCGTCTTCTTCACAGCAGTGAGAATAGCCCAGATGTCCCGTCAGTAATAGATATGGAGATTAAGAAATGTAAGACCTTGAAGATTAACCTATAAGGACCCACATCTGCTTCTCAGCTTAGAGATTGGATGAAATGCAAGAGGTCACGTTCCCTGTCATTGTCTCTAAGTCCTCTGTGCATCACTCAGTCATTCTATAGTAAGACAGAGAAACCTTGCTCTGCTGTAATTCTCATCTTGTCAAGAGGTGAGAACTGCTACACGGGTTCAACAGGGGACAGTGGAGAAGAGGGGGGTGGGTCAGGTGGGTCTCCGAGGTTGTAATCCTCCTGCCTCTATGAACAAAACAAAATCAAAAGTTCCCAGAAGTTACACAATCCCTGTTAGGAAGGGCTCAGTGCACCCTGGGTCTCCCGGGGCAGAATGAACTTTTCCAGGCACTAATCCGAGGATAAGCCCTGAAACGGAGGCCTGCAAACTCCACTGTGTGCTGTAGTGGATTGAAAATGCATGAAAAAGCCCCATGGAGCTGTTGTGTTTGCTACAGTAGTTCACCTTTCAGACTGACACAAATTAGAGTCTGAAAACCCAACTCCTGCTCATGTCAAGGCATGACAGGATACACGATCTAGACTAAAGGAGTGTTCACACCTAACACACCTCGCCAACTGAGATCACTTTACCCACCCAAGTCACGTCGACTGTCCATAGCTAATTTTATTGCCGTCCCTTAGTGGTGTCTCGCCTTGTCGAGTTTCATTGCGATCACATTATATCATATAATCAGATGTTTTTGCTGACATTATTGAATTGTATCCGTTTCACTCACCTACCAACCACAAAACACTGAAGCTGATGGCCCTGCAGCATCTCTGTTTGCGAGGTCTCTCTCTAATGTTGTCACCAACTAATGTTAGTGACACAGTCATGGATTTTCACTCTGTGAACTGGAATTAAAACAAGCTGTGACGTATGTCATCACACACCCACACCCACGCTGGTTGGCTGTTGCGGCACGACTTAGCCTGAAAAGTTAAAATTTTTAAACTTTTGCAACCAAGCGCCATGACCTGGTGGCGCGTTCAAAGTGACCCCAAAGTTCCCATCTGCAGCAACAGGGGCTCTGCAATATGCCTCCCAAGATGTGACTATTCTCCTCAAACATCTGGCATCAACTAGTTTTTACGGTTCCATAAGTGCTGTATGCTTTTCTTTTTGTGGCCATTAAATGGACACCATAGAGGTGCTTGTGACAGTCCCAGTGTATCAGCAGATTCTGAAGTATTTAGACCAGCCTGCGTGATACCATCAATCATGCCACATTTGAAGTCACTAATATCACCTTTCTCCTCCACTCTGTTGCATGTTTTAAATGTCACAGGCCTTCTTAACAATGTGTATATGCCCAGATATAGTAAAGACAGCTGTGCCATTGGATCTCTGTCATGAGATAGATTGATCAACCGACTTGTCCTACCTTTCTGTAATCTGGAAGGCCATTCTCCTCAGACCCAGTTTATCAACAAGGCATTTTGTCCCAGGAAGATGCTGCTCAAGTTGTATTTTCACTTTTTGGACCAGTATTGGTTAAACCCTAAAGATTGGTGTGCCAATTCAAAATGCAAATCTGAGTCAATCACAGCAGTTTATGGAATACTCAGACTTTCTGATCACTCAAATCGCCCTTGCTCCCCACTCTGATGCTTGGTCTAAACTTCAGTAGGTTGGTCTTGGCTATGTTTATTTTCCTATATGAGTTAAGTTACTGCCATGTGATTGGTTTATCAGTTATTTGTGCTTATCAACAGTTGATTGAATGCACCTAATATATTGTCAGGTGCTCTATTTAGAATTTTCAACCACTTACCTTCTGATACATTTCTCCTAGTATCAGAAGATTCATCTGCAGCATGAAGTTTAATCATTCAAAGTTTTGGGTCACTCTATAGACTCTGATTGGACACACTCTTCCTCTGACCCTGACCTCCTTATCCCCCTTTCTGCACACCAGGTTTTCAAGCAACTGATGAAATTCAGTCTGTACTGTAGCAGGAGACCAATGCTAATCAGCCCCAAGCGGCGAATGACTGGAGTGCCTGAGATAGAGGAAGAGGGCTTCAAACCAGGAGTTTTTTTGGATTTATAACTCTAATTCAGCTGGGGAAATCAGGCTTGTTAAAGTGAGCGTATTATGTTCCTCACTAAGAGCCTTCGACTCAGCAAGCCTTTGAACTCCTACTGCTCTACTGGAGCTGCTCAGCTGCCAACTTGAGACTCCTGTGGTTGTACTTGGCAGCTTGTATGTGTGAATGTGTGTAATTTGAAGGTCTTTTTTTAAAGCGTGCCTGCTTAGTAAACATCCCTTAAATAAATGACATTAAAAGACCTTTCTAATAGTGTTTCTGACTTAATAGTGCAGCAAACGACCTTGATTCTAAGAGTTGTTAAACTTGCAGGGAAAAGTCAAGTTCAGGTTTTAACACTTCACTTTCTACATGACATCAAGGTCTCAGCAGGTTCTTAAAAAGTCTTTACAGTCATGAATTAATTTTTTAATGTCTTAAACAGTCTAAAAACTTCCAGAGAGGAGGCATGAACTTTCATGGAGCAGAATGAATGAACATGTTTGCTTGGTGTGATCCTTTCTGTTTCATTTGACCAGTTTTCTATTACTGTCAGTGATTGTTATGGCTAGCAATACACCAAGCAATGACCTACAGTATAAAACGTCACACCAGTTTGACTTGATCACAGCAATGTTTTGGCTAAACATTGTTGATATTTTGCACTTTCGGTGACCAATGAGAGCGGAGTTGATGCAAAATGTCAAGTTTATGTTTCAGGTATATTTAGTTCCCTTGCTTGACTTGCAAAAGCCTGTGAACTTTGAAACAGTGCCGTGCAGAGGCAGTTATTGTACTTGTCTTTATACTCATTCTGAGAATTTATTACTATCTTATATACTTTCTTCAGGAAGGAAAGGGTCAAAGTTTGGCAAATAGCAAGATAAAAGATCCAGTAGAGTTTAGCATCACAGTTTCTTGCATTTCCAGAAAGGAGTGAAAATGCATCAAGCTTATTGACCACAGTAGTTCACAAATGTGGGCTGGGTGGCACGGTGGTGCAGCAGGTCAGTGGGCTTGCCTCCAGGATGTTCCTGGATGGAGTGTTTGTGTCAACCAGAGCTTTCTGTGTGGAGTTTGCATGTTCTCCCTTTGCCCATGTTGGTTTGCCTTGGGTACTTATTAGGGCTGGGACGATTCACTTTTCTCCCGATACGATTTATTGCGATTTTTTTAGGTGCCGATACGATTTAAATTGCGATTCTACGATACTGCCGATTTTTGCAATCTTTAGTTAGCTTTTTTAAAACCAGTGAAAAAGATGAACAATGATGATGCCTACAGACTATATCAGGAAAAATACACATCACATGTGAGTCTGTTTTTAGGATTTATTCAGCAATATATATTAACCAGCTGGTTATGCCCCCTCTCTTCAAAAGCCTGGATTGCATATAAAAAGTGGCTTATTATCCCTTCAGGCAACAGAGTTTTTTCAAGAAATATTCAATTTTACTATCAAGATTTAAAAGGCTATAGATTCAAAGTGGTTAGTTTTCCCAGCCATCGTCATCACTGTAATTTACAGGCCGAGCATGAACGCCTCTGCTGCCTGCACTGTTTACCCCCGGCTTCTCTCTCGTCTGACCAGAGCTGTCTTTCTCATTCTCCGCTAACACCGTCACTTTTCGCGTGTTTTGAGCTTCCTGCATCCCAGACTATGTGCACTCTTCGGCAGTCGCCGACCAGGAGAAAAAGCTGTCGGTAGGCTATGCAGCTCGGGACTGTCATGGCGCTGGAGCCGCTCCGCCATGCGCACTCGCTGCCAGTTTCTTCCTCACTGGACGACTGACCGTCATCCTCAGAGAGTAAATATTCCTCAGATTCAGAGTCAGACAGTACTTGACAAAGTACTCTCGCATCGTGAGTACTCTCTATCACTCTGTCTCTCTCTCTCTCTGCTCCGCTCCACAGCCTCTGCAGCCACACTCGCGTGCCTCGGTCCGGTGTGTGTGTTGTAAAATAAATATACGCCAAAACATTGGATAGAAAACTGTCACCTGTTCACTATCTGCTGGTGAAAAGTAGTAAATCTACTCAGCACTATTTTAACAGCTATGGCCTGTTTTATTGGTGCAGCAGGTCAGTGGGCTTGCCTCCAGGATGTTCCTGGATGGAGTGTTTGTGTCAACCAGAGCTTTCTGTGTGGAGTTTGCATGTTCTCCCTTTGCCCATGTTGGTTTGCCTTGGGTACTTATGTTTCCACCTACAAACCAAAAACATGCCAACTTGGTTAACAGGTGTGAATGAGTATGGCAATGGTATTCTGTCCATTTATGTAACCCTGCAATCAGCTGGTGACCAGTCCATGATATACCCCGGCTCTTTCTCAAAATTCTGTAAAATTATGACCCTGGACTCTTATTTTTGGTGCCTGCAAGGAAAAACGTGAGATGTAGTGGTAATGATATATTGTTTTTCCACTACTATTGAAATGTCACATCACTGATGTGTGATGGCCACATGCTCTAATGCATGTCAAACAGCTTCTTCATCGTGTGTTTGCAGAGACCTTAAGTGCCTGTTTGCTCCTCTATATGACTTATGATTAATAACAATCTGTCTGATATCAGCCAAAATACTGAACATTGAACATTCCAAAGTCTTAAAAGTTCTTTCTTTTGCTATGGCCAACGTACCCTGTAAATGTCATTAAAATCTGTTTCATGACATTTCAAGTTGTCTTGCTAACAGACAAATGGACAACTGAAGAAACGGACAAATAGGGATGGGAATTGATATGATTTTATCAATACCAATGCTACTAACAATCCTGCTAATCAATCCAGTTCTTAAACGATCCCCTGATTGATTCCTGCAGATTCTCCATGTGGGAAAATGTTGGCCTGTAGATTTTCTGTGGCAATAATCTCAACACACAAGAAGAAATTGATAAGAGAATTGGTTGGCAAAAATACTCATGACATTGATTATTTGATGGAGCACTTGGAATTGGTTTTTGATTCCCATCCCTACGGACAAACAAAAGCAAAAACACAACCTACTTGGCAGAGCTAAAAATGTGTGTTAGTTTTAAGTAGATCCAATGTATTTTTAAAAAAAAAAGGCATATTTGTCTTCAACACATTGTTGCTTAATGTAGAATTTAGTGTTCCCATGCTTGATTTAGAACATTCCAAGCTTCCATAGTTTAGGGACTTTCTGTAGGGTTGCATAACAAATTATTATCTCCAAGTGGATCTGGGCACTACATAAAGTAACTGAGAACCACCACCTTAGATACAGGTTGGTGAATTACATTGATGGGGTGCACAGGGAAAAGCAAACTGGACATTTAATTTAATTTAATAATCAGACCATACAGGTCCAAGATGCTGCCTTTTAACTTCCTCAGTTCTGTCTCTCATTCACAATACCCAGCCATCAATCAGTACGATTACGGTACCTTCCTGAAGACAGCAGATGGATGAAAGGTGGGGGTGGAGTTTTGATATAAGGCAAAACACTAAAAAGAGAGTGATCAAGGAAGACATGGAGGGGAAGGTGGAATTTATTACCAAGCTTTTTTAATCTCAGAAAGTAACAGAAGTTGCTTCAACAAGAAATTAAAGATGCATTCGTTTACATATGGCTTACCTGAAAGGTAATAAATTGAATTGCTTCTCCCTAATGATGTGAATTTTCCCTGTAGTCCCAAAAGGTAAGGAGAGTTCTGTGGTTTGTCTCTCCTGCTTTCTGCAATGAAGAGGTGAATTATAGAGCTCCCACATGAGAGCATTGTATGAATATTATAAGTGTAGTGTATATAAGTCATGCTCAAAAGGATGTTTTTCTTGTTGAAGGTGTAATATGTGGACCACAGGAAGGATAGGTACTGCATATTTGCTGTAACTAATGGTGGATCCAAAATAAATCAAATCAAATCAAAGATGGTGTGAGTTATATTACAAATTTACCAAAAATAGATTGTATGGGAGTGATTCCAGGTTAGAGCTTGTGAGGTATAGGCTGTCATAATCAGCAAGACATGCTCTTTACACCTTACCCAAGCTACCTACATGAAGTTAGACCAAAGATGTGCAGCATAGACGAGTGTAGTCAGCTCTGACCCTGACAATTAATTACTCTTTTACAAGTTTCACCCAACACCCACTGTGAGCTTTATTTTAATTCCAAGAATCTGCTAACATAAACATACAAACAACAAATCATCTGTTGAACATCAGTATCCATCCAAATGTTGCTGCATCACTGTTCCCAGTATCCTACTTGTTTACAGTGTTGCACAAAGTAATCCTATTGAAGAAGTGTGTGCAGTATCACTGAGTTCAGCTGCACTCGTCATCAGTCAAATTGCATGAAACCGAGGTTTTGCTGTCCTCCCACATTTTGTAATTTAGCAGACTTTTCCCTCATCCATTTGCATAACATAGTAAGCTCATTACTTACCTTTCAGAAGCATGAACATTTGAGATGAATGAAATAACAAGGATACGCTGTAAATTCACATTTGTTGTTGGCTGGATAAATGAGCCAGTGTGAACACACTGAATAATGATATTGCTCTGCATGACCTGTGAGATTATCAGCACAGTTAGTTGTCAAAATGGTGGGTTTCTTGATGGTATTTTTCTGCTTTTTGGAGCGGCTGTCCTTAGGCTCATAGTCAGCCTGCAGTGGAGAAATTGTATGGGCAGTCAGGGCAATGCTACTATAAATGATTCACATTCAAGCAAAAGAGCCAGCACCCTCTAATCAGTTGGTTGATAGGTTGGTTGGTTGATGAGCTCTAATCTGTTTGATAGGAAGTTGATGAAATGATACAGTGCTGCCTAATTGGGGAAAAAGCCTCATCCATTACTTGCAGGGATGTGAGGAGACCTGATATGTTGCGTTTTCCAGTGATAATGTATCAATAACAATATTGCCAAATAGATATTCTATAATTAGGGATGGGAATTGATAAGATTTTATCAATATCAATGCTGTTAACGATCCTGCTAATCGATCCAATTCTCTAACAATCCCCTTATCAATTCCTGCAGATTTTGCGAGTGGGCAAATGTTGGTCTGATTTTCAGTGGCAACAATGTCAAACACATTACAGCATAGATATCTGTTTCCACAAGTTCCTGGTGTTTCTACTCACTTAAGGTTGTGTATTAGGTGCAATGAAATTAAGCTACAATTTTGATGCTTCTAAACCCTGTCAGTGGAAGGAATTGATAAGGGAATTGATAAGCAAAAAGATTAATGATATCGATTCTTTAGTGGAGCTGTTAACAATTCTCTACTGGAATTGTTTTTTGTTTCCCATCTCTATCTATAATACACATTAGACATTGTTTTACCCTTTAGATGTGAAGCCAAATTAACTAAACTATGAACTCAAAACTGCTACGAATAAAACTCAGCACAGAGACACTTTCTCTCCTGAATGCTGGTCTTTTTTGGATAGTTGTTCAAAAACAACTTGACATCATCCACTTGGTCTGGTTTGTTTTGACATTTGTGATACAGCATTTAAAATCTGTCATAGAACAAACAAAAACACAAAAAAACTAAATTCTGGTCTAATAGCATCACAATACAGCAGCATTAGTTGTAGTACTACTGCTAACAGACGTATTTGATTATAACCAAAAGCAAATATTTAAAACCTTGAGAACAACTGCACTTAATGGGGTCACTCTCTGTACACAGACACTTACTAATATAAAATTAGTTACATGCTAACATTCCTCACTGGTAGACTAGCTATTGTTCTATTGATCTGGCAATACTGCTGTTGAGCCTTGTAGTCAGGTCTTGTAACAGTACCATCCTGTCAAACAGCTGGTGCACTAAAGTACATCAGACTCTGCAGGGTGAACATAAACACCATCACATCAGCATTGCACTTGTAATTCAGCATGTTGTTCATGTGTTTTTAAAAATATTATCCCCTTCTTTTTCACCAAGGAATAGAATTTCTTCATGCACTCCATTTAGTAGTTAAAAGCACACCCAGACTTTATCAAAAGTCCTGTAGGTTCAAAATTGTCATCCATTTTACTTCCTTGCTGAGGTTGGCTGTATAACTGTGTAAAATAAAAATTATAAGCTTCCATTTGCTATAATGACATCTTGATATGTGAGTGTTATCTTAAGAAATAAAAAAATAAGTTGTCTAAACTTGCCTAACTGCAGTTGTATTGAGGTCAAATTTGTTGATTTTTTTATAATTTACTGTATTATATAGTATATAATATATAATATGAAAGAGCTAACCTTGAGATAAAAGGCAATTAAGTGTTTTATTTAAGACTGTTAAGATAAATAATGTTTAATTAGCCAAATATAGACTCTTTTACACAGCAAAGTTAGCCTTAAATGATTTTTCAAATGTTCCCTAAGAGGCCAAGTCTGTCAAAACTGATATCAGCCAAAATCTGTGGCCAAAATAATACAAGGAACGTAATTAACAATAGGTTACCTGCATTGTTGCACCCTTGGGTTATTCCTTTTTCTGAATTGTGAAGATTATGATGGGTGTTTTATTTTAGTGATGCAGTCCTCGTATGTAGAATTTCTCATTAAAACTCATTTTACAGTGAATGATGTTGTGTTTATTTTATTGTTCAGTGCAGGTCATCGTTGCTGTATGTCTGGTAGTTATGCTGTCAAACTGTGAGTCCATTAGATGCGGCAGTTTTGTCAGTGATCAGTTGATTGGTTCATGTGTGGGTGTTATTGTAGAGGGCCAAGTTTTCAGTGGTCAGTGGCAGCCTTGGTAAATTTAGAAAATCTCTTTGCACGTTTCCCTCATCATTCCTCTTCCATCATTGCCAAAAATCCTCATTGATGGCTATTTCATGCTAAACTATCTCCACTTTGCCACCCTGACTCTGATTTTGTCTTTGTGTCAGCGTCTATCAGGCTCACTGTCAGTTGCACCCTAATGAGCATCCGTGCAATGACAAGCCACACAGCAAGCATTTCACTCGCATGGAAATGCAGAAGAAGATGCTGACACATCGTGTAACACACGCAAACACTGGTCCCTCCGTGGGAATGTTTATTTGACCTGACAAAGATGCACTCTCAGAGGGGCCTGAGGAACAATTGGAGAGTTTGTAACAAGCACAGTTGGTGCAGAAAGCAACACTTGGGCTCTGGAAGTTGCCAGGGCCTTTACCGGAGGTTATCTAATCACACAAAGGAGGAGGGAAGTAAATTTTTGTTCCCCTTCATCTTGAGAAAAATTGACTGTTTCCTACATCGTGTGTTTCGTTAGTCTTTTGATTTTCATCTAACCCCATGAACTTAAATGTACTTTTTCTGTTTCAATTTACCAGAGTTACTTTTTTGGGGGGCTCATTCTAACTGATTGTGTATAACCACATAATTTTCTTCAATGTTATTTTACAGAACACATTTAGCTGCATTGATCATTACAACAATTAGCAATCATTATGGGTTTTACAGACAATTCTCGAACCCTGGACTATCAGGGCATTTGAGCAAGTGGACCACATTAAGAGAAGTTGACAATGATTGTTCAATAAAATAATCAAAATTTAATAGAGTTCTACCATCAAATAAGTCTGTTAAAATGCAGTTTTATTTGCATTTGATTTGTATTTGTATTGTTTAAAAAACATGTTTGCATGTATGTTCAGTTATGATACAGTTAATTCAATTAATGCCCACTTTCAAGTAAATTCACATAAAATCCCATAATTCCATTAGAGACTTTACAGTATTGAATATATTCAGAATCCCCCTGGTTAACTTCCCAAGTTTTGGGATATTTTACAGAAATTTACCAGAAATGTTCTGCCCCTTTGTAGCCCTATTTGTGAATCAGATGGGGCCTGGTCTACATAGAGGGCCTGGTGACCAACCTCTGACATAGTGCAGTATCTACTTAACAAATGACAAACATCGCTGTTTCAATTTGTATCATTGATTGTTAAAAAGAAGTTCAAGAGTTAGTTTCCAGCTCCCACAGTCATATGTGGGAGTATCATATGTATCAGTGTGTCCTCAGGGAAGACACTGAACCAGAATTGCATCCACAGTTGTATCAGTGGTGTGGAAGAGGACAGATATAACAAGTCAATTTTGTTGAATAAATACAAATTCAACCCTCTATCTGTGACTGTGGTGTGTGTGGATGTGACCTGCAGTATGAAAAACACTGTGAGAAACTAATCGACTGCAGAATTTGAGTCAGCTTAAGGCAGTTTTCCATTTACTTAATTTATCTCCACTTCATCAATTAGTATTGGAAAAACACTTGAAGCTGTGATGGATACTACCATATTCAGCAAAAGTCCATCTTGAGTTCATGTTTTGTTTGTTTTTATGCAACTAAAAATTCCATCAGTGTCAAGCTAAAGTATAATAAGCAATTTCTTTCTAAAGTGCATGGCTTACATAATGTATTTATCATTGGTTTTTTTGCCCTACGAGATATTTCATGTTCATCTCAATCAACTTTTAGAACTGCAAAAGTCTCTTGGAGGAGAGACAAAATGTTTTCAGAAACCTAAACCAGTCTAGTTGCTGTTGAGATCAAGCTTGGTTAACTATATCCTGGATGAATGATAACAAGTGTAGACATACTGCCAGGTTTATTTGAATAAGCTCATATTTATGCTCAGGCCCATCAGAGAAAAGTTTGTTCTTGGATTTATAATAACTGTATTTAAGAAGTATTAGAATGGGATTACAGGCAAAACCCTTTTGTTTACTTTCTTGACACTCGACCTGAATGAACTCAGAAAGTCTTTTTACTCTCTGTCACTAGCACAGAGGATAAGGACAACTACTGTTGATCTGGTGTTAATCAATGCAGTTTACATGGAAGATTATTAGTGAGCGACCAAATTAAAGCGGACAATTATTATGTTTCAGATCTATTTATAGACACTATTTATAGACACAAGTCGTCCACCCCCTCAAGTGTTTTCTCCTCACAAATGTATTCACACATTCATTGAGGGAACAGAGGACTCTTGTTGCAAGCACGGATCTAATGGGGCCCCTATCCCCCTTTGTCTACAGCAGACACACAGCAGCCTCATGCCAAAACACGAGTAAACAAACCACAGCGGAGTTCAAAGTCAGCAGAGACGTTTACAGCTTTATTTAGGATGAAAACTCTCTATCATATAAGTTTATGAATCAAAAGACATTAAAGGGTGTTTTAAGTTGGTCCTGAACAGGGTTGGACAGTCTATCAAATTTTTCATGATAGATCAATCACTATTAAATGAGATGCAGGGCAAGATGATTTCTTAGATTTAAGTTGTTATTTTGTTGGTTTGAAAAGGCTTATTGCCCTGTTCAAGATTATTTGGTTAAATAAAGAATCACAGATATTTATGTGCTTACTGACTAAAACATCAATTATTCAAAATAATGTCTAATTTGTTTTATGTTTTTGGTTCATTTTAGGTAAGCCGCATAAATATATTTGTTAAAGTTCAATGATATCTATAACTTTGATGCTCTACTCTTATTTCTGACATTATATTCAGACCTACAGTCTTGTTCTTCTTAAAGGGCAGTGATATGTCCTGCCATTTTCTTATTATGAACAAAAAAATAGCTTTAAGTTTTGTAGATGAATCTGCTGCTTCGCTTTGCTCTGTTTCTAATCGATTGGTTTTGCTCAATTTAGAGCAAATCTGTTTTCAACATTTTGAGAAGTGGGTTAAACTAGCCCCTCCTCTAAATGTTGCCAATATCCTATGTGCAATTTAAGCAGGCATGTCTCAACTGTTTATAAATATTACTCCAGATTATTAAGTTTCAGCACTTCTTAGAGAAAGAACCAGTACTATTCAAACAGAAAGATTTTGAAAGTATGAGTTTGCTTCAGTTTCTCCAATGTTTCTGAAGAATTATAAGAAAAAGTCAGAATAAACTTTAATATTTGATATATCAAAACCAAAAGATGCTAAGTTGATGAATATCTAATGTCCAGGACTGCTGTTTTTGCTGCCTTGGTACCAAACAGAAACAAATAGAAAAAAAGGTCTTTAGCCTCTATAGCACTCTTCTTTGTATTGGATAGTATGCACACGTGGACAAAATTGTTGGTACCCTCCCGTGAAAGAAAGAAAAATCCTCAGTGGTCATTGAAATAACTTGAAACTAACAAAAGAAATGATAAATAAAAAATTGCTGAAGATTAAGTAATGAAAATCAGACATCGCTTTTGAATTGTGGTTCAACAGATTCACTCAAACAAAACAGAATAATGAAACTGGCCTGGACAAAAATGATGGTGTCCTTAACTTAATATTTATTTTTTTTATACATTTATATTTATTTTTTTATACATTTATATACAACTTACTGAGCAGTGAAAGCAAATGTAGGTGTTTCTTGAGGAAATGTGCCTGCAGGAGATGGTAATTGAACTCTTAACTTTCAGTTGAAGCAAAAACTGACCCACTGTTTCCCCATCAATACTGTTTGAGTTTCATCAGCATCATCAAATATTTTACATCCATATCAGGATATGTCGTTCAACCACTGACTACTGCCTGCACGCACATCAACAAAGAAGCTCATGACTTATGGACGTAATTCATAAACCTTAATGATTGCTTTAGCCTCACAGTGAACCATCAGTATCATTTTAGGTTTGCCCAGTGATGTTTTGTCCAGAGTATTACGTCCACAAAGGCTCAGGCTGCCTGTTACATTACCCAGTGAAGTAAAGACCCTATAATATTGTTGACACAGATCTAAAAGCAGCCCGAGATTACAATGCCCCCATGATGTAATCACCCTGACCTTAGTGGCCACTGTAATGTCGTCTAATGTGCCGGTAACACTCGGTCCTGTTGCTGTTTTTGATGGTGGCCCTTCCTTCTGTGGAATGACTGTCAGCAGGGTGGAGGCTGGTAAACAGAGTATATCCCTGAGGAGGTCATTATCTCTCCTAAAAAGCTGATCACAAGCTGTAGACTTTCACAGTAAATTGACTGGTGGTGTTTTAAGTGGTTTTGTTGTCATCACAGTCGTCATCAACTTTTTATTTCCACACTTATTGAGTTCACGGCCATGTGACAGTCACAGAATCAGAGACACACTGACGTACTCGGGGAGATCAAGTGAGGACTTGTGAAGCCTGAGGGGGTGTATTTTTGGTTTAAACTCATACACCTATAGTTTGCTACTACTATAAAGCATGTGTGTTGTTTTATAAATAGGATGTTGGCTGATATCAGATTGACCACTGTTTCATATTAATACAGATAAACTGTTTTTTTAATAAAAATTATTTCCTGTAGCTCCTTTTTGTATTGTATTGTGTCTTTTTAAGGGACCGATACAAATAACAAAAGACATTTGTCATATGTGGGCTTTACACGAGTGCGAATTTGTAAGACTCCGGTAAAATAAATTATCGATCTGGTGATATTGACACACGGAGACGCGTATTTGTCCATGACTCCGCATCTTTTTTGAAAACGGGTTTGCAAGTGGATATCTGCGTATTCATCTTCATGCCGTAGTTGGTATAAACAGATAAGTCCGAGAAAGACGGTAACCTCATAGCACCCGTCCTCCTCCCCGCCCCCCAACTCACGCTGTCACACACACACCAACAACAACTATGGTGGCAGCAGCTATAAATATTGCTACGACTTTTACACCAACATTTTCTCACAGAACACCAACAACACCTGCTACAGCAACAACAGCAACAAGTGCTCATGCAGAGACGCAGCGTGTTACGCACACATGAGCACTTGTTGACGTTGAATCCACCTCGGAGCACAACTGTGATGTTACGAGTGTAGTAACCCAAGAACTACATTACCCAGCATGCAATATGGGTTAGGAGCATGCATGGAACCCCCCAGGTACGTCCCGGTGTGGATTTTGCGTTCTCAAGTAAATACTCAAGCCTGTCTACAATACGATGTGTTACAGCGATACATGTTTTGATGCCGACGCCAAGACAATACGGTGCCGTCCTCGTGTGAGGAGGGCCTTAATCATTAAGAAATGTGTCTTTTTCAGATACCAATATTTAGCCAATAGACAACAAAAATATATGTATTAAAAATATGCATTGTATGCAAAATATGTGTTTAACAACTGTGTGATATTAAAGTAATAAACAATATATGTCTGTTTAAGAGATAAGTAGTACTAGCTACAAATAAACATTAACTTATTTATGCAGAAAACATTTTGTATGATTAGTCCACCTCGTCCACCTGTATTCTTGTCCTGTCTGAGACGCTCTGTTAAAATCCCTCTCACTTTAACAATCCCTTCCTCGTGTGGGTCCAGTCTGCTCTGATCTGTTGATCAGTATTTGCTGTTTTATTTAGTCAGTTCAGTCCCATGTATTCAGGGGCTCTGCATTCTGGCTATGATCTGTGCTCTGTCCCACCCCAGACTGATGTGTTTACACTGCTGGCCAAACAATGGCAAAAGGTAACACTTCTAGATCTATCCATGGGTCTGGAGGAAGGAGCTAGCAGCTAGAGAGGAACAAGACACTGCTGATTTTTTGTCTTGTGCATTGAAGAACTCTACGGAGAAGGACATGTCATAGACACTGAAGGGCAAATGGAACTTGGAAAAAGCATAATAGAAACTCTTTTAAACTCCAAAACTCTACCTATGGCACATTCTTAGATATTTTAGACTAGCACAACTGACATTCTTTCTTTACCTACGCCAGGAGGT
The DNA here is from genome assembly GCA_036419115.1 of Scarus forsteni. Classification (NCBI taxonomy): domain Eukaryota; kingdom Metazoa; phylum Chordata; class Actinopteri; order Labriformes; family Labridae; genus Scarus; species Scarus forsteni. Next base: position 39,023,739 of record JAZDUH010000098.1, read on the forward strand.
AATGTTATGGCCGGCGTCTGTTTGTTTGTTTGTTAGTTAGTTAGTTTGTTTCTCCGTTAGCAAGATAACTCAAAAGGTTATGGATTGATTTCAGTGAAATTTTGGAAATGTCTGGATAGGGATACGGAACAAATGATTACATTTTGGGAGTGATCCAGATCACCGTCTGGATCCGCCATGACGAAAAATACAATATTCGTGAATAACTACTGAACTAAAATACTGTGGCGCTGGTGGAGGTCTGCGCTCTCCGCGTCCTTTTCTAGTTTGACTATAAATTTTGGCATTTGACAGCAGATAGCCATCTAGAACTTTTTAAGTCAAAATCTGCAGTTACAGAAATAGACAGATGTAATGGTTTATTCATATCTGTAACTTCTGTCTTCTTTTTTAAACATTTAACAACATATTAAATTGCCATTACTTTTTGAAGACAGCAGTGAATGAGAGTCATTGGGTTTACCTGATATTAAAAACTGAAAATAAGTCCTTTTGTACTTAATCAAATAAAAATAACTCCCATCATAACATAGTTAGGTACAGTGCAAATTAGAGATGAACAGTGGGAACAGTTAACATAGTTATTACAGTCAATACTTAGTATGTGCTCACACATACATGATAAAGGCATTATTTGGGCACTTTAGTTTAAAAACTGGAGTGCCCAGTGTTAAAGATTTAACTCGACACCTTGAGCAAAATCAATTGTCCGAAATTTTCTTAGGGTTACTCACTCAGATAGACCAGTGAGTCATATTTGCATCTACTGAGATGATTTTCCTTAAAAAAAAGTCCAGAAACATACACCATACAAGCCAAGAGATCCTTTATTTTTCCCTATATTTCATTTATAAGTTAAAAACAAACACAATGCCAACAAACAATTCAAAGGGTGTTCTGGGTTATGCGGGGACACTTATCTGGATAAGTCATAAGCCCTTAGGATCTTGTTTTCTTTTTTCATTGGTTGTGCTCCCCTTCCTTGGTGATTTGTCAAAACAAATACCTTCTCTCCTTCAGTCCAACATGACTTTTTGTTGTAATCCCACCTGCTCTTCAAGGCTTGTCTATACACAGGTTCAATTATCCTTGTTCATTAACATCTGAAGGCATTTTATGATCCATGGGTTTGAACCAAAAACCTTTTAGCTCCAAGATGGCATGTGGAACCAATCTGCTAATATTCACTCCAGGGAGAAGGTCAGGCTGGACATAGGCCCCCGTTATTGAAGGCCCTTTGTCAGCATGATGACAATAAACAAGCGAGCCATTCTCAGCTCTGCTCGGGTGTGCTTATGATGCATGAACACAAGCGTGACTATTTTAATTGTAATTAGAGGGAGAAAATTGGTGTAAATGCTGAGCCAATCAAAGGGAGTGAATAACTGTGGGAGTGTGTTTGTGTGTATGTGTTGGTGTATGCTGATATACTCCTTGTAAAGCCGTCCTGGGCAGGCACAGTCACAGGCTCTTTCATTTCTCCCTTTCATGTGGATAGTGAAGCTGTCATGACTGGCACTTCATGGAACGGCGCTTTTAAAACCAGCAGTCAAAGGGCGTCATTGTAGCGTGTTTAGTCATACTGTTAATATATTAGTTAGTGTGAGAGTGTTCCAGAGGGGTTTATTCTACCTTTATTCACTGGCTGCTTCATTAGCATGACTCACATCCTGACATTTTATTGCCTGTGTGTCATCTCACTGTCATCTCAGCCACTTAAAATCTGCAGCACGCTCGGCTGCTTACTGAAGCTTTCAGCAGCGTTCTCACTGATGTTTCATAAGGCCGTTCTGTGAACACTTAATGAAACACAGGACACGACCACTTTGATGGATTACTTTGAAAAGTGAATATTTTTCTCCTCTAAATGGGCTGTATTACAGGTAAAAAAGATCACTTAATGGAGAAAGGCAAGTTGGTAAAAGCAGACTTTTAAGTCTTGTTTTCCTTTTGGATTTCACTTTAGGAATGCAAGCTATTATTGAATCACTGACCTTTTTGACTGGAGTGGAGATGATTAGTGTCACTCATGATTTATTCCTGCTGACCGCCCACAGTGAGCCATATCCATCAATCAGTCAATCATTTGTACAGCACCAATTCCTTACAAGTGTTATCTTAAGGTACTTTAATCAGAGCAAAGGGTGGACACTTTGAAGAAACTAGAATATAAGACATGTTTTCACTTATTTCACACTTTTTTGATAAGTACATAATTCCACATGTGTTCATTCATAGTTTTGATACCTTCAGTGAGAATCTACAATGTAAATGGTGATGAAATAAAGAAAACACATTGAATGAGAAGGTGTGTCTGAACTTTTGGCCTGTACTATAGGTCCAGAGATATATCCATCCAGGCAGAGACAAAGGGACTAAAAATAAGAATTTATGACAGCAACGAACCCATGGACACCCAAACCATGAATTTGTCCTCATCAAATTTGTCTCTGGTAAATCTAGATTTTTTTCAAGGTTGAGATGTGGAATCTTATTTTCAAGAGGGTCCTCATGTCTTTATGGTTATAGGTATTTATTATGGAGGTATAATCAATAGCAACCAACTGAAGGAGCAATAATCTTAAGGCTTACAACTTTTTCATTTATTAGATTAGATTAGATTAGATTAGATTAGATTAGATTATACTTTATTAATGCCTTTGGGAGGACTCCCTCGGGGAAATTATGATTCCAGTTGCATTATATCATAAATAAAAGATAATTCTTGTAGGCTACTGCTGCTGCTCCTTCACATCCTCTGTCTTCCTGTTACTCCTCATCCCCCCAATTGAGGAGTTATGCAGTCTGATGGCCTGAGGGACAAAGGAGTTTCTCAGTCTGTTGGTCCTGCACTTGGGGAGGAGCAGTCTTGCGCTGAACAGTCTTGCACTGATATGATTATGATCAGCACCCTGGCATTGTGTGGCAGTTGTCTTGTTTTGGCGACTTCTTCCATGAGAATGCTTTTTATGTTGTTATTTTATCTCTTAAAAGGTTTTTCCCTCTGGATGAGTGTGTATTTGATTGACTGGTCAAAAAGGATTTGCATATCAGTGTTTTCTGTTTTATTGATTTTTTTAACCTGCATCCCAAATTCATGGGACTGGGATCTGCACATTAAGAAACTACTAAGGATGCACCGAATATTTGGTGGCCGAATATTTTCGGCCGAATAATGCAAAAAAAAAAAAGCCATATTCGACCTTCGGTGGACTGAGGTAAGAGCAAGGCCGAATAGTACCGTGTGATGCAATGACAAAATCAACTACGTCATTGCCTGTGACTGTGGCTAGGCAGACTAAGGCTGTCACTTTTCCTGAAAAGGAACAAGCACAGAAACATGCACAGAAAATCTAAGACATTCGATTATTCCCCCCACCCCCCACCCCAGTAAGGGACAGAGACTCTATTATCCGCCCTTTCGATCAGGCGGGGTTAAACTCTAGACGAAGCGCCGCTGCACTCGGCCGTATAGCTTGGATGAAAAGCCGACAGCTGAGCCCGCAAATAAAAGGAGGACGAGTGACTAAACTGCATTTCACAGAAAACACAGACTGGTCTTTGATTTTAAGTGTGCCATCAACGGTGCAGAACAAAAACTACTTCCACACAGCTCCCCTCAGATGATTCAGAGCTGTTAATGTCCGCTCGGAGCAGAAACTCTTTGTTTACTGAGGTCAAGAGAGCAACGGATGTGACTGACGGTCAAGCTGCGCTCACAGCGCCCTCTGTTGGACGTACAGTCCACTACTCCAGACCTGATGTGTCCCCACATTCATTATTTTACATTCAAATATTTATTTACAAGTTGGTTACGGATATTTATTCCCATATTCGATCGGAATATAGAGTGACAGCCCTAAAGCAGACTTGTGTCAAAAGAACAGTTATTTATTTGTTGCTATTACTGGCTTATATCCACTTCAATGCACTGAAGTGTTTTTTTTTATTGCATGTTTTGTTTTGTTTGAAGGCTTAATATGAATGAAAACTTTGTTGTGCTTTTTTTCAAAAGAAAAGGCTACTGGAATATAAAAGATGTCATAATACTCAATAAACAATTACTTTCTTTTAAAAACATGTCTAAAGATGTACTCTAAGCTATTTATGCACTATGAAAAAATACAGTGAACTACTTTGCCTTAGCATTGGATATTCGGTATTTGGTATTTGGCCAAGCGTTTATATTTTATTCGGCTTCGGCCACAAATTTTCATTTCGGTGCATCCGTGTATGGGTTTACTATCACCATTCCAAATGTAGTGGTACTATGGTGTATCTTTCCTGTAACCTCCTGTTACTTAAGTGGCTCTCCGCAGTCATTATTGGCTGAATACGGCTGCAGTCTTTTGACAACAGCAGTACTTCTGCCCTCAACAGAACTGAGTGATGTCATGTTAGTCACATGTCTGCAAATGGTCAATATGGGAGACTGAGGACATTAATCCATCTGTGTGAACTCCAGTGAAATTTTGTTTTCATGTGCTGAACGCTGACATTTTGATGGTGCTTTTCTATGTAGAAATCACATCCTGTCCCTATCTGTGATGTGACGTCATCTAAAAGTAACTTTTATCCTCTACAAGACGGGCCCATCAAAAAAGTTTACAGTAGAGATTTTGAGTGTCCCTACTTTTGAAGGTAACCCTGCACTACCGGTGACACAGTCCTGTTTTGCCCCATTGGGCAAAACTTTTTATTCCTCTGACATGTAAGGGTTTATGTTTTTCTCTGTCATGCCACCAGTTTTGAAACTCATTTTATAGAAACGGGGTGATGGGGTCTTTGCAAAAGTCTGCCTTTGAAATACCCCATAATAAACATTTTCTGACATAATTTACATCCATAGCATGAATATGAAACCTCCTAAGCTTACAGTTTGTTTTCCAGAGGATAATCTATTCTCCCCTCTACCACAGACAAAGCCTGATCGCGCTCAGCACAACCCCCTTCCCCATATCCCTACATTTGCCTCAGTCAAACGATTTATGTCTAATTACCGGTTATAAGCTCTGCACTTACTCTGACAGGCTCCATATTAGAAACCAAATCTTGTAATTAACCCATCCTCTCACATGAAAGTAATGGCAGTGCTCTGCGTTGACAGAGGCCTGTGTTGAGAGTTCTGTCATTTCAGCCCGGCCCTCCCCATCGCTGCAGTTCCAAATATCCCTACAGTTTAAGGAAAGATGAGCTGCTTAATGGTCTGCTTACTACAGGAGATGGGTGAAGAGATTGACCTTGATGAGGTTTTCTTAAGATGAGTTATCTGAACAGAGAAAGTATCCTCTAGATTACACCATAGGGGATAAAATATGGTCTGAAGGACTTCAAATAGACTATGTGTGCCAAACTTTTTCTGTTGAAAAAAGGCACCTCAGTTACAGGATATATGCAGTTTGACAATATCTGTATTATTCCTCAGACCATAATTCCCTAAAAAATGCATAAAGAATTTGTCTCTTTTGTAGTTACTTGCTTGCAGACAACAAACAAACAAACAGATGGACAGACGCTTGCATCCACATAATATCTTTGGCAGAGTTATTAAAACATTGTATTGTTTTCCAACTATGCATAAGACACCAGAATATGAAAAAATCATGGCAAAGGAGCAAAACATTGTTATGTTTGTGTACTGAAGCATGACCAAGAATGACTTTTGACAGTTTTGGAAGAGTTTGTTTACATTTTACCATTGAGTTTCTTCTTTTTTGAGCACCTGTCTTATGATGATATTTTGCTGAATATATTTTCACATAATGTGAGTTTTAACAAAGAATATTTTATAAGGAGTAAATGTAAAAAAAAAAATGAAACTGCTAACAGCCTGCAGAGAAGGTCAAAAAAGATTATTTAACTAAGCTGTGCCTCTCACAAGGCAATTAGACAGTAAGCAACTTGGATTTCAGCTAACAATCGGGTGGCCAGAAAGATTTCAGTAACACATGGCACCACTGATAGCTAATGCTGCTGCAAAAAGACAGATGTTTCTACAAGTTGCTGCTTTTTCTACCCTTGTTTCTGATCACATCGACACTGGATTTTTGGCAGTTAAGGGGCAGAAATTGATGGAGATTTGCTAAACACGAAGATTAGATAAGATAATAATAACTACAAGAGGATAACGTAACATAACACTGTAAAAAATGAGTCACAACAACCACCTTTTAGAGTTGGGAGTTTATCTGATGACTACAGGCAGAGGCAGGCTAGCTTTACCCGGTGGCTCCCTGTGTTTGAGCTAAGCTAAGCCAAGTGGGTGAGCTCTGTCCGTCTCTTCCATGTTACTGAATGCACAGAAGAAAGAGTGGTGTCTATCTGCTTGTTATGAACTCAGGATTGAGGCAAGACATGAAAAAAAAGTTGGCGTATCCCTATAATACATAAAGGGGAGTGGGAAGGAAAAAAATTGAAATGCTCCTACCCCTTGTCAATTATTCATAGTTCTTTCATATATACAGTGACTTCCCACAACCACCCAATCTATCCTGATCCCTGTATAAAGGCATATGGCATGTAAATAAAAATGACTTACTTGCACTCTAGACTGTATATAAGATGAAAATGAGTCGTCAGAAGAACTGGTTACTAGCATTAATGTTTCCCCTTATATTTAATAACTGCATGTTTGTACAATTTTAATAAAAACTCGTATCATGATTGACAATAAAGTTTAAGTCTTTGTCTGAATAGTATGGATGTAGTTTGTACTGTAAATCATTTTGGTTATTGGTTTAAACAACATTTAGCCTTTGCCATCTATAAATAAATACAATGGCATTGCTTTGCTAATTACTGCATGATTCAAACTGTCATCTTTAAATCAATGACTTGGTCATGGAAATTTAGTGAATCCATGAAGTTTCCATATTTAATAGAGATGAGCAGTCAGGACTGTTAGTACTCTGTTTATAGCATTTATTCATGAGGTGATTTTTTGAGTTCAAACAACATTTGTGTGAGACTTGGCTCTGCTTCAGTTTGCAGCTGCTGCTGACTGATATAGGAGAGTTTTTGGAGTGGATTAGTGTTTCTGAAGGAGCTTGTTGACATCAGATGGCATGGGAACTACGAATCCACACACAAGGCTCAGCGATGGAGCTCATGCAAACCTGCAGCAGGCACGTAGAGAGGGGGAAAAACAAATAAACTAAACCCAAAGCAAGTATCCCCACACTTGGCATGTTCCCATAGACATTTGGAAGAGAGGGAGGATGGACAACAAAATGCTGTGGTTATCAGGAAAATGAATCATAAATGTCTTAAGCTTTGGTAATGCTAAAAAAGATAATCACAGTGTACTATTATGGGTAGATTAATTAAAATATACAAGGCCACTTTTGTGTTGAAATGCAAACAGAGTATGTTTGTTGTCAAGCTAAACTATGATTTAACATTTGTAGTCATATTTATATTGTATATAAATTGTATTTTAATTATTTTCCATGGCAGTGCACAACGAGGCAATGATTATTCGTGAGAGGTAAAACGTATAGATCAAAGTTCACACCATGAAAACTATTAGTGTCAATAATAATAATGTCAGTGACAGTGCAATCCACTCAGCATCAGATTGTTGATAATCCAGCAGTAAACTCCCACTAAAACCTGAGTGAATCAGTATTATTACACATAATCCCCTTGGTCTGGTCTATGTGACATGCTGGAGAGTACAGACCAGCACACACACACAACAAACACACAAACACACCAGCCACTCTCATCATGCTGATGTATATTTTCCTTTGTCTCAGTTTCATATCGTCACAGATCGCAGCACAAAGCAGATGGTGACTGCATATATAATGTTCTTAGTGTAATGTCACTGAGAGCCTGTTTTAGCTTATTGATGCAAAGCTGCCTGTTCTCTGTTAAAGGACTGTCATCAACGTAATGTGTGCTCCAGGGACTTCTTATGCTGTTGCAGCAAACAACTTGACCAGTTTCAGAATTCCATCTTCAAGATTTACTGGCAATGAACTCCTTGTTGGCTTTCTGATTGAACCAACAGCTAGGATAGGGTACTAAATTTGTACCTATACTTACATGTCTGAGTCCAAATGGACAGGATCATTTTTGCTGGCAGTACATCTAGTATTTGCTATGGTAAGTACATGATAGGCCTGCAGCATATAAGGAAAAAAATGCAATGTAAGATGACAATGTGCAACACTGCAATGATGACAGATGATTAAGTTATGACATTTTTCTTATTAATCCATAAGAAATCCAAAATACCAAGGCTGCATTCACACACTGATGTTGTGTCTGCCTTTTGCTGTATATAGAGAGGGAATTATGAAGCCCTATCAAGATAAGTCAAGCCACACAGAATTATTGGTGTGCTCTATTTGATCTTGGATGTCTGATTGTCTGAGTTACAGTGTAAATAAGCCACTAAGAATGCCCCCTTTTGTCAAATTTTCTACTGGGAAGTCAGAAGATCTTCACAGGTACCCTGACTTTACCAGACTCAAACTGGAACACGTCTAAGTCAAATGTGACATAACTCCGACTTCCCACATTCAAGTTTGGAGGTAAATGGAAGCGTCAGTTGGGCAGCGCTAGTGTTCACTGGGAATATCAACATTTTTTTTAACATGCATTTAAAAACAACCAGTGTTCAGTCCAACTTGCTTGGAAAGCCAGGAACGGTTGACTTCGACTTACCTTTGCTACCCACAGTTACCCACAGTTACAGCTTCAATCAACTCTGTTGGCCACAACTGCTGCCTAAGCTGAGCACACTCTTATGGGGACAGCAGTCCTCCAGTGTCGAAGCACAGTGTTTGCATACTTAGACCAGCTGCACGTGGTGAAGTGGCATGCACAACTGCTTTATATGGTGTTTACTGAGTGATGTGACAGTACATCTGTACAACAATCAGCAATGCCAAGGTCTGTTGACCAATACAGACTAAGTTAAGCTTGCTACATTGAGTTATATCCTCACTGGCAAACATTCAAAAGCCGTCTACAATTAGTCTGGGAGCCACCAGGAGACCTCAAAGTCCACCAGCACATTCTCTCCACACTTGCTGACCTGCTGTGTTATGGTCACCTGCAGCTAAATATCCTGGAAAGTACTTTCATTGAAACTTTTGATTTCTCGTTGTTGTTGACCTCATTTAGTGATTGCTGATGTGTGAATGGGCCTTTTCTCCACTTAATTGGAAAACATAAAATTAGCAGTAGGTTATAACCAGCTACAGCTTCATCTTACAGCTTTCAAGTTTTGAAAACAATAATTAGTTGCAACATATTCAGACTGCTACAGTGTGTTTGTTGTGAAGGCTCATTTTGGGAAAAACAATGAATTAAAGATGTTTTTTTCATTCTCGAGTGCATGATATATTTTAATGTAATTTGAAAAAGTGAAAATTTAGATTTTGATTGAACCTTGAATGACTAATTCTCGGTGGGGGTGAACGTTATTTTTTCTCTCTGAAAACATTAATCGTGAAATAATCATATCTGGTACATAATGTAACTAAGTTAACTCTAACTCTAAAGACTTGCCCGTGCCCCCCAAGCATTTACACTCAAGTTGTTTTTTTGTTATCTTTCGAACCAAACAGCTAACCGTTTCAGATATATTTGTGTTTGCAAGCTTAATTTTTTATTTGTCAATCTATAGTGAAGAAAATGTCAAATTTGTCTCCTACGAACAAAACAAAACAAAAAAACAGTCGTTAAGTGCAGTGTTTTTGTCTTTCTGACATGATGTATTTGTGGATCTACAGTGAACAACAAATAAATAGCAAAATATGATCAGTATCAGTATTGAGCAGTCTATATTAAAGGTAATCAGAAATGAATATTAGCCACAAAAAGCCTGATTGAGGCATCGCTAGTGTATATCCCAAAAAGTAAACAGCCTAATAACAGAATAGCATGCTGCGGGCCATGTGGCTGGCATTGTACAATTTGTGTTGTGACTATTGCACATGCATGTACTGAAATATACAATGCTGTATGTAATGTTGTATGTACAAAAGTAATGTATTGTTCAGGCCTACTCCACATTTTGATTCAGAGAAGGATCTGAACCCCCAACCCTTACCAATCACTGTTTGGTCATTAGAAATGTAATCAAATTGGCACATGGACTGCTTACTGCTTACTTTCAGTATTTGCTGTATGATTTATGTTGAAGGAACACTGCAGGATCGCAAGTCATGGCAAACAACAACAGAGCAGGTTTGAACAGGACCTAAGGGAATGATTTCTTGAATGTGTGTCAAGAGGATTGTATTTTTTCCTGCCTGGAAATGTTTCAAGTAGCACATAATCAAATCTTAGTAAAAGACTTGAGCCAAGTAACCTAGATTCTATTGTTAGGAGTTCAAATTGGACTTTGTATCGGACATAAGGTCTCTGTAGCTTTGCAGAGAAACATGCACTGAATCGAGAGAGGATTTCCTTTGTTTTTAGAGTTAACCCTGATAAAAAAAAGAAAAAAATTCTCACCAAAATATATTTGTAGGCTATTTTTGTACAGATGATGGGAAAAATCATCAGGAAGACTTTATATGGAATGAACACTCAACTTTATGACTCCAATAATGTAGAAACATTGAAAACAGTCACTTAAAATGGCAGTTTTGCTTAAAAAAATCTCACATGGTTGCACATTAAAACCCCAAACCCAAATTTGACTCTTGTCTCTAAAGTTCCCTGACTTTCAGTGCTGGGCTCTAAATCTCTCAAACTTTTAAAACCTCTCGGCTCCACTGATGTGGCATCGGCCAACACACACATAAACAGAGAGCAGAATCAGAGGAGAGCCAAATACTTGAACTGAGGTTACCATGCTCATCCTTGCTTGCTTTTTAAACAAGCAGAGAAACCCCACCCTCCCCCTCTAAACCTCCCCTAGCACCCAAGTCCAGGAGCTCTGCCAAAAGCAGTCTAACACTAAACATTCACAGCGCCGGGGAAGAGAAAGCAAACTCTGGGAAGGTACAGGATTGACGTCAGAGAGAGCCACATGTAAGAAATTCCTTCCTAATTACTGGGAATGCTCTGGCTTATTGTATAATAATGCTCTGGTTCATATTCATTTTTTAAAAGGTGCTGCTTTGTTTTATAGTCTTTGCAACCTTTCAGAGCTGTAATTTTCACTGCTCTTTCACTTAAGCCAGGCCTTTTATTTCACACCCTCCATATTAACTCCATACTCTCCCATTTTACTCTGCAGTTTCCTTATATTTCTCTGTCGCTTCCCATTTCTCCCCCATCTCTGCCCCCATTTTCCTCTTTCCTCTACACCCAACAGCTTGTCTTTGCCTGATTTAAATTTGCAAACTGACACCTACGCCCTCCTCTGCTGGATTTGCTCTTTGTGTGCAGTTATACAGATGTGTTTGGATTATTTCTGCTGACCAACTGCTCTCACAGCTGCACCTGTTATTTCTCCTTCCAGGAATGCAAACGCACTTCCTGAGCCGAACACATGGCCTTGTTTTCACATTACTTTAGAGCTGGACTCAACTAATTTGGCTCTTTTTTGATTGTTTTGGGGCTGATTTCTTTCTAACACATTTCAGTAATACTTATCATATCACCCTGTTTGTGTTTCTTATATGGAGCTGCGTGTGGGAGGATCTCTTTTATGTTGTGTTGAACTTTTTATGAGGACATAAGATTTTAAGTCTGGCATTAAAGCTAATGATGAAATAAAATGAATGGCTGTTATGACATAGATGGTTGCAAAGGATATAGACAGATGAATAGACAGATGAAAGATAGATATACGTAAACAGAAAGATGATGTGTTTAAATTGCAAAGAGTTTGGCTGGAAGTGGATGCATATGACGGTCACAACATCCTCTGCATCAATTTGCGCTTGTTCAGAATCAATGGGATGCTGACACATGCTGAAGTCTGTAACTGATCTGTAGGGTCAGTGTAGGGCCAGTGGAGACATGACAGAGTCAACAGGACTGCAACAGAGAGTTACAGATAAACTATTTTAGAAGTTGGGAAATATGCAGGAGTTCATTGTATTATTTCAGTGTTTGACCATGTATACTGTTGACACCATGGACAGTTTTATCCTTGAGTGTCTTTGTTTCAGCTCAAACAGGGTACACACTTCACAATTTTCAGCCAGACTTTCTGCTTGGATCCCTTCATCTGCCCAAACTCAGCAAAAGCCTGGTTATCTGGTGGTCCTATCCGACTTGATTTCTCTGCAGGGTAAGGTGTGTTAGAAGTCATTTCATCCTCTTTGAAAAGGGCCGTGCCACCCCGTCTTGAAATAGTAAATATCAAATCTGTTCAAAATTTAACATCACATTTCCTTATGTGTGTGGAGTGCACAGTAAACAGTTGTTTTGTCACACGGAACAGGGAGAAAGATGACCAAAGAAGGAATAGATGTATCCAGGGCAAATGAGAGAAAAGGCAAAGTTAGATTAACTTCAGTGGCAAAACAGCTTCTGTACCACATAACTTTTAAATTATGTATGCCAAAATGAGAAGGAGAGGAGCCTGGCAAAAGATCTCAGCTGTCAATGATATCATATGAGGCTAGCTGTTAGCTGTGTTTAACCTAGCAATGCCTTGTGTTCTTGTCTACCATGTTTGGTACACTAAAGTCACTTTTGATCACAGGAGATTACAAGCTGTGAGAGTAGAGGTTGTTGGTGAATGATCCATTTGGTTTGTGGTGTGTTCTGTCTCTCTTTGTAGCATACCACACAGGACGATAACAAAACTATTTTATTTGACGTTATCTGACTTCATGTGTGGGCTCTCTGTGTTTCAAAATCAGTTAAGATTTTTAAAAAAATGTATGTGGATGCCAGGCCTTTGTTTCTTTGGCTGTATTTTCTTATATATAAGTGCTGACAAGTACTGAAGTATTATAGGGTACACCCTCTGTTTTTGCTGGTGCATTAAATATAGCATTTATCATCACGGTCAGCCAAAGTCACCAGTTAACACGGCCACTCAATAGACCATAGCACCAAGACATAAACAACGGTGTACTGAGGAAAATGTTGTTGGAGTGTATGGAGAGGATGCTGATAGTCTGTTCTGATCACTGGTTTCCAGTAACTCATAAATGTTTGAAAATGGCTTTTTTATTTGTGTTTTTTTTTTTTTTTACTTTTGTGCTCAGAATAACCACCATATTTGCAGTTTGCATCCAACACAACAGGTAGTTCCATACAAGGTTTTTGTGCCCTCTAGTGGTATTTTCCTGTAATGTGTAAATATACAAAAGTGCAAGTATATAAACAAAAATGCTCATGATACCAAAGGATGTAACAAATGTGATGTGGTGACATTGCTGACCTATGACCTATCAAATTATTGCCTTGAGCTGCATGTATGTGACATGCAAATAATACCCCTCACATTGACAGCTCCACAGTCCTGAATGACTAAATGCTGAATTAGGGCGAGAGAGAGAGAGAGAGAGAGAGAGAGAGAGAGAGAGAGAGAGAGAGAGAGAAAGAGAACGAAAGGGTTCTTTAAATGAGTAACAATAATGGACAGTGACAGTGAGGTGTGCTGGAGTTTTGCTCATAAAGGACATGTTTTACCCAAAATAGAGGTGGGAGGAACCAGTAGACTCCTGCAAGAATGCTTTCAAAGCTTTTCTCCTTCCCTCTGAGAGCATTTTTGTTAGCACCAGCCACTGATTTGACACGTTCTTCAAGACAGATGATGGAAGCCAGACAGAGTTGACAGATGAGCCAGAACAGGACATCAACTTCAAATAAAGTGATGAAATAAATGATTGAACCATTTGTTACGGTGTTCATGTTTTAATACATGGTAGTATTTTCTGTTTTGGTATTAAAGGTGTTGGCTTTATGGCCCATTTCACGCCGTATTGGCTCTTCTTCATTTGTGCCGGTGAGTCAACATACTGGTATGAGGCAGCTCTTGCATGAAGCAGCTGAATCCAACATATTGTACTGAAAGTGGGGTATGACAGCTTACTTTACCTTGACCTCTGTCTGAGAGAGAGAGAGGCACAATAGGAGGAACAACACTCGTAATCTATATATGAGTGTAGAGATGGTTCTGCATTTGTAAAAATCATATCATTGTTACTGCCATGGAGTCCAATGGGTCCTTTGATAGAATGTTATTATATCAACCAACTGGTGCAAGGTTTACGTCACGTCTTGTATCAGGCAACATTAGGACATGAGTACTGTCAATCAAATTGGGCAAAATGTACATGTTTATCAACTTGGCTTTAAAAAAAAAAGTCTGCTGACACTGCTATTATCACAATTCTCTACAGTAGGGGAAATCCTCCTCACATGTCTCAAGAAGCTCAATGAAGCTATCAGACTTCTTGGTTAAAAATATTAAACCATTAAATCTACATTAAATTCAGCAGGGTGGCCACTGAGTCATGATGCATTCAAATATTAATTAAAAAGAGGATAATGTGTTAAAACATGTATAGGTATGACAATTGTAGGCACAGTTGGGTAAAATACACTTTTGTCTGCTTGAGTATAAACAAAAAGGTACTTTAAAACTGCCTGAAGCCTTTATAAATAGAATAGAAATAAATGCTAAAGAGCTGCACTGAACCAGAGGCACTGATGGAAGCACACTATAGTCATGAACTGTGATGCTGTGTTTTTGTTGCTTCTGTGATGGTAAGGTTTTGTGATTTCTTGCAAGGAATACTGCTAACTAAAATCACTAGTAAAGTGTATCAAAGTGGATCAAAATTTAAGCCAATTTTGCTGCTGTTTGCTTCTTGCATTAATACATGAGATAAATAGCTAAGTAAATATTTACCCACCAGTAAAAGGTTAGTATTTTTTATTTGCATGTTTTAGATAAGTGTTGAAAACTCTGCATTTAATGTGTTATGCCAAGTGTTCAGGTTTTGGAGTGACCACTTAACTCTTGACTTGATTTGCAACGAATTTTGACTACACATAGTGCCTTATAAATGTCTTTTCTCACGTTTTAATGAAAGACATATCTAATAATTAAACTTCGTCATGTTGTTCCTTAAAACAAAAACAGCCATAAATATTTATGTATTAGATGATACGGAATTGACCACAAAGCACAAAAGAGCAGTAAAGTTATGAAAAAGTAAAAAGTGCCCAATGATTAAGAATATTTAGATGTAAACTGATGAAAAGTACTCGCTGACTTTCTGTCACCAACTCTTACAATATCATACATTATCATTATATACAAATATAAAAATGTTCTGTTCCTCACATCTGCACTGCTTGTGTAAAATAAATAACTTAATAAATGCCAAAAGCACAGTATTACAAACAATGGAATCGGCATTGGTGTTGGGTATAATTATCATTTCAAGCATTTGTATTAGCATCAGCCTGATTTTTACAATCTCTGCATCACTAATATCATCAGTTTATGGGCATCGTCACTTTATTTGTGATCTAATCAATGTCTCTGCTCTGGCTTTTTATCTGTATACACATGTGTACTTGTTAACTAGGATCTGTATAAAAACTGGTGATGGATTTAATTCTAAATAAATTGTCGATATAACCAATAAATTAAATCCTCACGTACATAATCATGACCTCAATATCTTTGTAAACATCTTATAATTTGTTATTTTAATTAGACAAAATACATGACAAAGACGTGTTTTGTAAATGCACTGATGTGTCATGATCAATTTTAAAGGCCTAAATGCTGAACAGGCTAGAGTTAAGAAAATAACAACTATTGTAATGTGTCTTTTACATATTTTGTAGATACTTTTCATGTGCATCAGAAGGCGAAAAAAATATTTTTTGTTTTGCAGTTTGAGATATTAGGGCAATGGAAGAATGGAGGCTCTTGAAGAACAGAAGTTCATAACCAAACATTAAACTGCTGTAGCCTTCCCTTCCATCCTGAACATGTAAGCACACTCTTTTACAGAGCGTCACAAAATAATCACAGTCCTCTTAAACAGGCACACACACTGATCTTTGTAGCTGGTGGCTGAAACACACACTTAACATGATTCAACATGACAGGACATGTTGAGATACACACCCATATTCCAGGCATAGACACACACACAGTGAACACAGCTCCTGTGAAAACAGACACACAAGGTGTCATTAACTCTAGTGGTTTAGAGCTTGCTGTGTCCAGTTTCTATTTGTATCACTTTCCCTGCTGAATGCGCACTCTCGGTGAGGAGGTAAAACTTCATGAGTGCACAAAATGTAGGTTTTCTGAGGTCAAGTGGTCAGGTAACTGAATCTCACTGGAAAATAGAGAAAGTGAGGAGGTCATTATGATGTTTGAAAGGTATTACTCTACTGCCAAGGTCACACTACATAGTGTTTTTGTGTCACAGCAGTCATTTCGTCTTATGAGATGAACAGAGAGCTGAAATTGTGATGTAACATGACTTACAGACATGACTGGGGGTGGGAGTAAAAGACCTGCTGGAACTGAGCATTTAGTAACATGTAGCATATCACATCATTGGTCTTTATGCTGAACAATTCCCATGTCAAACCTCCAATTATGTTCTCTCTGCTTTCAATCAGACAATCAATCAACCAATATTTGTATAGAAATTTGTTTGGAAACAGATATAATCACAAGATGTTTTACCAAAGAGTCAATTTTATCTGTCTATTTATATATGTGTGTGTGTGTATATATATATATATATACAGTCATGGAAAAAATTATTAGACCACCCTTGTTTTCTTCAATTTCTTGTTAATTTTAATGCCTGGCTCAACTAAAGGTACATTTGTTTGGACAATTATAATGATAACAACAAAAATAGCTCATGAGAGTTTAATTTAAGAACTAAGAACTATTCATTTTCCATGGTTTTCTTGATAATAACCAAAATTACTTAAATTCTTACATCAATAGCTATGGCATTGTACCGCCAAAAACACTACTTTTAAGCATTCCATGTTTTCTTTTCTGTTTGCTTTAAACACATGATACACACAAGAGTTAATACTTGATTGCATAACCATTGTTTTTGATGACTGCAGCCATGCGTCTTGGCATGCTCTCCACCAGCTTCTGACATTGTTCTGCTGTCACAGCAGCCCATTCCTGTTGGACAAATTCAAACAAATTTTCTTTTGTTTTTGGGCTTGTGGTTCTCCATTTTGAGTTTGATGATTTTCCACAGGTTTTCAATTGGATTAAGATCTGGTGATTGAGCAGGCCAAGGCATGGTGCTAATGTTGTGGTTCTCCATCCAGGTTTAACTGACCTTGCCGGTGGCAAGGGCATTGTCTTGTTGGAAAATCCAGTCATTCGAGGCAGGAAAGAGTTTTCCAGCTGATGGAAGAAGACTGTTTTCAAGGGTAGTCCTGTACATGACCTGGTTCATTCGCCTTCACACAATTGCATTTGCCCTGTTCCACTCAGACTGAAACAACCCCAGATCATGACTGATCCACCCCATGTTTTACTGTAGGGCAAGACAGTCTGGGTTGTAAGCTTCTCCAGGCTTCCTCCTAACCAGTAAGTTGGCTGGAGGGCATCAATTCAAAATTGATTCATCACTGAAGAGAACCTTAGCCCAATCATCAACAGTCCAATCCTTGTGGTCTCGAGCAAAGAGTAACCGGCCTTCCTCTGCCTTTCATTGATGAAGGGCTTCTATGCGTCTCTGTGTGACTTCAAACCAGCTTCAACAAGTCGGTTTCAACTGTCCTTGCTGAACAAGTCACATTTCTCGACAGTGCCCACTCATTTTTAAGGTCCCTGAGGTCTGACGACGATTCCTGACACAGGAACGGATGAGTGCACGGTCATCTCGTGGGGTAGAAAGACGCTTCTGCCACGCCAGGTAGCAATTTGGTAGTGCCATGTTCAGCTTGTTTTTTTTGTTGTAATGAACGGCTGTCTTGGAGATCTTCAGTTTTTTCGCTACCTGTCTCTCACTCATGCCAATTTCCAGCAGTGCCAAGATGGTTGCCTTTGTGGCTTCACATAATTCTTTTGTTTTAGGCATTATGTGAGAGCTGACAACTTCTGAGTTGTGCTACGGCTTGAATGTAAGCAGGAAACCACTCTAGGCCTTTGCATGTGCAGTGCTGCTTGTGACATGAAATGGCCTCTTATATACCCTGGGAATCAATTGCTTAAGAATGTCAAATAGACATAAAGTATTATGTGACCAGCTGCATTTTTTGTTGTGTTCATTGTATTATACGCTTAGTGGTACCAGATATTAGAATGAACAAGAAATTGAAGACAACAAGGGTGGTCTAATAATTTTTTCCATATATATATATATATATATATATCTATATATATATATATATATATATATATATATATATATATATATATATATATATATATGTATATATATGTATATGTATATATATATATATATATGTATACATATATATATATATATGTGTGTGTGTATATATATGTATATATATGTGTGTATATATATGTGTATGTATATATATGTGTATATGTGTATATATATATATGTGTGTATATATATGTATATGTGTGTATAAATATATATATATGTATATGTATATGTGTATATATATATATATATATGTGTGCATACATATATATATGTATATATATGTATATATGTATGTGTATATATATGTGTGTGTATATATATGTGTGTGTATATATATGTGTGTATATATATATGTGTGTATATATATATGTACATGTATATATATATATATATATATATATATATATATAGATATATATATATATATATATATATATATATATATATATATATATATATATATATATATATATATATATATATATATATATATATATATATATATATATATATATATATACGCATATATATATATATATACACATATATACATGTTGGGTTCTTTTCCAAATCCAGTATCAATCCAACATGAGTACAACACTTTGCCAAGATTTCCAAACAATCCCAGTGGTGTGAGAAACCTTCAGGAAATCTTGAGCAGAACCAGACTCGTGTTGAACAGTCATCCGCAGGGTGTGTGAGTAGACAGACAGCAGGACTCAAATAAAATTTTATGATAGCAATACATTTATGAGTTCCTGGACCATTGATTTGTCCATATCAAATTTGTCCATGTTGGATTGAATTTTATTTAAGGATAACCTCTTGAGATGTGCAGTCACATTTCAAGAGAGTCCTCTTCCATAGCATAGACATAACCTTTCACAAAAATCAAACTTGACACTTTAATAATGGATTGTGTTTGGTTATTAACATGTCCTTGTATGTAAATCTTTCAATCTTGTATGTTATGGCCCTTTTCAACTCTTCCAGCAGAGAGGACTCAGGAGCACTGAGCTGAGCACCACTGGGCTACGGTGGATGAAAGGTTGACAAATGAGTCCATGTATTTGTTGTACTGGCCAAGTTGCTTTGCACTTAATTGACACACAGTTGAGCCCAAAGTGCTGCCACAGGGTGCTCCACATGTGTTTCGTTCTTTTATTTGTTGATTTGATTGTTGGTTGAGTCTGGATTCCCCCAGACTCAAAGGTGATCGTGCATTTTCTGTCAGAGCTCCTCGGCTTTGGAACACCCTGCCTGAGGAGATAAGGCGAGCTGAATCAGTGACATCTTTTAAATCACATCTTAAAACCCACTTTTATAGGCTTGCTTTTACATGATTTTCTTCCTCTTTTATTATTATTATTTTTATTACTGTTATTATTATTATTATTATTATTATTATTATTATTATTATTATTATTATTATTATTATTATTATTATTCACTCTTTTAACTTTCTTGTTTTATCTTCTGTTTTTATCAGTCTTACGGTTTCTCATTATTTTATTCCTGTTTTTACTTTCTTTTCCTTCTCTTTTCCTGTTCTGACATACCCAGTTTCTATTATCATTTTTTAATTTCACTTCATTTTATGTATTTATTTATTTATTATTAGTTTTTATTATTAGTATTTTATTTATTATTTATGATCTATTTTCCCTTCTTACCAGTCATCTATCTGCCCTTATTTTAAATCTTCCTGATGTGATGTTGTCAACTTTTAACAGTTTTGAATTAATCTATGTATCTGGAAATCTATTATCTGCCTACTGTCTGATTATCTCCTTGTCATTATACATTTTATCAGCTGGTTGGTCCAACCAGTTTATAATATTTTCTCCCATTTTGTTGCTTTAGTTAACATGACCCTCTGTGCCTTATCCTTTGATTCCCATGGTCTATGATGAACTGATTGTTGATTTTATTCTGATTTTTTCTGCCTTTGTTCTGTCTGTTAAAGCACTGTGTAAACTTTTGTTTTTAAAGGTGCTATAGAAATAAAGTTATTATTATTATTATTATTATCATTATTATTATTATTATTATTATTATTATTATTATTATTATTATTATTATTATTATTATTATTATTATTATTATTATTATTATTATTATTATTATCATATGCTCCAACAGATGTTCAAATATTGAATTCAAGGTGACAGCCCTGCTCTATACATAGTTGTAAAGGTAGTTAT
The DNA here is from genome assembly GCA_036419115.1 of Scarus forsteni. Taxonomy (NCBI): domain Eukaryota; kingdom Metazoa; phylum Chordata; class Actinopteri; order Labriformes; family Labridae; genus Scarus; species Scarus forsteni. The sequence goes on from JAZDUH010000098.1 coordinate 39,044,230, forward strand.
TAGGGCTGGATTAAAAATCAATTTAATCGATTTTAATCAATTTCCCTTTAAATGGTTCATAATGGATCCATAAAATCCAAAGATCGATCTTTTAACTTGGGTAGTTTTTTCTTCATTGGAAGTGCAGAGAAGCAGCCTGTGGTATCAACCCAGCTAGTAATGCGTGATCTGCGTTTAGCGCTGCTTTCCACTGAACAAAATCTCGTGAGATGTTACTGCAAGTAATCAAACAGACTTGGCAGAAGCAAATAGCACTATATGGGCAACACCAGCGAGTTTAAAGGCTGACGTATGGACGTATTTCAGATTTTGCAAGCACAAAGGAAAAGAGGAGTTGGACTGAAAACAAGCAATATGCAGAATACGCATTAATGTATATAATTAATATAAGCTTTAAGGTCAAAAGTCACTTTTTAAGTTTACAGTATTATTTTAACTGGGACATCCCAGACTGAATAAATATCTTATTGTATTGTGAATCAAATCGATTTGAGACCTGGTAATATCGAATTGAAGAAAATCTGAATCAATACCAGGCCCTAGTAGTTATTATGGGGGTATTAGCATTAACAACCATGAATAGAAAGAATGTTTTAATATTAACATGAACAGCTATATTTAAGACTGACATCATGAAGGAAGGGCAACACCTGCAAAGACAATAAACAAAACACTATCAGTGCTTTACTGTATTTATTTATCCCTTTTAACATCTTGATAATTTATATGTTAACTTGATGGTGAGTTTTAACAGCAGTTGCTCTTTTTCTGCTCTTTTTTGGCACACATTCGTTTTTCCCTCCTCTCTCAGCTCTGTCTGAGAGCACCAGCTTAATGCCTCTTTTCTTTGCTGTTTGGTTTGTTTACATCCATGATTGTGACACGTGCAGAGGGCTCTGTACTCTCCCTGGTCAGAGTCAGACGTCAAAGAACAAATTACAGGAGGGAGAACAAAAATCAGACTGCAGGACTTTTTATGTTGAGTCTTCATTGTTGTTCACTATGACACACTACACAACTACTAATTTTTGGGGCTTCAGATGAAACTGTGTGTCCATAACCTATATACAAACCCACCAACATGAGAAATATCTCTAGTCTTGCTCTGTTGCTGTTCCAACTTTAAGAAAATTGGTGCTCTGTCAATTTCAAAAAGCTTCCTCTCTGAAGGTTTTCCAGGTCTGTTTTTCAAGGACTTGTGTTCCTTGTTGGGAGGTTTATTGTGATTCTTCCTAAACTTTCAAGTGAAGCTTATTACTGAAACCGAAAGATATTTTTGTTCAAATATCAGTCACACAAGACCTGGAAATTGGGCTGGTTTCTACAGTTCTGGGGCCTTGCTTAAACCAAAACCCCTCATCTTCGTCGTAACAATTTTGCCCTTGGATGTCTCTCTGTTATTGCTTTTCTGAGCTGCATTATGTAGCATATCTATTAATGGGGTAAACCCCCCCCTTATTAATTCAGTATGTCCAAAGCAGCTGTCCTTTCTGTCCTACCAACAGATACGTTTTCTAGAGAAGTGTAAAGGGCCTCCCATTCCTGCCCGTCATATTGGTACCCTCCCCTTCCATTAAAGTACCCTCCACAGCTACAAGTGCGACTTCATTTGGAGCGACACTCGGTAGTGAAGGGGTAGTATGTAGGGGGCAGTTTGGGATTCAGCCATCATGTTGGTGCAAAGCAACTGACAATAGATGTGCCATTATTTTGTTTTTATCATCCTTACTTTTTCTTTTGTTGGACTCATTAAGTGTTGTTGCTTTTACCCTTTTTTATATAATGAATAATAATCAACCTACAAGAGTGTGAAAATATAGACACAATAGATAATCACTGCTTTGGTTTAAGGTCATGTTCACAACAAACAGAGGCGTTAGGGATATTACAGGTTTAAATGTTTGGTGATTATCCTCACATTAACTAAATAAGGCTCAACAAAGTGGTTCTTGTTGCCCCACAAACACTCTTGTGTCTGATTAGATTTGCACTCAATGTCACCTTTGCTTGCCTGAGCTGATGCGTCATTTAGTGTAAAATATAATAAAGACAAGCACCCTGCTAATGTGCTTACATCCCAGAGAAGCATAACCCTCTTATCCAAAGAGGCTAGGACTGGTCCAATGACAAGGGCTGTTCTGCCTGAGTGATGTCATTGTCTGTTGTTGACCTTTATTTGCGTATAATACAATAATTGCAGCCTATTGCATAACCAGTGAGAGGAATCCACCATGTGACGTCCACATGTGCGATGCTTTTACCAACAGAACGGCCCTTCTCTCCATTCAGTGACCCCTCACTCCTCCACAGATGTCTCTGCTACTCTTAGTACATATTCAACCCTTTTCAGAGGGAAACACACACACAGACACACACAGCGGGTTAGTATAAGGTATCAGAGGGATCTCCTGTCTCCCCATGGACTTCCCTCGTGTTGTCTGCCTGCTGCCAGACCACATGGCCTCTCTGTCTGAGCAGTTATTGTGTGTGGGGTTCACTGAAACTGATGGATTGACGGACTGAGACCCTGATGTTTAATCTATAATCACTTAAAAATGAACAATGGAACAGTAAATTATTTGTAATATTGCCTGTAATTTGAGTTGGCGAAATGTAAGTTGTCTGGATATATTCATGAAGTAAATGTCAGACCTGTTTCGGGCACAAACAGGCTGATAGAAACTGAAATTTACTTAAGTAAATAGAAAGCAAGGCTGTGTGTCCTCCTCACACTTTTTCCAAAAAGCCTGTAACATGGTGCATATGCAGTCAAACACGTACACACATCAACACCAGCTTAAAGATGAATTAGTATAAATAAAATCAAAGGTTGCGGTTGCTCTCGTTGGTTAGGATGCCCACAGGAAGTGCCCTGCAGTTGGTAAACATTACCGCAACACCAGCAAGGGAATTTTAGCAAGGCAGCGGTGGAGCAGCTTTGGTTTGATCCTGTGCTCTGAGTTAGAGCAAATTCTTTCTAAACTCAAGATGGAGTTGAAAAACAATTTTACTCAGTCACATGCTAAATGTTGTTAGTTCTGTCTCAGTGTGTGTTATAGTTTGATACAAAACAAGGATAACAAAAACTTCTCTTCCCTTGCCTCATCTGTTTCCTATTCAGCTGAACTGTTTTTGTTCTCTTGATGATATACAAGGAATATGATAGGTTAGTTTTAAAGCTGATCATTAGTCTCAAAGCAAGGTCAAGGTTTAATCGAAGCTCCTGCAATCATGTTTCCCCCACTGCTATATCATCAATATGCACAGTATACTCGTTCAAGGTGTGAACCACGTAATGGGTCACAATTTAATTTAGGTGGGCTTTACATGAGTATGAATTTCTAAGACTCCGGGAAAATAAACTGTCGATCTGGTGATATTGACACACAGAGACGCGTATTCGTCCATGACTCTGCATCTTTTTTGAAAACGGGTCTGCAGGTGGATATCTGGGTATTCGTCTTCATGCCGTATATAAACAGATAAGTCCTGAAAAGACGATGACCTCATAGCACCTCTCCTCCTCCCCGCCCCCCAACCAACGTTGTCACACGACAACAACAACAACAACAATGGTGGCAGCCGGGCTGATTCTGATCTTGTTCCAGCAGCTACAAATGTTGCTACGACTTTTATACCAACATTTGCTCACAATCGCCGCCATTGCTGCTGTTGTTTACATTCAGAACAGAAGCATGGACAGGAAGGAAGTCGACCTTGTATGCGCATGCTTATTTTTTGTTTTTGGTGCTTTGTGGCAATTTCACAGTGTCACCTTTAGGCCAGGCGTATGTACTACAGGATTTTGCATGGATTTTGTGTTGTCATGTAAATGCACAAGCATATGTACAATAAAATGAGTAAACAGCGATACATGTTTTGATGCCAACGCCAAGACAATACAGGGCCGTCCTCGTGTGAGGAGGGCCTTCGTCTAGATTCTGTAGATCATAAGTTGATTCATCATCCATTTTTGATTCGAATCAATTCACTATTTACATTATTTTGTGTATTTTTCATGAAAAGGTGCTCATTCCAGATGTGGAGTTTGTTTGACTGACAGCCCCACAACCCTTTCAGGAAGACTTATCAACATGCAATGATTTCAACTGGTCTTTGAAACTTGTGACATGAAAAATGTCATCACAGCCCCACCTTTTTTTAAGGTGTCGTGGTCTGATCAGTCAGAGGGATTAGAAACAACTTTGTAGTGTTCAGGGCCTTAAACGACCTGCATCATCTTAGTACTAAGTTGTTGGCATGCTCTTTACTCTGAGCCCAAATCCTAATATTTAAGAGACATAAATTCATAGCAAAACAAAATCCTAATTGGCTTTACTATCAAATAAAATATATTTTTGTAAATGACTTTTATGTCTTGTGATACAAATGAAGGTCATCTTATTGCTTTGAATGATTTTGTAGGTCACACTTACTTTTTCAGTAAAAATCACACAAGTAAATAATTCTGTGTTAAGTGTCCTTACATAAACACATGAAGCAGCAAGAGCTCAAATAACCTGACATACCTGATGGGATGTTTTAAAAATATATTTCACTAGTCCATCTGGTAAAGAGCCCACAGAAAGTGTTTGGGAATGGGCAGAGCCTTTCAAATGCTTATAAAAAAATCACAATCATTACGGGCCAATCAGATAACTAAGTAGGCTGACCCTGCTTCCAAGGTGTAAAGGACTACACATGAGCTTCTTCAAGTGGGGTGAAAATACAGTTTTTATTGAGAAATGCTTTCCCTGTTGTTATTTTTCATGCAATAAAGAAACGTGGTTCGGATCTGATGTGATCTCCTTAAAAGTATGCTTCAGCCTTTAAATGGCGAGGCAAAGCAAACACCATTCAAATGCCAACGCCAACAGCTAAAAGAGAGGAAGTCTTATACCAAAGCTTACCTTTTCTAAAGACTCTTGGAGAAGAAATTTGTCTGTTTATGGCACCTTCACACGTAGCTATAAACAAGACAGCGAGACATGTTTTACAGCCTGGCATCTACAAGTGAGGTTGAAGGTTCAAGCACTCAAAAATTTCACCTCCATGAAAACGAAGTTGGTGTTCTTCAAAGACTCATGTGTCTACAAGCCAGTGCTGTGCCAATAAACTTATTTAGCAAAAAAATAAAAATAAATTCAGATCTCAGTAAAGATTTAACTATAAATTAAGACACCATACGCTCTCTAGTAAGTGAGGAGGGACTGTGCTCCTTTGCTTGTTAGAGTTAGTTAATTTGATTTTAAGTCCCATGATGGAGATCCCATTTTGGACTGAACCTCCTCATATATGAGCCTCCCAGCAGGTGATTTTCTGGTTTGGAGTGCTGATGACAGGTTGGAGCAGCTGGCACTCTCTCAGACTGGCTCTTACTTTGGTTGCAGCAGAAGGGCATTTTTGGTGGAGCCTCGGCAGACAGGATGGCATAGTTGGCAACGCAGCTCATGGCAGAACTCTGAGGCAAATGTTGAGGGCTGAGAATACACTAGACTGAGTGGACGAGACAGGTTGACATTTCTGGCATGTTATTGTAGTGAATGGGGGAAGAGGTGATTGAGAACATGTTGGCTTGGCTTTAATAATCCTCAATCCCTGAAGGATCCCTTTGTTTGTTCACTCAATTTTTGCCTTTCAGACCATTTTTATGAATGCTCCTACATCATTGCTGGGTTCTCCTCATCATTGACACCGGGTGTGTATTCACTGAAGCAGGCACTTCTGCTTCCTGCCCTCGTCTGAGCCAAATTGTCTCTTTGCCAGGCGTCGGTAACTTGGCACACTGCTTCTTCCTTTTCCATGTGGTGATCACGTATGTCCGTCCACAAGAAAGTCTGTCAACACCCTTCTTTAGACTGTTAGTAGTAGGATATGATGACATATGTAAAGGGGCAAACCAAACACTCTGAAGCATGCATGTCCTTTTTTGGTTCTGAAAGGCCAAGAGTAGAACACATTCATGTTACCATGGAGATGTAATATGGTTAACTTTGGAGCATACATGTGTTCAGATCAAGTGGATCATCAGCCACAGTAGTTATGCAGCCATTGTATGTCAACCTTGTCTTCCATAAGGAGGTACCACCGATGTCAATACTGCAATGGAGAATGAGGGGGGAGCACCCAAACAAAGTACAGTTGAACTGGTGATGCCACAAAACAGGGTTCTCACGGATACTTCAAAGTCTTAAAAAGGTCTTAACTTTGACCCTTATTATTCAAGGCCTATAAAAAATTGAAATGTCTTACCTTTACCAGGAAAAGGTCTTAACATTTTGATGGCACGTTGACGACGATCATTTTATCAGATCCTTTTCAGGCTATTATCAAGACTGCTTAAGATATCATTGAAAATTAACTTTAAAAAGAATTGTATTTCTCACACCAACAAATCCAAGTTTTTACACCTTAATGGAAAGCAAAAGCTTCCCTTATACCTCTTAATATGTTGTTCTAAGGTGCAAAATATGGGATTCATTTTGCTTTAGCTTGAGCTTTTTAAGTCTTGAATTTGATTTGAAAGTGTTAGGAACACTGTTACAGGTGTATCTATCTACAGAACATGCATAAATGTTGTAATGTCAAGAGAAGCAGATTGTATCGGATTCAATCTGCTTAAAAAATCCAAGTACAACATGAAAAAATAAACATTTAGGGATAAAAAAAACATACCAAATGAAATTGTATTAATACGTGTTTTTTAAGACCATCTTGAAAGAGGTATGTAAAGCACCTAACAATCACAATGACATTGCAACAAAAGACCTGAGTTATTGATTCAGGGAAAGGCTGGGAAATATGGCATACATGTAATATTTTTTGTTTTTTTGGTCACACTACTCTCTAAATGCATTTGAGATCTTTTTTCTGTAACTTTTTGAAGGAGAAAGAATTCAAATGACACAAAACATTCCCATTGTATTTTAATTTTATTCAAATAAGAGCCTACCCCAGCTGTCATTGTGTCATTGGGTGAGAGGCAGGGTACACCCTGAACCGGTCGCAAGTCGATTGCAGGGCCACATAGAGAGACAGACATCCATTCACGCTCACACTCATACCTAAGGGCAATTAGGTCACCAGTTTACCTAATGAGCATGTTTTTGGTCTGTGGGAGGAAGCCGGTAACCTGACAAGCCAGATGGACAGCTCAATATATCTGCCACAGAAATATTTCACTCGTCAATCTGGATAGGAGCCCTGTGAGTTCGTGTTCAGGGGCAGAACCTTAAAAAAAAAAAACAACAACAAGCTTGTGATTGGACAATCGTTTGGCTCATCACTTTCATCACAGACCAATCCACATCAAGCAGGGTTGCCTCCTATAATGTAGCATGCATAGCGGCTAATAGCTAACAACAATTAACAACAGTTCATGGATGTTAGCCATAGCGGCTAACTTAGCCACTAACAGCTAACAACAGCTAACAGCCTTTTACTATCGTCTTACAATAAATTGTTCCACACAGATGATTCATTTAACACTTAAATGTGACATGAACCTCGCTAAAGACAATCCTTACAAGTAAACTGCTGAGGAGGGCAGATTTCGCCAAGTTTTACTAGGTAGCCATGAGGACAATAGGCTAATCGGCATGTCTGTTCTCAACTTCTGGTTGTCGTCACGTCCGCATTCTGCTGCTCCCACTTCTCTTCCCTGATTGGGCCATTAAGAATTCAGCCGAGTGAATTCGTTGGACAACGGAGGCTGGCAAGATGGACCTGCAGGATTTCAGAATCAGAACATGCAAACTGGGAATCGAACCGGGAACATTCTTGCTGTGAGGCACGCGCACTACTTGCTGCGCCACCGTGCCGCCCAGGACAGGAACACGTAGCCTTAAAAACACTCCATGCAGATGAACTTAATACCCTATAATGCTTTGAGGGTTTTGATCAAAATATGCAACATTAATAACTTTTTCTCAAGAATGAAATCGTTACATCTTGGACTCAGAAGCTGAAGGTCTTTGGCACCCTGCTCACAAATGTTCCACCAGGTATATTACTATGCAGACCACCCAACCCCTCACTCATGACTCTATCTCTGAACTCTCACTGTCTTTGGCTTGAACCACCCAGAGGCCTTTATCATATTAAGGCTGTTGGTCCAGTCTCTGCGGATTTAAATTTACACACACCCTGGTTTCATGTCATTTCTCAGGGGGACAACTTCATGGTTTCGCGAGAACTTGTGTTTCTTTTATTTATCCTGCACACTAAATAATTTTGATTGTCCTGCACAAACTCAAACACTTCCACACAGGGCTGGTTTATGAAACTATTTTCTTGCATGACGCACACCTATGCTGCTAAGTCATGCATCATGATGTCTGAGGATATATTCATTATTTTCTCCTTAGAAACCATCTTTGACAGTTCCCAAACACTGACAGGTGATTGGGCTTTAAGAGCTTGTAAGCCTGTGTGCCTCTCCTCTCTTGAACTTTATCAGCGCAGTAACAGAGGATAATAGTTGTTCTGTCGAGAGGAAAACGATTCAATCAGACCCTGAGACAGTGATGCAGTTGGATGGATGAGTACCTTGTTTAGAGAGGACATGAGTGCTCTACAGGGAAATGCTGTTCACACAGATTTTTAAAACAGACAGTTCAAACAGGCTTACCAACGCTTGATGACGTCAAATATATCAGGAAGAGAAGAAGTACAGGATACCAGAGCAGTGGTTGGCACAAGAGTGATGCAGGGTTCTGTGTCTCAGTCATTTATTGACATAATGGAACAAACCTATAGACATTCGTAGTTTGCTCTAAAGCAGAATTATCAAGTTGTCTCAAACTAAAATAAAGAGGGACACCCTGATCATTAAAAAAATACTCCTGCTGATACAGATGCTAAATTATTACGTGAGATCTGTATATAAAGATGATATTTTCATATCTTCTGACTTTTGTGGTTTTTTTTATGGCAGCTGGTCTGTCAGTCTGTCAGTCTGCTTAGCTTTGTGGTGCACTGAGGCCTCCAATAGGCAGCAGAGTAACCTGATAAAATAATCAAAGTCTGTATTTTAACAGAGATGTACGAAGAGTTTCTTTAAAAAAAACATTTGAATTTCCCTGTGATGATTTATTTAATTGGCTACATCTGTTAATTTGTGTGATTAATTAAAATATAAATCTTAAAAATGATCATGCCTCGCAACATCTGCTTGAATTTATACTAGAAATGAATGACATATGTAAAACAGATTTAAAGCTTTTGATGTTAGAATTCAACAAGCAGAATTAATTACCCAAATTGTGTACAGGGCTGCATTTCCTGAAATGTAAAAATGCAGTATTGATGTTTTTGTTGGAAGGTGAGAATAACAGGGTAAGTTTTTAATCTTTATTCACACATTCAGTCAAATAGATCATGACCTAAATTAAAACTTTCACCCACAGACTACAATTCACTGATATAAATGTGGTTATATTGAATTATTGTTGTACCATATCAGTATATACTAGGTGAATAAGAAATGAATTTATCATTTAACTGTTTGAAGATCTGAACCTGGATTAACCGTGCTCAGGACCTGTCTGATCCAATGTCTGTAATCCAGATCCATCTTGCCAAGCTGCAATCTACAATGATTGTAAGCGGTTCAAAGCAGAACAGCTCAATCAGGTCTTTTAGAGCAGGAAGAGGACGGAGCCACAGGCAAGATGACAAGAGGAGGTGAATGCACATGCAAAGTGTTGATGCTTTCAGCTTAATGAAGTTTATCAGATCTGGGCCAAAATCTTTATTAAATGAAAAACAAAAATGAACACAGCAGCTCTATCTTACTTGGTGATTATCCATAAAAACTGGGGACATTTGTTCTGTATTGTAATTAAATCTGCAGTCACCTCTACAGAAAGGGGTCATGCTTTTTATATTAACTTAAGTGAAAATGTAATAAATATTTTCAGATACTATGTTGTAACCAGTGTTATAGATGTTTAAATGTGTTCATAGGTTCTTATTTCTATAATAAATATACAAAAATTACAAATTTGTTAAACTATTTATTTGATATCACTTTGCTTATAGAATTGTATGGTGGCTCATTGCATTCACTTGAAAATAAATAAAAAAACGCCTGTTTTATGAGATACTATGTCGTAAAAACAGGAATTTTCTTTATTTTTGTTTTTCCTGTTTTTATGACATACTATCTCGGAAAAACAGGAATTTATTTATTTTTGATTTTCCTGTTTTTACGAGAAACTATCTTGTAAAAAAGGAATATATTTATTTTTTAATTTCCTGTTTGTACGAGATACTATCTCGTAAAAACCGAAAATGATTTATTTTCGAGTTTCCTGTTTTTATGAGATACTAAAGAACGTTAAAAGTAATGAAGATGTCGCGCATGTTAGACCTTATTCAGTTTTATTCCTCGCTTGGTTTGAAAAATTGGGAGATACTTGTGTCTTTGAGCGGTGTAGATGGTGTTGTTATTAGTTTGTCCACATTGCACAGACACCTGAGGAATTTGCGGTTGTTCCGACACAAAGTCGGATCTGCTCGACATTGCGGTTTTTGTGCCTGTGTTGTCCAAGTACCTGGTTGATAAATGCAGCAGCCAGTCTCGAAGCAAAGCGTCAGGGGGAATCCTGTTTTTACGAGATAGTATCTCATAAAAACAGGAAAATCAAAAATAAATAAATTCCTGTTTTTACGAGATAGTATCTCATAAAAACAGGAAAATCAAAAATAAATAAATTCCTGTTTTTACGAGATAGTATCTCATAAAAACAGGCAGATTTTTATTTATTTTCATGTGAATGCAATACGCCACCGTAGAATTGCGATGTAGCAAGATAAATTGTCTAACTTTGTCTTTATCACAAAACACATTGTATCATCCGACCATACCAATGCACATCCTTTATTATGAATTCTGATCTTTTGCTAACACTCAAATCGTGACAGTTCAATTTATTCAAATTCTAGGATTTAATTCAGATGATCTATTGTGGTGAATTGTGACTTGAAGCATCACTTCCAATCTATATTTTCCAGCAATCATCTATTATTTATTTATTTATAGTGACTATGTGTATTGTTTCTATATTATGATCATGTTTGTTCACAGACCTTCTTCCTCTCTATCACTAAAATGAGGACACCAAGTAATCACATTTCCTGTTAGGGAGCGGGGGTTTGGGGTGAATCACTGGCAGGTTTTGATATTTTTGAATTATTTAATGACTGTCGATCCTTCTATTAACTCCTCAAAATCTTTATCATGTCTAAAGAATTTGGATTAAAAGAAAATAAAGCCCTGACAGATTTTGAATTGACAGCTTAGTACAGGTAGAATTACATTTTTCAATTTAATTTATTGTGTCAAGGGATTTGAGATAAATTTTGCTCTGTTATTTTTATAACCTAAAGCATAAAAGGACACAGAGACTAATCCTGTATAAAGTGCATGACAACATTATGTGAAATTCAAGTCTTCATTTATTCTTTCTGCTTTTCCTTCCTTCACTCCTGTCAGCTGTGAAGAACTCATATATGTTGTCCATTTACTAGAACACTTCTCTTTTCCCGTACACTTCTGTCCTCTCTCTTTCCCACTTTGAGTATTTGTTTGTTGTGGTTGCCATGGTGATACTCTCGTCGTTGTGTGCTAAGGCTGAAAGCACTTGACCTGTCTTCCTGTGCAGGCGTTGGAGGTCATAATCTGCTGCTCAGTCATGGGTGGACGACCAATAAACCTGCCTGGTTTTCCATGAGATATGTTTCCTGTACACACACAGATAAATATACACACATCCACACACTCCGTCCTCTGTGCCATGTGCCAGCAGGGATCCGTCTGTATGTAACTGTGTAGAAGTCCACGCTAAAGGTTTGAAGGAGGGCAAGAAAGGAGAAGGAGGAATAAAGGTCAGCACGACAGAAGAAATGATGCAGAACGCCTACTTGTGTTTGTGTATGTGTGTGTTAGAGTGTGTGATTGCTTGGCTGTCTCTCGCCTATCAAACTCTGGTGTCATCTTTCTGCCATCTGCCATCGTCACCCTACTGACACACAACACACAGACACACGCAGACACATGTTCTCATAAGCATCTTGTCTTGATTTTCTGTTTTGTAAATTGTATTTTTTGACTTCAGAGTAAAATAAGTCTGGTATCAAATTTTGTGAAGTTGTAATAACATATCCAGACGATACAGTTAAAGATCACTGTTGACTTACATGTAAACACCGTTCATCATTGGGACTAGACTAAACATGAGCTGCACCAGGATAGTAGCTGTGTTTGAAACCATCCACTCATTCACTCACTCACTGTTCCCTATGTAGTGTAAATGAAATAGTGGACTACACAGGGAATGACTAAATAAGATTTTGGACACTTAACTGGAATTTTCTGAACGTCATAGCATCAGTCGATGAGCCGGGTATTCCTGTGAACACGCCAAAAATCACGTAAGCTGGACACTCAGGAGGACAAGTAGTAATTGAATCTGTTTACAGCCGCTAAAAGACGTAAAAGAGCTACACTATGAACATGTTAAAGATACTTTAACGTTTTTTACTGTTGTAAATGAAAGCAGTGCCTAACAGCCTTCTTTCTCTTCTTCTAAGAAAAACACGACCGCATTGCATTGTGGTATACATGTGTATCCATGTGGACTGTGTTTTATAGCGGGAACACTGTGTGATTGGTTTATAAATCTGAATTAATTTGGTCACATTGCAATTCTAAGTTTTTGTTGCACATACTGTACACATTAAGTATTAATTATACTGTGGTCTGATAAATGAAACCTCTGGTAATATAATGCTGGCTGGTCTTGCCGTTGTGGACCATGAATCTGGTCTTAATACTCGGCCAAGCTTTCTATTTGAGGAGTTACGGTATGTTTCCAGTTTTTAGAGAAGAAGCTTGAAGTGTTGAGTCAGTGAGCAACAGTTTAAAAACAACATTTTGGTCATGTTTTGCTGTTTAGGACTTCTTTTTGGACTTCACTTTTTTTAGACCAATGCTAAAAAGCCCCTTAATTAAAGAAGAATATGTAAAATGCTCACTTTTATCTGAGACAAAAATTTCAAATACTGTAAAGTGTTTTGTGGTGAATAGGCACAGTGCTGCTATATTTTTCTCTCTTAAATTTTGACTTTTTTAAGTTAAAGTAAACTAAACCCATTTCAAATGGTCTTGCCCTATGTTTCAATTCGAAATGATATAAACATATCACGGTGTTTACTACAATTCCTTACTACTCTTTTATGAATAACTTAAAACCTTTTTCCTTTTTTTGTCCTTTGTAAAAGTTCCTTTTCCTCTTCTTTATCACAGTGATAAAGAAGCGTTCTTGTTGTTTGTTTTTTTTTAATTTGCTCTTCTACGCCAGAGTTATGTTTCCTACTTTTTTGAGACAGAAACAAAGAAAGACTTGCCCAGGGTTTAAAACTGAGGCATGTGCATTTGGTATGTGTTGGTGTGTTAGAGATGAATATTTAATTCAGCTCCTCCCTCCATCATGTATTAATCATGGACCAGTCTGCTTCGGCTGAAAATAGCGCCTAGCAACCCAGAAAAATAAAAATCCATAGAAGTGTTGGTATGTCATGTGTGCTGCTTGTTCATGTGTGACACAGCACATGGCCTCTCCTCATGTCTTCCTTATTCCTGCACACTTAGTCTTCCTCATGTCTGGCTCAGCTGCTCCAGAAATCAGAAACGGTGTTGTTGGAGATTTATGATGTTTACCAGAAAGATTCTTTCAGTGTTTTATTGTCTGTCTTTGAAAGAAAGCTGTTTGTCAGTTTTGGAGTTATTTTTCTAGCAGAGATTCCTATCTGAACTTTAAATTTGTCCCACTGTGTCTGCACCGTCTGACACCCACTGAATGCTGAAAACATAGAAATCTGTGACTCTAAGAAAGCCTGCTTTCTGAAAGTGGTGATAATTGCAGGACTGCTGACCTCACCACCCGAGGCAGCTGCCAATCTTCAGGATAAAGTGATGTCTGCATGTAGAGTTTCTGCTGCCTTTTCTGAGAAAGCTTCCTACCTGGACTGCAACAGTGTGTGCAGCTTGATGGAGTTCATCTAAAAAAAATAAAGTTACTTGTAAACCCTGCTGGAGTGAAGCTCATGTGCCCATGTTAAGATCAACTCAAAGTTAGTTTCATTTAGCACTTTCAGCATGGTGAGCAGCACAGATACTTCTGAAAAGTCTGTTTCAGAAATATGTTACATCGCTGACTTTGTCCAGTTCTTTACCCAAAGTATATGTGCTTTGTGACCTATGAATGACAGACTGATAATAATTTTCATACTGATCACCACACTAAGACTGTCTTTTTTTGTTCCCAACAGGTAGCTTAAACAGCAAGGAGCAACCTCTGGAGCTTCTTAAACCAGCTGCAAACAACCATTTTGGTAGGAAATCTATACATTGTCACCTATTACTATGTGTTAACTGTTAATTATGGATGGCAAAGGATTTTCTCCCCTCCCTGTTGACATATGTCAAAGTGTTGGTAGGCAAGTTAATAAACCTCTTATTGTTACGACTGCTTGTGTCAGCAGTGTATGAATGTGTATCAGTATTTTTTTTTTCAGAACATGCAACAAAAAACACAAATAAAACTGAGTGAATAGTGATACTTTGCACTAACAGTATTACGAAAACTAGAAAAGCACTCGGAGAACGCAGACCCCTGCCAGCGCCACAGTCCTCACCCATATTGTGATTTTCACCATAAATATTAGTCCTACCTTTATTTCATCGAAACATTTAGATTCCTTGACCATGAAAACATACCATTAGCAATTGGATCCATAATGATATCTATTTTAGTTCAGTAGTTATTCACAAAAAATCAGATTTTTCATCATGGTGACCAGACACTGATCCAGATCAACACCAAAATTGAATCAGTTCTTCCTTTTCCCATGCTGAACATTTCTTGAAAATTTCATCAAAATCCATCCATAACTTTTTGAGTTATTTTGTTCACAGACAGACAAACAGACGGACGGACAAACAAACTCTCCCGAAAACATAACCTCCTTACTGACAAACATATTGAAGAATACAACAACCCCCCCCCCCCCCGAAAAAAAATCTATAAAATAAAAGGTGCGTGCTTATACATACAGGATGTGATGTCTCAAAGTAACAGACACACACAGAGTAATCATGTCTGTTATTAACACAGCCTAATCCTGCCTAACCTGACACGCTAAATGTAGCGTTCAATATCTTTCGCTACTAATCCATCTGGACAACAGCTCATAAAAGATTTTGGGAATGAGCAGAATCTGCCAAAAGCACATCCGGCAAGTGATTAGACGATTGGTTCATCAATTAGATTTGGCTGCTGTGCAAGGTTTAATCCTGCTGCCTCCGTGCTCTTTTAGAATTTTATAGTCTGTTTATACTATAGCATGATAATAACCTTATGATCATTTGTTTTTCAGCTGTTGGTGCACTGGTATATGCAGCTTTGTGAGCTTTCTTTTATTCCAGTAACCAATTTGTTTAGCTTAGAACCATTAACATTGTTCAAGACGGTTTATGATGGATACAATGAATAACTCAAACCCTTAAGGACACATCATCCTCTTTATCTCCTTCTCTCTGTGAAACCATGGGCAGGATTCAATTTAGACCCAAAAAAGAAACATTGCAATTGTTTTATATAATAAGTAATTTATTTAAATAAATAAACATTATCTTTTGTAGTTGACTCTCTTATTTAAAAAAAAATGCAACATGTACACGATAGACAAAAAAACCTTATTAACATTTTTTTTTCAACCACCTTTCTTTTTTATGCTTAAATATTTAAACCCTGGGTGTTTTTAATTTTAAATACATTCCAATTTTATGGAAAACATGTCTAGAATATTTATTGTTGCACTATAAATATTAAAATATGACATAGTTTGCTCTATTTGCTTATCCCAGTTCATATAACATTTTTCTATTATGAAGTTTTCTCATGATGTTTGCTGAATAGACAGAAACTTTGACTCAACTCACGAGAAAGCCTCCTTCATATTAAGATCTGGTAGTTATTTTGTAAATAGGGGCTTGGTCTGTATTTTAATGACTACCATATCAAACAAAGCAAACAAACAAAAACAAAAGACAAAATCAAACCTGACTTTTAGTGTGTCTTTCCTTTGTTTTGCCTGAACGATTGGCAACCAGGCACATTACAGCCCCCCTCTACTACAGCGTGAACCGACGATACTGACTCATACCGTATGAATTAGTATCGTTGGTTGCTGAGGTGTTTGTGTTCTCGCTGCAATGGAGCCGCTACAGGGCTCGAATCAAAACAAGCCGAGACCATCTATTTTGTCTATCTCGACCCGCTTGTTTTGTCCCGCATCCAATTGCAATTGCTGTGTTCACATCTGTCCAAAGGAACCAAACTTTAGGAGGGGTCACTCGTTGTTTCAGAACAACTGCCCCAAACGAGCCAGGTGTGATGGCACCTTGTGTTTTCATCTAATGAACCACGACATTTTCCTAATGATGTTCTTAGACATACCTTTACTATCATATCAAAATGTTACGAGACAGTTCATCCTCTCCCTGAATAATCTACTGCAGTAAAATTAACTCTTGAACCCATTTCAACTATTTACGTGTACAGTAACACAAGAATAGTTGAACAAGCTTGTTTTGAAAGCTGACATACTTTTTTTAAGATGCAAATGAACTTAAAATCTCTCTTTACTTAAACATAGATGTTATGAATACTGTATTAATCACTTTACATAGCTGCTCTGTATTTTTCAAAATCTTTTTTTCCTTAAAGGGATTGTGAGGAGTTTCTAAGTAATTACAAAAAAGTCTCACTTTTATATATATATGTCTGATTGAAATACACACTTTAAGATGAGTTTTATAGCATCAAAATAGGTTATCTATAAATGCTATTCCTTAGCTTCACGGTCGGGTCGGACAGGGCTGGACTGGCCTGGATACTCAACTTCGGGAACAAGACAATTAAAACTGGAGCAAATTTATATTATTTGGACATGTCTTAGAGCACCAGGCTGTAAGTAGCGATATATAGCCGGCTACAACTACGATAATAAGTTTTCCAAAAATTGCTTGTTGTCACACATCAAAAACTACCGCTACGTAACTAGAAAGACATACATTACCTCGTCGCTTTGCATCCTGTAAGTTGTTGAAAAAAGAAGTTGTGAAGTAATGCAGAGTTCTGAGGAAGGTCCGGTCTGCATCACAACAAACACACGCATTGGATTGCACACGTCTTTTGGTGCGTTCCAGTCGCAGTTTCCCACTCGGAACTCAAAATTCCTACTTCTGACTACAACTGGAACGCCCAAAGTCGGAATTTCCTACTGGGAACTCAGTGAAACGTCGCCACCCCCGAGTTGACAATCGAAGATGGATGCCCCCAGTGTGAACAGTTATTCAGCTCCTGTAATAATCAATTTATTTGCACTTCTGACTGGGGTGTGTTGCTCTAGATCGGCTGTATACATAGTATTGTTACACTTATATTTACAAAAATGCTGCCATAGTGATAATCACATTCTTCATGTGATTTTTGTAAACAACAACACAGGGTGTGCTAACAACAGTTAACATAAGCCTGGTAGATCGGCATGTTTTTTTCAGACTTCAACTGGAACGCCGATAAGTCATAGATGATGTCACTCCCAGTTCCGAGGTTACTGGAACGCAGCGTTACGACAGTCGCTGCACGTGCTCATGGGTAGCAGAGTCTTAATGTTGCCGGTAATAGATTCTCCTCACAGTCTCTTTAAGAAAAATCAATATTACCATAAATTAAATTATAGATGTTTTTGTTTATTTATTTATGTTTATTCATTCATATATGATTATTGCATAACTCTGGTTGGGTGTTTAGAGTGGGTGGGCTTGTGGACACCCAGGCCCACTGATAGGCTCACCCTGATAATAACTGAACTTAACCTGATTTCAGTAAATTTGACATTATTATTAAAGTGACATTTTTCTGGCATGATTACAAAACAATGAACAACCAACAATCCTTTGGTATAAAACACTTTTACATCTTGAATGGGTTGACTTAATAATCATAGAGTTAATATTTAGCCTATCTAAGCATGCAGGAAGTGATGCCTAGTGATCCCTGTGTAAGCATGTGCCATATCTTATCAATTTTATATCTTTAAACTCTAAAGCCATAGTGCACTAAGTAATACATATTAATAAGTGACCTTTGGAAAGCCTCTGTGCAAGATAATCAGATATTCATTTATTTATAGCAACATTAACCAGGTGCTTTCTACTTAGTGCTGTCAGAGATTTACTCCAGTGAGCAGAGTGATGGATGCAGCCATGTCCTCTGGTTAACTGATGTGTAGGGCACCACAGGTGACTCCGAACATCAGAGCGGTTTATGATTTAGTGATAACGTGGAAGCCTTAGCTGGCTGATGCAGAGCTCAGAGACACACTCCGTCAGTGCCTGTTTGTGAGGAAACTTATCATTTACCTCTGAGAGTGTAATCATTTCCTCCCGCTGACGCCGCACGTTGTTTTTAGTAAATGGCGATGTATTATTCAGTGAGCGTCTCCTTTTAGATTTCACACTGCACATGCTGAAGTACATGTGCCCAAAGTCCATGTGAAAAGAGACAGTTTGTTGGAACTTCGCGCTCTTGTTGACAGGAACGTGGGATGATCACGCCACATCAGCATGTCATCAACCCACGAGCGGTATGTTTGTCCCATGTGGCGTGAGGAGATGCTGATACAGCAATGATGTCACGGATAACGGTTGCCAAGACTTGAAGCCTTTGTCTGTTAATAGCATGTTTCTATGTGTACAGCAGTGACACACACATGCATAAACACACTGACAGGTTAAACACAGATTCACACTTTTTTCAAAATACTTGTGTGTGTTGAGAATCCTTGGTTGAAATTTCAAGAGCAGTCTTCACAAATGCAGAATAAAGATGGATACTTGAACTCAAGACCTTAAATAAATGACATTTGAAAGCATTTTCGGGGGGTTAAGAGGTGGAAAAAAAGATATAGAGTGACATATTACTGGTTTTAAAAATATTACCTTTACTTATTAAAAGCATTACTTTCTCCCTGTGATGCATTATGTCAAAAAGGTGGTGGAGACGTGAGAAGGCAAACATAAATGCAATTTTTTTTAAAGTATGCAGTTTTATTAATCTACTTAAACTTTTCTATAATTTCAAATTGTTTTTTGTAATTTTTTATCTTTTAGTGAAGTCCCTCTAATGTCAAAACTGGTATATCTTGAAGATGCTGGTTTGGTGGAGTTTGTAGCATCCACACTTGTATGAAGGCTTTTGGCTCATGTGGGCAAACTGGGTTCAATTCCTGCCTAAAACTCTTTTGAGGTGTTTACGTCCATACTCTCTCTGTATCTATCCTTCTCTTTTCCACTTTCAATAAAGGCCCCAAAATATCTTTTTAACTAGATGGCACATAGAGAGTGCAACCTTCTGCCAAGGCTCACATACCAGCATTAGTGTTACACCTATAAGTAATAGTTCCAAGATAAAGTATCCATCATAATATGATTCCTTACACTTGAAATCATGTTAATATCATAATTGATATGACATTTAATGAGCAAAAACAGTAATGGGAGTTACAGGATCACCACCAAAATCTAATCATTTTAAAAATGGGCCATTCTCTTGATAACAATCATACTGACAAATGCAGGCAAAAATAAAACCTCCTTGGTGGAAGTAAAAGGTGACATAATGTAAATGAGAGCTAACAGACTAAATAGCAAATTAGTACATCACAGTTTCTCATCATGATGTTAATTTTCATTCACTCAGAACCTGAAGAGCGACAACCACAAGGCAAAATCAAAACAACTTAAACTACTGTGAGGTGGTTTTATGCATTTGTCAGGTTTTTTTTTTTTTTTTGGGAGGGGGGGGGGGGGTTGCATTTTAAGTGTTTTCTTCAAGGCAAATATGCCATCGCTTTTGCAGACAGTGCTTTAAAGGAGGCAGAGAAGCTACAGTTCTACTCAAGATCCAGAGACATTACATTTCAAAGTTTTAAAAAAGAAGTGGTGCAAAATCCTAAGTCCAACATGTTAACATAGTGACCTCCTGAAATGTGCAACCCATTTTTGTGTAAATAGGCTCCGAAGGTTGATATTTTTATTTAAGAAGATGGGCAAAATTACCAGATTCAGATTCAGTTAATTTGTGTAAGCTATCTAATAATTTATTATCTATTTAACCTCTAATTTGCCAGGTTAGTCCCATTGGGATTAGAGATCTATTTTTTAAGGGAGCCCCGACCTTAAATTTAAAGAGTCTATTCTATGTGGTAATTTTAACAAACATAGTTTTCACAGTTTTTTTTAACATAAATAAAAACATAATAAACAGTTAAAAGCTGTTATACTACTATGGTACTGCAACATGGCAGTTAGACTTTGATAAATAAAGTATTTCCAGTGTATAATTTCTCATTCTGACCTGTGGTTTAAGAATTTCCCCCTAATAAAATGATCAAACATGCTTGTAGTTTGGTTTCCAGCCATTTTTGTAGTCCTTATTAGTTAAGTGTTTGCAACAGTTGTTTTAAACATGACAATGCTTTAAAATTAAGAATCAGGCAGTATCAGATGCATTTTATTTTACAGATTAAACATTAAAATCTCTTTTCATTTTGAACCTTATTCCAGGCATTTATCTAAAATGGATTTTCTAAATCCCATATACTTTCTACCTTTGGAAACAGGTGTTTTGAATTTTAACTTACATCTGTTTCCTGAATATGAGTTGACAAGTTTGAAGGAAATCCCTCAAAGTGCTTTGGAGATATTCTGATCATTTGAAGGACACAGAAAGACAGACAGATGAATGGGCACACATCCCAAAACATGATGCCCTCTGCCCTGGTAATTACTGACATATAGGGCTAAAACTTCTGTAGTGGCTTTAAACTATATTTGAACATTTCCATGTATTGTTATTGCATACTGCCAAACTCAATCCTCCAGACTCGGCCTGTCAATCAAATGAGACATCAGAACTCATGATTTTTTACAGCCCTAATAATAAATAAACGTTAACATTTCTGCCAAAATTGACAACATTTTATTGGAATAAGTACACTACAATGCTTTGCTAACACATTCATTAGATGTGTTAGAATGAATTAAATGGGTGCCAAGAGCACCAGTAACACTTCCTGTGTGTGTGTTTAAGTGCTTTATTTGTTAAGTCCATTACAGAACAGGATTGAATGAGAGGAACAGCTGCAGCCTGCGTTGGCGACCTTAAAGTCAGCAGTTAATGTGGGTTGCAGTTATTTATCTTTTCGCATTTTTGAACAAAGAAGTTTGCCATCAGAAGTAGAATGTGTGTCAATCAGAGCTAATCGTTGGAAGAAAAACGAAGAGTGAGGTGGAGGAGGAAGACGGGGTGATGGAGACAGATTTGGGTGCATATTAAACAGGATGACTAAATGGAGCACAGGAGGAGGCACTGTAAGAGAAGTCAGCACCTCTCAGAGTCACTTCCTCACATAAATGTCATTCTGAGTTTTGTCTGTTTTCATCCATTAGTGTAAAGACCCCAATCTCAAAAGAACTGGGACGCTGTGTAAAATTTGAATTAAACAGAATAGTGATTAAGAAAGCCTTTCCAAACTTCATTCCTCAACAAAAGTTTGATTATCTACCCTTTAATAACCCATTAATAACACCTGATATACAGCTAGTTAAGGCTTGTGCATATATGGAATGAACAGCACAGCTAAACGTATGGAAAGCTCTGCCAAAAATCCCCCTCTGCTCCTGGAAGACAGCCTTCGATTCCTCAGTGAAGCAAGGGTTAGGTACCAGTGATATTTGGGTGGTATCCTCCTGTTTTTTGACTTCACCGATCTCATGGAACTTCAGGTCCTACATTTGAAAATGGCAACAGGGTCACCAAAAATGCTGACACTCCTCGTACCAGAACAGCAGCTTCCAGTTGCAGGTGTTGTGATTTTTTTTGAGCATTGCCCACATATTGGTTGTAAGAGTCTAAATGCTCAATAGCACATGGTACCTCCCACAGAAGAGGAGGTAAACTGTAAACAGGCTTTAGTACCATGACTGAGTGTAAAAGAAACATACCTTGAATGTGCTGTTGTTCACAGCCAGCTCTGGCATGAGGGTCTCAACTTAACTTTTGACACAACCACACAAAAATTGAGTTTGCTTCAAAAAACTTTCACCTGTTCTTGGACCAGTGTGAAGAGCTCATAATATGTTTTTCCTCAAGTTTTATATGCTTTTATATGCCTTTTAGGGTGTTTTACATTTCTCTTTAAGGTGATAAGGTACTTGTGTGCACAATAGAAAAAGTCCTCAGTATCAGGACAGTTCCCTCTCCACTTCCACACAGAACCAGTGGCTACCTAAAGCGGCTCGTCCCCTTCCCCTGTGCTGCTGTTGTTTTGTTGGCAGTTAAAGCTGGGGTTGGTGATCCTGGAAAACTAGCATGAATTTGAAAGTAGCATCTCCTCAGGGCTCGGCCTAACCCCCCTGCTCACATGCACGCCTTGAGTATATCCAGAAGACTGATTCAACTCCAAACCCTCAGCACAACGTGTTTGTTTTACACTACACCAAGTCATGTCTCAGTCAGCGGTAATAAAACACCAAACAAACATGCAAAGTTAGTTAGTACTCACAGCCGATGTTGATCGGGGTATAGGTAGTTCCTCTGACATTCTCCACTTAGCTGTCAAATCTCCAGTTTTGGCCATGAAACTACCGTATTTTCCGTATTTTATCCTCTTTCCCGCCGTCCTCCTGTATCAGTATTCTCCCGTAAACCTCCCGTGTGATGATATAATAATAAAAACATTCCTCTGCCTCTCCAAACTGAGCTCTGTCTCTAGCCTGAATGGGGCGGTAATGCTCCAAAATGATGGATGCCAACCGCCTTAAAACTGAAGAAGAAGAAAAAGCCTTGCGAGAACGTCCAGCTGCAGTAGCCCGGGTGGCAGCTATTGCGAGATTAGAGCAGCAGAACAAACTTAGAAAAACAAAGAGTTTATTTTAGATTTCTCGTAAATCTGTCTTAAAATGTGAGGGGTACTGGAGCTTGGTTGGGGTTGTGGGACGGCTCATGGCGGGCTTCCCTTATTTTCAAAGACAAAACTTGAAAGGTAAGCATTCTCCGGCGGACTCTGATACGTATGAGCTCGGCTACGCGCCCCGATTCTGTGCATGCCGGGAAAATGCACGCATAGCAGGCGGGCAGAATGGCGATGGAATTTGATTGGTTTAAAGACAGGTGTCCCGGCATGATTATTGGTTGGGGTTTTCCCTGTTTTACTTCTGCTGTAGTTAGCGGATATTTTTCGCTCTGTTTTAAGAACACATTATGAGTTGATTACCATCGGGTCATAAAGACCATTTTAACGAGAATTACAAAAAGTGTATCCAAATCAAATCACCAACCCCAGCTTTAAAGTCCATTGGCTTGGAGTGCAAATTTGTTGACAACATGATGCCTGGCAGCACTCTACTAATTGCCAAAAAGTAGATGGTCAACTAATCAGAATGTACTGGACCCACGTGGAAAGAGGGCCTTAAAGTGGCAGGAAAATGGGCTCACTAGCTAAAGTGAGCTACGTGCAGGGATGGTTTGATTCTCAGCTTCTCAGCAGGAGTTGCTCAGTAAAAAATGAATTTATTTGATTGAAAAAAAATCACAATTTACTTTCAACAGCTTCAAAATTCAAGTATCCTGTCAATATGTCATTGAGGCAGCCCTACTCTGTTTGACTGTTACAGGATTTTTTTTTTCTTTTTGGGTGTTAGAGCAACTCTACACCCATGTTTAAAACACAGAAACTTGTAGATTTTTTACAATTCCCTCGTCACAATGGCAGGCAGGTTAAAAAAGGTTGTTTTCCACAGTGTAACCTGAGCCCAAACAACTTTGAGACTGACTTGAAGTTGAAAGGAGTGCTATGATCTTAGGAGCATTTCAATTTTCACATGGAAATAATGCCCTTTGAGTCCTTCAAGCTTGAGAGGACATTCACGGCCCAGGTTGTTAACACAAAGTTCAAAAGCAAGTGTTTGTAATAATGTGGGTTCTGCTGGTACCCATGGCATAGGTACCATGCACATCTGTGATGGTACCATTAATAATGTTTTTAACAGACATTGCAAATCACAGTTTTCTAACTTTTTGACATTTAATATGATATTATAGCTCTTTTGAAATTGTAGTTTCTAAATTTGACATGAGAGGGTGTAAAATGCAAAGAGCAGATATTCATGAGTCTACGGGCGGGCCATCCCGCTGTATAGCCTAAACTAAGCTCTTTTCTCCCCAAGCCAAAACAGCTTTCTCCCACTCTGCACAAATTAGCAGCAGCCCACGCTCCACTCACACGTAACTGTCAGAGCACAGACACTGTGGGGAGTGAGGAGGAGTGAGGGGAAGGTGAGAGAAGTGATGAGGAGGGGGTGGGGGGACAAATTGGTACTAGAGGATGAGAAAAGAGAAGACACAATTTAGACCAGAAGTGTTCTGGCACTTGCTGAAGGGCTTCACTGTGGCTCCTTTTATTGTGGACTGCTGTGCTTGCTGGTGATCATCAAGAAATGTGACAGTTGCCTTTTTTTTGGCTTTTTAGTATTAAAGCTTTGAGCACATGTCCATTTTGAGTCTGCACGGTGCTGATATTAAAGCTTAGCTGAATATGAGGCAGGGAGCAAGCTGAGAGAGAGTGCTGGAAATAAAGAGGCAGACCTGTCAGCCAGCTTCTCTTTAATGCCTCTGCACTGGAAACAGCTGTGGCCAAAGTTCTAACATTTTTGGGTTGTCATAATGTTTTTTTTGGTAACAAATTAAGTATTCAGAATTAAACAATTTTAAGTATTCTTCACGTTTACATGAAAATGGTCATTCGGAATTGAGGTGTACATGGAAAACACGTCTATTCGCCTTTATTCAAGGTCTGGGAGTTGGTAATGGTTCTGATTGGACAGGGGATGGACGCAACGTATTAACATCTACTGGAATAAAACCAACTCCAGTTTACCGTCTCCAGCACCCTTATCAGAGAAACCTCATGTAACTTAGACACTACAACTTTAAAAGGGTCAGTGTTTTTATGCTTACGTCCATCCACTCTTTTCATTGTTTTCAAATCTTCAAAGAGTTTAATTAAAGAAATTGTCTCGGCTCGAGTCCAATGCTTGCTTCAGTTGGCCATCCTGTTCCTGTCAGTGTGGAATGTTTGCATCATCGCTACCGGACAAAGGAACGAGCATGTGCAGAATGACCAGAGTTAGTTTAAAGTGGCATGACTGTATAAATGACTGAGGGATGATTTAAGTCAGATTTTTAATCAGAATGAACCAGCCACTAACTTCAGAATTAAGTTTAATATGGAGTGGTCATTTTCATTTGGAATTAGGTGTTTACAAGCTCAGTTTTAATCTTTTTATAGAGGACTTAAGTTTTATTCTGAGTTAAAGGGGAATTAAAGCTCTCATGTAAACGTAACCCTTCTGTCAGTGAAGAACACAACAGAACCCCAATGCTTCAAGGAGTTTCTTGAAAGAACTGAAGTCAACCCTGACTATGGTGTACATTTTAGGACATCCTCAGTCTCAGGAAAACCTCTGTCATTTCTCAGAGCAAATGGCCTCAGGAGAACCTCCATCAGACCAAACAGCCTTAGAAATTCCTCCGTCATACCAAACGGCCTCAGAAAAACCTCCTGCAGAAAATACAGCCTCAGGCCTCAAAATAAAAGTCATCAGACGAAACGGCGTCAAATTAAACTGCCTCAACCAAAACGACGTCAGATAAAACGGCCTCAAAATGAAAGCTATAACACACGACACTGGAAAAACGGTCTTAGATAAAAAACAGCGTCAGGTCGTAACATCCAACTGAACATTACTTTTAAGAGACCGGAAGTGCGCGTGACATCAAAAGTCGGTACCATAGACATTATTATATTATATATGTGAAATAGCATACTAACTTACTACATACTACATACTCATGTGTATATACTGTATACTACATACTATAAGTATGATTAGAATGCCAACCGTTCAGACTGTAGTATACTACTAAGTTTCCCATGGTGCATTTCAAACCCCATACAGCAAAAATCAGAAGCACACCAGGCTATCAAATATCTCTGTTGATTCGCCACATTTGAAAGTTCAAAGAGCATTTCAGGCGAGAAAGTCACCACGTAGAATACCAACATGTGGTCATTTGAGCCATAAAACGCACAGATACAAATTTCATTTCAACATTTCGGACATTCCGTTGTGCGTGCCATTATGCTATCGAGGAAACTTCCGGTCGGCTCCAAAACAAGAGCCCAATTAAAAAAAGCGTTAAATAACTAAAAGGAGATTATAAAGGATTGTTTTATTTTGAAAATGGGAAGTTTGCTAGTGGCTGATTTTTAGCTGAATGCCGTCTCAAGACAATTTAACATTTATGATATAATGATGATTATGATATTGTTACGACCTGACGCTGTTTTTTATATGAGTCCGTTTTTCCATTGATTTGTCTGATGACTTTCATTCTGAGGCCATTTTATCAGAGGGAGGTTTTTCTGAGGCCGTTTGGTATGACGGAGGTTCTCCTGAGGCCGTTCAGTCTGAGAAATGATGGAAGTTTTCCTGAGACTGAGGATGTCCTAAAATGTACACCGTACCTGACACAGTAATGAGCTGGTTAGATTTTGTGGGTCACTGACCGAAGGTAAAGATCATTGAATCTCATGATCATTGCTTGCTTTTGAACGCAGTAACCCAATAATGCTGGAGGGATTCTCCCCAGCCACAGCATAATTTTAGCTCAATGATAAACTGACTTAATTTTGGATCTCAGGAGGAGGTCAAAAGTCATTGGGCCTTATGGTTATTAAATAAGTTGTCCTCTAATTTTGAAATATCTTGCCTGTCTGCAGGATGAAATGCACAACTCTGCAATCTCACACAATGGCAAGCCAATAGAATTTAGGAGCCAAAGGTGAAAATCATGTTGGACCATTGTCATCTCTTGCTTGTGAATGCAGAAAAGTTAACAAATTGTGAGGGACTTTCTTGAAATTACACTTTAAAAAAAAATCTTAAAACGCAAAACTTTAAGGTAAGTGTCTGCCTTCGATTTTTTTTAGTTTGGGTCAAAACACTGATAATAAAATGCTTGCAAATTTTATTGAATGCTGTGAGGAATTTTGCCATATTTGGAACATTTGTCCTCTCCAACTGCAGGATTAACAGACCAGATTTTAGAAATCATTTGCCAGCAGTTATGTGGCATCATGATCATCATCCTCTGCTCATGGATATGATATCTCAGGAGCCTTTTTTAAAGGGATTTTATTCAAACTTTTCACAAATACGGAGGCATAAAACAGTCAGGCTGTACCTCCTATTTCGTCTTAATGCTCTGTCATATCTCCATTTTGAGCCTTCACACTCTTGATTTGAAAGCTAAGTTTAATTTGAAGCAGAGTACATACTGTGGGAGGATGAAAAAGAGAGCGAAGCAAACCTGTGTGCCAGCTTCTTTTTTTCTGAATGAACGGCTTGTCCTCATTCAAAGTAAATTATATATCTGAACAACCAAGGGAAAAGCAAAGGGAGGTAAGAATGGGGTAAATTAAGAGAGGAAGGTGTGAAGACAAATTGATTCATTTCTGCCGCCTTTGACAATTCTGCGTCCTGATGTGGTCAAGCCCATAAAACCTCTCTCAATTAAAATTTGAAAGACAGAGACAGGCGAGTAGAACAGGAGGAGAGGTGGATAAGTAGAAAAAGAGGGATGAGGAAAAGGCACATTATGCAAATATCAGCAGCCTCATTACCATTTCAAAACTCCGGGAAGGAAATTGCGAAAAGTGGAGAGGAGCATACTTTTGGGTTATGCCAAATTCATTCTCACTCTCTGTATCTCTCTGCATTTCACTTAAATCTTCTCTAATTCGCTCACACATTACCAGCCCTCCTGCTTG
Source organism: Scarus forsteni (assembly GCA_036419115.1). Taxonomy (NCBI): domain Eukaryota; kingdom Metazoa; phylum Chordata; class Actinopteri; order Labriformes; family Labridae; genus Scarus; species Scarus forsteni. Next base: position 39,072,256 of record JAZDUH010000098.1, read on the forward strand.
CTTTCGCACTCAACTCCGCTCTTATCTCTCAGTGTGTGATGCTATTTCTGTACTCACATGGCCTCTTATTTAACATGTTCAGTGTTTAGCTCATCTTATATACTTTTGAGCAGCTTTATAAAGGAAGCATTTTTATCAGATGGAAGAAATCTTTTACCCAAATAGCAGACCTCGTATGTGACGGTTAAAGTACACCTATTAAAGTGGTTGGGGCACTATATGGTTTGGAGTGTTAAACAACAAAATGTGATTAACTGTCCTAACATTGTTAAAACATTTTCAAAAAAATCCTGGTTCCCTTAAAAATCTGAGGGCTTTTGCCTGTGCCATGACAATCCCTGAAATATAATAAAAAAATTTAACAAAATTTTGGATTGTTTTGGGAAAATGTGAAAATTCTTTATCTTGCAAGTAACAACCATTTACAAAGTTGCTGGATCTGCATCTGTTGCTCAATCAACACTAAAATCCAATCACATGCTCCTTGTGTCGTGGCCAATATTACCTGAAAATGTCATCAGAATCTGTGAAGGACTTTTTGAGTTATCTACAGACAAAGAAGCCAACAGGAAATTTAATGATCAATGTCAAAAGGTTGTTGCTATTCCTCGGTAGTGACAATTGATTTTTCTTTTTTTATTCCATTTAAATGAAATCTGTCTGAAAGGATGATTAAACTGGGTTACCTGCTGTTAACAGGTGTTTTTCGTCGTGATGCCTGCCAAAAATCTCGCATTTAATCAAACAAATCAGAAAAAAAGGAAATTATTGAATTATTGAATTATGTGAGGGTGACCAAAAACATGGTTTCAGGTAAAATAATTAGAAAAAACAATATTTCCTCCTCCAACAACAAAATGTTTAATTTTTGTAGTTCTTAGATACAAACCTGATCAAAATCTTGACCAGTTGAAAATTGCTAGAATATGCATTTTGCACATTTGGTCCTTAATGAGGTTTTAAAAAGAGCTACAATATACAAAAGCAAGAAGGGGGAGTGTGACAAAAACATTTGGAGCTTGTAATTTAAAAAAACAAACAAACTGAAATAGGTTGTCTATCACCTGATCAAAAGTTTAAGACCACAGGCTATTAAAGCAAAAATCTGCTCAAAATGTTCATTTTCTGTCAGGCATTCACACGGTCATGCCCTCTTGATGGCTAAAGCTAAGAAGCTTTCTCTTCTTGAACGTGGTCGGATCGTCGAGCTGCATAAGCAAGGCCTCTCACGGCGTGCCATTGCTGCAGGGGTTGGACGCAGAAAGACAGTCATTCTACATTTTTTGAAAGATCCCGAGCATTATGGAACAAAAAAGTCAAGTGGTAGACCAAAAAAAATTACACCTGTGCTGAGGCGGAGGATCTGATTGACTGTCCATCAAGACACAGGGCAGTCCTCGACCCAAATTAAGGCCCTTACTGGTGCCGACTGCCGCACAATAACCATCAGACGCCATCTACGGGAAAAGGGTTTCAAAAACAAAAAACAAATTCAAAGACCTTGTCTCCTTCAACGCCACAAAACTGCCCGTTTAGACTTTGCCAAGGAGCATCAAACATGGGACATTGAAAGGTGGAAAAAAGTTTCATTCTCTGATAAGAAGAAATGTAACCTTGACGGTCCAGATGGCTTCAATGTTACTGGCATGATAAGGAGATCCCACCTGAGGGGGTCCATCATGATCTGGGTGCTTTTTCATTCAGTGGAACACTGGAGCTTCAGGTGGTGCAGGGTCGTCAAACGGTGGCTGGTTACGTGCAGATGTTGCAGCGGGCATCCCTCATGACTGAGGGCCCTCATCTGTGTGGTAACAGCTGGGTTTTTCAACAGGACAATGCTGCAGTTCACAATGCTCGCTTGACCAAGGACTTCTTCAGGGAGAATAACATCACTCTTTTGGACCATCCCGCATGTTCCCCTGATTTAAATCCTAAAGAGAACATTTGGGGATGGACGGCAAGGGAAGTTTTTATAAAAATGGCCATCAGTTCCAGACAGTTGATGCCCTTCGTGAATATCTTCACCACTTGGAGCAATGTTTCCAAAAGCTTCCTGGAAACACTCGCATCAAGCATGCCCAAACAAATTTTTGAAGTGATTAACAAGAACGGTGAAGCTACTCATGACTGAGTCCTACTGAGAAACATTTTTGTTCTGGTTCAGAGAGATTTTTGTAATTTTTTGAGCGATGGTCTTAAACTTTTGATCAGCTGATAAACAGCCTATTTCAGTTTACTTGTTGTTTTCAATAAATTACTTTTTCAAAGTGCTTTTTGTCACACTCCCCCTTCTTGCTTTTACATATTGTAGCTCTATTTAAAACCTCATTAAGGTCCAAGTGTGCAAAATGTATATTCTAGCAATTTTTCCACTGGTCTTAAGATTTTGATCAGGCCTATATATCTGAGACATATGTGCTGAGCTAGTGCAGATATTTTAAGGTAAGACTAGGAGCAGTCATTACATTTATGTTTTCTGCTGAGACAATGATAACTCTGATCACAGGCAGCTAAAGGTTGTCAGTTCATGCCATCACTTCTGACATTTCACTGTATTGGTAAAAAAAACCTTATTTTGGTCAAGAAATCTCACATCATATCAGGCAGTTTCAACAAAAACGAAGACCCTCATCTTTGACATAATTTATCAGACATCCTTGAGACCTTTTTTTGACCTTTTTACATCTAATTTTTTGGTCTTGGTCCATATTTTCATAATCTTCCATCTCTAAACTACTTATTTAGCCTATGTTATAATCAGATAAGTCAGCAGTCCAGAGAGCACACTAAGGCACCTTTGATGGTTTTTAAATGTTCCTCTATTTTCCCCTCAGTGATGCTGTGTGCATTTGTAGATAACAGATGTAGCCCATGAAGATAAGAGATTGAAAGCAGTTTAACGGAGAAAGGATTAGTGTTGAGGTGCCAGAGATGAAGAGCGAGGTGTGTTCCAGAGGACACTGTCTGTAGGTCACTCTGACCGCGTGAAGACACTTGTGCGACAGCCAGACCCCTGCTGCCTCACTCCACACACACTTTAGCATGTGTGTATTTGTGTGTGTTTGAGTGTGTATGTCTGAATGCTTGACCTTAATCCCGACATTGCAAATTTGTGTGTTTGTATTTTTGTTGGACATGTTTATTTACACATCCTGGGAGGAGATTTGGAGAGATAGGAAGACCCTCATTCTTTTTTTTTCATGTTTTTCTTCTTTTTGGCAGATGATTTTTAAATATCATGGGGAAATAAGGCTTTTCTAGGAAGGAGTCACTCTGTCTGGCATTTTGAATTGCATAGAATCAGTGTTAACTCTGTCAACCATTAATAAGACTAAACGCGGTCTTAGCCCATCAAAAGCAATAACTAGCAAAAAGGAAATTAAGACTAAAGGGTGGGCTGTTTGACATTTAAATTTGATATTTTAGCTTTTTTTTCCAGAGGAATTAATTTTAAAGAATCTAACTGACTATGTTATGTTGAAAAGAGAAATATCTTAAAAATACCTCTGTCTTTAACCCTTTTGTGTATGGTGCCCACTACAGTGGAGAAGTATTTGGAATACATTTCATATCATTTAGGTTGCAGCACTATGTTACAACTACCAGGAGGTGAACTCCCAAACCACTGTGTCAAGTTTCACAAGAATGTCATCTTTGTATATTTTTGTCATATTGAGATACTACATCATGTATCCAAGGGGAAAATGCACCTTGTCCTTCAGTAATTAGTGTTAAATCCTTATGTTTTCATTTTCAAAGAATCAGATGGGCTAAAAAATGTGTATTAAAGTTGTGATGTTAAGGAGATGTTAGAGGAAAATTTTATGCAGATTTTAAAAATACTTTTTTTGTTTATTATTTTTCTGAGACAAAAGATCCATTTGTCAACTCAAGAGGTTGTTATGTAATAAAGGGTTTATTCTGCTTTTTAATTTTGTTTTTTTTTGTATAATTCAAGTAAAATAGTTTAATTAAGCAGCAATAGTAAATGTTCTCTAGACTTTGCTTTTTTTCAAACTTTATTCATACAACATTTTTAAACAAATAGGACAAAGAGTGACAACCAGATATAAGACATACATACAAAAAAAACAATATCCATTAGGCATCACATCTGCAAGTCGAGACACTCCCACCACCATCGGTAGCGCCGGTGGCGCAGTTGGATAGTGCGCTTGGTCAGTGATTGTGAGGTTGCAGGTTCAGTCCCAGCTCCGGGTGATACACGGCAATGTGTCCTTGGGCAAGACACGTAACCCCAAGTTGCTCCCACTGCTGCGTCAGTGGCGTGCAAATGGGCATGAAAGGGCGTGAATGTGTTAGAGATACTGATGGATAACTAACATAGAAACTCTGAACCATCAGTGAGTGAATGTGTAGGTGTGACCTGCGGTGTAAAACAGTTTTGAGTAGTTCAAGACAAGAAAAGAGTTATATAAGCTCAAGTCCATTTACCATTTACCATTTACCCCACCCTCAACCCTCATAAGGTCGAACCCTTTTAAAGAAAATAAATTTAAGAAATTAATTTAAATGAAAAAATGATAAATTAAAAATAAATGAATTAATGAATGAGTGAATAAATAAAATAAAGAGTAAAAAAAGGAAAAAAGTAAGGCATGACCACTTATAAAAACGTAAAAAAGACAAACAACAAACAAAAGTCAATCCTCGAGATCAAAGGAAAAATCTTGAGAAAGTACAAAGTTCACAAAGGGATCCCATGTAGTCTGGAAAGAACTCATCGAGTCTTTCAATGAAAATCTGAGCTTCTTGAGCTTTAAATTATAGAGCACCTCATGGACCCAACGAGAATGTGAAGGGGGATTGGGGAGTTTCCAGTTAAGGAAAATCAGCCGACGGGCCAGCAGGGTAGAGAATAGACTTTGCATTTTATTGTATTTACTCTTAATAAATGTTTGTAAAAGTTATGTTTGTCGACCTACATTGAGTTCCATTATGTCCCTGTTAATACCGTTGATACTCTATGTGGTGTCCACTGTAGCAGAAAATATAACACACTGGAAAAAAATTGGCCATGATTTTTTAACTTGTTTGAAAGTCAAAAAAATGATTCCTTTCTGATTTAATAATTAATACATGAAAGCGTTAAGAAAGTAAAATGACTGAGGGCTTTTAAATGTCTGAAATTACACTTCTTTTTGAATTTGGGGTCCATGTAAACTAAATCCAGACTAATATTTAAAAGGCAAATATGACGTGAATCTGACTACAACCAAATATTATTTTCATTGACAGTCGTAGGGGGCTTTCATGCCTTAAAGTGATATTCCATGATGGAACAAGTTGGGTCCTATCACAAGGTTTAGCCGCAGAAATTACCCCTACAGCAGTGTTTCTGTGCAGCAGAAGCCTAGGGCGCCCGCACCAAACCCCCCCCTCCCTGCTCCGGGCCTGCTCGCTTGCCGAGTTCCTCTGCACTCAGACGGGGCCATATTTTACTTGACCAAAAACACAAATAAACGGACTCCCACCAAAAAAGTCTGACGTCGGTCTGCATTCACAGCTGGCTACGAGGTGCTGTGGCTCTGCAGCGGAGGCCGTTTTACGCCACGATGAGAACTAGAGCCTTATTTTTTAGCGGTGTTTTTGTGTGAAAGTAACGCGCTGAAAATTCTCTAAATAAAGAGTGAATGCAGACTGATATCAGATTTTTTCGGTGGGAGTCCGTTTATTTGTGTTTTTGGTCAAGTAAAATATGGCCCCGGCTGATTGCAGAGGAACTCAGCAAACGATCAGGCCCGGAGCAGGGAGGGGGGGTTTGGTGCGGGCGCCCTGGGCTTCTGCTGCACAGAAACACCGCTGTAGGGGTAATGTCTGCCCTAAACCTTGTGATAGGACCCAACTTGTTCCATCCCGGAATATCGCTTTAATCCCAGGTTTGACAGTGTGATTTATTCCCAAATAAACAGTCATATGGTTTCAAGACCTGCTGGCCACAAAAATCAGTTGTTTCATACAGTTACTGACAATCATGACCAGTCCTTGACACCTCAGAAAGTCTGACATGTTTTATTTTTTTCCCTGCGTCCTACATTTTCTTCCATCATGTCAGAGACCCTCTACATGTACGACAAATATAAATATAAACAGAAGGAAGCTGCTGCCATGAGAGCCACAGGACCATTTCATCAGCTAATAATTTCTTCATTTCTCTGAAAGAGAAAGGGAATTAAGTTGTATCCAATGCAATCTAATCTAATCTTATGGAACAACATCTTGACCTTTGTGATGTGTTAATGTATCATTGAGCTGCATATTACTTATTCTAACATTTCTAAACACTAACAAAGTGTTGGTATCTGGCCAGTGAGTTTGTTTGCCATCATCAGTGTCAGCCCTCCTTCCACCATCAACATGTCACTCATGAAATGTAGTCAGTTTTAATCATGCAGTCTGTGTGGTTGTCTAATCTTACATACTGACTTTCATTACAGACTATAACAGTTGCATCGTCTGACCTTGGTATTACACATTTGGTCCTGACCAAACAGACTGTTCTTTACTTTTCTGGAAAGATTGGTTACCGTAAAATACCAAATAATAACCGGGGCATTTATTTGTTTCACTCACTGAGCACACCAGGCGTTTATTTGGGACCAGGCGACTATTTGGAACAGACATTTAATTCCTTTCCCACAAAGATCTTGCTTAGCAAAAAATGAAAAAATATGGTAAATGTAATCAAATTAGTTATTACACCAGTATGAATATCACCCCTACAGCAAAACTACAGTACTGTAGTTATACTCTTGTCTTCTTCTTTCAACTCTGCACTCTCTAAACACTCTTAAAACTGGTAAGGAACTATCTTACCAGTAGTAAGTAGTTAAGGTCTTACTTCTGTCTGTCCAGCCTCCTGACGTTAAGGGCAAATAACACACAGCGGCGGCGGCAGCGGCAACGTCTTCTTCTTTGGATTTGTGAAGCCCTAGTGTGTAAGATTCTGGCTTTTGGTGCTCTAGTGCCCTCTGTGGTCGTTTAGTGTAACTGCACTGTCGTGAAACAGAGCGCCGTACACCAATCTGCCTTTTGTTGACATATAGAGTGAGGAGAAGCGAGCTGACAGGACGTCCAGAGAGACAAATAAACTATGTGGACTGTTAAGGTTCAGTCTGATAATGTTTCCTTTCAAGCGTGCACTGTCAGCTGTGCACTTCGACCGTAGCTCATAGGCTGCGCTGAATAAATTACACCGGGCGTTTATTTGGAATGGGCGTCTATTTGTCAAAATGCACTGCTACACTCGGCGTGCAGTGTGGCTTGAACTTGACTGAATATCACAACAGTGAACAATCACTGACAATACCAAGCAGAGATCAGCTAATGTTTGCATTGCTAGCACCATCAGCCTCCAACCCTCTGGATGGGTTAACGTCTTATTTGAAGGCACAGAAGGCTTCTGAATGCGTTGGGCTAAGCAGTGTAATTACCTGAAGACAGCTGTGTGTTCTTGGATCAAATTGCATCAGTGGGACAGATTGCAGGAACGCAGACCACAGCTACAGCCCAAATAGTGACAAGTGGCCTTTTTACTCAGAACATGGATGCACCCAAAAGCCCTCGACTCCATAATAGAAAGTAGCATGTTTGATTTTTTTGTCCTGCCCCCTGATTTGTTAGGACACACCAGAAATGTTGGCCAATGGGAGCACTCAGAGCTCTGCATGTGCAATACACTCTGATGTAAAACAAGAAAAGATGTTATCTCGAGAGTGTACAATTAGACAGAGGAAAAGTTCGCAAAGCTCAGAAAACACTCTCTGCCTTTACGACGTGTTGAGTAAGGACTGCAATAATTGGCCCCCTTCACACTTGCAGATGAACTCGGAAACTCTTAAGAATTTATATGGGGGGGCTGCATGTGTGAATGTAACCAACTGGGTTTTTCACCCAGACTTTACCTTGAAATTTACTTGCTGTCCTCCTTGTAGTTCCCCTTCCCAATCTGTCTATTTACTGGCATGCAAATTTCAGAAAAACTTCCTGTTGTGAGGGCAAGGGTGAACAAGAGCATACGCAAGATGGTACCTAAGCATTTAGTGAATGTTTAGCATCAAGAATGCTTGGAGGGTGTATAATATAGTGCATACATTTGTGCTTGTTTGCCATTTTGTCATCAGGTTTTGTTGTGGTCAGTTTTAACCAAGTAGTGTCATGTTTGTTGGACAAATCATGGCACTTTTTGTGTCTCTCAGATCTCTGCGTCACTCTAATTCATATTCATTTCCTAAACCCCAACAGTTACTGTCATATTCAACATTGGATAGACTTCCCACTTTTTCCTAATTGAAGATAGCCTGTTTTGTATATGCACACTCACCAAAGAGCGCACATGCCCCTCACACCCCAGTGCCAGTTCCCCAGATGGAAACCCAAAGCCCCCTACCGCCCCCACACACTCCCTGACCTGGCTTGTCTGCACCAGGCTGCTGCCAGTTTTGGTGCAGGCAGGAGTCAGTGGGCAGCTGCTTCTTTTCTGCTCCGCCACCATCAGGCTCAAACACACACACAAGTACACAGACACACTCACTCATAGTTAAAACCATGTCAGAATCATTGCCCAAGGGATGTCTTTTGAACTTTTGATGAACTGAATTTAATCTTCAACACTTTTCCTCCTCATTCCTCTGAATCTGCCTCAATAGATGTCTTTCACACAAAATAATTATTTTTCTCAACAACAAAGGAAGCCGATTATCAGCAAGCTCAATACCTCATCGTTGATTAGTCATGCTTTAGAATAAGACAGGACTTAGATTGAAACTAAGATCCATATTCAAGGTTCTGCATATTGGAAAACCTGAAAAACATTTTTGTGTGTGTTTTTCAAAGTCTGCTGCTGTCAAGCGCTTTTAGGCAACATAATACACTTTTGGAACGCTGCTAAATGAGCAAGAAATGCTTCTTACCGCTTTATAATTTAAGGAATGTGACTGCCAGCTACATCTTCTAAATACTTTAATTCCTATTTCTTGTGATGACAGACAGACAGACAGACAGATAGATAGATAGATAGATAGATAGATAGATAGATAGATAGATAGATAGATAGATAGATAGATAGATAGATAGATAGATAGATAGATAGATATCCTTTTTTTAATTAAATGCCCCATATTCATGCCAATAAAGGTCTTTAATTGTGAATTACTATCATAAGTGTTTACTGGTCATAAATGTCTCAAGAGTACAGTGGGTATTATTACCCCTGTTGTTCTCTGGTTGTCATTAAAAAGAAGCCATTTTTAAGACATAAAAAATTAAAAAGCCTGTGCTGCAGCTCAGCCACATGGTCAGTGCTAGTTGACACTGTTTACGCCCTCTGATGCGTTCATTTAACTGAATGTTAACAGTTTAATCTAGTGACTCACCTCATGTAACATTGTACCTCAGATTGAGTCATATCTTAAAAAGCACATCACATCTGCAGAAACTATGGTCTATGGCTTTTGAATATTACTAAATTTCTTGCGAAGGGGTATTAAGCACATAACTGTTGTGAAATTTAAATAAACAGAAGTACGTTGTTTTGCAGGGTTATTTATCTTCATCGTTTTTCTAAGCTTTCATAGTAATCATCAACTTGATGTGCAAATTACATTACCCCACCCCTTAGTACAAAGCTCAGCGTTTAATAATGACAGCAGGTGAGATGCATATGTGAAGGCATTATGTTGGTGAGGTAGCATATCTAACTATCAGTTCAGAAGTACAGGATAATATCAACAGTGAAAACTTTGGGGGAAAAAAAGTCCCAACAAATGTATACGAGCTATATTTTGTAATATGGCCTGTCACACCTCAATAGTTGCATCTATGAGATGGACCTACGAGAGGATGTCTTTCTTGTGCATGTTGATGGTTGGCTTACCCCATATGGGGAGTCCTGGGTGTCCTAGAAGTCTGTTTGATCTGGAGACTGCAAAAGAAAACATAAAAATAAAACTGTCAATATATACTCACCAATTGTTTTCAGTGCAGCATGATAAAACAAAGCCAAAGGAACCAGAGGACAGAGGTGAAATCAGGTTTAATCCCCAGGGACAGATTTGAGTTATAAAGAGAGTATAAGACAGTGTATCTGTGCTAATTATATCTACAGACATAGCCTGAGGTTGTGGCCTTTATGTCAACCCCAGACACACACACACACACACACACCAGCAAACACACTGTTCACATTGGGTATCTAGGAAAGTATGGCGGAGTGCTCTGAGCCAGACTTGTTTTTGTCTTCCAGCAGAACAGGCAATGCCTTAACCTACTTTGTCTGCTTCAGTGCCATTATCCTGACAGCCATCACAGGCTGGGCTGTTTGTGTCAGAGAATTTGCGCTGGTGTGGTTGTTGTAGAGGGAAAATGACTTTACCATGTTACCATGTCATGAATTTTGTATATAGTCTGGTGGGTTTTACCAGGCTGGCAGGCTCAGATCTGGATGTCTGGAGTTTGTGGTAGTTCGTCATCATCACCCCATGTAGACCTTGCATAGGTCAGAATCTGATTTGTGTATTCACATTTAATGGTAGTCCTTAATGCTTGTTGTGGACAAAACTCAGTGTGGTGTTGCCATCATTGGTAGTAATGACTCAAGGCATAATGACATACACTCAAGACTGCCCAGTTGGAAGAAAGGAAATAATTGGAGATAGGCCAACACTAAGCAAAGTGTTGGCTCATTTGTAGCTGACATTTTTAAAACAAGGTTTTGAATTTTAAGACTTGGAAATGAAATTAAGAGATTTGGACAAACCTGGTTAACAATCCAGCTAATCTTCAATTCACTGAATTTTTTGTCCAAAAAGATATGTCCGTAGTTCAGTTGCTCTTTAAAATCGGTCCATTTAAGTGTGATATTTAAGTGAATTAGCTGTTTTTTCTATCTCTAAATTATATCCATTCATCCTTTACCCATGCTGCTTTTTACCTTTTGGAGCTGTGGGGGTGTTGGAGTCCATCCCAGCAGACATAGGGCAAGAGGCGGGGCACACTGGAGACTGATCACCAGCCAATCACGGCCACCTCTGATATATAACTGAGTATTTTCAGTCTGTGCATATGCTGGTGTAAAGATAGATGGTCATTACTTATCCCTCACTCTGCCTTACCCTTTCACTTCCTCTAATCTCACTTGTTAATGCAGAGGTGTGTTTTATAAAGGCTTTTAAAGCCAGGGCCATGTGATTCCAGAGGACTTCTCTTGAAGCTATGTATTATGGATGACCACTCCAAGGGTTAGACCTTTGCCTTACACTTAAGAGGGGTTTGCCTACTTCTGGCCAGCAACACCACCATGACCAGGGGCCAGCCTTTCAATGTCCGGGAAGAAGTGTTCATTAGAGCCAAACCCACTGACTTAATAGCCCCAACATGGAAGGGAAAGAGACTGCATTTCACCACAAATTACTTTAAAAGAAATGAACCAAATTGTGCTGCCTTTAGTCAGTAATGACAGATTAAAAGTTGAGTGATGTTATACGAAGTCATTAAAAAGATATTGGGACACTTGAGTTTTTGGAAAAGAGGTAATGAATACAAAGTGTCCTCTGATATTAGTCATAAGCTAGACAAGCAGGTCCTAATTTTATTGAAAATGTCTGGTAAATGCTGACTGATTTTCAAATGAATTACATTTCTACAAACATCTGTAAAATACTGTTAAAGCTAAAGTCATAAAACCACACATTCAACAACCAGTAGTTGCTTATAAGAATATAGAAGCATGCAGTACTTGTTGGTTATATGTACTCACTGAGAGCTAATGAGTACCTTACATTATATTACCCTTGTTTCAGTGATTCTCAATCACTTTTTGTCATGCCATGGTATTTATCAAAATTCTCCTCAAGTTTGTGTCGTCAAGAGAACTGTGCTCTGCTCCCATTCAAATGTAGTACTCGAGGTCTGGCTGCCTATGGTGTAATATTTGCAAAAGCTACATTTCAGGGTTACAAAAATGCCTATTGTTTTTGTCACACATGCATCCTGCTAAATCTAATTTTTGGATTATTTCTGGGCTTTTCTGCAAGTGTGAATGAGATTTTGGATCACCTTAACAACTCCAGGTGCTTTTTGTGTTTACATCTCCTGCCTGCTTTACTCAGGGTGCCAAGGACCACAGCAACAAGTGGACCTGGATGTTATGCCTGAGTTTGATTCAAGAGGTTTTTTTACACAATAAAAATTAACCAAACTTTGACACCAAGCGTATCCAGGTCTATGCTGTTGTCCAAAGTGTGGAAGCATTTTTAACTAGAGAGCGCAGACTTCTGCCAGCACCGCAGTCCTCCCCCATATTGTGATTTTCACCATAAATATTAGTCCTACCTTTATTTCATCTAAGTATTTAGATTCTTTGACCATGAAAACATACCATTAGCGACTGAAATCATAATATCCAGTTAAGTTCAGTAGTTATTCACCAAAAATTTTCGTCATGGCGGTTTTACGCTGATCCGAATCATTTCCAAAATCAAATCATATGTTCCTCGTCCCAATCCAAACATTTCCTGAAAATTTCGTTGAAATCTGTCCACAACTTTTTGAGTTATGTTGCTAACAGAGAAACAAACAAACATACAAATATACAAACAAAAAAAGCAGACGGCGGCAATAACATAACCTCCTTCGCAGGGGTTATCAAATGTGATTCACAGTAAGTAATACTTTGGTACTGTGACTAAAAGAGGGACTTTTGACTTTTTGAGTGTTTTTAAATTTTCATGTCTGTCGAACCTTTGCCATAAAAATAGTTTTTGTAAAAGGCAGATTTATGGTCTTACAATCTAGGCTTAGTGTTTCCGGAATGTGAATTTAAATGATTTTGTTCTTCATAATCAGTCAAGACTTTATTTAAATTTGTGGTTACCCATATTTTTAAAGTTAGACAAGACTAAGGACATTTTCTTGTAGGTTGCCAGCTTAAACATCAGATCTATCTGTATCTGTCTCTGTATTTGTGATCAGAGGAAGAGGATATCTGGATAGAGCCCATTTTTAGTCTGGGTATTCCTGACTGTACATGAAGAATTTGTGAGTCTAGCTGTAGTGCACAGGGCATTCCCATGACCCATGTGATTTAAAGTGCATGTGGATCACTGTGGTTAGCTGACAGCTCTCATAACTTCATTTAAGCATCGCCGACAGCTAATGGCTCTCTGTCTGCTGCAAACTCGGCACAGACTGGGAAGGCATTACCATTGAGACGGAAGGAGAGAGCGTAAAATATGAATGAACGGAGCTCCCCACAGAAGCATTCTCCCTCAAAACATTTCTTTGTCTTACCTCGTCTGGGTTTTTTAGGGAAACTGGTTTTCGAGCTTTGATGCTCTGAGGTTTTTCCCAGAACAGTCTGGAGTTGATTTTTGTTTGAGGTACTTTTGAAGAGCTTGTAAATCCCTGAAAGTCTGAGGTTAGGGTTAAAGAATTGAGCAACTTCTCACTGTGTTTGAATATGCACATGTGAATTTGTGTAGCAAGAATTTGCCCCTGATGGTTTTATGAATCAAACATATTTAAAGAACTGATTAGATACATAAGTCACTGATTCACAAACACTGGATCAGTGAGCGCAGATTATTTGACCAGCAGGTTGCCCTAATTTCACCCTAGTTTCTGAAATTATTTGGCAAATAATCTGAATTTACTTTTGGCTCTCTGTACTTTTAAACATTAATGACTTAAGCAAGCCAAAGAAGTAAAACAGAAAATCATGTTTGGATGTTTTTAGGGTTATTAATAGCATAGCTCTTGGGACCAACCTTAAAGGAGACATATCATGCTGATGCATGATTTAATACTTACATATAATATAATTTATTTGAAAACAAGACCTTACACCCCCTTAATTTTCAAAAAATAAGATATTGTATTTTTTCTGATATCCTAGAATGAGATTTGATGCCTCTGAAAATAGGTCATTGCGAGATGTCCGCGAGATTTCAAACGTCGTGACGACACGAGGTACCTTTCTTTTTATTGGAGTAATCTTCCTCCTCTGTGATGTCCGTTAGCCACAAAACCGTCACAGAGCAACACATCCGTCCAGCAGGGGTATATAGATCCCTAGCTCACACTCACTCATTACCAGCTCTGGCCTGCAGGGGGACTCAATACGCGGTTGCACCTTTGAGCCTTCTACAGTAGAAGAAGAAGGACAGGCTGGCTCAACCCCCGATAGAACTGACCAATCAGAGCGCAAAGGGCTACGTTTCAATCAAGAGCGTTTCAATTCAACAGCGTTTCAATGAGACCTGGATAATGGCCGAAAATGAGGATTTTGAGAACGCTATTGTGGGGCAATGAAGGAACTAAATGACTTGTACTGAGGGCAGAAATGCTTTACAGGCATCCTAGTCTGGCATAGTGAAAAGGAGAAACAAGCATGATATGTCTCCTTTAACCCCAACCATGGCCTTAACTCCTGCTCTTATCCAACCCTAACCTGACCCTTATGCCCCAGTCACACATTTCCGTTTCTCATGGCGATTGTGCACGACTGTACACGATTGACGAGGCTGGTGTGATCGCTATGATACGGGATGAAATGACTGTCTCACCCCTGGACACACCCCGTGAATACACCGTCAGTAGCGCTTCTACAGCGCTTCTACAGTGCTTCGGGGCCGTTCGTCCCTCTCCAGTTAGGTTAATACAGCGATATGACCATCCCGCTGACACAGCGTCAGCCCCGCTCAAGCTCAGTTCCCATCACGTAAGCCCCAACTGAGCCCCATCACTTGCGCTGTCTTGAACGGGACACAGTCGGGCACAAACGGATACATCCTTGTCAGTCGTCCTCATAAAGCTTTCAGGATTGAGCCACGATCAGCCCAACTGAGCTCCGTACATGCCACACTAATACCGTTCGCATTAGGACTGTATGAGGCTTCCATCCCGCTATACTGAGAACGATTCTCCACAACAGTTTTGAACTGTTCAAAACTGTTGGGACCCTTCCACATTCCCCGCCGTTCATTCACGACTATACAAGGCTGATCCAGACCAAGTAGCGCGTGCATCATGACCAAAGCACGTTTCATCAGGATTATGACAATCGTGCACAATCGCCATGAGAAACAGGAATGTGCGACTGGGGCTTTAGAGTTCAACTCTGTCTACACCTCTGGTTAGTTTAATCAGCCAGACTAAAACTGAACTCATAGATGCCTGTGTTTATAACTCATCTGCCTGAAGCAGCTCTTTCCCTCAGCCTCACCAGGAGATCTACCTGTGTGATGTCCTACCATTGTTTTGTCAGCAGTTTAAGGCCATTGTTTTGGATTGTAGGCTGAGTGCAGGGCAATAAAAACAATGCACTGAGCAATGATGAAATGGCCAATTACCACAGTAGATCAACTGACCAATCAGGGTCGAGCGGGCACATGTGGGGGATCCTTAAAGTGACAGAAGCTTCTCAGAGTGTCTCAAACTCCATTTGTGAAAACTAAGATGTTTTCTGAAAATAATGACAGTTCATACAAAGACAGATGTACTAGTTTTAGCTGCTTTTATTGACCACATGTTTTATCTATCCCTCATGGGGAAATTTGTTTTTGACAACCTCTTTAACATCATACGTACACACAGAGGTCAAAACACATTCTTGTGCCCGAACAGCCTAGTTACATATAAGCCATTATAGTAAGAAGTGTGTTATTGGTTGAGGATTTGTTCCCTTGCTCAAGGGCTCTTCAACAGAGATCATTAAATGACCTTACTCCTCTTCAGCCACCAGCCTGATTCTAGCTTCTTGATTTGATTAGAAAGGAAGTTCTTACTGAAACTAGGCCCTAAATAGGAATTTTCCCAATGTGACTCATTTTAAATCTGATTCAATACAAAATTGAATTGTTGAGTTAAAAAAAACACAAGAATATTAACCAAAAAATAAACCTATTTATCCAAAGATTTTTGTGTCAGTGAACAATCTCTTTGAAATTTTATTGTGTAGCATGGCTAATGTTAGCAGTGCCAGCACCACTGGCCTTTGAGGACTTAAGCAGATTAACACCAACAAGCCAATGCTACATGCAGTAAGGTATTGCTTTTCCCTACTTTTCTTATACAGGTGTTAGGTGCAACTTACATACAACTTGATATCTGTCTTCTTGATCATTACCCAGCAAACAGTTGTAAAGACCACTTTGGTCCATACAGAGCCCCGTGTCATTCAGCAGGGGTGAAACTTATCTTTTGCCAATTTTTGGGCATTAAACTGGTCCTTGTTGTTTGATATTGTTTATGGATTTATAAATTGTTTTGCGGCAGTCTCCATGGACTCGGCTATTTGATGGGGATAGGACACAGCGTGCGGAGGGAGAGTTACGTTACACGCTGAGTTGGACCCATGTCGTCAAAGCTGCAGAGAAAACTTTTCGAATATGTCTTGGGATTATAATGCGTTTTCCATGCATTGTGGATTTATACCCTCCCTGGAAGCTGCTGGGTACATGGATCATCTTCAGGCAGACCTAGGTGTTTTGTATGTGGTGCCATGAGTACAAGCGTGGTTCAGCGCCCTACAAACTGTCAGAAGCGGCTCTCTGCTGGCTGTGTGTTTTGAAACTTTGGGGATTTGTTTGGAAAGTGTGTGGGAATTTGTTTTTTGTGTGAAAAGACACTTGGGCTGATTGTGGATGGTGTGTAAAATAGTGGAAGTGCTCCAGTGTGGGGTAATGATTATTATTGGCTTTATTAGTTGCCTGACATTGTGAATAAAAAGCTGTTTTTGGAGGCCAAAAGCATTTTATTTGTAAGTCATTATTTCACCCTGCTGATGAGATAGGATCCTCCCATGACCTGATAGTTCATTGTAGCTTTAATCTCCTTGAAAAAATAGGAAAATTGTTACACAGTGCTGTGCACTGTGTAACAATTTGCCTATTACTGAATACTGCACTTGTTCACATCAGTGTCAAGCAACATGGCAGAAGCAGTTAGCTGAAGCTGCGATGGCTTAATGTCACTGGTGGCTTTAAAAGTAGTTTTTATGGAGCATTTAAACAGAATTGCTCAATGATACATTATTCAAGTTATCAGTGCAGCTGACCAGCAATCCCAGTGCCAAACACGTTGTTGATAAAGTGGCGAGGCCACGTGTGGCATTCATGGATGCTATTGACAACCAAGTTAGTGACCTGGGTTCATGTTCATATAATGGCTCTCCTCCACCATGTCTCTCATAATGATAGCTGTCTCTGTTTATGTTCCATTCAAATTAATAAGCAAAGCAAAAAAACAAACCAGAATTAAAGAAAGGAATTATGCTGCCATCTGCCTTGGATACCGACTGCAGTTATCAAACATATTGAACACATTATCTGTGAACATTTTTGTTTTACATATTTATAGAAGAATTATAACATGATACATGTTGGGATTATTGGGTTATTACTGCCAGCCTCAAGCCTCAAGACACTGGGGAACTGCATTTATTTTTTTTTTATACTGGCTTCTTTTTCAATGCTGGAGTTTTGCTTTAGGCTTTTTTTCTGTTGATGCATTTCTCCCTGTCATTTACCATGATAAATATGTTCATATTCTGTAAATCTCAATCAATTTAAAGACATTATATAATGTTTATTCTTTCAATAAAACACACAAAGTCCATATCATTAGCTGATCAAATGTTGCTTTACAAACAGTGGTCTGAAAACAGTGATTCCATGCCTTATTAGCAAGTAAAGATAAAAGTCTGTTCATTTCTGCCATCCTTCTCTCTTTTGGTCCTCATATTTAATAATGTAATGATTTGACCTCGCTAAGTTGGCAAATAAACTCATTGTTTATATCCACGTATTCTTCATCTTATATCATAAACAAACAGTCTACAGCCCTGTGGGACTGCAGCTCAGTTCCGAGGATGTTTTACTTATACTGCTTCATAACAATAAAGTTTATTGTCAATCAGCCAAAGCTCTTTGTCTGTGTAGCTGCAACATTCATTCCTATCCTCTTTTCATAGAAACATGACGCACAATGCACTGCAGTACACACAAACAAACATAACAAACCATTAATTGCTGCAAACACTTCCTTTTGAATTTGCCAGGAGCGACTTAGTTTAAATGATACACTTCAGCTCTCAGTCTTTGTGTCTTGTACTCAAGGAACGAAATTGATTGTATAACAGAAATACTGCACCTCTTATAAATGGCAAAGAGCCTGAAACACTCTTTCCTTTTGGTTGAGAGCCCTGCAAGTAATTATTTTTCAAACTGCTGGTGCATTTGAAGAACTTTAGAGCAGGCCATGACGCATAAAACGCTGACCCTTTTGCACTGCTGACAACTTTAGCTCTCCTTCTGTCTTGATCTGCAAAGCATGTAAAGTGCTTCCACTAACCTGGAGTCTGCTGTGTGTCCAATAGAACTGGTTGAATGTTTAAGGGAGAAAGAAAGACATTCTGGCACACAGTAACACAATGTCTTACTTTTATTTTTTTAAGTACTGAATTGAGATCAAATAATGTGCTGCAAGAGTATAATTTCCTACAAACCACAACTGAACTGAAGTCATAATGTTTTATAAAACAAATAAAAACAGAATGATGAAATAAACTTCATCTTTTTTTTTGTTTGTTTGTTTTTTTGTTTTACAAATATTCACTCATTTTTAATTTAATAGCATTAACACATTCCAAACTGATGCTGCAACACGGGCAACAAAAGACAATGATTGCAACAATACATAATGATTTGCAAATGACTTAGCAAATCATTGTGTATTGTTTTTATTTACATTTTACAAAACATCCTAAATCCATGATAATTGGGGTTTGTATTTTGGATCAACTGTGTGTGATCTGATTTTATATAAAGTATTTCATGAACTGATCTTTTGTATTGTCATGAAGGGGAAAAAAGTATTCAAATAGTCTTTAACACATTGTTTATTATTTATAACTGATCATTTGAAATTTTGGAAAGGTAGAGCCGAACAGCTCTCAACAACAGGTTGGGACTTAAATCTCCAGCTCTCATGGTCACGTGTGGATGTGTCCTTGGATGAAACACTGAACTCAGGTAGCTTTTAAGATTAAGTTTTATATCTTTTAATTTCAAACCCCATTTCATGTGTCATGTTATCAATGGACATCAATTTTAATATTTATTTAACACTGATTTTTACTCTACTTATCAGAAATAGTTGGAATGTAATGAAGGTGTTTATTTAAAATAAAGGTGTCCACTTAAGTGCTTGTTGAAACAGTTCAACATTAAAAATTACTTTGTTTCTTACATATATCATATATTTAACTTTCTAGCAGATTGAAGGTGTCATCATTCATCAGCGGTGCCCTGCTTAAGCACATCATGAGAAAGGTTTACATGCCTGATTCTGATGAGGGTTGTTCACAGCACAAAGTAGGTGTAGGCGTCTCCCACTAAATTTTTAACGCAGGATAAGCCCTGCATGTTTTTAAGAAGTTGTCAGTGGACTCCTTGTTCTTTGTCCATATTGCTGTTTTTACATTATGCATAATGGCTTTAGGAAGCTTTGGATAAAGTTGAAGAACACAGCACAGCTATCAAGGAAAAACCATGAATAACATAAAGGAGGGATGCTCCCAGCTACGTTATGGTTAGTCTGGTTTAATTTAGATTAGGCATGTCCAAAGTCCGGCCCGGGGGCCAATTGCGGCCGTGTTCAAATTTTCACCGGCCCGCAGCCTCTGTTATAAAATCAATTATATGCAGCCCGCTTGCACCGTTGACTGCTGTATAAAATACTTGTGTAGAAAAAAAACTATCTTACATTTCACTAGAAGATTGTAGTAGCGCTGTGGCCACATCCTTGTGGCACTCGACACTTGACCTTTAGTCATCATTTCAGCCCATCCCATTTCAAACATGGCGACTGTAGCTAAAAAAAGAAAAGTTGACAGCGAGTGCCGCCGATTCCAGAACAAGTGGAAATTGGAGTATTTTTTCGCCCAAATGCAAAACAACTGTGTCTGCCTAATTTGCCACGAGACTGTAGCTGTTTTCAAGGAATTCAATGTCAAGCGGCACTACCAGACAAAACATGCTAACTACGACAAGCTAACTGGGGATGAACTTAAATATCATTTGATAAATTTTTTGTTATGATCAAAACCACAGTTTTGAATATGCACTGGCCACTGTTTTGAATTTAGAAGTTTACAGTGAGCATTTAATAGTGACTAATATGTACTTTTTCAAATTTATTAGATATTTTTATCTTCCCAAAAGTGTTTTTTCCAGACAGACTTTTTCCTCGTTTTATCTGGTCATCAAATACAATCGAGTGATTTGGGTTAAAAATTTGAAAAAAAAAAAAAAAAAAAGTATGTATGCCAATGCCACGTCTGTCATTTACAATAAAAATTTCATTAAATAGTTCATTTGTATTTAATGTTATTGGGTCAATAAATGTCAGGCTGAATGGTCGGCCCTCGCACATTTTTACCTTACCAAATCTGGACCTCGTGGCAAAAAGTTTGGACAACCCTGATTTAGATTGAAGTTTTTTTCAACAAATAATCTGAAATTACAACCAAGACACTGTATACCTAAGACCACACTGGGTACCACTCCTGTCAGCTTTGTATAGGTAACTAAGGCTACATTTCACACAAACTAAGTATGATAAAGGGAAGACTGAATAAGTGCTGCCTGATCTAAGCAGCTACAGAACTATAAAGGTTTACTGATGAACAGATTGCCACATTTTAGACAGGGAGTCATGTTTACCTGAGGCATGACACTACTGAGTTCTCTATCCTGTATCAGTCTCATTCATAGAGGCTCTCGCTACTTGCTTACACAAACACAGCATCTCATACCTGTTGGTATGAAAGATCTCAGGTAGCTGTTGTCACAGACTTTAGCAGTGATTTCAGTGGTCAATCTGCGCCGTCTGTGTTGCACTTCCTCTCCACTAAAGATGAGGAATTTACACTGAAATGAGCTGATGTGCAGAGCAGTGGGAGGGCAAGAGCTATGATACTTGACCAAAGTTGCAGGATAGGTTTGATTTGTCAAAGTTCCAAGGCCATGCTGAGTTGGCGAGTATTGCCTGAATTTCCAGTGTGTGCGGTGGTGGCGTTGCGTGCACAGGTCATGCGAGCACCCAAAGGCAACCTGTTGACATGCTGCCAAAATGAAAATCCGCACAAAGCTAAAATTCAGCAAGTGTGATACAGCCAAAGCCAACCCAACATACAACTTAATCAAATCAACACAACAGATACTCAGATTGTTCCACAGTTTTTAACGTCTTTGGGTTTCAGGGCATCTTATCGGCAAGGCAGCAGCCATTAAGCAGAGCTGGAGGTTACTAGGAGTTGGCAGCTGTGCAGTGTAGACAGAGCATTTGAAAATAATTTTGTACATCATTTGACAGAAGTAAACAGAAAGTGAAACTTGCCGCCACCAATTTAGTAATCCAACTTTGAGTTAGCCAATAGCCTGCCTCGCACCAATAAAAAGTGGTGAACTTTATTATTTACATCTTTTTTTTTTTCAAGACTATATTTTTTTTCAGTGCTTTAACAGTAGCGAGATAAAGATATGTCTGATTTACTATCAGGATTTTTAGACTCCCAGAGATAGTGATCAATGAAGCAGGAGAAAATAAGAGGGAGACACTGGGATGGATGTAAATGGGGGTTGGAGAGAGACTGAGTGTGTGTATTATAAATAACTGGAATCAATAATAAATGACACAGTACCTCACATATTTGGAGTCAGGTCTGGGGTCCTCAGGGGAGAGGGATGAAAAAAGCTTCCCCCCTTCCCCTCCCATCTACCCCCTGTCACTGTGGGGAGGGGGAGGGGGTATACAAGAGCATAAGATGGTACAAAAATAAGACTTGCTGTCTTTTTTTCTCTATGGAGCATGAAGTAGCCTGTGGTAAAGGTTTGCATGGTTGCTCTACTGTATGTGTGCATGTGTGTGGGTGTCTGTGTGTGCACATGTGTGTACATTAGTAGGCGGACGCCATCCATTACTTATTCATCAGGCCTGTCTGCCTGGCTGCCACACTCTGTATTTCAGCATGCCTTGCAATCATTATGCCACATGCATTATTTAAGGCACACGCACACGCTGAGTCTGATGCAGATAGATACATGAGCTATTTATCTGGGATATGCTCACTTATCGCCTTGTCTGGCTCTCTCGTGGGTTTACAGAAAATAACTGCACAAGCCCTCTGCCACATTAAAAGTTCACTGTCTTATCTTTGGCACCAGCACCATTAATATCATCAAACAGAGCAACACGTCATTCGTCATCAGTTCAATACATTTTGGCAGTATTTAAGCACAGTAAGACGTGGAAGCTGATCAGAATGCACAAGCAACACAACTTCAAAAACATTTTAATGATTGATCACAGAGAAGCTGATCTTCTCTATATTTCATCTATGACATTCTTCTTATTGCTCTTCTTGTTATGAATCTGTTTGATGTTTTGTGATTTATGTGTTGTGAAATATATGGTACGCACAGTCCACACATCAGATAACTTCAGGCAATGAGTCATTGACAACCAAATTTTGATTGTCCATGTAATCCTTGATGACTTACAAACAACAGTCTCCACATGCTTTAAGCCCCATTTTAACTATTGACATCCCTGTAGTCTCAAGATTTTACATTCTGACATTTTTCACCAGTATTTAAAAACTGATGTCAAAGCCTCGATGACTGAAGCTGTTTAGTTACTTGGGCTGTAGTCCAGTTCATCTGACTGTCATGTTTGTTTCTAACTAACCTTATATCAACTCAGTATCAGACAAAGATGCAGAGGTGTGTGGATGTTAATTTGTCCTGTGCTAAAACAATAAATGGTAAATGGACTTGAGCTCATACAGCGCTTTTCTAGTCTCTGACTACTCAAAGCTGCTTTACACCGCAGGTCACACTTACCCATTGACACCAATTCACTCTCACATTCACTCACTGATGGTTCTGAGTTTCTATGTTAGTTATCCATCAGTATCTGTAACTCATTCACGCCCTTTCATGCTCATTTACACACCACTGATGCAGCAGTGGGAGCAACTTGGGGTTAAGTGTGTTGCTCAAGTACACATCTCGATGTGTTGCCCGGAGCTGGACTTGAACCTGCAACCTCCCGATCACTGACCAAGCGCACTATCCAACTGCACCACTGACTAAAAAATAGATATAAAATATATGTACATTCACACACTCCTTGCTGATATGTGTATAAATTCAGATGGTACAGAATCAGTGCTTCAACAGGAGTAGGGTCTTTGGGATTATCACACATGTTGCGGTCCAAAAAAATTCAAAAGCTTGTAGTAGAAGGTGACATTGTGAAATAATCTCTGAGGTTCAGAAATGTATTAGTCTTGAATCCAGGCTCCCTTTAAAATTGTTTCTGCTGTTTTATACTTATATATAAAAACAGGATACTGTAAAAGGCATAATCAGGTCTTCACAATTTGTGCACAACATGATGTGTATTCTATCATGGCCTCTTTATCAGAATAACATCCCACAGGTAAAGTGGCTTAAATTACCCATCCCTGGCCCTAAGTTTCCTGATATACAGCAACATTGCCATGCCCTTAATTATGTGCTATGATCTTTTTTTATTTACTGTCTCTTGTCTCAAGATCTTATTCTTGAGACAAAGCAGATATGACATTGATATTGTCCTTAAGTTTGGGAGCCTTGTGCATTTAAGATTTATATCTGATTGAGGGGATGAGCCATCAAATATCTCCTTTTTCTGATGCTCAGAGCACAGGTTAGTGGAGTGGTTGCCAGACTCTAATAGGACCTCTTAAATCTGTCTCCAATGTCAAAATACCTGCCAGTTTTCACATAATTTCACCCCTGATCCACCTCCATTCTCACTTTCTTAATATCCCTGCATTACAGTCTTTGTTCAGCACTGGGCATGTCTCCCAGAGCCAGCCAGCTGGAACTGCAGACTTGTAGGTGTGGGTGGGGCAGGGACTTATTCGTCTTGAGCAAGTGCTCTGTCATCCAGAACAGACATGTGAAACATGCTTAAAATCATACATAACTCAAAAAGGCATAATATAAGCACTTTAATGGAGCGTCTTTACCGTTGTGTCAAATGGACATTCAACGAAGAGTTTTTTTTGTTTGTTATTTTTACTTTTTTTTATTGCTGCATTGGGTACAGCATGTTTTCCAGCAGAAATTTACAGTCATTTTTTTTCTTTCTTCTGTCTTTTTTTTAACATCTGTTTTTAAGATCCAACTGTGTTATTTGAACAAGCAGGGGCACATCCAGAGGGGCTGGGCTTTCCCAGGCTCTGACCTCTGCAGGGGTGGCATGAAGTTTGAATAATACATTCTTAGTGCATACATTGTATTCACTCATAAAAGAGAAATAAACATGAACAAACAAGGCAGCCTCAAGTGGACAATCAAGGAATTTCAGCTTTTGGACTTCTGCAATTGCCTCAACAGAAGGGGTTGCCATAGGCCACAGCCCCCAGTTTAACAACCAGGCCAAAGCAGCCACACAGTTCCTCTCTGATGACTAAACTTTCTTCAAACTGCTGTTGATCTTTGACCCTCTTACAAACCTGAAGTCTGCACATTACCTTTTACTTTTAAGTTCATTTGGTTCTCCTCTGATCAGGGTCACGGCCTGGTCATTGCTCTCTCATGGTGATTCCGTGTTCTAAAAAGGAATGAAGGTGTTTTTGTGTGCGTACGTGGATGTAATTGTGGTTTTGGCTCAGTAGCGTTGACTGTTATCAGTGTCATGGCTGCATGGAGCTCTGCTAAGCCTTTGACGTCAACACCACACAAGCGGTTGATAACACAGACTTTTATCACAGTCAGGTGTGTGGGTGTGTAGTCTGATCAAACAAAATTTGGCCTCCTGGATTGTACAGGGAACTTCAAAAATAGCTCCTGCAAACACACACACAGATAAAGAACACCCCACATACATATAACACACTAAGTAGATAAAGAGAAGTGTGTAGCAATCAGTGCACATACAGTATATGAACTTGTGTGAAAACTGCTGCTGAAGTACATGGATTTAGGCTTCATTTTTACTCATGTGCTGCAAGACCTGATAAAAGTAAATGCACCACAGAGAACAGAGCGACAGATGGGATCAGGAGGATTAAGCTGTGCCTCATATTATGCAACATATTCCAACAAGGGTTTTACATCGCCTGAGTGTTCAAATAAGTATAAATAGTCAGTTTCCCACCTTTCTGACTCCTCACACCCACACTCATGCTTGCGTGTCTTTCCAGATTAACACTCTTTGTACAAAATGTGTAGGTGTGCACCAACTTCATTGACATCTCCCTTACTCTACTGTCAATTTTCTTTTACCTGCTAGGGCGGGTTAGATTACACCTTAATCACTCTTATTCAGTTTAGTGACCTCATCTGAGCAGTACACCCAGCCTCAACAGAAGCTTTCGGGAAATTAGTCAGAAGCATAAAAATGGGGCAACTGCAAGTGAATGTTCAAAATTAGAGTATTAGTTCACCCAGATGCTAAATTATCAGATGTGTTATTAGCGATAATGAGTTAGAAAAGGCAACTGCCTGCCAGAGTGTGTGTTTTCAAAGCATTTTTCAGGGTGTTGATTTGTACACAATGAAAGTTAATAGGTCATCAAATATTCTCATCATACTCCCAAAGACACTCCTGAAATGTTCTCCTGTTGCTGTTTTTGTGCAAGGCCCCAGTGAAACAATTTACTAGAATACCTAAGATAAATATTTGACATGGATTTTATTAAGTAAAACACAAAAGAGAACTCTGGAGTCATTTTTGTATGCTTGATTTTATTCCCACAGTAAAAACGGCCAACTAGCTGTGATGTAACTAACCGGAGCGATGCTGAGTTTGGCTTTATTTAACAGTAATAAATATGGATTATAATAAGGGTGTGATTCATGACAAGTAAACATTATGCATTCATACTTATACAGTCATCATCAGACTTCTAATTATGAACCTGGGAGGTGTCAAAGAGAGCAGAAGCAGGAGAGGAAAAGGAGGAATAACAGTTGAAAAGGAGAAGTTAAGTTTTGGTGTACTGTGACCGCATAAGAAAAGAGGAGGGAGCTAGCAGTATTTGACAATGTGTTCAGCAATCCATGTTTTCCATGGAATTGTTCTAAAATTATGTCAGGCTTAAGCACAAGGTCATCACAGACAGTCTGCTGCTGGAGTATGTTTTTTTTTTCCTTTTGGAGTAGAGCAAGATGCTAATTTGAGAGAAATGAAAATGTTGTGTGAAGCTGAGAAGAGTAAAGAAAGATGTTTTTTAAATCACTGTTTACAAAGTCCTAATAAGTTCTAGTTCATACCAGAGTTGCAGCAGCAGTAAACACCCCAATGTGCTGCCAGACCTAACAGTCCTGTTTCAAACAAACAATGGTTGATTTTTATTTTGAAAAAAATATATAGGAAGTACAAAAAGTTTGTTGTCTAACTTATTCAAGTTTCATTGAGCTGTCTTGCAGCTAAATATAAATAGACATTACAACCATGAGTAGGAGATACAGAATTCTTTTCATATTGAGGAAACAATGGACCAAATGTCCACTCAAGCTGAAATTTATGCAACAGAAAAACAGAATACTGACCTATCTTTGTCTATCAACAGGTCAAATGAAGTTAAAGAAAGTTAGAATCATACAACCATACAATCATACATTCTATCAAATGATCATTGAAATTTTATTAAAGCTGAATTTCACTTAAAATGGGCAATTTTCAGCTAAAATGTGTGCCTTTCAAAACATTTTAACCCTATAAAGCCAATTGTATCATATTTGATACATACTTTTATAATACCCCTATCTACTCAATATGATGAACAAATTAAAAAAAAACACCTGAATACAATCAGATGAATGACAAAAATGTCCTCAAATGGATTATCAGTTGCCAAAACCACCTACTGTATCAAATGAGATTCAAAAAATCTATATGTTGAATTTTATGGACATTTTGATTTTTATGGATTTTAGCAAAAAGTGAAACAAACATTTCAGCTCCAAATAATTAGAATTTTTCTGGCTATAGTCTGTGGTCTTGGGCCTCAAGGGTTAAATCGTTAACTTACTTGGAAAATACAATTTAACAGATACAATTTTGTGTTAATTTAAAAATAAACCCTAACCCTGTTTGCAAAAAAATGAAACAATTACAGCTAAGACTTCTTATATCCATTTCATTTTTATTTTTTTTTTTGTTGGAGGGTGAATTACATACATGTTAACCAATTTAAACAAATTGTTATGTAATGGCCATTTTTAATCAAGACAGTACAACATTACTCATTTAGACTGCTTGTTGAATTTCCTAAAAAGTTGTGATCATTCAGGAAACATTTACATATCAGGAAATATTTTAATATCCTGAAAGGCAGCAGTTTTGAAGATAAGAGGTGCGTTTCCAACAGCACTGCTAAGATATTTTGTTTAAGCACTACTTTGCCTCATCAAGGCAAGTCTGCAGACTTCCAAAGAGGAAGCAACCACCAACAAACTAGATAAATAGGAGATTTTTTTTGGCAGCAAACATAACAGCGATCTACTTTGGACACTGGGATATTTATACACAACAAGAAAAACTTCAGCAGATGACGAGTCAGATCTGAGTTAGAAATGGGGAAAACTGCTACGGGAAGTGGAGGACCTGAGAAACCAGCCTTACCTGTTGATACAAGTGTAATTTGTGAGCACACGTCAAACAGTATGAAATAAAAGTGTTACTATGAAAACTCACTTTAGGATTTTTCAAGACCAGAGGATGCAGTAGCTTTCATATGTGCCTCTGTTATGTGAAACTATCATCTTGCAGATCCTCCTTTGCTGTAGTGAACATCCATAACTAACCAGATTCACAAGTTTTTTTACCAAGACAAAAACAAAGGAGCAGGATGAAAGGGCATCACTGCTGTTAGTATTCCCCTTATGATGATTGTATATTTTTGTATAAGAAAAGCCATTTCTTCTTTGATACGTTTCCTTGATGATAACTGGAGATGGTAATGGAAAACCACCTGCAGCTAAAAACAGTAACAACTCCCCCAAGGAATCAATATCAGTAGTCTTTTTGATTATCAATTCCCTTATCAATTCTTTCCCCTGACAGAGATCAGAAGTAGTGAGAATTGCAGCTTGATTTTTTGACATAAAGATTCTTATAGCCTACCGTATTCAGCAACTTGCAGAAGCGTGCAGCACGGCATTGAATCATGTGCTTGATAATGTTACCACTAACTTACAGGCTAGCTTTCTCACATTCTCACAGAAAATCAGCAGGAATAAAAAGGGAATTGCTAAAGAATCGGATTGATAAGCAGAGTTGTTAATGACTTTGGTCTCGAATAAAATCTGATCAATTTGCATCCACTATAATAATGTTTATAATCATTGCAAAGGAGTCAAAGTGAGCTAGAATAACACTCATGAAAGTATCATTCTTGAACAACTGAATAATCGTTAAACATTTGTTAATTTAGATAACCTTTACTTTGGGTGTATTGATATTTATGAACTCTGCCATTTAAATCAGACGATATTTTGATCAGTTCATGGCTGGCAGAAGAACATGTGGCTGTGTTATGCTACGGCCACACCGGACGCGAATTGGCAAATTTAAACGCGCGTAAAGCCTGTGACGCGCCGCACGTAACGCCCGAGGCTGGACGCTGGACCATTTTGACCAGCTGAGGGGCGACGCGCGTCAATGCGCATGCCCAGTAGAGAGCCGGAGCTTGTCGGACTCAGCGATGACCCGTGCAGGCAAATCCAGCTGGAGACGAATATTTACAAAACTTACCTTCAAAACCTGTCTCCTCAGCGACTTTCACCCAAGCCTGCTCCTTTTTGTTCTGGTCTCTGTAGAGTACACACGTCGAATCGTTTAGCTCCCGGATGATAGCAAACAGCGCAGATCAATCTCTCCTTCATCTTGCAGAGGGGTTTGAGCAGGAGCCGGTGGCCGCAGCGTCACATGTCATCAAACCAATGACGTCGGGGGGGGATGTCATCACTGATTGGCTGCCGTGCCACAGCGTCATGCGAATTTGCGGCGGAAGTTCAATATTTTCAACTCGAGCGTCAAGGTGTTTGATGCGCCGGACGCTCCAGATGCGCCGCGCCAGACGCGTCCAACGCTCCAGATGCGTTGTGCCAAACGCGTCCAACGCGCTGCCCGAGGTGTTTGACGCCCCAAACGCGTCTTTGCATTGACTTTGTATGTAATCTTGACGCGCATCTTGGCGAATTCGTGTCCGGTGTGGCCACACCATTAGTATGGAAGTAGTACCAAAACAAGCAGAGCTGAGTGGAAAAATAAGTTGCCGTAAATGTTTTGAGTACGGCGAGTAATTGGGCTGTGTCTGTCATGTTTTCACCCCATAGTCTTTGAAGTTGCATGGAGTTGGTGGCATCATCTGCAGCAATGTGTTGCCCTAGCTTCCATGCCGATTATTTCTGTACATAAACCGAACTGATCTTTGTCACTGTGGCAAATGTTCAGGCTTTTGCCATGTGTCTCATAAGCCCCACTTAAAATCCTGAACGATCCTTTTAATGTGGTATTGTGCATCAAGTTGCATATAAGCAGCATCTCTTGTTTTCTTGTTTTGTTCCTTGGACACAGACGGTTGTAATATCCTGGTTGTAAAGTACTTCGAGATAAAGCAGCAAGCATAACCATTAAGAGTATTTCATAACTGCATGCTCTGTTTGGCTGCTTTTGGTGTGTAGGAGGGCTTTTTATGGAGCCGATCCACAAATGTGTGCAACAAGTAAGACTCATAAAATTCTGCAGAGGTGTCTCATAAAGGCTCAGCGTTTGTCTAGTCAAATGAAAATGAAGTCAGCTGGTCACAATCTGACGCCCTCCGCCTCTCTGCTGGTCGTGTTTACAGTCAGGGAAAGATAGAGAGACTCCCATAAAATGCTCAACATGCCTGAGACTGCCCTCTGATGTCAGAGGAAGAGAGAGAGAGAGTGAGAGAGGGAGAGAGTGGGAGGGGACCAGAGGAGCAGAGAGAGAGAGAGAGAGAGAGTGGCAGCCGGAGGGCAGAGCGAGGCTCGTCAGTGGGAGAAAGAGAGAGAAGCCGTACGTGGAGTGAGAGACCGAGAGTGTGAGAGACAGGGAGGGACACAGATCTGTTCTCAGCACGGACGCGAACAGGTCGGTCTGCTGGGTTTCCTCACCCTGCGGTGGACTTAACAGCTCTTTTCCATTTGAGCTTCACTTTTGGCTACAGGCACACACTTCCTCTCTCTCTGGCATACTGTACATTACACACATCGGCACACACACTCATAAACAAACACACTGCAGGCGGACAACTCAACACAACTG
The DNA here is from genome assembly GCA_036419115.1 of Scarus forsteni. NCBI lineage: Eukaryota > Metazoa > Chordata > Actinopteri > Labriformes > Labridae > Scarus > Scarus forsteni. The sequence goes on from JAZDUH010000098.1 coordinate 39,102,628, forward strand.
ATGGGTAAGAGCTCCTGTAGTTCATGTTTGTTCAGCTCGATGTGTTTTCCCAAAGATTTTGTCTTTATTTGGTTGTATATGGAGGCAAACGGGGCTGTTTCGTGCTTAGTTTGAATGAAAATGGGATTTTGATGCATTTGTTGATCTAAAAACTCCTATTCATTAAGTCACCTACTTTGACCGTGTGTTTAGTTAAATAGAGACACTGAGTAGCCATGAGTGTGTATTTTATTCCGTTGCACTGGATATGCATTAGTTGTTGCAGAAAAACTGTTCCTGGAGTCCAAACAAAAGACCAAGACTTCAAATAAAACAATGAAAAGTCATTGACTCTCTTACATGTAGACGTATCTCTGTGATCTGGATTCACTGTAGTGCCAGTTTATTCTAGTTTAACACAGACTTAAACATTACAGTCCTGTAACAGATTTGGATATTAGCAATGATAATTATTAAAGACTCTATAAATGATTTTTTTGTGCATGAAGCCAGGATTATGTATGTTTCTAAAAAATTGACATGGTTCCCTCCACCATGACAGCCTTGTAAGCATGCATGTATGTGTGTGCAGTGTGGGTGTGCAGCTCTGAGTAGTGGCAGTGTTTATTGAATGGTACTGATGTATGGAGACTATTGCTCTGCAGCCTTTAACTGAATGGAGCAGATGGTGGTGTCTCATCCTTCCCACAAGCCGCTTGTCTGTTGTTTGAGTTTTTACCGCTGTGTAAGTGAAAGTTTTAATGTTATAATATTCTGAAGAAATCGTTCAGTTATCAATGCTGTACTGATTTATTAGTAAAGCATTAACACATGTTGAAGCCATCATCTGTATGGTCTTATAAATTTATATGCATTTTATAAATTCAGACTGCTGCATTGATTTGTAAATAAAACGGCAGTACAATGTTAGTAAAACCTGTCTTACAGGGATTTATGGGTGCGTGAATTTCTTGAAATATTCGAATATTATTGTTTAAATTTTAAAGTTTGAACTGTTCTTGGATTTTGGACAAGAGTTTAAAAGTGCTGTAATTGAAATTCTACTTCAGTGCTTATTTGTAAATTTGATTAATAAACTTTTACATCATGTGAAGGATGATGTAAAGACTATCACTTTTGTCATATTTTTTTAACCTAATGTTAAATCTTACTTTGTCATTTTGGTACAGATATCTTCTTTCACACAATACTTGTAGTTTATTTTGGAGTATATTTTGTTTTAATATGGTAAGGGAGTAAGACTCATTTCAAAACACCAGCACCTTGCAGAAGCCTTAATCTCTACATCACAGCATTTTATATCATGCCATATGTATGCAGTTTGCCATTTTACTCAGACAGAAAACCCACAAATCAGACCGATAATGTAATGACATTAGTATTAATAAAATTTTCTCGATTTGCATCCCTAAACGTACACAAGATGCTGGAAAGTTCTCCTTCTAAAGAGATTGAAAATGCTTTAATATGACTTTTGAAAATGTGAATGAGCCCTTGGTTAATACTGTAATTTACATCTACATAGCATGATTATCATAAACTTCGACAGTTATACATGTTTAAATGATACGTGATGCTTGCATCCTGGCCCTTATTAACCTAAGCTTTTACTTTACTGATTTTTCATTGACTGTTTACGTGGAGTTGTGTATCCATGTTGTGATAGAGATTTTTAAGAACCCTATTTCGTGTGAAGACTGCATTCTTAATTCTTTAATATTTCTTGAAATCTGTTTTTCACTCTGGAGATCTCTAAGATGTTTTATTAAAAATATACAGGAGGGAAAGAAACATTGATAACCAAACTTTTCTGTTAATGTTAAACCTTGACTTAAACATAACCAAAACCAGTTTACCGCTCATTAATTAAATCCTTCAATCTATGTGAAACAGTCAGTGAAAATAAAATGTGTTTCAATTAAAATGTTCACTAAATGTGCTTTAAATTCTTTAATTTAATTAATAGCATGTCAGTGTTTGTAATGATTAATGAATGTTTTAAAGAAGCTTTGTTAAGTTGTCATTACTGCTTAGCTAATGTGCAAAAGTGTGCAGTTAATGTAAATAATCATAACAGAATTAAAGATCTGCTCTCTTGGAAGTATACAAAAACTTTGGGAATCACCTGGGGTGGCACGGCAACACAGCAGGTAGTACACATGCCGCCACCAAAAAGGTTGCTTCTCTGATCCCTTTGTCAGTCAAAATCTTATGTGTGAAGATTGCGTGTTCTCTCTGGCCCCCATTTCTTCTTCCCACAGACCAGAACATGATCAGTATTTTTATTATTAAGTTGGATGGTGACTGTAAACTTCACTTAAGGATGGGTGTGAGTGTGAATGGTTGTCTGTCTCTCTTTGTTGCTGTGCGATTGGCTGGTATCCAGTGCAGGGGGTTTCCCGGCCTGCCAACCAATGTCAGATGAGAAAGGCTCCAGCCCCTGTGACCCCAAAAAAGATTAACAATGTGGAAAAGAAATGAATGGGTGGATGGATGTTACATCTATGGTATATCTTATTTGATAATATCTATGGCCATTTTATTTTGTACATCTTGTTTACACTGGGTTGGAACCCCGAATGCACATATAACTACCTTAATTATTTAAGGCAGTGGTTATGAAGGAGCTCAAAAAATAGCTCAGAGATTTTGGTCCATATTGACAAGATTGTATCAAGCAGTTGCCTTAGATTTGTTGGCTGCAAATCCATGATGTAAATCTCCCACTCCACTAGAACTGGTTGCACTGTGGTACAGAGGGATGGACACAGTCAGCAACAATACTCAGGAAGGCTCTGGTATTCACTCACTTGGTACTAAGGGGCTTAAATTGTCCCAAGAAAATGGCACTGACACTGTTACACCAGCTGCAGTAGCCTGAACCACTGTACAAGGCAGGAGTCAGAGGTGTGTCGGTCCGACTTTACCATCTAAATGTCAGAGCAGAAACCAACACTCATCAGACCAGGCAACGTGTTTCCAATCCCTGCTGTTGAGTTATGGTGAGTTTCATGTTCTTGGCTGACAGGAGTGTCACCTGCTGTGTTCCTCTTCTGCTTCAACCCACCTGCTTCAAGATTTGATGTGCTGTGGGTTCAGAAATGGCCTTCTTCACACCTTGGTTTTAAAAGTGGTTATCTGAGTTGCTGTTGCCTTTCTGACCTCTGCCATCAATAAGTCATTTACTGAACATCCATACTGGATACTTACTGCTTTTCTGTGTAAGCTGAAACTTCCAGTACTTCTGAAACAGAGTCCAGCCCCTTTGACACCACATCAGTTAAATCACCTTTCTTTTCTCATTCTGATGACTGGTTGGATCTTAAACACATCACATCTGGGAAACTTAGATGTGAACTTTCACAAGTTTCTGACATTTTTGAAGTTGGAATTAATATCCAACAACCTTGAAATCAATGAACAAAATTACACTGAATAGAAAAAGAATCAAAATTTGCAGCCACAGAGCATGATGAAAAGAGGTGAGGAGCATATGAACTTTGTCCTTCATATTTTGGCTTTGCATCTGCTGTTGTTACATAATTTTTCAAAAACTAGGGTTTGTCTTTGTTTTGGTTGGTGGCCAGAGGTCACACAGTGTGACCATGTGGCTCCTTGTGTCTCTGTTTGAGTGTATATGTTGTGTCTGTGCTATACTGTGTGACTGCATCACAGCTCACTGACTATAGAGGTTAAAATCACTGAACTATGGTGCCTGATGATTTTGTTTCCAAATTAACTCCACATAATGCGTTATACTTGAGTTGATCCCTTGTCTTAAATGTCGTAACCTGGGGGAATCAAGCCTGTGAACACTAACAGCCTGCCCTCGCAGAAATGAAAAAAAAAGAGCTAAAGAAAACAAAGAGGTGGTGACACACACACAACAACCAGCTGCCACGCTCCAGGGACAAGCAATGGCATACATCAACACCAGCACACACCCATCCCAGAGCTGACGGTAAAGCCCTGAGCTCAGTGCACATGCAGCCCATGTGTTGACCATGCAGACTGGCGGGATTGGTCCATCTTTCCTCTGTAGCTCCTCCCCTATTCCCTTGTCCGACAAACCGCTGGCCGCTATACCACTGGTCGCCATGGCGTTTTCCCCCTTCTCTTCCAGCACCTGGTATATATACAGTAAATGTGCGTGTGTGTGTGTGTGTGTGTGTGTGTGCTGTGATTAATTCTTAATCCTGAGCCTTACACTACTGTCACTATAGCAGAGCTTTGTTTTACCAGACACTCTGAGCTACATTTTTTTGAATATTTCTCAATGTTGGATGAGCGTTCTCACCCAGTTCCATTTTCACAGTGATTTAAACATTCATGGAGATTTTGACTGAGTGCACAGATGCCCTGAGGGGCCAGGAGCTCCCTTGGGAATCCTGCTCTATAAATAACTGCCTCTGTGTGATCCATGATCTCTGGCTGATTGGGGGGATGAGAGGAGGGAGGGACAGAGGCGGGGGGGAGAGTGATGGATGAATAGATGAGAGACAGAGGAGGAGACACAGGCTGACATTTCACCAGCTGCGTGTGTGTCAGTTTTCTGTGAGTTCAGCCAGATTTCACTGCATCATGGCTGCAGCACACAGAAACTCCACGAGACATGTACAAAGCAAACACTCTGGATGCATCGACATACCAGTTATTGGTCATACCTGCTCTCTTGAGGTGGTGGTCCAGCGCACCTGTGCAACCCCCACCCTCACACGCCCCTTTATGGTCTGTGTCTGCACCAGGAAATTGATTTCAGTTTAGCCAAAATTTCTTTTTCTTATACCATACTCCTCTCATTTCTTTTTGAGATAATTCTACAGAACTTTATAATGCTGAGGTGGGCTCTGCTCTGCATTTTTGAAGGTCTGTTTGTCAGGGACTAGTACTTACTTACTTATATTTTTTTGCATTTTCTTAAACAGTACTTTTGTTTTTTTGTATTATTTTTCTTGATGCACTTAAAATAGTTAAAAATAGTGGAATAATGGAAAGCAAACCAATCAAATCTTCCCTCATTAAGTGGTGATTCTAAACTCAGTGCTGAATCTAGGGTTGGGTGATAAGGTTTTAAAAAATATTTTGATGTGCTTTGTGTATTGATATGTTTGATCTGTTAAAAAGAATATCAATTAACGCTGTGTTTTTCTAAATGAAGTTGTTAATATGCTAAGTGAGACAGCATTAGAAATCAAAATGAGAGAATGCTAAACAATTGGTAAAAAGTGTGAGCATTCTCAATTTACCTGAAATGCTACAAAGTGCAATTCATGAATATTTAAAATGGTGAGCTGCACCCCTTAACTTCAAGCTTGTGTAGGTTTATTCTTTGAAATATTCTACTGAAAGCTGCCACATGTGATTTTTTTAAGCATTCATCTGAAAAAAAATTAAGATATGCAGTAGGCTATATTGAATATTGTCATACAGGATATGTTGGCCTGTAGTTTCCCAGTCTTATCTAACACGACATTTCATATCACAACCCTAGATACTAAAAGAGCAATTGAAACTGGAATAATTCTGATTTTATAATTCATTCCTAGTGGATTAGTTTGTTATTCTTTATCTATATGGGACGTTATTCTGTATCTATATGGGAAGTGTTGATTTTTATTCATATCTAACACTTTTTATTTGGTTAAATACATTGTACTTACTCCAAACTTGGATGCAGTAGTTCATGGTGTACCCTGTCTCTTGCCAGTGTCAGCTGGGATAGCCTCCAGCCTCCCACAACCCCAAAATGGATAAGCAGTATAGAAAATGGATGGATGGACTTTCTGTGTACTCTTTTTTACCCCTGCTGTTTGTCGACTTTTGAGCCTGGAAAATGTTAGAAGCTAGATAGAGAGTCAGTAATGGAGTGCCTCAAAGTAACAATCATTTGAACCCAGGTGATCAACTGTAAGGACAGCACTGGGGACTCTAATATAACTAATAGGCAAACAATACCCCCAACCACACCCCACCATCCACCTTTAAATAGTGTAATGGATACATGCTGGTCAAACTTGTCACATTGCAAAATTAGGAGGCTTATGGGTATTGGCCAGAATATCCGTTTTTCTCTGTTATTGAACTTTTTCCCCTCCTCTAGACCCTCTAACTAAGTTTGACAAGGCCACTGACAAACCTTGAGGAAGCACTGATAAGTGGACAAGGTTTGACTTTAAAACTTGCCCACCTGCCAAGCGCTCGCGGGTTGTAGTAGAGGCAGACACTACAAAGATTCCCATTAGCCAAGCAGGTTGAATGTGTCTCTGTGCCCAACTCCACTTGTATCGTCAATGCCCTGCCTCAATGACATGTTTTTATTCTGACTATGAGTGGCAGTGTTTGTGCCTGAGACTCTTTAAAATGAGTCCATTTTAGATATTAGCCGGGGGGTTTTCTTCTATTGAGTGCTTCATGGCTCAGCTTCTCTAAAAATGTCCAAGTTTTGTTTTGCACAGGTAGAGATACTTCAACATTAACAGTCATTAAGGAGAAAGAACAAGAGGAAAGAGGTTTGACATTCACCATGCTGTACTCAGAAAGAGAGCTGGACATCTAACCTGCTGCAGCTTTTAGTTCTCTTATAAATCAACATGTCATCAGCAGTCATAGTTTTAGTATTAGTATGATTTATTTATATTTAGAAAAAAATAGAAAGTTATTTTTTCTTTGTTAAAGTGTGTTTCCTCTGAGTGGATATAAAATACTTGCAAGTTGGAAGTTCAGTGGTCATTAACCATGTAAAATTAACTCTTATCATATTAGACATAATCTCAATGACAAAATCGACCCCCGTAAAACAAAACACTAATCGGAAAAATAGTTTGAAAAATCCACCAGAACAAAGAGGAAATTGATCTGTAACAGAGACAAGGGTGAGTGCTTCAAAATAAAACAGGAAAGACAAGAGATGATACAAGAATATGCCACAATAAAAGAAAACTCAACCAACATGACATTACATCAAACTCTGAGTATAGACCTGTTGCCTGTGACATCACATATGTGTCCCATCAGTGTGACTCCTTTTAATGGTGACGTTTAGCCAAATGATCCATTAAGAACAGAAAGGACCCAGAATGCCATTTTGTTAAATATGCTTTTGTCAACACGAAAATCATGATCCAAGTCTTTAGTTAAATTGCAGTGATTATTGTATGTTACCATAAGATGATCATCATCCAGCAGCCATACCATCAATGTTGTTAAATTCACCTACAAAGGATAGATTAAAGATACATTTGACAGACATCTAATAAATAAATGGTTGTTTTTTTTAATATGTGGAACCATTTCATCATAGCTCTGCATGTTGAATGTTCATCAAAAATATCACTTTTACCACTTCAGTATACCTTCATATATCAACATGCGTGGCATAACCATTTCCCTTCAGCTTGTGTTCCCGTCCTCTCCTCGTGTGGCTCAGCATTAGTACCTCATGTCACATTCACAGTGTTACCCTTGTAAGCTCAGCTCATTTCTTCACAGGTGCCTTCTCCCTGCTGGGTGCTGCATGTCACCCTGTTTACCTGCTGTTGTTCTCATGGCTTTGCTTACTGTAAACATGCCTCAGAGGATGGATATTTAGAGAGCTGCTGCTGTTTCTGTCATGGTTTAAGTGAAAAGGTAGCATTTTCAGCCTGGCTGCAGACTCTCAGTGGGATGTGATGAAGATCTGTTTTCTAATTGCTGTTAAAGTACAGAATATTAATTTGTGAATTCTTCAAGATGTATCAAGCCAAACGATCACTCATTACAGAGGGGAAAAAGCACAGTTTAAGTATTGTGCACTTGAAAATAAAAAGGTGAACACATAAAGTCTGCTATACAAAATATTATATATTGAAATAACAATACCCAGCCTTGAGTCATTATTAGTTATCTTTTTGTTCTACCATGCATAAATATTGCAAACTATATTCTTTCACAATGGCTGAACCATTTTTATCACAATTTCATGTCGATAATATAAGAATAGAAATGATAAAGAACTTCTCCAGGAAATGCAGTGACTTTGTGTTTCTTAATGCTCAGTCAGAGTGTTGGTGTAGCATTTCTCTCTGTTCTTATTAAACAACTTTTGTGTCACACTGAAGGGGCACAGACTGATACATCTATTGCTATGCATATATGTAAATCTTAATGAAGTATGTGTCTCATGTGGCCATTATGAGGCCCTAATAAAATGTTTTCATAATACTCTGAGTACTAGTTTTGGTGTTCTGGGCAAAGACATTACGTTTTTAAGACCTCATCCATCACTTCTCCCTTTTGGGGTCACATAGGGTCTGGAGCCTATCCAGTATCCACAATCCAATATCTCAGTTAGTTATCAGTGTCTGCAGAAATTATATCTATTGCAAATATTTTCAGCCTATGTTTTGAACAAATTGGCTATAAATATCCGATACACTGGTTGTAATATCCACAAAATTTTAATATTTACCATTATGGTTTGCCTTATCATCATCTAATGTCCCCTTCTATGAATCCAAAGTAAAATTTATAAAATAATAAAAACTCAATTGTCTTTCTTCACACCTGTTTTAGCAATACTGGACTTGTACCAATAAAGGATGAGGTCATTCTCCTCAGGTAGAGACTTCATGCTCTTGACACAAATGTTGGTATCGGTGATAATAAGTTATGAAGTTGAAGCTTATCAGCTAGAATTTAATACCCTGCATGCCCAGTCACAATATAGTCTAAAGTCTGATATGTAGAGACAGACAACCACAGAGCATGCTTTTGATGTGTGGGGGGGAACCAGAGTACCTGGAGTAAACCCATGCATCCACAGAGAGAATATGCACACCTCACATAGAGAGGTCCTGCCTGACTTTGGTGGTTGAAGCAGTAACCATAGAGATTTGAGGCATCAACACTACCTGCTGAACTACCATACACCCTGTTTTGAGATACTAATCTATAAGTTATTTGGAGAGTAATCGTATTTTAATCAGTAAAGTTAAATTGATGTTGACTTTAAGAAAACTGTCAGACCTGATGCCTAGTCAAAAGGCTGTGTGCAGTAAAAACTAATGACTCTGAATTGTTGAACATAAAATATTCCTTAGAAATAATTGCTCTGAATGTGTATGAACCATTTTTTTTCATCTTTTTTTAAATTTTTCAATATCTATATTGAAAGTTTAATTAAATCATATTGTTCTCTGTTTGATTCCGAGGAAATGTATTATTTTTAAATATCAGATATCGGCAGTATATTTGTGCACTGAAGACAGTGTTTTCTCTCTTTTGGTTAAAAACCGAACCAAAATAGCTCAGTTTTATAACTTATTGTTAAACTATTATTAAGAAAGTAAATATTGTATAATTTTGTAGTAAGTGGTATGACAGAAGATGTACTCATCAGGATTCTCTCTGTTTTCAGCAGCTGGTGTAAGAACATCTTGGCATTTGTTTTTTCTGAAATTCACCAAGTAACCTGGCAACTAAAACACTGTTTTTCCACCAAGTGGTCTTGTTTGGATCTGTTCAATTTGAAATGATGTGGTTCAGTGAGCCCTAATCTTGGTTGCATTTCCAAACCCAGTCACACCCTTACATGAAATGAAAGCTATGTAACTGTGTGACATCACAGCAGCACAGTGTAGTAAACAAAAAACAACAATGGAGAACTGCCAGCAATTTGTTATCTTTTTCCTCAGCAAGTTGCGATTGATCACATAATGGAATGAAGCTTCGTTTTGGATCAAGTTGGAGATGTCAAAGAAAATCCACCCGATAAATACAGGAAAGTTTAGGAAATGAGGAAGTAGCAGATGTTTTGACCGATCAACAGACTCTGGGGTGTTTAGCTCCCCTCTGGGGTAGATTTGGTACTCTTGGTACCTCAACAAACTGGTACAAAAAAGGTTAGATGGTACAGATCACTTATTAAGGTAAAATTACCAGTGTTTACCAGTGGACATACCGATATTTTGTGTACCATACTAAATGGAAGTGAGTAGTGTTGGGCAAGTTACTTCAAAAATGTAATGCATTATTTATTGCTTGTTACTGTTATTTCAAAGTAATTAGTTACATTATAATTTTACTGTATTTGAAATGTAAGGCATTACACTATCATCACATTACTTTTAAGCTACTCTCATCAAAATAACAGGAAATGTGGATTTGTCATTCTAAATGTAGCTCATTACACTCAAAAAGCTCATTACAAATCCAGTGAAGGTGATGTGGTGGCTATCTGACTGAGTTCAGCTTAAGGCTAAACACAGTAGAATATAATAGCCACATTGATGCTCATGGCACAATACAAGAAATAATCATAGCAAAACAGACACAAGGTATAATTCTGGTAAATTGTGTTAGAGATACTGTAACTTTAGGTCTAGAGGAGGACTTTTCTCTGCTGATCTCACGGAGTATTTGGCGAATTTGTACTTACAAACAAACAAACACCTCTTCATGTCAGGTTGAATTAAAAATGCATTCTAACTTGCATTACTGACATTTGTACAGAGTAAAATTTTGCCTTTTTTTGTAATTCCTTACATGACTACGCTACAGTTAAAAGGACGCATTACAGTAATCACATTACTTTTGTAATGCATATATATATATCCCAACACTGGAAGTGAGTCAGACTGTTTGGTGGAACTGCTCAGTTAGAACAGTGTCATAACTGAAAGTCAAATATCGCATTGCATTGCTCAGCATCCCATGCCTGCTGTCCACACTGCATCAAACACTAATTCTACAACCTATATTTCCCCCTGTAAATGGCACATTAAGCATACAGGGGGAGAAACACGTGTGTAGTGCATGAAAACTCAGGGGCTCATCAATATACTGCTTTCTCTGAGCCAAATGAAGGTTCTCTCTTGAGGTTCAAAGTGAAAGTAAAGCATCTCACTTGCAGAGCTTCATGAATGGTCTTCTTTCTCCACAATTAGCCTAGCTCAGCTGAGTGAGAAAAGTCAACTAAAATCAAGTAAATCCCTCTAGAGCCTCATCAATCTTCGTTTTCCCTCACTGCTTGTAAGTGTCAATCATGCAACAGAGGGGAAAAGAAATCAGGCAATGAGGCAGAAACGTTGCACCGCATCCTGCAACAAGGCCACGTCGCTTGTGGAAAGTAAGGACACTCACATATGACTCCCTGTCATTTGCCTGATTATATCACTAATGCTTACAAGCGTCGTGTTCAGTCAGGATCCAGTGCCTAATACTAGTTTGAAGCCTGATGGTTTGGAGACTGCTGCCGTAGAACCTCTGTTTTACTGCCATGATATTAAAGAGACTGTGAGGAGTTTCTAAGTAATTACAGAAAAGTCTCACTTTTAGATATATGCCTGATCGAAATACACACTTTAAGATGAGTTTCATAACATCAAAATAGGTTATCTATAAATACTATTCCTCAGCTTTCCAGTCGGGTCGGACAGGGCTGGACTGGCCTGGATACTCAGCTTCAGGAACAAGACAAAACTAGAGCAAATTTATATTATTCTGACTCGTCTTAGAGCACCAGGCTGTAAGTAGCAATATATAGCCTACCGTTCAAAAACTACCACTATGTAACTAGAAAGAGATACATTACCTCGTCACTTTGCATCCTGAAAGTTGTTTAAAAAGGAAGTTGTAAAGCAATGCAGAGTTCTGAGGAAGGTCTGAGCTGCATTTATTAGCATCACAACAAACACACGCTTTGGCTTGGGTCTTTTGGTACGTTCCAGTTGTAGTCAGAAGTAGAAATTTCCGAGTTCCGAGTAGGAAACTGCAACTGGAACGTCCCCGAAGTCGGAATTTCCTACTGGGAACTCAGTGAAACCTCATCGTGCCCAAGCTAACAACAGCTAACAATAGCCTCGTAGATCGGCATGTTTTTTTTCCGACTTCAACTGGAACGCCAATAAGTCGGAGATGATGTCACTCCCATTTCCAAGGTTACTGGAACGCCGCATTACGACAGTCGCTGCACGTGCTCATGGGTAGCAGAGTCCTAATGTCCCTGGTAATAGATTCTCCTCATGGCACCTTTAAACAAACACCAACATGGTGTGATTTTTATTACAGTCATATCAATATCTAAACTAATACTATTCTGACAAGTTGTTTTGACATTAATCTATTTGTTTAGACCTTAAAGGGATATTGATGAATGAGCTCCATATGGCCACTAAGTACATTAGATGCAGTACAAAGTTCTCTCCTCTCCCTCAGTCAGCCACAATTTGTAAAAGTGTGTTGCAAAACAAGCCACAAACAGGGAAGTACTGTGCTGAGTACGCTACCTAGAAAAAATTTTGAGGGCAATAACTTTTCAAAAAAAAAAAGATCCAAAACTAGGAATATATATTATATGAGGAACAAGTGACGTGAGTTGGTTAATTCCAGATAAACTTGATTTTTCTGACCAATAATATACAAGTACAGTACTTTCCTGTTTGCGACTGGTTCTGCGTAACAGCCTCTTACAGCCTGTGGCTTACTGAGGGAGAGGAGAGGTCTTTCTACTGCATTGATACTTAGTAGCCATATGGAGCTCATACAGTCTCACTTAAAAAAACGGAACTATCCCTTTAATCCCAGCCCATTGATGCTTATAGCTCTCAGTCAAATGGTAAACTGTGCATGTGTGTAGTCAGCTCCAGAGTAGCCTGTTTGGGAGTGATTACCTCTCCGTCCCCCTCAATCTCTCTCCCTCTGTGTCACCTGCTCTTGTAGGCCCTCAGCTTGAGGATAAGTGGCTGTAATTAGTCACCTTGCTTCAGCCCTGCAGTTTGGCTATTGATCACCGGTCTGTGAATGTCCGGCAGTGTTTACAGGAACTCTCCATTTGTCTTAACTTTATTGGTGTCTAAGGAGGACCTGGTTTTGGCACAGTTGTTTTCCCCTCTGCACTGACACAGCTCACATTATCACACCTAAGCTGTAAAACAGACCCACCATGGGCTCTGTTTACTGCACATTAAAACTACGGATGATCCATTCAGGTATTCCTCCAGTACAAGAGCAAGGTGCTCAAATTATTACTATAGTAAATGTTTTGAAGTAATCCCTTTTTTAAAAATACTTTAGCATTCAAAATGTTTAAAAAGTTGTATAAATATCTTCTAAATTTGTGAATGTTGTCAAGGACACATTACTGTGCTTTCTCTTGGATTATGTTTACTAAGAAAACAGCATTTGCAATATTTAAACTCACATGCTACAGCTTTTCAAAAAATAATAGGAAAAACAATAAAATTGACTGATGACCACAAAAATGTCTGCCAGCTTTAGACACACACACACACCTACACACACACACACACACACACACACACACACACATGCACATACATATATATATATATATATATACAAGAATTGTATATAAAAGGAGATTTAAAGCTTTACAAACTCTGCAATATTGAGGGAATTTCCCATCCTACTGTCATATTTTCTTTATTTTTGATAATGAAAAAACAATGTATGTACTTCACTGTGGGTCCAGAATATTGTTGCGACCTTAAAGTAGATTTGATTAAATCACCTGATTCTTTGTTATATTTTTTATGTTAGAAGCTTACATTAAACCAAATATTTCCTTAAGTTATCAAAAACAGAAATTCTTGATATCAGATAGTGGCATCTGTTTACTACATGCAGTGAGTAAAAGGCTGCTGAACAAGTAAGCAGGACCTGGTTCTGCTGCGTTTTTTTTTTTTTTTTTTTGTGAATTACATTGCAGTTCATCTGATGTTAAGAACTTTGAGATCTTAAACATGCTGCTGTTGCACCAGGTCTTTATCAGGTCTGTTCAGAAGCACACCAGCCTCGCAGTCATCCCCTATAGAGCATTGCAATTGTTTATGTCATTAAAGTGTTACCAATTCCGTATAATTGTGGGTGGGATTCCATTTGTCATCCAAACAAACAGGCTTTTGTTCAGCCTGTGGCATGCTTACATAAATAGTGTGAGAGCAGCTGCTATAGGCTCGATCAGGGGCCATTCAGTGCCCTATGAAGAACAAACAGAGATGTCTGTTAGCCCGTCTACATGGGAAAGTGTACAGTGCAAAGGCGTTAATTGAAGGGATGCTTCATGCATGTTTGGCATCGTGGTGCTGGAATAGCTGGCGCCGGGGTCCCTCTGAACAAAAGGTCTTGTTTGTGCGACCTTGATGTTTACTGCTCATTAAATATGTGAGTAAACAGTTGACAGGCATGTGTGTGTAAATGCACAGCCAATGTGAGAGACTGGTGTTGGGCGAGTTTGCCATGGTTCATCGGCTTTGTTTGGATAACCGGGATGATTGGCACACGGTTCAGAGTGAGAATAACAAACACTGACATCCTCTTATGTGGCCGTCTTTCTATATGCTTGTTTAGGTGGAAGTGACAAACAAACAAGTTTGTAGGTCAGAGGTCCAGGAATCATTTAAACACGCACGTTCACACAGTCACCTCATCAGTCAATAGCTCCATTTTAAGACAGAAAGTAGATCAAGACTGATGCACGTTTACACTGTGTTAAAGGAATAGCACCATCATGTATTTGCTAATGTCTGTACTGCTGGAGAGGCCATTTTGTTGGCAGTGCGGTTTAGCCTAACTTTTGGCTGCTGTGGTTCATCGTATTCCTTCTCTCAAAACTTCTTGTCTTTGCTGTGTCACACGTGACTCATTGCTATGAAGACACAGCAGGTCCTTAAAGAAACATTAAATATATACTTAACATTTCTGTGGATGGCAGAATCCTCACAGAGGTTTGAAAAGATTTATGTTTGTGTTGGCAACCAAAAAAATGTGAAACCAAAACTGACACGTATTATTGAATCGATGAAACTTGAAAACCCTGAACTGGTTCCAAACTGGAGCTGGTTTTTGGCGCTTAAACCAAACAGACCTTGTGCATGTGAAGTGTAGTTCTCCCATGATGAGATTAAATGCTTGTTGCTCTTCCTTTTAATACCTCATCCTTTCCCCTAGAATCTCAGGTCCACGGATCAGCTGCTTCTGACACTCCAAGGTCAGAGTTGAAGCTCAGAGTGTTTTGAACATCATCTCCAGAGCTCTAGTAGTCTTTGCCTTCACATGTTCAGCAGCCCCCCTTCACTGTCTAATTCTTAATCTAACCTCAGACTGCACTTTTAACCCTTTTAACGTTTTTGTTCTGCATGAGGAAAGGCATTACCGCCTCCTCTCCATTTGTTTTAAACTTCTTACTGTCTTCTTTTTATGCCCTGCTGTCGGTGGCAGACAGAACAATTTGACAGTCTAAGGTGAACACAGGCATGGTAGCTCTGTTAGGGATACTAGCTATATTAATAACTGCAACTCTGATGCCATTTTTGCACACTCTTTCTATCTCTCTCTCTCTCTCACTCTACACACATATATATATATATATATATATATATATATATAGATAGATAGATAGATAGATAGATAGATAGATAGATAGATAGATAGATAGATAGATAGATAGATAGATAGATAGATAGATAGATAGATAGATAGATATGTATAAAAGACTGGGGCCAACAGTGAGCAATGGGAGGAGCTCAGACTTTTGGGCTGCTTGATCTTCTGATTATTCTATAACTCATTGTGTTTGCAGAGAGAAGCTCACTGACAAACCCTCCATCAATCTGTCACTCCTCCTCCCTTTACAAGAAAAAGTAAGCTACATAAAAACAATCCAAAATGTTTTAGTTGTTTGTTTGATTTATGATAACCAGGCCGTAAACAAAGTAGTTCTCTCTAATGCCCAGCTGTCAGACAGTCCTCACAGGTCCACTGATACACTTAACGCACAGACTCATGCATCAGTGAAGCAGCAGCATGTCTGGTCCGACCACACCCATTCTCCCCTCCCTGCTGCCCCATCGGGTGGTGTTAAGTTTCCTCCTGCACTGTAAACCTGCCCGGTACCACAGAAGACATTGGCTACTTCAGCAAGATACTCCAACTCTATCACAATGCTCATTGGTCACTGGGGGGAGCAGGACGGCCCGGATAGGTCAGAGATGATCTCCACTGGTTTAAGAGTCCTGGTGACTGGCAGAGGGCCTGGCATGGTGCAAGGAGGGTCTCGTCAGAGCAAGAAAATAAATCTGTGAGGTAGACTAAATGATGCACATGAGGTTACGATCACAAGGATCTTAAAATAGCAGGAATCAAACTATTAAGCTCATGATGCTGATACAAATTCCTATTTCAGCATAGAGATACACCAAAGTTATAAATAAGTCATTTTACCTAAAGGGATTAGCTCTCACAGGTTGAATTATTAATCCAATGTTGAATCTGTTTGGAAGTTTAAAAAAATGTCCATCAGTTGATTAACTTAAAGACTGAACATAAGGATATGCTATGATGTGTTCAGTGTCTTAATGGGGAAATAAAACAAACAAACACACACACACACAAAGATTTTTGGTGAGCAAAGCTCATGAATTGTTCAAAGAAGGCATTTAATAAATGAAAACTCTGACTTTGGTGAAAAAACAATTAAATGTATGTTACTTTTGGAGACATAATTCTTGTTTATTGCAATTAAAACAGTAAATTTGGGTCATTCTAAAAATTAAAATTAAGGATTTGAATCCTTGTTGACAAACGGATATAAGTATTGTTTGATTTTTTCCTAAAAATGATCTTACTCTTTTTTATGTATTGTAAAAAATGATTATGCCATATTTAGACTAACAATGGTCACGCAGATTGCCAAGAGGTCAATAAAGCATTTATCTGTCTGCTGTTCTAAGATTTTTTTTTAATGGTATGGCATCTGAAATGAATGTTTAAATAATTGTTATTGGTAGAAATGCTCTTACCATGTACAGTGCCTATCAAATGTATCAGACCACCTGTCACAAAGCATGTTTTGGAAGTCTTTGAAAACTTAAAATGCTATTGTTTGGACATACATTTGTGAACAAGAACAATCTGAGCCGACTCAATGGGCTTATCTGAGAAGTCAGAAATAAATCAAACATAACAACCACTTATTTTCTGTTCAGGAATACAAGTATATATTTATTACATTACGTCTTCATTCGCAAAATACTATTATACTAATATACTTTACCAAATGTATTTTGTTGTAAAGCAGTAAATGTGGACATCCATGCAGAACATTAATAATTATATTTTAGCATTTAAAATATCATTTTGTCAAAGACCTTCAAAATATTATAGTGTACATTGTAACAGAACAATATACATATTTTAGTGATTAAAAATGCTATTAATTTAAGGCAGCTGTAGTATAGACTTTTATATTTGGGTGGTGGTCTAATAAATATGTTAATATTATAAGTTGAAATCTGACAGTAAATGTAGAGGGTCTGCTGCTCTTTTGATTAAAGAAACAAGTATCTCTGCTCAGTTTTCCAGTCAGTCTAATGAGCAGATTTTTGTCTGCTTCTATTCTTTTCTAGAAAAGACTTCTTAAAAATAATTTTATAGTTTTAAGGTTGCACAAATATTTGCTTCAAGCCCCTCTGAGGACGGTGACAGTCCCCAGTGCCTGCTGCAGATAATTTAGCAGTTGCACACTAAAAGTTATAGATCCCCCAGTCTTTACCAGCTAAACATCATTGTCTTTTAAACACATGTTTTGAATTTGTATTGATTTAGAACTTGATATTACCACGCTAAATCTCTCTGTCAGTTATGGAGAGAATATCGAAGCCTACAGTTACTTGGGGAGGGAAAGAAAAGAAAAAAGGATAAACATTTGGCGTTTGATTCCAGCGCATCGTATTGCCATTACATAACTTCTTTAAAATCCTCAAAGATTTTGTTTGCTGTTTTAATCCCTATTACTGTTGTAAAGTTGTGTCATGCTACAGTTTGAAGATAAGCTACTGTGTTGTTTGCTTGTTTTAGAAACATAATCTGATTTCACTAGTGCTGTGGATTTTGCATGTCAACCATGCAGAGGTCAGGATGTGACTTTTTCTGTTTACAATCTGTGTTCATGTTACAGCAGCAATACAGATCCTTCACTGGATTATCACCATGAAGCAAATACGTGACGGCTGAATCGGCACTTTCTCTTTTCAGCAAAAGAAAAATAAACCAAGTATGCCCTGAAATTTCTGTGTTTGGAATTAATAAGGCATCAATGTTAATTTCAAGCGAAATTTACTTGAGCCAAATGCCAGATGTCACACAGAATAGCTTTTTTTTTTTTTTTTAATTGCTGACATAATTTCTGCACATGCATGGAGAGTAGCATTTAAATTAACAACCAGTTTGTAAAAACACAATATTAAACAAAAAAGCTCCTTAAACTCAAATAAATGAAATTATATATATTATATATTATATTAATGTCCTCTGTAAAGTTGAAGTAAATGTATTCACATGCTGGAATAAGGAAGTCGAAAATATGTTAATAAGCACCAGTTTAGGGAGAAGGGATGGGATTAAATGACTTCTCCTTCATCCCAATTTTTTTCTCAGTCATCGCTAAATGAATCTTAATGGATACACAACAAGATAACATAAGAAGGAGCCGTTTAGGAGTCCAGAGCAAACTCCAAAGCAGTACTTGTTATGTACTATTTTTTTGTGTCCACTCAGACACGCACACAGCTGTGTGCCCAATAGTTCAGTGATCCAGATCACTAAAAGAGCAGAAATAGCGTGCAATCAACAGGACAACCTCAGGAAATTCACCTGCAGTAAACATGTTGTAACTGTTTGTGTACAGGCGCAGAGTCAATGTGAAAATACACTCAACAAAAATACACACAGACACACAGAGTAAATCTGTAGCGTGTCAGCAAATCCCTGCTGCAAAACTCATGTTTCAGGGGATTGTTTTTGCTCTCTGCTGCCATGTTTCATCATTCTACCCCTGTGTGTGTGTGTGTGTGTGTGTGTGAGTGTGTGAGTGTGTATGTGTTTGTGAGTGGATGCTTTTCTGTTTTGTCACTGGTGCACTGGAATTATGTTTAAGACTGTGTTCAGGGTTCCTTGTGAATTTGTGTGCAAGCGTGTAAACAACGTATGACAAGGGGCTTCCCTCCGCTCGGATAGTATCACAGCACAAAATGTTGCAGCTTCTCTTTGAGCCTCATAATCACACATAGAAGCACACAAGTATTTTTAGTGTTGTGCCAGTTCTCCAGCACAGGGAACATTTATATAACAGGTAATCAAACCATAAATTCACCAGCTGATGAAGCCACGCCCCAAGACAGCAGATGTAAAAGTGTAAATTATTCTGAACTGAAAAGCTTCAAAGGATTCAAAGTCATTTTAACCTTCAACTGATGTATTTATGGAACTAAAAATGATACTGATAATAAACCTGTATGGATTAACTTTCTTTATTTGTAATATATACATATTAAGTGGGAATGCAGATGCACCCATTTAATGTTCTTATTGGCCATGTTGACAGATGTCATTATCTGATGGTTTTCTGTTGAAGCCAATCAATTTGATTCCTTATTTAAGCATGCCTACACTAATCAAATAAGAGCTGTTTTAATATCATTGAGCAAAAAACGTGACGTGTTTTGCAAGTTTTCATGACCTAATATTAGAAAAGTAGTTGGTGTTGTACTGTGTTTCTCAGATAGCTGGGTGAGGGGCTTGGCATCACAAAAAAGGGGGCCACAGCTTGTCGGAGTATGGCAGAGATGATGGCCCAGGCTCCATCGAGTTCTGAATGATCACCCAAAATTTAAACCCAGAATCCTAGATTGATTAGCTTGTGCTGTATCAGAGGTGAGGTGTATGTTATATTTAGCGCAGTTACAGTTTCCCAGTTGCTTTTTATGTATTTGATGCAGAATTTGTCCTTTCATTGATATTTTGAATTATAAAAATGGATACACATCTTCTCTGTGAGACTTGAACGAAATGAACTTTTGACATTTCAACGTTGCACACTTTGATGTATTATTGCAATGGTCAGGATATGATTGATTACTAAATAGCAACGCTTTCACATGCCTAATTATATCTTAAATTTACGTCTAGCCTTGGGGTCGATGGGCATGAAAAGTATTGACCTCAAAGGGTGAGCATGAAAGTACAAACTTTTAACCACTGGTTTAGAAGGAGTCTTAAACTTAGAGGAATATTGACAACTCATGGGCATGGGAGCAAAATTCAGCAAATTGTTAACTTGAACAATGGCGTTGGCCTTAATTAAAAAATTGTTGATGACTTTGAAGAATCCAATCCAATATAGAATTAAGAAATTCCCATTTTCCCAAACCACGCAGAGGTCAGGATTTGCTCATTATGTATCCTCATTTCAATCAAAGCAGGATCTATTGAGAATCTTTTGGGAATCCGTTGTGAACTGAACTGTGGCTGGTGTTTTAATGTGTCTTTTTATTTGACTGTCACCAACAGTTATTAGACATCATGTGTTTCAACAGCCAACCAGTGCTTCTGAGCTGTGAGAGGAAGTCTAATGTTATGCTAGTTAGATATTTCCGGTGGAGTTGAAGGCCTTTTATTTATGCTCCTGTCATTTCAGTTTCATTGTGAAAGTTGTAGAAATGTACTGAGGTTGAGTTGATCCCCTGTCTGTACCGGCTTTAGAGGCACCACCATAAGTGTAACGCATAGAAGACAGAGCCAGTGGTTGTGCTGTGTTTGCGTGTCTGACTGAGTGTGAATGAGGAGATTGTGCTGGGCAGCATTCTCTTGTGCCACTGCAAAGCCATGTTAATGATAACGTTTGGCACAGCATTTTCTCAGAAGTGCCCTGTAAATAGGGCTTATAGTGCCACCAATTTACCTTCAGGCTTGAATGCCAGTTTATGACACTACAAAACTTGGGGTTAAGGTATAAATATTTCAACTTGGACTGTCTGACTTATACAATTTAAATTGAGTACATTGTGAGGGCTTGTGTCCACAGGGGGCATTTATCCCAATAGAAGCAATCTCAGCATTAGTTTGAGAATGCTTCTTATCAGTGCTTAATGTTGCCAGGTAAAAAGATTTGACATCTGTGCCTCATGGTTTCACCCATACAGTGACTTAAAATTACTCTGTGTGCTCTATTTTATTTAAGTCACCGAAATGTCTCCCATAAATCATAAAACAAAGTCACAGAAGTCATGGCATACCACTGAGATAAGCTGAAGACCAGGAAGATGTAAATACAAGGCCATTTATTTTTACCTCCACCATTGCAGCAGAAGTACCACCCCGTCCTAATTTTGATTGGTCAGTGAGGAAACTGTGACATTAATGACCGTGACGCTCCATTAGAAGTTGAACTATTATTAACTTCGACTGCAGGAAGCATTACAGCAAAAATTAGCTGATACTGTCCAGGATGCTGAGAGTACTGAACAGGACTGGTTTTCCATTGAAAACGTGCTCTGCCAGAACAAAATACTCTGCCCATGGATTTAAAGTTGCAAGTGCCCTACTTGTCATTATTTAGGCTACAAATGACATACATCTACTGTGCAAGATAAGCACAAAGCAGAATTTGAAGCAGTTGTTGTGACTGACGTGTCACATTGCCTCCCCCACTTGCAGCAGTGTAGGCTGTTGTAGAGTGGTCCTTTTCTCCACAAAGACACAGTTATAGCTTCTTACAAAGGAGGAAATTATGCATATTTTTGGTTTAAATTTTTTTACAAAGTGGGACATAATGTAAGTGCAAGATATGTCTTTAATGAACCATGAATGTAACTTGCTTAGATTTATAATTTCCTTTCTTTTAGGTAAAACACTATAAGTTGTACGTTTTGTGTGATATTTTTAATTCTTAATTCTAAATGCTACATGGCTACATGTCCTAAAATGCCTTCTTCTCTTTCTACCCCCCTCCCCCCCTCCTTTGTGGCCATCTCCTCTATAAGTGGACGTGAGCTCGGCAGCACTGCCCATGCAGGTGCCCCCCACAACCACTGCCATCCTTCCCATGGACCTGCGCGTAGTTGACCACCATCACCACCACCAGCAGCCCCCCTTTGGCCTGGTTCCCCAACCCCATCCTACACCTCCCACCTCCACACCGTGCACACCATCTTCAGAACCAGGTCGTGGACAAGTTATAAGTAAGTTGTCAAATTTTTATTTCTGTGTCGATCTGAATGTATTTTATGATATAAAAACCCAAACAAACTGGCTGTCAATCCTAAAAGTCACTAAAATGTCCTTCAGACCACCCAGAGCAGCAGCTGCAGCAGGAGCTGGTGGCTCTCAAACACAAACAGCAGCTCCAGCGGCAGCTACTGATCGCTGAGTTCCAGAGGCAACATGAACAGCTGTCCAGACAACATGAAGTCCAGCTTCAAGAACATATCAAGGTTAGTTATCCCTCCTGTCCTTTTCTTTCCTGTCCTCTGTCCTCTGTAGCAGCTTACATTTCACCAGCAAAAATTTGGTAAAACAAGTTTGACAATTTTTGACATAATGTCATTGACAAGATAACAAGAGAAAAAAAAGTATTTGGACATAAATTCTTACATGTGTTTTATTTTGTTATTTTATGAGAAGAGACTATAATATCAGAGGTGGGTTGTGGGGCATTTAAATAAGGCAACCAAGGATGTACTTATGGCTACAAATAGAAAAAAAACATTACTTTCCCAAGCAAGTAAACTTCTCTTCCAAATAAGTAAAACTTTAAAAATTGTCATAAAATATGATGAAGATATTTACATGTAAACTAGGGCTGCAGTTAACTCCAATATGAGCCTTAGAAGAGCACCATGCAACAGTCTGAATTTATGGCAATAGATTAATAGCTTGGTGGTCGAACAAAGTTTTGTGGTTCAACGACTTTCCTTTACACATCTTTTAGTGTCGTCGGATTAAAGTAGACTGGCTTCAAGATACCTTGTAGTTTAGTTCTGCTAGATTAGTGTCTTGAAAGTTCATTTAACCACATTCACACTTGCAGAAATACTAAAACTGTCCTGAAATAACACATGTGAACATTTAAACAACAGTGGTTTTTACCCTGAAATTGTGCTTTCAATTGCCCAGGAAGTGTTTTTCCCCTCCTCTATTTCTTCATTGACCCCCATGCAAACTGTGAGGAACCCAGTGTGAACAAGAAGGTCAGGGAATAACCTGGGTGGGTTACCCTGGCATTTTCCTTGAAATTTCAAGGTTGCATGTGTGAAAAGGGATTTGGATTCTTTATATCATCAGAAAAAAACATGTTGCAACTGCAACTGTTGCATTTCGACAGGGAGACTTACATAGGCTATAACTCTAAATAAAAGCATAAGAGCTTTCAGTCGTTTGTTAAATAATTGCAATTTGACATTACAGTATAATGAGCTCCTGTGTTCTGTTCAGTTTAATGCAGTCTATGGGGTGTGCAGTTTTGTGTCTTAGAAGCAATGAAAACAGCTGTTTTTGTACTCCAAATTTATCTCTTAAATAAACTGGATTTTGAGTGAGTATTTGATAAAATTCCAGACAAATGGTTTGTGGTAATCACAAGTTTGAGAGATATACATTTTGTTTTCCACAGTATTAACCCTTTAAGGCCCAAGACCATAGATTATAGCCAGAAAATTCTAATTTTTTGGAGCTGAAATGTTTGTTTCACTTTCTGCTAAAATCCATAAAAATCAAAATGTCCATAAAATTCAATATAGATTTTTCGTATCTCATTTGATACATTAGGTGTTTTTGGCAACTGATAATCCATTTGAGGACATTTTTATCATTTCTCTGAGTATATTCAGATGGTTTTTTGTAAGTTGTTGATCATATTGAGTAGAAAGAGGTATTATAAAAGTATGGGTCAAATATGATACAATTGGCTTTATAGGGTTAACTATATTGTAATGAAATGCCGGTCTCATGAAATTATTATTATTATTATCATTATTATTGTTATTATTATTATTATTATTATTATTATTATGATTATTATTATTATTTTCAAAAGGCAGTTGCTAATAAGAGGCGATAAGGACTGTGGCGTATCAGGGGTGTCATATGTAATAATTTCTAATTGCTCCAAGAAAATAGTGTTAGACGTGGAATTTAGGTATCCTTAACCCTAACTGGAACAGGTTAACCTAGAAGAAAGTCATTTATGGAGGAGGTTGGAGAATGAATTCAACATCGGAAGCATAGTAGAGATTATGTTTAAGGCAGTCAACAGGATTTACATTGTAGCCCAATACTAGATTTTTACTTTTCTAAACTATTTTTATACTTCAACAATCATACATATTGTGTTGATCTTTCAGTTTATCATATTGAACAAAAAGTACAACTTTAGTGAACTTTTTCCAGCAAAGGGGCTTATGCTCAGCATTAATCCCAAAACACATCGAGTAAACCCACTGGCACCCTGTCAGTGAGCTCAGGATCAGTGAGGCCAACGTCTGGGTCATCCCACAATATTATGTCATCCCTGCACCACTGACTGTATGTTCAGTTTTGGTTGCTTGATTTCCTGTATACTAACAAGGCAAGACAATAGCAGGACTGGAAAAGTAAGCGCAGTGCAGACGCCCATTTCAGTGAAGTATTGGAGTGTTTTGTGGACACACCAACATAAAAGAATATTGACTCCTGATGGTAAAGCTGCTGCATAGGTTCAACACAATAGAGAAAATCAGACCAGACAGTAAGACCTTCTGCGTTTTGTTGAAACATTGTCTTGCCTCTCTCTCTTAACCAGCACCAACAGGACTTACTGGCACTCAAGCACCAACAGGAGCTGTTGGAGCATCAGAGGAAGATGGAGCGGCATCGCCATGAGCAGGAGATGGAGAAACAGCAACGGGAATTCAAACTGCAGCAGCTCAAAAACAAGGAAAGAGGACAAGAGAGTAAGTAGAGTGATGCTTGATGACTGCTATTGTGTTAGGAAATAACCAAAACCATTTTCAAAGAAATGTGCAACTGGGAATACAAATCCCAAAATGTGAAGACAAAGAACTTTGCGGCAGAATAGTCAACATTGGCGTTTGTGAGTAAAAGCCTTTATTTTGTAAGCACCTGTGCAACTTTTCTAGAAGGTTATTTAAATTAATCAACTATAATGTCTGGAACTTTTCATTCAATGTATCTTATAATCTATTATTAAGTAAATAAACAAAATACATTGATACAGGACAGTTTTGATCCAACCTCTGTGAGGTGTTATGGTTTGGTTAGCAAATGATTGTGGTGTGTTTAACCTGCTGGATTTTTTAACTTGGTAATAAGTACAGCCATAACAGTGTGTAGGGTTCTCACTTTTCACAAAAATAGAAAACAGACAACATGTGAATCTTACAATCTTGTTGGTGATGGCCTTTTTCTGCACTTATGGTGGAAGCCTGCAAAGGAGGACGTGATCACAGGGGGCTGCGGAGTCCATCTGTCACAATGGGTGGCAGATGTGTCATGGATAAAGAGTAAGCCAGCTGCTTTGTACCTTATTGACACACTGTCTGGGACTTTTTTTTTAACTTTGCCATCAGCGTTGTGGTGCCCAAAGATCCTCCATGGAATGGCTTTACCTGCCGTCTATTTTCTCAAGGTGTACTTTCTCACAGTTGAGGCCAAGACAGCAGTGGACAGTCAGGCTGGGCTTGGAGTGTCCTCTGTTTGCCACTTCACTGCTCTAGGCTCCCTAATGTGCTGCAGAACTGTATATTTCCAGTTTTGTGTTTGGATTTTTAACAGATAGTTTGAATGTCAAGTTTAAGGTGACAGCCCTAAATTTGTGTAAACATGCTTAACATGTCAGTCCATACGTCGTTTGCCCACTCATCCTAAGGGCCATCAACTGAGCATCTCACTGTAGACTGGGTACAGGGTGGAGGTGCTGGTTCGGCTGAGAGTGTCCTCCTTCTACTCTCCCCCACATCAATAAAGGCAAAATAATGCCCAAAAATAATCTTTGAAAAAGATAAATACAGGGCTTGTACAAAGCTACACAGGACTGTCAGGTTGGGCTGTAATTGTGCTAAGATTAGGTCATCTGACCTCGACATTAATATACAATTGTACAAGGAACCTGGATTTTCCAGGTGTAAGCTCCTTTGACTCCAGTGGACCCAAAATGCCTCATATATAATAAAGATGTGTAGGAGGTCTTGTAAAGACTCATGGTGAAGACAAGTCTTCTATTTTTCTGTACAGAATTTAAGCCAAGGACAAGGAGTTTCAGGTTGATTCATTTAAAGCTTGCGGCACTTTTCTTTTGGTAAACAACAAAAACTAGTCCCACACCATCCAAGGGTGAAGCTTTAACCACATATCATGGTATTTTAAAAGGTTTCATAAATTCAGCTTTTTTTTCAGGATATTTTCCTAATATTAGTATTTTGACTTATTATAGATATTCAATTACAACATCAGGAAGTTTTGTGAACTTTTGATTTTTATAGGGACCATGCTGAATCTAGGCCAATATCTGATATCCAATTTAGACGATGATCCCGTGCCGCCCTCATCCTTTCACCTGATCTGACGGCATACACTGACACTTGACATTACTGTGATCATCTTTCAGCAAACAAACTGATGATGCAAAGATATAAATCACAGCTATCAGTGCTAGGAAAACTTTAAATTTCTTCATGTTATTTTTGTTCATTGATATCAATCTAACCGGCAGTATGCACCCATCATCTCCTACAACAAATCATAAAATAGGGATTTTTAATAGTGCTATCTTAGTGTTTATATTTGACTACTTTATGAATTTATTTGGTGTTTGGAAAAATAGAAAAAACTCAAAAAAATTCACAAGAGATTTGGTTTATGAAGTGTAAGAAATATATTTCAATAACGCAAAAAATTGTGTAATGGTATCACTTTAACAGCATCCAAAATGTTATTGAATGTGATGAAAACTTCATGATGTTGATAAAGCATCTCTAAGTGCCCACAGCAAATTTGACTGAATAAAAAAGAAATCATTAATAATCTGTAAATAGGATTGGTTTGGCAGCTCAGGGCTTTGGTTGTGACGTAACCATTCTCCAAATGAGCTGCTATTGACCTCACATCACCTCACCTCTCTCTCCTCATGCTGCCAACATCTGTAACTGTCCCTAACAATCTGTTGAGCCCCATTATTTGAGCAGTTGTCAGAGATGTAGCCCCTCCAGACCCTCTGTCACAGCATCTGTCCTCCTGACCCAGCAGTCACGGCATCCTGACCTCACACTCCTACCTCAGGGAAAAATAAAGTGGGAGTCTGTTAGAAAGATTATCTAAGTGGAAACATGAGCCTTTTGTCAGAGTTTGTCCGTCTGCACTTTTGTGAGGCATTTGTTGAAGGAAAGAAGTGACAACCAAGAACAAAATAACAGAAAAATCAATCATTTTAAATTCTTGGAGGTCTATATTAATCATTCTTAAATCAATAACAGGTAATCCAAACTTAGTCTTATTTTGCCTGCCTTTGCCATGGGTACGGTGTTTTTTAAAAGTTTTTATGCCTGTAGACTAATGTGCTGTTTCTGCCAGGATTTTATAGTAGTACCCAATACACCAGCACTTTTCCTCTTTATCTTCACCCTCTTCTTGGTGTATGCACGGGTAGTAACTTTATTCCAGGTTTGTTTTGTGCAAACTTTATAGTAAGTGTTTGCCTGTCCTATTTGTGCCACAAGGGTTTTAATGTGACTGTGTTCAGATCTGCGTACATACACACCATAAATTTAGAGATGGAAATTAGCTTGTGGATGTTAACACTTTCAGGACCAACATCACAAATGGTGTCTTAGCATTAGCTCAAGGCAAAAAACAAAAAACAAAACTGGAGACAAAAGCAAATTGCCTTTACATGAAACCAGGCAGCACAGGAGATTAAAAAATGACATCTTGTTGTGTTATTTTTTGCCAAAATATAAGCTTTAACCCGTTAATGCCTTTTATTTCATATTAGAAATATACTTTTATGATACCTTTATCTAATCAATATGATCACAAATTATTTAAAAAAATCTGAATATAGTCTGATAAAAGATAAAAATGTCCTCAAATGGATCTTTAGTTGCCACCTAATGTATCAAATGAGATACAAAAATAAATATGTTAAATTTTATGGAAAAAAAAAATAACTTTTACAATTTCAGTAGAAAGTGAAACGAATATTTCAGCTCCAAAAACATAGAATTTCCTGGCTATAATTTGTGTTTTCAGGCATTAAAGTGTTGAAATAATGTCTGGGAGATTAAATTTATTCTGTCTGCATTTGTTCATCAGTGTTAACTTCTATAAATGACTCTTTGTCCTGGAGATTCGTAAAGCTCATGTTTGAAGGGATACTTCCATAATTTTTAGTTGCTGTTGCCAAAAGAAGCAGAAAAAAATGTGTCACTCTGTTTACAAGCTTTAAAATTATCTCAAAGCTGACATATTTATACGTTTATACTAATTAATGTTTACTGCTAACTGTCTTCAAAGAAATATATGAATCAATGACACAATAATGCATCAAGATAATGTTTGGAAAAGTGTTGCATTTTTTTATTCATTCTTCCTTTTTGGGTCAAAGGTGCTGTTTCATATTTTTAGATTGTGAACTTAAGGTTGCTACAGCTACATGGATTGTAATGTCAATAATCAAATATTTGAGAAAAGCTTTGTTTTGGGATATATTGTTTGAAAGAGCCTGATTTCTGAGTTGCATTGTATGACTTTTTTAAAACGATTCAGCCAAACAAGATTGGATGCAAAGTCTAGAAATAGATGACACATTTTAGGACATAACAATCTTTATCTTCTATTGTTTTATACTCAAATACACATTCAAAATGAATCATCATGTTGCTTTTTATAGCAGGTCATATCTTTTGCCACTTGAGTTCATTTGTTTGCTTTTGATGACTGCTTGAAAATGTTTGCCATGTTAAAAATAGAACAAAAAATACTTAGAGTTGTAACATACTCAGTACCCCTGATCCACCTCTGTTCTCACTCTAAGACCCTCTGTTGGAGGTCTTGTGACTTTAAAGGGTTAGTTCAGGGTTTTTGAAATGGCACTAGTAAATACAGCATTAGTGCCAGTAAGGAACTTGGGAGTTCTGTCCCAGGGGCAGATGGTAGCCAGTACATAGCAGTACGTGGTTCAACACAGATCATTCAGTGTTCAACTTGTATAGCCTATGTATTTAGAAATATTTTGTGATGCAACAATAGACTACATAGACTTACCAGCAACTCCCCTGGTTAGACCAGGTCAAAGGGCTGCAGCAGAGACAGGTGCACAAACTGATATTAAGTAAAGATACATTTTCTAAAATCATTTCAGATTTTAGAGACTCGTGTTGTCTGCTAAAGAGCTTCCACCTAATATGTTTTTCATTTCTTTACTGAGATCAAAACTATTAAAGTCAGCTTTGACACAGTTGTTGAAGAAATTTTCTCAGTCTTGCCAGTGTTGTCTTTGTTGCTCCTGTAATGGTCAGACCGCAGTATTAAGGATTTGATAACACAGATGAATTGTGCTGTAGGAAGATGTTAACAGTGTTGTCTGAAATGTTGAAGGTAAATACAACAGACTTTAAAATTTATTTTTCTTCACAAGGAAAACATTTTTTCACTTTCTGTTTTGAGTTCGTAAAAACAAGAAAAAAAATCATGCAGAATAAGGACCGTGATGAGATGCTTGTGTTTGCTTATTCTGCTTAATCCGTTTTCGGAAATTTATATGCCATGAAATGCTCTGAAACAGTTTTAGTTGCAGACTCTGACGTTGTTTTCAGCACAAGTATTTTATAGTTGTTATAACGATGTTAATTATGGACCCACATTTGAGATCATGACTTTATGCCAGTAAATTTTCTTTGTTCAGTCGCTCTCTGCAGGCAACATGAGCCCACATTTTGACGTCTATGGAAAGAGTGTTGGGTCATAAACAGGGGAAGCTTTGTTAAGTAAGGCTGTAAATTGAACAGAAGCTGTCTCATAAAAGCCAATTTGCTTCAGTGGCAAAGCCAACATATTGGAGTGTCAGCACTTCCACTTGCAGCATAATTTAAAGAGTTGGTAGCTGCTGTCTCTTACATTTACTGTTTGTGTTGCTTTTTCTGTCAGACTTGACATGCTACCTGTTAATTGTAGACAAGAGAGACATACACTTTTGCCTTTTTAGTCTCTCTCTTGTTCTTCTCTGTCTCTCTCAACAATAAATATTTGGATACAAAATCGTGGTGGTAATAAATCCTTTACTGCCATGGCAAGAAAAAGCTTCACTGAGGCAGTGATAGTGGCAGTAACTGTACTCCTCTTTCAGTGTTTTGGAGACATTATTTTGGTAGATTTTTTCTCCCCTTATATAATACCATCTGGTATTTTATATAATAAATAGTATGATAATATAATATAATACAATATAATATAATATAATATAATATAATATTATATAATATAATGTAATGTAATGTAATGTAATGTAATGTAATATAATTTGGATAACTGGCTGCAGTTACTGCAGTTTGCCTAGAGTGCATTTTTGCAGTTACTGCAATGAAACAAATGGCAATATCTCTTTGTTGAAGAGCAGATGCTGCACTTTTAATTAGTGCCAAAAAAAGAAAAACTGAAGATAGTGCATTTTGCCTTTGTCGGACAGTCCATGTTAGTGGTGGAATTTCTGCACATCCCCAGAAAGGTGGGGAGAACTTCCAGTGGCTGGAACTTGGAAGAGTTTTGACTAGAAGGGGAAAACTGAGGTGGCTGCATCTGTATGTATTTGAAAAAATTATATATAAATTCAGAGGTGTCTGAGGTTTAGGACACAAACTGAGTCACTAGGGATGGGAATCGAAAACCAATTCCAGTTGAGAATCATTAACAGCTCAATCAAAGAATCGATATCATTAATCTTTTTGCTAATCAATTCCTTTATCAATTCCGTTCAATTGACAGGGTTCAGAAGCGTCAGAATTGTGGCTTAATTTTAATCACACCTACTGCACAACCTTAAGTGAGTGGACACACCAGCAACTTGCAGAATCAGTTATCTATACTGTGATGTATGTTTGACATTGTTGACACTGAAAATCAGACCATTTGCCCACATGCAAAATCTGCAGGAATCGATAAGGGAATCGTTAAAGAATTGGATCAATTAGCAGGATCATTAACAGCATTGGTATTGATGAAATCTTATCAATTCCCATCCCTATGAGTCACAGTCAGTACCAGGGAGGCACTTTGTTCATTGCAATAAAAAGGGGTCTTGATTATTCCTTGTTTATTCCTATGTTTTCTCTGAATTTGTTTAAAATGACAAGTAGTCAGTAAATATTTATGCATTGTGTCCTTTTTGGTAAATCATAACATTTTGTAAAGTCTTGTCAAATGCTTTATACAATCCTATACAATTTGGCCCTCTAGCTAGTAAAACAGCAACAATGTGGACCACTTCAATACCAGAGCTTTCTTTCCTCTAAATTATCTATAAAGCAGCATTTTGGACCAAGTTTATGTAGCTCAAAAAAGAGTTGCTCAGACATGTGAATTAAGAGCTAAAATGGTCCGTCCATAATAACACAAAAGCATGAACAATCATCTCCTGCTCTCTTTTTGACACAGCAGGCCTGGTTTGGCAATATTCACCAACTTATAAGAAAGGAATTAAACCAGACCATTAACATGTTGGATCACGTGTAGAGCCGGACCCATCCAGACACCAATGTTGCGCAATACAGCTTTAACAACAGCAGAAAGAGAACCTTGACTCCTCATCACATTTGCCAAAACATGATTAAGCACTGAAATAGGAACATCTGTCTTGAAGTGCTGAGTAGCCAAAAAGGAGTTATTACATTGAATAAAAAAAGTTATTGGAAAACAAAGACTTCTGTAGATGTGTATGTATAGTTAAGTGAGGGGTGAGAGTAATTGTGGAAGTTAAGACAAGACAAAATGAGCTACCTGCTTGTAAGTGGATCTTTGTCTGATCGAAAACGAGTAAATAATGTTTGTTTTATGATTACTGTCAAAACTTAGTCAAGTAGTTCACTCAACTTGAAACACAGAGGCTATAACCTTACAGAACATGCTTTTATATGTGTTGATGACAATTGTGTGTCACACACACAAACCTTGAGTCACTGACCTCCCCCTGTAACTCTTTGTGTCTATCAGGTGCAGTTGCCAGCACAGAGGTTAAGATGCGACTGCAGGAGTTTGTCCTGAACAAGAAGAAAGCGCTGGCTCAGCGAAACCTTAACCACTGTCTGCCCAGCGACCCACGCTATTGGTATGGGTGAGTATCACAGCCACCGCCAATGACACACTTGCTGCTCTGGGTGTGATTGGTTTAATGTGCACACTGTGGAAAATATTGGACAAAGTGATGCAGCTGTGTGGTCAGTGAAGAGGTTTTTTGATACCAATCTGCAGTGGCTGCCATATGATGCACTTGGTTTGCAGTCGTATTCAAAAAAGCATTTTCAACAATTTACATTGACAAATAGGATATTACATTTGAGTTGGTGATGGGTTTTGCATTTTAATGTAAAAAGAAAGAGGATATGTTTTGTCAACTTTTTTAACCTAACTAACAACTGGGGAGGGGCGACCAAATGTTATAGAACAGTGGTTCCCAAACTTTTCGCAGCCTGTACCTTTTCAGACACTTGACCTTCAGCCATGTACCCCCTACTCTCACACACTTTTAGCAGCTACAAAAAGAAATGTATCTGTAAGCCGTATGCCACCAACACCTTCCACATTTCTCACTAAATAGATTAATTTACCAGCAATGTCAGTGAGCAACACCAGTTCACTTTTGAAAAAGAAATCTACATCCCTGGAACAGATTCAGTTATGAACTTGAAGCTGTTACAAACTCACCACAGCTCTAATTTTAAGGGTGTCTGACTCAACTTATGTTACTATAAGAATCTTAGATGATTCAGGACAGATTTCCTTCTCCAAGATGCCGCACCAATCCATCTTCCAGTCTCTTTGCCAGTATTTCAGGCCTTAATTGTTTGAAACCTGACAGGTATTCGTGTACTCCCTACTTCACTTCGCGTACCCCTGGGGTACACATACCCCAGTTTGGGAATCACTGTTATAGAACATTTGGACATAATCTTGATGTTGTAAAGGGTTTATGTTTCTTATTTTTGGCAGCTAGAGTTGCACATCACTTGAGACACATGGGCAGAAAGCTAAGCTATTGTCATGCTTGTTCATTGTTCAAATATATCTGTCATACCCTCATTCTAAATGTATAAATTTCCCTTTTTGTTTGACCTCTTTTTTTATCAAATGGACATTTCCCCTGAAGCCCACTAGAGACTGGCTGTAAAGCACTTGAATATATGTACATACCCTTCATAACTTTTACAAGAGAAATAAAGATATTTAGAGGTTTGTTTAAGGCTGAGGTTCCCAAACTTTCAAGCCTGGAACCCCCAAAGTAGCAGTGAATGGGGATCTTTAGCTTCCCCAAAGCTTGTTAAGGCCTATGATGTTGTCCACAACACACTCATTGAAAATCCTTCCTTATGAGTCTACTCTTATTCCCCACTGGAATGAAAACACAACAGTCCAGCTTATGGCAGACCCCTTAATCATTGCTGTCATGTGCAAACAGTCATTCAAGTATTTTATTTGCTACATATTTATTTGACTAACTGTAAATACCATCTGTAGCTGTAGTTTTTGTTTCATTGATCTCATATGAAGAATTTCATAAGTTGGCAAAATGTAATGTTTTCCTGCTCTGCCTATGGTCCTGGACCCCACTCTTTTAAAGATTTAAAGCCTGGTTCAATATCCCAGGAACAAAAAAATTATCATAACAAACAAACAGTATCCTCTGGTCTTGCAAAAATGGACTAATGTCAGAGTAATGGGCTACACATGGAAGAGTGCCGGGGCATATGGGGATTTGATGATCTGTTAAAGACTACACTGAAGATGGGTTGATGCAGTTCGCAGTCAGTCTAACTTCCTGTGAAAAGGAAGCATTGGGAAAGCTTCTGACTGACATTTCCATGCAGCTGTTAGTGCTTCCCCCCCTGCTTTTGTCAGCTAGTGAAGAGCATCCTTGAGAAAAGCCTACTCTTGGTTGTAGATAACTTTTCTCACCTCTATGACCTATGCAAGCAGATATTATTGCAATAAGTTGACACAGAAGAAAATGAGGATAGTGTGCATGATGAAACAAGAGGAGTGAATGTTTGAGTTGGTGACAGACTAAACTGACATTTGTGTTGGTGACATCCAGGCACAGGGGTGTCCTGGGTTAGAGCTGCAACATAATATTGGGTGAGACAATGGCATAAAGCTAACTTTAGGAGCAATGCTTCTGTGTTAAAAAGCCATGACCTTGAATTTTCACTCCATTGCTCCTTGAATGAGCCGACATCATTTATGTATGCACTGCTACCTCATCAAGGTGTTGAAAATCTTCCAACCTATGATACTATAAGTACCTGCTCTTTGTACCTTACAGTGTTGAGACATTGACAGAAACCCAGTCTAACCAACTTTATGTGTGAAGAATGTTAGTGAAACTGTTGAAGGAATAAGGCATATTTCTGTAAATGTTTCTTGTCCATGACTGACAGCTGGTTATCTTTGAGGCTAGGATGTGTGTTTGTGTGTATATGATGTGTGTATTTGTGTTTTTGTGATGTGTTTGAAGTGGGCAGAGGGAAAAACAATGGCATCTCTCCTGTGCTTTAAATATTTGAAGAGGCTTTAAGCAGCTGAACCTCTCTGCCAAGGCAGGAGATTAAAGAAGAATCTAAAGAGAAAATTGTCTCTCTATCATCATCACTTCCATCAGTCTCTACGACAGTCTTTTCAGCCTGTGTTTTTTTTCTCTACCTGTGAGATTTTTCATCAGAGCTGACACATGAAACACATGTAGAAAACATGATGCAGTGATTTACATACCTATTTCAATATATAACTAATTTAATGCCGCTTAAAGGTGCTATGAGGAGAATCTATTACCGGCGACATTAGGACTCTGCTACCCATGAGCACGTGCGCCGACTGTTGTAATGCTGCGTTCCAGTAACCTCGGAACTGGGAGTGACATCATCTCCGACTTATCAGCGTTACAGTTGAAGTCGGAAAAAAACATGCCCATCTACCAGGCTATTGTTAGCTGTTGTTAGCTCGGGGGTGGTAAGGTTTCACCGAGTTCCCAGTAGGAAATTTCGACTACGGGGGACGTTCCAGTTGCAGTTTCCTACTTGGAACTTGGAAATTCCTACTTCTGACTACAACTAGAACGCACCAGAAGACCCAAGCCAAAGCATGTGTTTGTTGTGACGCTAATAAAACATGCAGCTCGGACCTTCCTCAGAGCTCTGCATTGCTTTACAACTTCTTTTTTCAACAACTTACAGGATGCAAAGCGTCCAGGTAATGTATCTCTTTCTAGTTACATAGTGGTAGCTTATGATGTGTGACAACAAGCAATTTTTGGAAAACTTAGTAACGTAGTTTTGTAGCCAGCTATATATCACTACTTACAGCCCGGTGCTCTAAGATGTGTCAGAATAATATACATTTGCTCTAGTTTTAATTGTCTTGGCTTGTCTTGACTTAGAAACTCCTCACAGTCCCTTTAAAGACAACTTATAAATGTTTATTGTGGCAGTCTTTAGTTTTGTGGAAAATATACCCACCACATGCCTATGATATGTTTCAAAAATAGTTTGGACAGAAATGTGTTAACCACTGTGTTGCATCACTGTTTCTTCAAACAACACTGTAAGTATCAGGAGACCGAGGACACAAACTGCTGAAATGATTTCTTATTTTTCCTTGATGTAAATGTTAAGTAGCTCAACAGTGCAGGGTTTCTGTTGTATTTTTTGCTTCATAATGCACCATACATTTCCAATAAGGGAAAGATCTAAAATGGATGTAGGTCAGTCTGGTTATTGTGCTCTCTTTCTTTGAAGGCATGCTGTCTGAACTTGTGCATAATGTGGCCTGTTTGTCCCCCCACTATTGACGGGGCCTGTTGAGATGTGCCAGTTACCCATGCCATGGGCACTAAGTCTCTACACCATCACTGGTACTGGCTTCTGAACTTTGTTTTGATAACAATTTTTATGGTTCTTTTTGTTATAAACTACGTTTCAGCTTTGATTGACAGTGTTACATTTGTGAGGTAAAGCAGTGTATTGTTATGACTTTCAGTTGTTTTTTTTCTGAAGTGCCCCATAGCCCACATGATAATGTACATTGAAAGTTTTTGCTGTTTTCTATGCAGTGTTGCTTGACCAAAGGTCACAGGCATTAAGTGTTAGACTTATGTCTTACCCCTAACTTGCAGACTATTATCAAACTCATCTGAATCATAAAATATTATAGAATGTAGATGGTCAAGTCTCTTCATCCCATGCCACCGCCTGATGATTATATTTCATAACTGTTTTGACCAGGCCTCTCAGTAGTGGTGTTGTCATCTGTTGCTAGTTAAGCTACTTCACTGTGAAATGTTCTTGGTATTATTGGTGATTTCACTACTATGCATATCTTTTCTTACTGCTGTCTAAATTGTTTTGGGGGCTGTGATTGGCATTAAATTCAGAGTGTTTTTTTGATCCTTTGGAAAAAATACAAATGTGTATACTTCCATTGACCGTTTCTTGTTCATAATGCAATATTACAGCCTGCCCCTCCTACTGTAGGCAAGTGTTGCTCGGACTATAAGTCTGAGTTGTTGTTTCAAAGGTAAAGTATCTCATGAGAGTTTATTGAGATAAGCATGTGTTATATGTGTTTGACTGACTTTATGAGAAGTGTAAATAAACAGAGCTTTTATTGCTAGCTGGTGTATACAGCTAACCACAGAGAAGACAGATAACTTATCACACACCTGTAGAAGTGTTGCCAACAACACTATCAGTGATGCAGAGAAGTAGAGAGCAGCTTCATAAAAGTGGAGATTAAAGTGTTCAAAAGACAAATCCTTCTGCATTACTGAACTGGACTGTACCAAGGGAATTTGAATAAGTGGTACAGGCTGTCAATGTTGTCTAGCCTTGTAATGATCTGCCTTTGTGACAGTGAGTAATGTAACTTGTTACAGTTTTCATATGTTGGGCCTGAGCACAAAAGTGACTTTGTTGTGCTTTTACTACTACAGCTGCTTATTGTACAGTAAGGAGATGAGATACAGTTGCAGGAAAAAGTATTTGAACCCTTTGAGATTACTTGGATTTCTGCTTAAATTGGTCATAAAATATGTTCTGATCTTCATCTGAGTCACATCACAAGACAAACACAGTGTGCTTAAACTAATGTCAAACAAAAAATTATAAGTTTTCATGTTTTTATTCAGTACAATATGCAAACAGTCACAGTGCAGGGTGGAAAAAGTATGTGAACCCCTAGGCTAATTACTTCTCCGAGAGCTAATTGGAGCCAGGAGTCAGTCAACCTGGAGTCCAATCAATGTGATTAGATAGGATGTGTTGGTTAAAGCTGCCCTGCCCTATAAAAAACATACACCAGTTGTGAGTTTGCTGTTCTCGAGAGGCAATGCCTGATGTGAACCATGCCTCACACAAAAAAGCTCTCAGAAGATCTATGATCAAGAATTGTTGACTTGCATGAAGCTGGAAATGGTTACAAAAGTATCTCTAAAAACCCTGATGTCCATGTGTCCACAGTAAGACAGACTGTCTGTGAATGGAGGAAGTTCAGCACTGTTGCTACTCTGCCAAGGTGTGGTCGCCCTGTAAAGATGACTGTGAGAGCACAGCGCAGAATGTTCAATGAGGTGAAGAGGAATCCTAGAGCGTCAGCTGAAGACTTACAGAAATCCCTGGCACATGCTAACATTATTGTTGACAAATCTACAATATGTAAAACATTACACAAGAATGGAGTTCATGGGAGGACACCACCAAGGAAGCCATTGCTTTCTAAAAAAAACATTGCTGCACGTTTGAAGTTTGCAAAAGAGCACCTGGATGTTCCACAGCACTACTGGCAAAATATTCTGTGGACAGATGAAACCAAATTTGAGTTGTTTGGAAGGAACACACAACGCTATGTGTGGAGAAAAAAGGGACAGCACACCAACATCAAGACCTCATCCCTACTGTGAAGTATGGTGGAGGGAGCATTATGGTTTGGGGCTGCTTTGCTGCCCAAGGGCCTGGACGGATTGCTGTCATCGACGAAAAAATGAATTCCCAAGTTTATCAAGACGTTTTATCAGAAAAACTTAAGACCATCTGTCCGCCAACTGAAGCGCAACAGAGGATGGGTGATGCAACAGGACAATGACCCAAAGCATAGAAGTAAATCAACAATGGAATGGCTTCAACAGGCTTCATACAGAAGAATGGTCCAAAATTCCTCCTGACTGTTGTGCAGGTCTGATCTACAACTACAGGAAATGTTTGGTTGAGGTTATTGCTGCCAAAGGAGGGTCAACCAGTTATTAAATCCAAAGGTTCACATACTTTTCCCCCTGCACTGTGACTGTTACATATTGTGTCAAATATAAACATGAAAACTTACATTTTTTGTGCTGTCCGAGTTTAAGCAGACTGTGTTTGTCTAGCAATGTGACTTAGATGAAGATCAGAACATATTTTATGACCAATTTAAGCAGAAATCCAAGTAATCCCAAAGAGTTCACATACTTTTTCCTGCAACTGTAAGTTATCATCAATGCAAACGGACCACCAGGGTCATTTGAAGTGAGACAAGACCACCTCTTTCAGACTGTTTTGAAGCGAGGCAGTACCTCATCTTTGAGGTGACTTCGGTATGGTTGGTTGTTCTAAAACTGAGTTTATTTGCTGTGTAATATGTATTCAGACCAGCTGCCATACAGGGAATGCCCAATTGTATTACAACAACTCTCCCAAACCATCTCAGTGTGAAAGCTCCCTAAAACCTATTTATTTTCGGAGTCTTTTCTTTACTTTTTCACTCACCTTTAGCAGGGAAACAGTCCTCGTCTTCTTTACTGTCATGGGGAATAAAAGAAGTGTAGGATGCTGTCAGTTATTTTCCCATGTCTCCTCCTAAATCTTTCTCTATTCTGACCACATTTTTGCACAACATTTCTGTCTTTGACCACTGTATCTTTGTTGTTTATGTGTTTGAGGCTATTTATGTTTTTTATTCTTTTTTGTAGGAAAACCCAGCACAGCTCTTTGGACCAGAGCTCTCCTCCACAAACAGCCCTGTCAGCGTACACCCACCCAATGCTGGGCACATACGACTCAAAAGATGACTTCCCTCTCCGCAAAACAGGTAAGAAACCGCCAAAAGATATTTTTCTAGGGTCCTTGTCTTGTTTCATTTCCACTTCTTTCCACCTTTTTTAAAATAAGTCACTCTTTTCATATCTGACAGGAAGCTCTAATCTTCCTCTTCCCTTCATTTGCAATTGAAATGGCTCTCGGGGTTTCCAAATCAGACACATGAACCAAGATTCAGCCAGTGGAGGATTTAAAGGAGGCCCTAAAATACATTAAAAAGGATGATATCAAAGGTTATTTAAAGCTGTCTTTTTAAACTATTATTATGCAAATGAGTATAGAAAGATGGAGAGTGGAGCTACTTTCAATTAGAAACCATTAAATCAGAGCGGGACTGGAAGGAATAGTTTCACTCTATGGGAAATGAGTGAGTTATCTCTCAGCTCTCTAGCTGATTGAAAGAATATTTAAACTTCTGTCACGTCTGTGTGGTAAAAAAAAATAACATCAACAAGTGTGCCTCATTTGAGTTTAAAAAACAGCAACATAGAACAAAAGTCAATCTGCTTTACTCTCATGTTATAAAGAGGCATTTTATGGCTTTTATACCAACTGGTTTCATTTCAACATTTCTTTCTGTTGTCTTTTTGAAAATGCATCCTCATATATTCATATATACCTAGTTGGATACTGCTTGTAGTAACAGGCTCATAACTGCTGTAATTATTGTAAATATATAAATAATGGCAGGCTTTGTTATTGTTGCAATCTGTCACTTGAATAGATAATTTCTTTAGCTGTTCAAACTTTAGCTAACCACAAAATCATCCTCCAAAGCCTCAAGCTAAAACAATTAAGCTGCAGAGGCTCTGAAGGATCAGAACCCGTCCATGAGAAGAAGTGAAAACTACAAACATTTTGACCATCAGAAGCAGCTGCAGGACAGTTAACTATAACTGCCCACCATGATATCAGCATAGATGCTGTCTGCTTTAGTGGCTGGTTTATCTAAACTGGACATTTCTTCATAAAACACTGAACAACAAACAAGACTGAAAAAAACTTCTAATGGTAAAACATGTCCCTTGTTTCCCACCAGGTTTCTAGAAGAGTTTGATTAACAAACAGGCTTAGATTATGTAATTTACCTCAAGGAACAAGCACCCACCTCCTACCTAATGTAATTAAACTAAAAGTGATTGACAGAAAGATCATCCTGTCACCTTCCAGATATGTTTTTAAAAGGTTCTGCTCTTCCCTGACACTTGGCTGGGGTTTGGATGAACTTTAATTTAGATAACAAGATTAATTTCTAGCTCTCACCTTTAATTCCACACCCAAAAAAACAAAAAACAAACCAAAACATGGAAAGATATCTTTAAAAGACTTTCAAGGTGTGTATTCCATATCTACTTCCAGCATCTATCCTGATATTGAACAGTTTTTAAATTGACTGATTTAAAGTGCAACATGAAAAAAAGACATTCTTCTTGTTTTTTAAATGTTTTCTTCAGACAGACAGACCTGACATAGCTTTATTCTTTATTTTTGATAAATCTTCATCACAATGTTGTTTTTACAGCACGTTAGCCCCCCCTCAAACAAATGTCATTACTTCAAATTGGTTTGTTTGTTGGAGATGGTTGACCTTGCAGAGCAGATGGACCTGCCTGATTCATTGTGTGAAAACCTGCATGTCCATTTTGCCAACTTCCATTGTTAAACAACTTCACTCCGCAATGCTTCACTCTGCAAGGCGGGAGCTGCGGACATGAAGACAACAGGAAGAGATTGCATGTTGAAAACAATCACGGCTTCTAAAGCGGTCTCAATATCTGCTTTTTTCATGAGAAATTGACTCATTTTTTTCTTGAAAGAGAAGCAAAGAACGTCACTTGAAGCTTGTGTTACAATAAATCATGGTTTTGCTCTTCTCCCGACCGGGAATCACTGCTGGGAAACTGGGAGAGAATGTAAAATCTTTGATGGACGGACATATTGGTTAGTCTGTGGTCATCATGGTTACTCGGTGATACTTGGCAAATTCTGATCTCCCTCGAGTTTACCAGGGGAACTTGGTAGGGATTGTCTTTGATGAGGTTCATGTCACATATAAGTGTTAAATGATACATATGTGCGGTATAATTTAATGTAAGACGATAGTCTAAGGTAGTTTAAGCTAACTGCTAACAACATCTGTAACTGCTACGTGCAACGTATGGCTTTGCTTGATGTGGATTGGTCTGTGATGAATGTGATGTCCTGCCCACCAGAGCAACTCATGTTTGGAAACCTGATGCATGCAAGAAGGCTGTAGTCTCTGTCAAAAGAATCTCTGAGTATGATGTGTTCATGGTTTTCTATACTCTTTATATTTATGTTGAAGAAAAAGAAACTGTTTTCCTTTAGTCAGATTGATAGTGCTTGTACAAACCCCGATTCCATTGAAGTTGGGACATTGTTTAAAGCTTAAATCACAACAGAATACAATTATTCTGTTGTGATTTAAGCTGCCGTTGTTTCTGAAGGTTCTGCCCTCAATGAACATTTTCTAACAGCTTTTTCTCAGATAAATTAGTGAAATATTTCAGTGGCGGATGTACTGTACATCTGGTGTGTCAGGTTAACGGGTGGTACTGCAGAGATATATGTGAGTGAGGTCATTGTTTTATTTATGTTTCACTGTTGAACTGAAACATGATTGGTGAGTGACATTATTGAAGGATTTAGACAAATACATTACTTTCTTGAAAAAAAAAAAAACATTCCCAGAGGCATAAATCCTCTATCAGGCATTAGTAGGTGATGATTGACAAATGATTTTAAGATTGGCCTCATGGCAGTTCTAAAACAAAAATAAGATGGAACATGTAAGAGTCCCTGGACTTTAATAATCCTCAAGTGCTTTGAGAGTTGAAGTTACTGATGTGTGTTTGGTGACACAAAGGTATTCAGTATGATTTGATATGATATACATGCATGATATGATGCACACATCACAGATGATGCAGTTACAGCAAACAGCCCTCCCTTATAGCATCCAAGAAAACTCAGTAAAGCCCCAGCTCCACCTTTTTGGCTTCATAACAGTTATTTCTCTATCCCTCTGCCCATATCAGGCCCATCCAGGCTGTGATTGTTCACTTTAGTGTCAGCAGCTGCTTTGTCTGTATCACTGCCTGCTCTCACAGCTGGAGACTGAGCTTCTTGTTCTCTGTACTCCTGCTCACCTGCTGTGAGATGGAGGCAGGAGTGATTTATCCTGGCAAACAACCTCAGACAACCAGTTTCTGCTTCCACAGATGCTCAAAGTGTAATTCAGACATTTCTCGGGGTGCCAGTTCTGCTGAGCAATACTTGCAGCCAATTCAGACTAAGGCTTCCCTCCAGGTGAGATTGGTTTAGGCCATGTTTACAAGACAACGTTGTGACCAGAAATGGAAAGATTTTCATTTTCAACAGCGCTCTGCGTTCACATGGAGACTATATGAAAACCATGCATGTACACATGGATGCACGAGGACAACTGAAAATACTGTAGTGTGCATGCCAGTCCAGTAGTTGGCAATGTAGGTTTGTAGAGAAACTGCAGTGTTGCAACACACGTACACTATAAGGTTAAGTAAGATAAACTTTTCACAAACAACAATGGTGAATGGACGCACAAAGACGCCAGAGTTACTTGTCTGTACATTGAATCTGTCTGAATATTTTTCTCTGGATAAAAAAAAGAGCACAGTAAATAGCCATTTAGCTATTCTTTTTGTCAAACACTGGTTTTATGGCAAATGGCTTGTTACGTTTTTCAGAAGTAAATATTTGCTTCTGAGCCCAGAGAGGAAGAGCTCAGTCATACAACATGTTGATCAGAGGTTATGCCCTCACAATGATATTTTAATCTGATCCTCCAGAGAAAAACCGTTTCAGTAGTCAATTGTTCTTTTTTTTGTAGAGGGGACACCAGTTTTTTCAAAACAAACTACCCTGGAAAAACAAAAACAAATTGGAAAGTGATTGCATTAATTGGAGCCTAGTAGGTATTTAGTGAAAGCATACTGTCATTAAAGGCAGAATTTTAATTGTAGCAACAAACAGCAACCTCCAGGGCTGAAAATGAAGCCAGTGCAGAAGAGCCAGAAACTGGAGTTCATCCATTGTCCATTTGAGTTTGACTGCAGGCAACCTATAGGTAAAATGATTGTATGCAATGCGGAAATGCTAAAAAAATAGACATCTTTTTCTGCCTCGTTCTACGAAGGACTTCATTCAAAGATGTAATGTAACTTCCCTTAAAATCCTTAATTTACAAGGCATGCAGAACAAAGTGGAAGGACTTGATAAGGGAATTGTTTAGCAACATTACTATCGATACAGACTCCTAGAGGGAGTTATTATTATCAGTGGAATTGATTGTCGATTTCCAACCCTGGTTGTGCCCGGATTATTTTTTTAGTGATTTCCAGTGTTTGATGGTTAGGGACATGCTTTACATCTTTCCTAGACCTGCCAGTGTAGCCATTGGTCACACAGCCTGAAGTCGCAACTCAACTCAACCTCTCTGTCTGTGAGCAGGTTGAAGTTCTGTTGAGAGGGTGTGTACATTCTGCCGCATCCTTGGAACAGCAACATTCCAAAGCTTCCTAGAATTGATTGAGTATGTTCTCAATAACATAAAAAAACACAAGAACACAGAACAAGTATCCCATGATTCACTGTATTCGTAGTGTATTCTTCAACACTCCCTCCCCCCCCCAGGCGCTTATTGGTACTTATTGGCAGTAACCACTCTGGTTGGTTAACTGGTCTGCTCTTTCGTAATATCACGCAGTCCTATTTCAGACTCATAAAAAGTGTGTGAATTATTGCTCTGACACATCATCTTACATTTACAATTTCAAAGTCAAATGACAAATGACATTGGAGTTTCAGATTTGAATAAAGAGTTACATGACTTCATTTAAAGGGGAAATCCAGAGGGAATACTGATATGGTCTAACAGTGCCACGCCTACTGCTAAACTCTTATGTCAACAGAGAGCAGACAGAGATCAGATCAGACTGTCAGACAGAGAGATGAATTGTTCTCAGGAGGAAGAGAGTGACAGTGGTCACCTCAGTTATGTGCCGCTCTGACGACAGGAGGCGTCACTCTGACGTTTTTGCCTGTGATGATACTAGTAATGTATGCGTGTAAATTATAAATATGCTTTAAGAATTCCCTTTTCTGTCTTGCCAGGCCAGGCGTATGGTTTATTATAACAGGGGCTCATTGTCCAAGTCTGAGAGACTTTGTGATAATGGCTGTGAGAGCACAGAGGGTGACTTTGAATGCTGTTCAGGAAGTCTGTAAGGGCTCCATGACAGACACAGGCTTGACATACTGACCCCCTCTTTCAATACATATCACATATACATGCTTTCTCATACTACAGGACTGCACAGTTAATACGCCTTCCCACAATCAAAGAAACATTTTGGTGTTAAATGCATTCAGTACTCTTGGAAAACTGTAAATGGTTGTCTGCTGAAACTGTTTCAAAAAGCCTGCAACCCATACACAGCAGCATGTGCCGCCCACCTCTCCATTTCACTTTACCTTTATGCTTCTCTGTTGTCAACCTTTAATAATTGTGTATTTTATCTGTGGTACCTTGCTAAATTAGAGGCTGATCATTATCTGCAGTGATGATCATTTTGAC
Organism: Scarus forsteni; assembly: GCA_036419115.1. Taxonomy (NCBI): domain Eukaryota; kingdom Metazoa; phylum Chordata; class Actinopteri; order Labriformes; family Labridae; genus Scarus; species Scarus forsteni. Next base: position 39,147,418 of record JAZDUH010000098.1, read on the forward strand.
CAAATTAATGGTGGCCCACTACACACTGAACATTCAACACTTTGAGGTGCCCCATAATAGCACTCACATACAGGAAAAAAACTCAGATATAAACAAATCCTTGTGAAAATTCTTGCTACACTGATGTTTTCCCACATTAATTTGACATGTCTGTATGAAAAGCAAATGATGTGCACACTTAGTTTGAAATATATATTTTAAAGCAAATATACTTATTTTCTTTGAGTGTGGTTTTCTCCATTTGCGCCAAGGAAAGATCACTCTCCTCACGTCATTGGACCAGACTTCCTTGTTGATTTTACTTAGCACTCAGCTCTCACATCTCTACTTCAGTGCTTTCTGATGGTTGTAAACTGAAACCATGTTCAGATATGTTATCACATCCAGCAGTTGTTAATACATGACGGATTGTAAAGTTGCTTTTGCCTAAAATTACTTTACAATGTAGTTTGACAAAATTAACAGCGGAGAGCAAGTGTAAGCCTTGAAAAAGCAGCAAAATGTCAGAAATCTGTGTCCCCCCCCAACAACTTGTATAGATCAATTGCAGTTATTGAAGTGCCTGGCCTTTGCTAATGCTTAGGTTTAAACGTAAGGGTATTCATACAAAAAATGTTCATGAATATGTCTATCTTAATTGATTTCATTTCACACCAACTGGCAATTTTTTAAGATGTCCAAAAGTCAATAAAGTGGTCACTTTTATACTATCTAATTGCATTTATATACTCATGATAATATCACAGCATAGAAACATTGCAATAATTGATAATAACAAGAATATTAATAGCTTGATAATAATAAGCTATTCTTAAAATTAAAGATTCAAGATTGAACAATACTTAAGTACAAAAAGACTGAATTAACACAATGTGGTTAATTTGCATTTTATGAATCTTACAGATATGTTCTTGTCTACTCACCCACTCAACAGCATCTTTCTGACCTGTCTGTCAAGTGTGTTATCCTATAGATATTTCTGGGAAGCTCCTCTGATGAGTTTCAGAAACTACTCCATTGATTTCCGTAAATCTCCCTCCCTCTCTGCTCTTACCTGAAAGAATAGCCCGGCTTCCCCCTCCAGGCTGCTCGGGACTCCCATCTGTCAAAACACATGAGCAGCTGATCAATATGTTTTGTATCAGAGAACTAGTTCCTTCTGTCTCTGCATTGAGAGAATAAGCACCACTTATAGAGGCGTTTAATCCTGTATTGACGTATCAGTATGCGAGAAAAGTGAGGCCGTTTCTTCAGTTTGAACAGCCTCCTTGAAGTGTGTGAGAGAGTCATAGCAGCCTTGATTCAGGATCTTGTGGGTTTTTATATTTCCTCTCTTCAAAAGTCCTTCCTGCCACTCAGTTTATGTGGAAATCCTTTTTTAATGCTGCCTTTATAATTACATGACTGTGGTTTGTAAAGGCCAAGATAATTTTCTTCCTCTGCAATGAATTTACCCTTGGAAAATAAAAAGATAATATGAGGAGTGCTGTCAGAGATAACACAATGATTACAGGTTAACATAAGTCTAATGGAACTGAGATTTTGATCATACATCTGACACACATTTAGGATTATGACCCTCTGAGTTCTCACACTTTGAGAAGAGATGCAGCAGTAACACTGTGGATAGAAGTGGGCAAAGAGGAAGAGAGGGCCTTTAAGGCTACGTTTACATGGAAACTCCTGACTTAAAGACACAAAGACTTGTCCTTTGCGTTTTAGAATTCTTCTACGTTCAGACGACGACACTCTGAGACGAGTTAATCCACTGTAGTATGCATGCCGGTTCAGTAGATGGTGGGGTAGGTCTGCAGAGAGGCCGGGCTGCTACGACACACGAACGAAGAAGAAAACCTTTCACAAACAACAATGGTGAATAGATGCACAGAGACGCAGGAGTTTCTTTTCTGGACAACAAATCAGTTCGGACAACAAATCTGTCTGGATTGTTTTGTCTGGATAACAAACTGAGCACAGTAAGACGCTCACACGTTACTCAGCGGACGGCCGAAGCTGTTGTTGTTCCTGGTATGCGCGCGCAGCCTTCATCTGAAAGAGTACTGCGCATGCGGTGACGTCAGCGTTTCACCCTGAAACGCTCTGATACGGGTTTACACGGAGCTAAATGGAGAGCGGATTCAAATCTTTCCACTCTGGAGCCTGTTTTCAAAAGTTTCCATTTTCAACGAGTTTCCATGTAGACACAAGGCCAAAACACAATGAAATCTTATCGGATTTGACCGTTTTCAGCGCCATGTAAACGCAGCGTAAAATGTGAAGATCTCCTTCAGAGGTCTGTCAAATGGTTTCTCAACACAATCAAAGTTATTTGCATTTACACCACATGTGAAGTGAACTACACTCAGAGTACAATGAGTCAGATTCAAGCCCCATTCACACTGCTGTTACATGCTGTTATTTAGAAATCTGAGACATTTGCACCAGCTGTGAAAGTCTGGAAATGGATTGGAGGGGAGTTTTGAACCCCTGTTGGCTCTGCCCCCAAAGGGAGTAACAGAGATGTCGTATAATTAGAGGGGGGCATGCAGACCGAGTTACACAGCAAAAGCAACTAAAGTGCAACTCCTAAAACATTTGTAAATGTTACCACACTAACCAAAGGTTACTGGACTTGCATCTGTACACTTAAACATGTCTTAATGTTTAACAGTATTAACTATAGAATGTTAAAGACTCAAAAACATTCAAGCTGTGCTCTGCCTTTTTTAAAATCTGGGTTAGGGGCATATTGCCTTTTTATTGGTAGTGGAGAAAGACAGCTGATAGACTTGGAAAGGGGGTGAAGAGTAAGAGAAGACCTGCGGCACAGGACCTCAGGCAGGAATCAAACCTTGGCCAACCGCATGAGGGAAGAGCCTCAATATATGGTCAGTGCATGGTTGCAGTCCAATTCATCAGATGTAACCTGTACCCTATCGTTTAGTTATGGTTTAAGACCACACTGCTGCGGCACTTATTCAAATAAGAAATCTAAAAATCTAAATTGGGAATACTTTTCATTTACTGATTTAAATTCAAATTAAATAAGTCAGTTAAAATCACTTCACGTTACAATATGGATTAGATTTTTTAAGCAAAGTTAACAGATGTCAATATGATAAAATTGCTATTTATCATGATTAACTCAAAACTTTAAAAAAGTCTCAATTTGAAAACATCACAATTTGGCAATTTTGTCCCTAAATTTTATCATTCAAAAGGAAAAAACAAACATTTGTTTGTGCTTTAAACTGCATTAAGAAAGACAATATGGTTTGTTAGAAGACGGCAGAAAGTGTCGATGTATATTGAAATAGAAAATGCATCTAAGATTCACAATGAAAGAAGCTCTCATTCGATGTTTGGGATTCAGAGGAAGAGAGACGGAGTGGATGGATGGAGGTGAAGTAGGGAGAGAGGGTTACAGTAAAATGCCAGCCTCAGCAGTAAAACCAGTCTGGGCCCTCTGCAGCGAGTGTGTTCGCACGTGTGCACACTGGTGTGCTTTTGCCCAGTCGGCATTAACACCCTTCAAAGTCACTGCGTCCGGAGGTGAACATCCCCGTGGCTCCCAGTGCCCACAAACACACCCCCCCATTTCCTCCTCCTCCTCTTCTGTCCTCCTAACCTCGTATCCTTCCACTTATCCTTCCAGTGAGCCTATCTGCCCCTTCTCCTTTGATTCTTTCATTTCATAATGACTACACAGAAGAACAACCTTGACCAGTCACCCTTCATTTGATAATGGTCTGCTTGCTTTGTCTGTCCTCAACTGGCAACTCAACTGACTGGTCCTCAACTTCTGTTGTGTTAGCGGCCCAGTGTGTACAGAGTGGTGTGAGGATTAAGTCATTTTTTCAGCCAATCTGGGAGTTTGCATGAACTTCTTTTGGATTCTTGAAAATTTGAAAAGTGACAACAAGTCCATGATTTACCAGAAACACTTCAGTATTTTATTTGACACTGTTGGTATTTGATGAAAAGTACATTTTGTTCATTTTCTCATATGTTTAAAGTATTTTATTTAGGATGATAAAGCTTATCTTATTTGTTGAATTTCTAGAGATATCTGGTAAAAATAAAAAAGTACATGCTATAGCAGGAGATAAAATAAGATAAAATAATGCAGGCATGTCTTTCTTTGTACTTTGTATGATGCTCTGTCAAACAAATGGAGTCCTCTCTTTTTTCCATTCATTTGCTTTGTTGGTTTCTATAATTTTCACCAAATAAAATTGAGTTGCTTGTCTCTATGTGGGAAGTTAATGTGACTATCTTTACAGAGTGATGGATACTCTGGTTAAAGACATCTGAGAACCTCTGGCATACGGTTTTGTATTTTCATTTTAATGTAGGTTTTTTTGTCTCTGCAATGACAAGATGGTGAGCTATTTAAATCAAAGCTAATGAGCATTTTCGTGTGTCTCTGTCAGGCAGTATAACAGGCTCGAAAAGTTAAAGACAGTTTGTCAGTGCTTATTAAAATGATGATTTTGTTTCAGCATTCACTTATTATTCGAAGAAATCTTTTAACAATCAATCCCTCCGGTATACAGAGTGGAGTCAGCTTCTGGGTCTAATAAACCAAGCATGGTTTTGTTTAATAGGGGGTCATTAAATTAGCTGAGGGTCAACAGTTGGTCAACCATCCAGCTTCAACTAATTGAACGGAAGGAAGCCATTGGAGGAGGGAATAAAGCTGCCTGTGTCTGACAGTGAGAGGCTAAAGCATGATTGGCCAGAGAAGGTCAGGTCCTATCCCTGACCTGAGCAGATTCCCAGAACATGGTGAATGCTTGCCTCTTCTCCTAACCGCTCTGTAGAGCTGATACTACCCCACTAAGAATCCATTAAGAGAGCGTCTGTTTGATTGAAAGAGAGACAAGACACCATTTGTGGAAAGAAACATACAACATGTACTCTTGTTACTTTACTTTAGGAGCTTTTTGTGTTCCTAAAAGCTCTGAATAGTTTTGAAAATCAGAACTTTTTACTCTTAATCAAGTAATTTCTGTTGAATGTATTGTCTCTACATCCCTCTCAGCATTTGAACAGTAATAATACTATTACTAACAATAATGATAATGCTATAACATGCCACTATTCCAGTGAACCAGGACATTATTTAGAATGTCAATACAAACTGAATAAAGTGATTTGTAAATACTTTTTGACCTTTTTATTTGAATATACTACCAAGACAAAATATTTAATGTTCAAACTGATAGACTTAATTTATTTTTTGCTATATACACACATTTTTGTTGTGACGCCTGCACTACATTCCAAAAAAGGCTGGAACAGGACAAAAACAGACTGGGAAATCTGAGGGAATAAAACAATAAAAAAAAAAAATCCAGTTATTTTTGTAGGGACAGATTTTTTTCTATGGTTCAAAAGTTTGCTTTTTCTCCTTAAATGTGTGCTTCATGCAACATCTGTACAGAAACATACATAAACCTTAGGTTGGTGGAGCAGTTTCTTCCCACATGACTATAGTAAACGGTATCAGGTGTATGAAGCTTTGGACTTGGAAGTAAACACCTGTCATTGGAACACGGATCTTCAAAGGAGTAAAAAGTGGAATTTGTCATTTTTCTTTGGTGTCCAAGTTATTTATCTTGTGTGGTTATTGCTAGTTTCAGTGTTAAAATGTTGCATATTAAATATTTAATCTCAAATCTTCACGAGATTCAATGTGTAGCTCAAAATGTAGTCATTACTGTAAACAATGGATACTCTCAAAAAAAGGTTTAAAAACATTATTTCTGTTGATTATTCCTTCCCTTTGATGGAACAACTTGTATGTGAAGCTCATATTGTTGGAAAGCCTGCTTAGTCACTTTTACAACGAGGTACATCTTGTAAGAATCGTGTTTTTATGGAATGAGCAACTTTGCTAAACATGGGTAGAAGGCAAACATTTAGTAGCCCAAATCCCTTTCAGCTGGTGTTCTGGTACGCACCATGTCAACATTATTTAGTGTCAGTCCTGGAAACACTTCCTAATTCAGGACCAAGTACTGTGAGACTGGTTAGGTGGGTGGAACACCCCAAGAGGACCAGTCCCTCACCCTTGTTTCACTCAGGAGTCATGGGCTTTCATTCAGGGGGTTTAGCTGCTTTTCTCATTCCACAAATGCAGGATCCTACAAGTTGTATCTCATCGTAAAAAGTAGGAGTGGGAGAAAAAATCGATACACCTAAGTATCGCGATTTTTTGTCTGCCGATTTTAAAATCGATATTTTTATTCAAAAATCGATACCCCCCCCCCCAACACACACACGCACACACACACTATAGGCACTAAAGTCGCCAAATTGAGGCAAGTGACATTGCTGGATAAAACAGGCCATAGCTGTTAAAATAGGGCTGAGTAGATTTACTACTTTTCACCAGCAGATAGTGGACAGATGATAGGTTTCTATTCAAAGTTTTGGCGTAGCTATATTTATTTTAAAACACACACACCGGACCGAGGGACGCGAGTGTGGCTGTAGAAAACTGTGGGCGGAGCAGAGAGAGAGACACAGAGTGATAGAGACTTAGTAAAGTACTCACGATGCCGAGAGTACTTTGTCAAGTACTGTCTAACTCTGAATCTGAGGAATATTTACTCTCTGAGGATGACGGTCAGTCGTCCAGTGAGATCCAAACTGGCAGCGAGTGCGCGCAGCGGGAGCGGCTCCGCGCGCCATTACAGTCCCGGAGCAGTACATACCGAGAGCTTTTCCTCTCCATGGCCGGCGACTGCCGAAGAGGGTAGGCCTACATGGTCTGGGATGCAGGGAAGCTCAAAACACATGAAAAGTGGCGGTGTTAGCGGAGAATGAGACATGAGCTCTGGTCAAAGCGAGGAGAAGCGGGGTAAACAGTGCAGGCAGCAGAGGCGTTCATGCTCGGCCCGTAAATTACAGCGATGACGATGGCTGAGAAAGCTAACCACTTTGAAACTATAGCCTTTTTAAATCTTGATAGCAAAATTGAATATTTCTTGAAAAAACTCTGTTGCCTGAAGGGATAATAAGCCACTTTTTATATGCAATCCAGGCTTTTGAAGAGAGAGCATGAACAGGTTAAAATATATTGCTGAATAAATCCTAAAAACAGACTCACATGTGATGTGTATTTTTCCTGATATAGTCTGTAGGCATCCTCATTGTTCATCTTTTTCACTGGTTTTAAAAAAGCTAACTAAAGATTGCAAAAATCGGCAATATCGTAGAATCGCAATTTAAATCGTATCGGCACCTAACAAATAGTAAAAAATCGAATCGGGAGAAAAGTGAATCGTCCCAGCCCTAGTAAAAAGGTGACTAATCAGGCCTTCCAACAGTCTTAAATATAATAACATTTTTCCATTAAAGAAAAGATAATTGACCAAAACATTTGTCAGAAGTAAATGTTACAGTGAGTGGACCCACTAGAATCATTTGCCTCTGTAAGGCACCAAAGGGTTTGACATTGACCCCTCCATTCATTTAAGTCAACAATTCCAGAAATGTTTTCAACACCATGTGTGTCCATGTTCTGTTTTGTTTTTCTCAAGAGGGTTTGTATATTTTCTGTTTTGTATTATTTTTCTTTGGTGGTAGAATCACACAGCACATAGCCATACAGAGGTGGATGTGCCCACAAAAACAATTCAAACACTTCTCTGGAAATAAACACAGAGTCTTTTAAAGACAAATAGATAACAAAACTCTACTGGTGTTGAAAGGTCCTTGAACCTGATTGAATCATATATTTTAGATTTGAGGGATCTATTTAAATGAATGGAAAGCAGAACTTTTAAACTGCTCGTTTGGTACAGGAAAACTATAATAATAATTGGGAGTCAATTCTTATATTTCATACACAGTGATGCATTTGAAGACATAAATTGAATCTTTTAAATTCAATGATATATCCACAACATACAAGTTATACTAAAATGGCTTTGTACCATTTTAGGAACCAGATGCATACTTTTTGAAGGAGGGCAACTCTAAATCAAATACGTATATCATTTGTTTCTCTAATAAGTTATAGTATACTAATTTCAAATAAATTTGGTCCTCAGTGCTTGAATTTATGATAGATCAGGTCCTTGTTAACATACAACTGGGGCTAAGAAAACTTTCCCTTTTTTTCCCTTATTATGGGCAGCCCTGCCTGAGAGACAAATGCATCATTTTCCTACAAATGCATGTTAACATACATGACACACTGGCATTACATCAAAGTGTCTGAAAATAAACAGCATCATTACCAGAGCGCGGATGCAGCATCATTAAGCACGAGGTCAAGAAAGCTGCCAGTTGGCCACCTCCTCCCCTCCCTGCACCGCTCCCACTTGTCACACGGTGATGGCTAGCCTCAGCTCTCCAGTCTGTCAGCCAACACATACAGTGCAGCCTATAGGGACAAACTCATTAGCCCCACTACATGCCCGTGAACAAGCTCCCACTTGTGCAGCTCAGCAATCTACTACAAAGCTAAGTGCCAGAGTGACAGTTCAGACAGAATCAGTAATTTCCAAATGAATGGTGCTATTTCAAGGTGTAAGGCTTTAATATTTTTAGAATAGATGGCCTACTTGGAAGTCACATACTTAACCCTGGCATTCATTTGCTCCATGTTCTTGATTATATGCTACATGTCTGTTTAATGGGTTTGTGATAAGCTTTATTTGATGATCAAAACACATACTGAAAATCATTTCTTAATTTCAATAGTGTTTCTTAATCCTACAGAAGTCTACAGTTAGTTTTTTTTATTCTCTTGACTTGTACTTTTTAAGCTTTTGAGTTTAACTCCTATTGTTCCTCTCTGTGTCTTTTCAGCCTCTGAGCCCAACCTGAAGCTACGCTCACGGCTAAAGCAGAAAGTGACAGAGCGCCGCAGCAGCCCTCTGCTCCGGAGGAAAGACGGTCCCATCACCACTGCCAAGAAACGTTCCTTAGATGTGGCTGGTGTGTGCTCTTCTCAGTACATCCTCTGTTCTGTTTTTTTTTTTTAATTGTTAATTTATTTGAACCGTATTTTATCATTTATATCCACATTAATCAGCACTGTAGCAACATATTTTAATATAAAAATACCAGAAGCTTTTTGTTAATTTACTGAGGCAGGTAATTACACAAACATATCGTACAAGTGAAAGACATTTAATGTTACAGTCTTGCAGCAGCAGTAGGAAAGGAGCGCTGGTTTCATATGAGCTGTTTTCAACCGGCTGAAGGAGTATTGTCATTTTTCTTCATTTGTAATAATTCTCATGTCAGTACCTTCAATCTTTATCTCAATCAATGTTTATTTAATCACACAATTCATAACAAGTGTTATCTCAAGGCACTTTACAATAGAGCAGGCTGAAGACATGCTCTTCATTTTATAGATACACATATATGCACATAGAAAAATGCATATAATAGCTATATTTATTGTTCACATACAGTGCATACTTCCAGAGATGTTTCCATAAAGGAGAGACAAAGTGACAAACCCATGAACGCTCAATTCATAAATCTGTCCTCATCACATTTCTCTCAGCTGAATATAGATTCAGGCAATTAGTCTTTATTTGTATCGCGCCATATTTGTTTTGGTTGAATATACAATAATTATAAAGCCCCTTGAGATGTGGCATGTCATTGTCAAGAGGGACCTCATGTCTATAGGGCTGTAAAGACAGTTACTATGGATGTGTAATCACTGAAGAGGTTTGTGCCCAACAGCAGCGATATGTCACTTACTGCATTTTGTAATTGAAGAAAAGGAATATGCCTCTTGTAGTTATTGGATTGCTGAGGTGATAATTACTTTACAACTGTTGTTATTATTGATTTAAGTAAGGATTTGAATATATGAAAAAATCAAAATTAATACCCAGGAGGGTTATGAGAAGTCTTTGACAAGGTCTGTAAGAGTCAAATTACATTTGGGAATCTATTGGCCCAGGACCTTACATTCTAATTAACTTTCTAATTTTGTATTTATGTCTTATAGATTCTGCATGCAACAGTGCACCAGGCTCAGGCCCCAGCTCCCCAAACAACAGCTCCAGTAACATCCCTAGTGAGAATGGAGTCACCATTTCCAGCAGCCCAGGAGAGGTAACCAACATGGCAGCTTCAGTCAGCTCTGTAGGACTGAACATGTAGCATGCATACGTGTGTAGGAGGTGAAGAGGTTACCAAGAGATCCTGTGAGGGTTTTGGTACTTTCTGTTAGTTGTACATATATAAAAGTCTAAACCTCTGTGATTGTGTATGCCATTGTTCCAAATTTTTGTTTATACACGGTATTTATTGTAATGCTTCTCTGGTTTGTGTGTTCAGGCCTCTCTGCTTCAGAGGTTGGCGGCAAGGGAAGGTTCAATCAGCCAGCTCTCTCTATACACCTCCCCCTCACTGCCCAACATCACCCTGGGACTGCCAGCCACAGGCCCAGCAAGCACTGTAAGTAAGAGAATTAGACTTTAAATAATATGATATATAACATGATAAGATATGATAATTGACCAAAAAGTTCATCATCAATATTTGCAAACATGGAAATGATTGCAGATGCATAGTTGTAACTTAATGGTTTATGTCATCATCACTGAATATCCTCTTTTATAAAATTGTCATTTATGCAAGGGCGCAATATTTTTTCTTGCTTCACATCTATTTTCAGTGCAAATGGACTGTTAACATTAAAGGAACGGGTCCGTTTTAGTTAAGTGCAGGCTGTGCGTTTTTGACAACTAATATCAGTATTGACATCTGTATTTTGAAATATTGGCATATCAGGTAAAATTCAATATCATGCATCCCTAATGATATGATATAGGATATATGATATGTTAAGATATGATTTGATATGATATGAAATATTGTCACTTTTGGGAACAAACCTCTAATATCCAGAATTGCTCCTTTTATGTAGTAAAGACAAAAATGTCTACTTCAGACTGAGTACACATTGTTATGAGTGACTAAAAATTCATAAAACCTGCTCACCAACATGATGCATGACTAGTGGTGTTGTGTTTTGAAAAATAAAAGGAAAACTATTGTTATAGGAGGTAGGAGGTTTTAGTATGACAGGGATAGTTTGTGAAGTGTAATATGATATAATTTATGAAGCATGGCAGTTATATGCCGAATTATGTATATTATTTGACACTTTATGATGAGATGTGATATTTTATCATACGATACTTTACAATATTTTAGGACTTAGCATCAATTATCACACAAAGTATTTTTAGTATCTAAAAAAGGCAATAAAAGAACAAAGAAGTACCATCATATAATTTTTAACAGCTGAAACATAAAGACCCACTCACAGAGACAGTTGCCTTTTCTGCCTAATATACCACAGAGTGAAGTAATTGGTGTATTGGATACATAATTTCCTGCATTGTTTAATCTTAGATCCAGTCCAACCTTAATGTCCAGTATTCATAGATATGAACTAAAAAAGGAAGTATTAAAATTATCTTGTCTCTGGCTCTGCCTTTCTCTGTCTTGTTTCCTCTCTCTGTCTCATTTGACCTTTCTCTGTCTGTTTGTCTTCCCCTCTGTCTGTCTGCCCTTTTCTTTACTTCTCCTTTTTTATGTCTTAATACATCTTTCTCTTTTCAGTTGGTATCATCGCACCAAGATGGCGAGAGTCGCCTGGCATTGCCTGCGTTACAGCAGGGCATTCCTCTGACCACTCCATTCCTGCCCCCAGCCCACCTGCCCCCCTACTTGGCATCATCAGCTCTGGATAGGGAGGGGGCTGGAGGGGGCACGGCTGGTCACAACCCCCTCCTCCAACACATGGTGCTACTGGAGCAGGGCCACAACCCAATGGGTCAGTATACACTACAACATTGTCTGAGCTTGTATGTCATTAGCAGGTGTCTGATTTAATGCCTGTGGACAAGCACGTGACTGCTGCCAATATAATGCTCTTGATATTTTGGGCATTCTTTGTATTTTTGTAGAAATGCACATTAAAATCAACATGAACACGGACCTAAAAGCTAAAAAAAATCAATTACCTTTATTAACAGGTATGTGAACTTCAGCTGTGATTTACAGCAAATGTGTTGGCCTTGATAATTGGCAGATGTACCTTTTATTTTAGCTGGTGCATTATTTATTTCTTTATTTATGTATATATGTATGCATTTGTTTATTTAGAAGTATATGCTTTATGGTTTTATTTCAAGCAGTTTATTTACATTGTATCATGAAACCATTTTGGAAGATATTTTTTTATCTAGGAGAATTATGTTTTAAGTATCTTCTTTGATTCGAATACTGGGACAAAATGTTCCTCACAACAAACAAGAGGTTTTTATTTGACAGTGATAACCAAAATTTGATCTGCTTTATCGTCACGAGATCTATCCATAAATATTCAAACTTGTGCATTCCTTATTTTGCTGTAAGCTGGACTATAAAAACATAAATTTTGACTAGCCAAACTGAATGTTTGATACCTTCAGCCAGATGACACCACACATGACAATAGAGCAGCAAATTCTGTAACTGTTGGACTGTGTCATAAAACACTTAAAGGAACATTGTCTATTGCAGTTAACAAAATCAAAAGTGGTTCCACCTACAGGCTCACCTAATTTTGGAAATTGTAACATGCTGAGACCATATGTGTTCTTCTGAATAAATAAAATCATATTAAAGTAAAGAATATTACTTATGGATACTTGAATCAATTTTTAAATAAATATTGCTTCAGTAATATAGTAGTTTGTAATTTAATCAGGCATTAATAGATACAAATACTGTTGTGCAGACGACTTAAATCGTGTCGCACATGTAAAAAGAAAAGACGGTTATTTTGCATGAATTTGATTTTAGGTGTCCTTTAGCAGAACAAGTTTGAAAACCACTGGTGTAGTCCATCCACACAAAGTTGCAAATAAACATTATCCCTAAATAACCTGTATTTATTAGGTGCCTTTGCCTCTTTATGTACTTACACCTTTCATTTCCTTTTCAAATCTTCTGAAGTGAATAAAAGATTAAAAAATCTGAAGTGTACAGTAGAAAAACACCAGTAACCGTTGGCTCCACCAATCACACATGCCACTGTGACACTATGGGATTGTGTATGGGGCTTACAGCTTAGACTGTAAGATACTGCGGCTGATACAAAGGATAGGAAGGATTGAGTAGGAGTGTTTTTTTTCTCTTTACCTTCTAGACATTTGTATGAAGTTCCAGTGGCACTTTTTGAATGTGATGGTCAATGCACTGCTACAATTCAAAAATCAATCTTTTCAAAAGGCTGTTTAATCTGATTTCCCTGCTGTTTCATACTGCATTAGAATACCTAGAATAAAAAATGCCGGCAAGTTTTGGAAGTGATGTTGCCATTAACTACATCGAGATGTTCTCTATAAGGAGATCTAGACCTTAGTTTACAACATTAGACTTATTTTAAGGGATATCCAATTACATTGGATGCATACCACATAACACTGAAAAGCATTCTTGCTCACCATTAAACAAGTGAGTCTGCAAGTCTTTACAGTCAGGATGCAGCAGATAAATGGTTTGTATGGTATGCTAAATGCACCCAAGCTATCTAGTGATTTTGTAAATGTGATTATAATGGCAAAAACTTGAAAGTCTCTATTGTTTGTATTATTCAAAGACTACAGAACCAATGCTCAGCATATTTCAATATGACTAATGTTGTTCTCCTGGGTCCTCTTTCTATCTGCCTCAGTTGGTCTGGGTGGCCTCCCGCTACCATCACCTGCTGTCTCCAAACTAGCGCGGGGTCACCGTCCCCTGGGAAGAACCCAGTCAGCCCCCCTGCCCCAGCAGCAGTGTGGACAGGCACAGGCCCTGCAGCAGCTGGTGGTCCAGCAGCAGCACCAGCAGTTCCTGGAAAAACACAAACAACAGTTCCAACAGCAACAGCAGCAACACATCATCAACAAGGTAGCTCAGTATGTGTGTGTGTATGTGTATGTGTGTGCATACACACATGTTTGCTCTGTACATGCTTGTTTGTGTGCATGTGTCAAGGAGAGAGTCTGAGGCAGCATTTAGTGTTGTGGAGCAGCTTGGTTTATGTAAGCCCACAAGTGTGCTCAGCAGTCTTTGTTGTGTGTGCGTGCTTGTGTGTGGGAGTATGTGTCCATCTTCATGACGCTGATTTGCTTAATGTGTGTGAATCCTGTCTCTGCACCAAAAGCCGGATGAATCAGCCTGCAATCAGCAAGTCTTCTCGCAGGCCTTTCTTGTATGTGTTCCCTACTTCTCTCTGTCACCCTGGCAACTGCACTCTGGAGGAAGCTGCCTCCATATATGGTCAGGCAGGAAATGTGACTCACTGCTTCATTAGCAGTGTGTGTGAAAGTAAATGTGTTTGCACGTGCACAAGGTGATGAAGGTGTTTGCAGCATTGTAAGGTCATTGTAGTGAGTGAGATGCTTGTTAGTATTTATTAGTGCGGCCCTGTGTGTGTTGGTGAAATTCCTGTAGGATTAAGCTCCATCACTTTGTCCTGTTGGGCTGGAAGTGGCTCTCTGTTTTTAAGACTCCAGGCTGTTTGTGACTTCAGCTAATTAAGTCATGCTTAGGTGTCATGCTGGGTTACTATGGTGTAACATTTAAATGTGATATTGCTCATTAGCAGGATGCTCGAACTCAGATATAAAACTAATGAAATAGTTTTGCATTTATAAATTTCAGTCTATTTTAAATGACCAACTATTATATGGGGTTTTAGTTCTACATTTCAATACTGTTACTGTGAGATGAAGAGATTACATTTATAACACAGAGAGGCAAAAACATTTACAATAGTGCTAAACACTACTAACCTTATAGTCAGTATTCCTATTTCTGTGAATTAGATGCTCGTATTGGTCAATACTCAAGTAAGGGAAAATTGGTCATAGTAGAAAAAAAAACTGATTCGATTTTGGTGGTGATCCGAATCCAAATGAGGACTGAGGAATTTTCTCAAGGATGTCTTACTAAGGCTGGATTCTACAATTTTCCTGTTTTGCTCATAGCTCAGATAGTTCTGAACAAATTTTGATGATATTTTCAGGACATGATGCCACAAAGCAGAATTAATCAAATTTTCCTCTGAATTCTGATTTGGATACAGAGATTTTCAAAAGAGTTTCTTCACTGTGCGATATAGAGCAAGTTTCCACATTTTTGACAATACAGCTTGACAATGCTGGAAAAGCCTTGACGAGTTTGTGCTCTGAGACCACTTCTAGTTAATAATCATCTCTTTCTTATAAAAGCAAATTCATACATCAAGAATTATAAATTCATAAATGTTATATTCCTCTTAAACAGTTCATACACGGTTTTATTTGCAACAATTCTCCATGGACTATTGTACTGTTCAGAACAACAGCCACAGTTCAATATGCCCAAATGATTAGCTGTATTTTCTTTTTCTTTTTTTAAATACAAATCATTTCATTAATTGTTGCCTTTTCCTGTTCTTTTTACTGTGCTGCTTTAGTGCTTGTGAGTCACCACAGAAATCTCACTGTGAGTTCATGCTGCAATATGAGGGGGCTCCTTTAATATCTTGTTTGAAAAAGACAGTTCAGCTTTTCTGAACCTTCAAAAACCAATAATATTTGAGTTAAACATTTGGATATCAAGTCTCATAAGTCCTGTGACAGGGCAATCAGTCAATCAGCTAATGCACAGACAGTAATCAGGTCTTGCAGGGTGAAACAGAAGCTCTGAGTACATCAGCATTGTGCATTTTACCTTTCCACTTTGGCCATCTGGTGTGATCCATTTATCTCGGGTGATAGAGCAGCGACTTTTGTCAGATCCCAGTTAAGCACAGGCCAGTTACAAGCTTGTAAACTAGGCATAGGTTGCTCAACCTTCCAGGTAGAAAATCCAACCTAAGGCAGCATTCACACCAACATTTTCTAATTTGCAACTGTGACATTCCAATCCCTGAAATCAAGTGAAATATACCATTGGATGAAAATAAGTTAATGTCCTCTACAGCAAGACAATATCTGTGCCATCTGCTGAACGGGCCATGAAAGCATAGCCAAACTCTGTTGAAAGTCCAACTGATCAAAATGTCATGTCTGTGCTGAAGTTGTCAGGATTACCTTTATTAGCAAACTTTACAAATCTTTATGGGCCTAAACAAGTAGGTGTTAATGGTTACATTATGGTGTGTTCAAAGACAGCTTAGATTATGAATAAATTAAATGTTGCTATGACACAAAGTAATGATTTGTTATGAAATAAAAGCACCACTCCTTGCAAATCATCTTGCAAAGGATAAATTCATACCCCAGGAGGAATTCTTCCATGAGATTGGCTGTCCAATAAGCTTCTTTTGCACCAACTGTTAAATATATGACAACAAGGGTTTCCACTTGACTTGAGCAAAATACTGCTCTCTTCCAGGACACATCGATTTTTGACAGCCTAAGTTGAGCTTGAACCAACAACCTTCCAATTGCTGACAGAGTCCACTATCAGACTGAGCCACCGGTGTCACTTGTGTGGCTCACATGCACATACAGTCACACATAAAAATGCAAACAAAAAAAGGTTCCTTTATCCTTCCATTATCTATCTGCTCATCTCTTTCGGGGTTGGAGGAAGCTGGAGTTATCCCAGCTGACATAAGGGAAAAAGACGGTTGCTCATTTATTGTAGGGCGACATAACGACACAGATAACTCCTCATGCTTGCACTCCCACCTCACGGCAATTTTCAGTCACGTATCGACCTAACAAGCATGTTTTGTGGTTTGTTGGAGGACGCTGGAGTGCCCAGAGAGAACCCATGCATGACTGGAGAGCGTGTAAAAAACCCACAGAAAGATCCTCACTGGGGTTTGAACCAGCAACTTCTTGCATGAGGCACAAGCACTACCTGCAGTGCTACTGTGTCGCCTAATTACATATCAATTATGAGACCAAACAGACTAATAAAGCACAGCCATTGACAAACTTTGCAAATGTTACCAGGTTTCATTGTTTCTGGTTGAACTGATAAACCAACTATTTTATATTTGTGGCAAAATTCTCCTGGCTTCTTCTGAATCTCTGCCTGGAAGAGTAGTTTTCTGCTCTACATGTTTGTTTTTATGCTCCCCGTCCGTCACTGCAGGTATGACAACTGTTATAAGAAAGCATGTCATCAGTGTTGCTTAAGAGGATTGTGTTGATGTTGCTTGGATCATTTAGTTGTCTGTTATACAAGCAAGACAGGAGAAACTGTTCTGCAAAGAGTGAATTTAGATACAATTATTTTAAGATCAGAATGTATCCAACTGGAATGCTTATACGTATATGCAATCTCAGTGCCTTTATTAATAAATGTTAAAAAAAATGCAGCACACAATGTTAATCACAGTGAAGAAAAAAATAATAAACGATACCTCCAGTTATTGTGTGCATGTTTTGACCACATACTTAAAATTCATTGTGCAGTGAAACAGAATTCCTTGTTCAATTTAGAGCACCAAATCACAGACCACTCATTGTGAATCCATGTTAATTAAGACATTTCTGGCAGACACTCCGGTTGGATAACAGCCAGTTAATACATCAGAGCAGCACACAAGTCTGGTGTAATGAATGCAGCTTCCTCCACACATTTAAAATTGTATTAGAAAATAAAAGAATTGTATTTCTCCTGCGTTTCAGTCTTGTTTTTTTATGTTGAATTCTGTTCCCTTAAAAGAATAAAATCATCCAACAGAATCTGGGCACAGAAGAAAGTGAACAGACAGCGATAGCAAGGCCAACAGCACATGGGCTAAGGATGTGTTCACATTTAACGAGGGGCAGTACTTTGGCTCTTCTCTCAAATGATTAGTGATAAAATATCATTGGAATGAATCAAAGGTTGAAAATATCTTAAAATAAAAGCTACATGGTTCTTTGGCAGGATTAACGCCACTTTGAGCCTCCTAAATCTGTTTAAAAGATACAAATGCTTCAGGCTTTTGATAAATTTGTACTTATTAGAAATTTAAGCAAGTCTCCGTCTCTACTGCCTGCAATTACAATAATTCAAAGCTTTAAAAAGATGAATTAGTCTTGTAATATGTATTAGAGGTTACATCAGACTAAGTCATTATATACATTTAAGTAATCGTCTTGTATTAATTTTAAGCTGAGCACTCAGTGTTAGGTTTGTGTGATGCCCCTGTGTTAACATGTTTTCCCACTGATACTCTTATTTCATCCAGAATGCTTGTAGGTGTTAAAACTGTATGTTTTTTCCTCTATACAGATGGTGTGAAAGACTTGTGATAAACTGGCAGCTTGTGCAGACTCAAGAGTGAACCTTATCTCTTACCTAATCCTTTTGTAACAGCTTTCAGCCTCACACGAAGCTTTTACTTTGATGCACTTTGTTGAGTTGTTTTCCACACTGTTCCTTTTTTAATTAAAGGAAGCAAGTCTGCTTTTAACAGGCTGTAAATGCTCAATTAACTTGACTAAGAAGTTAAAGCTGTTTCTGTAAAGAGACAGAGGATTGTGGTTGTAGCAAAATGCCGCTGAGCTTGAAAAGGTCCGTTTTTTAATGAGAAGTCTCATTTCAAAGTGCTTGTCAATGTATTTTTTTCCAAGGATGAGGGCCATACACCTTATATTGATCCATCTATCACCTGAAATACTAAGGTAGCAAAACTGAAACAACAATCAGAAGGACTGTACAACTATAATGTGAACATTTGCTTTTTGCAGTTTCACAAAAACTAGCAGCTAAAAATTTAAGAATAAAATAAGAAATATTAGCAAATATATGCAAAAATAACAAGGCAGAGTAACTTTGAAGAAATAAAAATATGAGCACAAATGATGTAAGCAATGCACAAGGCACTGGGAATAATAAAGGAATATTGCTCTTCCTGCTAATGTAATGCACTGGCTATGGACAAAACTACCAACTCAAATAATCTGTGTACTGCATGCTAAGCTAACGGTAAGTGCCATCAAACCAAAGTGTAAAGCCTATTATCCTGGCATTGCGTATTTTAAATATGTATGTGTTTCTTGACCAATATAAATTATCTTAGTTAGTAACAAGCCAGAGGAACTGCTTTCCTATATCTTAATAAACAACAATGGACCCACAGTCTTCATTAACTCATGCAGTTTTCCTCCTTTTTCTCATCCTGGAATTTGTAATTATGTCTGTAGAACCTTGACCCCTCTAAACAAAATCAAGTTAAATTTTTTTGTTTTTTTATGACAGCGTGGACTATCAGAATATGAATGCTCTCATGATGTCTGATTGTCATCAAAAGTTGTTTGATAATAGAGAAAAAACTACATTTTGAACAAATTTGAATCTCATAGAATGTCATAAAAATCACGCAGATCAATGGTAAACAAACCTTTTCAGATCTGAATATAGTTCACTTAAAGCTCGGAAATTATGAAGGAAAAATAATTTTGCAAGAAAACTCAAATCATAAACTATTTATGTTTAACAGACAAGGTTTGTATAAAGGTTAATAGCAATGAAAATAAATAGTCAACAAATTGACACACCCCACACCTCAGGAAAATCCAGTAAGATATTCTCCAAAGCCATCCATTGATTTTTACTTGACATGCCATATAGATGGTAAAAATATCTACAATACAAACTATTTTAATGGCAATGGGCAACAGCCCATTTAAAGTGTTTCAGGAGGGCAGAGCTATTTAAAATCATATCAAGCAGGTTATTGGACAATCGTTCCATCAATCACAGTGATTAGGAGCAAATCTGAGGTTGTGATAGCTGCAATGTAAAGTCAAAACATAAGCCAATTTGTACAACAAATTCTTGCCAAAACCTATTGGAAGAGAAGAAAAAAATATCCTATTTTAGAAACAAATGCTTTCAGTGTTACTTCTTTTTCATCTGATAAAGAAATGCAGTCCTGATCTTGCAAAGAGTGCATCAATGGCACTGTCTGGCGACTGGTCTAGGGTGTACCTCAACTTTGCTGATTATCAACTGGGATAGGCACCAGCCATCTCTGGCCCCAAAAGACAAAAGTGGTATAGGTAAGCTGTTAGCATCTATGCTAATCTCTGAAAGAGAAGCTAATTCCTGCTGTCGTCACACTTGTAGCTCCTACCTGTTCCTGCTTTAACAGACACAGATTTGGCAGTTCCTCTTTAGTCAGTAGTTTTTGCTTGGAGCCTTGTAAGATGGATCTGTCTGATTAAAGACTATAAACCTAGAGTATCCAGATGCATGGCAAGGTTGGGATAATTTGGCCTTTGCTAACTTGGGTAATCATGCCAAATATTTTCAGAGTGTACCGAACTCATGGGAAAAGCAGAATGCCTTCGTGTAGATGTAATCAAAGCAAAATAAATCAAACTATCTTTATAGCAGCTATAAAAGAGTTTAAGAGTGTCACAAACCAGACATCCAAATGCCCCAGTGTTATCAGTGTTGTTTTTATCTGCCCTCCAGCGAGGGACCTCTACATCTTTATGTTAAATAACTCATCTGAAGCCTCTCATTCTTTCCTAGTTCACATTTTCATACATTTAATCTGGCCCACTCCACAACCTCACAACTTGGCTTCCACAGTCTGAAATGTTGGCAGAGCAGAGTCAGGAATGAAAGATTGTTGTACCAGATCCAAACACAGTCCATGATTCATTACCTGAGACAGCTTAGACAGCGCCGTAATAAACTAACTCATGATATTGTTGTTGAAGGGTGCAAAGAGCACGGATAGATAGTGACAGAAGTCAGCTCATGTCAAGTGTACGTGTATACGATCACCCCCTCTGCTCCGCCTCCTGCTCTGTCTCTGAACTCATTCAACAGGCTTATGTGGTGTCTGTCCCCCCTCATGCTTCATATCCCAGCAACTATTTCCTCTGTTAAAGTAGGAGAGCTGAAAGAAGAGAGAAAAAAAGAAAAGATAAAGGAAGAGTGAGAGTGGGTGCAGCAGGAGTGGATGGGTGTTGTGTGTTTGTTTGGAGAAGAGGGACTGGGATGAGGCAAGAGCCTGCTCTCTGACGTCAATGGACTGTTCCCTGGGCAATATGCCAGCCAAGTGTGTGTGTGTCTGTGTGTGCCTGTGTGTGTGTGCCTGTGTGTGTGTTTTTTGCACAAACAGTGGTCCACTCCAATCATGACCTACACATCAAGGTTGAGGTCTCTGACGACAGGGACAGGGACAGCTGCCACAACAAGATTCTCACAATCGCCCCTCTACAATTCTTCCTCTTTTCCCCCTCATGTCCTTTAAAAGGTTTTCCCCATTTGTTCAGGTCAAGGCAAAGAGAAGGGAACCACCTTTTTAAGAGTTTGACAGGAAGTAACGTAGATTCTTTGAGACATCCTAAAACAAACAAACAACCCACGAGAGTCCAGAGTGCATGTCCAGTCTATCTCCATGTGTACACAAGGCTAATGTTAGCTTTTGTTTGGTTAAACTTCAGGTCTTCTCCGTTTTTCCAAGTGTCCAACTGATCACTCAGCTATTTTTAGAGTAGTCAGTAGGGCTGAACGATTTTAGGAAAAGATTGAATCACGATTTTTCTGGCAGGTTTTGCAATTCACAATTTTTTTTTTTTTCAAATCAAACTTCAGTGCAAAATTCACTTTGTTTACAGTACAGACAACAGTAAGGACATAAATGATGGAAAACACTTAACACATTATTCACCTTCAATAGTGATGGTAAATATTCTGTTTTCGTTAACTTCTACTCCTAAACAGAGGCTTTGTGTTGTTGACCTGCTTACCAGCACTTTCAACAAATAGATTGTCTACAAATTTGTAAAACAGTATGTGTATAATACTTTACACAACAGATCCTGAGTCAGTCAGGAGTGCTGCAAAAAAATTGCAGCTTTGGCTATCACAAAATTGCATTGTCTAAAATTGCGATTTCGATCTGAAAACGATAAATTGTTCAGCCCTAGTAGTCAGCTTTTTCAAATCAGTACTGGATTGTTAGTTGCAAACTTGGATTTTTGTACAAAGTCTTATAAAATCTTCCATATTCAACTTGATGCTTCCAGTCTCGTCTCCCCTCTCTTTTTCTGTTGCTGAAGCTAGACTCACTCCTTTTATTTTTGCATTTGTTTTCCCGACATATTAATAATTTGATGACCTTAATTAGTCTTATGTTTAGAATTAGTGCCACTACTTTAAGCCAAAGGTTAAACCATTGGGTTTCATGTTCATCCTTGGCTTTTGAAAAGAATTGTTTCAGTGGTCTTCAAACTTTACATAAATGTCCACTCTTACTTGAAGAACCCATATTGCCTTCGACATATATATTAGTGGTTCATTTATTACATTGTGTTGACTGCTAAAGTATGCTGACAATCACCAATGTTATAAAAACTTGTAGTTTTCACATATTGAGTTTCCTTGATCCACCTGTATCCCCAGTCTGGCTGAGATGCTTTGTTAGAGCTCCTGTCACCTTTAGGCCCCCTTAACCACTTGCCCTGTACACTCTGATTCATTGACCGATCTGTGATGATTGTTAATTTCAGTGCCGGCCATGTTGTCTGTGACTCTTCATTCTGTCTTAAATCTCTGCTCTGTTCTGCTCAGAACTTGCCAGCTGGAGACAATAGGCTTAAACTGCAGACAAAACGATGCTGGGATGTCACACAGGTCTGTTCGTATAGGCTTGGTCCCTCAGCCAATGATATGGGCAAGACTCTACCAGCAACACTGAAACATCCTAGTGGGCTGCAGGACAAGCCTCATCTAAGGCTGTTACACATGGGGGCACAATCAGGTGTCAAAAGTGTCTTGCAGCAGTGCTGAAAACGCACCTCAACATCTAGACAACTCCAGTAGATTGGAGTGCAAGGAAAGACCCACCGACAGGCAGTCAAGGACCTATCCAGAGCTGATGAAAAGGGGAGTCAGCCTGGGAATAAAGGAGAAGGACTCCATTTGGGCCTTCAAGTGAGCTGATGGCATCCAGGGGTGAACCTGGGACACTGGGCTTAACTGCTTAACCCCTGAAAGAGGGCACCCACTTGAAAACCCAAATGATGCCATTACTCACTTGATCACCAGCAACAGAGAATATTAACACCTACTTCCACACATCTGATGGTGCTGTTCAAGCCAATCAAGCCAATCCTGACCATTTTCCACACTTAAATTTTGTTTGCCATACAGTTATGCTGTACTCTGTGATGGACATTTAAAAAACACTCAACATTAGCCCAATTTGACATGCTTTGCTTTGTGCATATCTTTTGTCAGCTGTAGATAAGTTGAATTTATAGCAACTCCCCAAATAATTTTACAAATGAACTTCTGTTTTCTATTTTTAATCCGTAGATTATGTCAAAACCTGGTGATCAGGTCTCAGCAGCATCCTCGAGCCCCTCAGGACCTGCCCGGCAGCACCAGAGTCACCCAGAGGAGACAGAAGAAGAACTCAGGGAGCACCAGGGCCTCTCTGCCTCATCTTCGTCATCCTCCTCCACGTCTGGACCAGAGACGGGGCCTCTGCGGGGGTTAGTCATCAAGCAAGAGCCCCTGGACCCACAAGAGCACGAGGAGAGGGAGCAGAGGGAGAGGCAGGCTGAGCAGGACTTTTTGTTCCGGCAGGTAAGGATGCAGGCTGGGGAGAAGGTGACGACAGGGTATAGATTAAAAGAACACAAAATAACATCGCAGATAGATAGTTAGTGTAACAGAAGAAGGAGAGACATTGAAAATAAAATACTCAAGTGGGATCTGAAAAGTATGAAATTAAGAGTCACATATCAACTTTCAGGAAATGCATATAGCTCTGCACAATGCATCAAAGCATTGTGACAGGAAGAAAACAGAAACATAAAAAATGAATCATAGATGTGTTGAAACCAACTAACAATCATAACTCAGAGAAGATGGTAATAACAAGAGCAAAAAGGTTAAATACAATTGTAAACAAAAAGAATATTTGCCTCGAGTTTGACAGAATTAATGATTGTAATAGAAAGATAAAGCAATACTAGAGAAGTTTGAAATGTTTGCCTAAAACTTTCCTGAATCATGCCGGCACAGAGCTTAGCATCAGATCCCATCCAGTTAACATAAAGTCATCCTTTCTTTCAAAACTGTCACAACACCAGACACAATCTGTCAAAAAAATTGATTCCACAGCACCAAAAAGGTAGTTCTAACCACAGGGTAAGAGATATTACATTTTCCCCAAAACAAAAGAAGCAGACAATCTTTTAGCTGTCCTTAAATATTTTGGCAACATTCAGACACCAGACTATTGCCAGCATATAACTGTATACGTATTGTGTCATTGCTCATACAACAGCTTCAAGTTTCAAAGCAATTTATAGATTTGTCCTTTTCAAAGCTTACAATCTGTGATGATTTTGTCTGTGTGTGTACAAAAGCTTCATGCCACCTTTCCAAAAGTTAAGATCCCGGCTATAGTCTGGATTCGACTGTTCTTTAAACTAACTCTCTAACAGGCTTCTTATGTTACTGTGTCCAGCAGCAGAGTGTGGGGCTTTTGCTCAGAAGGAAAAGATGGCAAAAACAGAGGGACAGGGACTCAACTTTTACCTTTGTTTTTCTTTATCTGATCAACAATGACTGATGCTACTGCAGAGTTACTGTTGGATTCATAGTAGAGCTGTCACAAAATAACTGTATGAAGAATAACTGTTCCATAAGCTTTCTTAAGTAGGAGACTGCTCAGCCTTCCAGCCATGGTAACAGAGAGATAACAGCAGAGCAGAGGGATTTCTCTTTAACACACATGCGTTTAGCACACACTCACATGCAAACACCAAGCAACACTGCATCCACTCCTTGTACAGCTCTGAGTATGTATAACCGCCTCTGCAATTTTGTTTTAAAAACAACATTAAAAAAGTTTGTTCGCTTTGCAGAGTGTTGCTGTCAGTACATAGCTCTGACATGTGCTAGAATATATTGACATGGATTGTCCTGATCCAAGGCTGCAGCTGTTGTATCTCAGTTTTCAACACTAAAACTTCAACTTTGATGTGAGTTTAAAATGCTTGTTAAAGTAGAAAAACAACAATCCACAGAAGCTGCAGCTATGGAACAATTGCTAGTTACTAGAGCATGTGAAGCTCCACCAATGACAAAAATAAAACTTAGAAATAAATCACATCCTTCATTTGTGCTTATGGCAATTGCTGTTAGTTTGATAGTGTTTAATTAATTCAAACAGCAAATTCGATCTTTACAAAGAAAGGCTTCACGAAACTCAGAACAAGCTGAAATAAAAGACCTCATCAGTTACAGATACAACAGTGAAAATCAGAGACTGATTGCAACGTCTGTGTGATTTTTTTCACAGACAGAAGCAGTTTATGAACTGATGGGCTTGTTTTTAGTGGCAAACACATTTTTGCATACAAAATCACTTTTAAGTTTCAATGCTATGATATAATATAATTACATTAGAGCAAATAAAGAAATAGGTTGAAACCAATAAAGGAAAAAATGCAGTGAAATGAAATATGGGTACTTTCATACCATCCATTATCTTTTACTTATAATTATATTGATTACTGATCAATTGGAGATTATAAGTATTTTGCTAAAGAAGAGATAAAAAATAATGCTGCACATTAATTTGACTGATTTTCCCCCTACTTTCTTTGTAAATATAACTTTAAGATCATTAATTTGGATGTTTGTCTTGCCATGATTATCATGAGGTGAAAATCTAATATCCTGATAGACGCAGTACAGTGCTCTGAGAGCATTTCATATTGAGACTGACAAACCTTTGATATTAACAAAGAAAGTAGAGCTTAAAAGTTCTGCCTGGCCTCATTGTTTTTTATTAGATCTTCATTATTGAGACAAACGTACCAAAGGCTCACACAGCGCTCTGCTCCTTCATCAAAAGCAGAGCCTTATTGCCCATTAGTGATTTATCTCCCTCCTCTGTTATAAACCAGTAATGATCCTTTCAGATCATTAATCCAGGATATTTTCATGTTCTTCACCTTCCATCTATTTTTGTTTTATAAGAGTAGTACACTTGCAAATGTTTGTCAATCAATATAACAGTGATACTTCAGTTACAGTGAAACGTCCTTTCTCCAAAATATTTTTCAGGACATGAAAAAAGCCCACTCTGTTTCTGAGTTGATGAATTTTGAATTTTCCTGATTACTAATGATTTTTTGGTACTTTTATATGGTTCAAAGTTCATAAAACACAATTAGAAACATTTAAAGTGAACAGGTAACCCATTATAAACTTCAAGTAAACTGAAGCAGGCTTGATTTCATTGATGCATCAGATAAATAACTTTAGAAACAGCAAGTAGAATATGTTATTAGAAAGAGAAACAGTATTAACTACTATTTGCGGCTCAAAACTCACTCTCTAGTGCAACATCAGAGAGATTCAATGAAGTATATGTGTCAGTCAGTATAGTTACAAAGACAAAACACACCCTCTGCAGGAACATCAGAGGTATTGCTCCAGACAGTGAAACATGAACATTTAAAACCTGCTTACATTAAACAGGTTATGTGAATGACATGCAGTAAGTATTCTACGCCTTTCATATGGACTGGCAGTGAGTTGCATTGGTTGCTGCTAATCACCAAAGAGAGACTGTAACTCTGGAAAACACATAGTATTCATAACCTTGACAAAGTAGACACTACAGTCTTAGAATTCATTGTGGAAATTACCAGACATGATGCAGAATCCAGTGAGTAGTAACCTCCCAGTTCTGGTGAATCTTCTGTTGTCGAAAATGAAAGAATAGGATCTGACAGCAGTGACAGATGGAGCTCAAAGCGGCTGAAATACTACACTCTACATTCGATCTGCCTTTCTCCCTCACTGTCGGTCCAGCCCACTCTCCAGCATAGTTTTAGCTCTATATGCATATTTCCCAAAGTCATGCAAAAGGTATAAACACAGACTGCACATGTTCTGCTTAAGCAGTGTGGTGGGATTTCTATGAATGGCTTAGAGCCTTTCTTCTTCCTCCACACTACAACCAAGCACGACTCCATATGGACCATCATATCCTCCTGCTTTCAAAATACTTACTGAACACCCACACAAAAAGCCTCAGCTGCACACACAGTCTCCAGTTATGCAATACTTTTCCACAGACACAAAAGACATACATTCTGAATGTCCATTTGCTTTAACTCCAGTATAAACCAGTAAGCCGTCAGGACACCATGTCCTCATCTGTCGAGCCCATCCCTGTTGTCCACTCAGCCAAATTCAATCAGGCACTCTTCTCAATGTCGCCATGGCGCCCATAGTGTAAGCAGAAACGCCCAATGCAATAAAACAAGAGGACTGCTGCATAAATCTGAAAGAGGAACCAACATTTATATAAGGTAGTTGTAAATTCACTGAATGCTAAAGACTAAAATTTCTCACTAAATTGCAAAATAATCCAGTGTTGGCCATGCATTTTTGAGGTAAATACTCACATTACCTCAGACTTGTCAAACTGTTTTTAAAGGAAGATAAATCCAATATTTTTGTAGTTGTAATGAGACAACTCTTTGAGTCCATTACAGTGACTGAGCAGGCTTGACAGACGCAACATGTTTGTTGTTGCCATGGAAATGCTGTACATTTCTACAAAGACTACTAAATGAAGTGAGACAACAGAAGCTGCCCTTTGGTTTATCCATCTCATTCATGCAGTGATGGAAATTTATAAGATTTTATTGATACCATTGACATTATCAAATATGCCTACAGACACAGTTATTTATCAATGATCTTAACAATGTCTGTGAACTATCTATGTAGGCAAAAGGAGGCCTACTTAGGTTTTTAGTGGCATCATTGTCAAAAACTTCTGCTGTTAAATATTGTGCTGCATAGAAATTGCTTCTGTAAGTTGCTGGTGTTTCCACCCTTGTTTGAGATCACACAGATGCAGACACTAGACATTGTACAGTAACTTTTATTTCTTCTGTCTTCTTTCTGCCATGGTTTCATTCTCAACCTTGTTATTTCTTGCCGACTCCTCCCTGATGACAGCACGGTGTCGTTAGGAGAACAAAGCCGAAGGAATTGATAAGGGCTTTGTTCAGCATAGAAACAAATTACATCCAATACTTGAGTTGTTTGTTCCCAATTCTGAACAGGATTTGGTTTTAGATTCCCATCCCTACATCCATGCAATATGCTGCTTACTTGTAATATCATGGTTACACCAGCTGCACATTTTGCCGTTAAGCTCTCCCATAACAAGTTACTCCATCCCCAAACCCTTTGTCCACTCAATCAATCAAAAAAAAAAATTTCAACCTCTGACCTCTGAAACATTGTAGGCCAGCAAGATTTTCAGATCATGCGTTTACTCACTCTCAGCTCTGCTAGCTTCTCGTTTACTGCTGTTGTTTGGAATTAAGAACCAAATTTAATAGAAAAATGCACCCTGTATGGTGTAATTACTACATAGTAAACCAATGTTTACATATAATGGATGAATTTCATATTACAAGGCAGAAAAGCAGGACTTCCTAGTTAAAGCTGCAAGCAGACCTAGATGCTTTGTGAGTGGAGCACAATGCAGTCATGTAAGGCAACTTTTAACAGCTTTTCTCCCTCGATGTGTGAAGTTCATCCACAACATGAATATGGGTTTATACATTCAGTGTACACCTAGTTAGTTACACAATTCAACTGCTCATTAATTTAAATAGCGAATCAGTCAATCACATGGCAGATACTCAATGCATGTAGGCATGGTGAAGAAAACCTACCAAGATTCAAACTGAGCTCTGGGATAAGGGAGAAAGAGGATTTCATTTTAGCATGAACAACATGAATTAGGTGCATCATACCTTGCATGAGCTGTTCAGGCTGATAGTGGTGGTGTAATGTGTGGAGCCCTGAGCAGAGCTGAGGAATGCTTAAACACAACAGCCCAACTGTGCTTTTGCTTAACATGCCCATTAGGGCTGGGTATTTCCAGCAGCCACACGATACGATTCGTATCCCGATACTGAGGCCATGATACGATAGGTATCCCGATACACATAAATTGTGAACACTGACTATGCTTTTAACAGAATTCCCAGCAACTGTTGTTTTTATTACAAGAAGAAAAGAGCAAGCGTTTTAAATAATTCTTCAACTTAAGAACTTTAGTTCAGGTCCCCAAAGATGGTAGACCTAAGTTTAAACTTGGAACATGTGTTTCATCATGAAGCTTGGCTTCTGTTTTGAACTTTTCCATTGTTAATATTACCCAAAGTCTACTGTCCAAACATTGAGGCCGCATCGATTCTGTAGAATCCATATCGATACACGTATCGCCAAGAAGTGCATGACGGTATTTTGCCGTATCGATACGTTGAGCACAGGCCTGATGCCCATCCCTTTATAATCACAGCATACCCATTATCTGAAATCCTATTCCTCTCAATAGCACACTGTTGCAAAGCCCAGATCATCTCAAACTGGTTTCTTGAACATGACTATAAGTTCACTGTACTTCAGTCAGTGTCTCCACAGTCACCAGATCCCAATCCAGTAGTGCCCATTCGAAATGTGGTGGAATCGGAGATTTGCATCATGGATGTTCAAGCCAACAATCTGCAGGAACTGTCATGCTATCATGTCCAGCAAAATACTCTCAAGGTGTACCTATTAAAGTGGCTGTGAGTGACATTAAGTAGGTAGACCTTATAGTTTGTAGTTGATGTTGTATAGAGACATCAGTTAAAAAAGAGGGAAGTCATAGAAGCTGACTGAGCTGATGGTCTGTACGAATCAGTTCATGTTATTGATTAGATCTAATTGTTTAAATTTACTTATTAACTTATGACTGAAAAAGAGATGTAACTCAGTAGATGGCTGTGTTTAATTATCAGAGTATTAATATAAATAAAATTACTGTGATTCTGCTTTTTGCTACAGTGAAGCAGCTCTATTGCCAAATTGCTGAAGATACTTTAAATGACATGATTAATGGTGCACCAAAAGCTTGTTTTAAAATCAATTTTCCTCTACCCCTGCTGTTATGAAATCAGCTTGATGGATTTTATTTGTCTTGTGCTTTAGTCTTCCCTGTTAAAACAGAGTAATCATCTAGTGAAGTCAAGCAGTGATTTTAGATTATTGCAGTCATTATCCCTGTCAAAAAACAGCTCTTGTTTTTGTCTTTTCAACCATAAACTCGTAAAACAGATCATTTAAGATCATTAAGTTAATAATCTGTCATGTGAATATTAGACAGATCTTTTAGTCTTATTGCTTTAATTATCTACATTTGTCATGTGAACACAGAAGCAGTGCAGAGTAATATATCAACCTCTGAGAATATGGTCTTAAATGTTCAGGCAGAATACAGCAGAAGACACTTTCGTTTATATCAATAAGTTTATGTTGATGTGGTTTGAAAAAAAAGCTATCAAGCCTAATGCCAAGCGCAAATAGTTGTTTACAGTTCCAACCACTTACAATTATATACTTTTTAGTTGGTTCAATCTAATTGGAGAAAATTACTGTAGTATTTTCTGTATTTTTAGAGGATTTGTAATATTTGTAGACATCAAATGATGCTGGCTGGGTCAGACAAGTTCAGTGAAATAAAAAACCAGGCACCCAGTATGCACTCATTTCTTCTTGTTGATTTTAAGAATGCACTAATCATAAACTGATTAAATGCACAAATTTGTTGTCCAGTGTACTTGTAAAAAATACAAAAATTGCTCTTTATTTTTTGTTTGAATGTTTGACCAAAAAATGACCTAACCCTAACCCTAAAATACCACCAATCAGTAAAATGTGTTTTCATTTATTTTTTTAAAAGCACATAATATTCAAGATTCTACACAGTTGTAGAAAGTTTTGACAACAATTTATAGAAATTTTCTCAACGTTTTCTGAATCATACTTAAAAGGGCTAAGTTGCATTTTTTAAAAATAAATACAACAACAGAAAGAAATTGCCCGGTGTTTATTGACTAGAAAGCCCATTTTTGTTGTCACAATGTCAAACTGATGTCAGTGTTGTCTGATTTAGGGGGAAAAAATCATATGTGGGGTATTTTTACAATCATCCTACATGGCAGTGGTGCCAGGAGAAAGTTTCTCATAGTATTGTCATAGTCCTCCATGATGTTATTACAGAAAAAACATAGATTGTATAAAACGCTATGGCAACATTTTGTGTATCAGCATTTAGATAAATAGCAAAACTGTGGAAATTCTTACATCAATGAGCTAAAACTTGCTTATTGTTTATTTATTTGGTCATTTGTGGGCATAGTGTTACGTTGGTGTGGTAACATTTAATAATGTTCCTGTCCCAGATGCACTGATTTCAGTATTTGTAACATAATGATTATTTGCATCACCTGTCCACAGTAAGCTGTAAGAAGTTATAGACTGAAATAAATATGTCAGCAGTGTTTTGATGTTGAAGGATTTCTTATTCCCTGCCTCCCAAACAGCACAATTATTAATCCATAAACATTGAACTCACATGAATCCGCCCATTTATCCATGGATTTTTATCCAGGCAGTGTTAGGAGAAACTTTCATTACTCAGGGTAATATAGCAAACATCTGTTCTGTATTTACAGAAAATATGAAGATATGTATTGAGTGTCACCAATTAGCAAATAAAAATGGAGAAATAATGCTCTGTCCATAATAATGTGCCTGTCACTGGTTACAGAAAACAGATTTTCCTCATCCAACACAAATTAAACTCTGCACAATGACTTCTTCTTTCTTCAACAACTGCTTCATATTTGCAGCCACCTGATGCCATCTACTGGCAGCAGCATGAAACTGCAAATCAACACTTCAGCAGTTCATGTAGACATCAAATGTGTGTCTGTGTGTTTGTGTGTGAGCAGCAGGCGATGCTGTTAGAGCAGCAGAGGATCCACCAGTTGAGGAACTACCAAGCATCGATGGAGGCAGCAGGGTTATCGGTCAGCTTTGCAGGACATCGCCCCCTCTCCAGGGCTCAGTCATCTCCAGCCTCCGCCTCCTTCCCTCTGGTGGTACAGGAGCCACCCGTCAAGCCTCGATTTACCACAGGTCTGCAGAGAAATAATGATAGAATGGTTCTGATGCATACACACTGTACATAAGTATGTAAATGGAGGTCTTTATTTGTGTTTGTACTGCCCCCCTACAGAGATCTGTCGTAAAGTAGAGTGGGAAACAGCAATCTTGGCACATACTTTCATCCTGCTGATTGCAGGTTAGAGGAAACCATTTCCAGGAACTGCACAGCATGATGAGCCAGCATACAGTAGTTGTTTATGTGTCGAGTGCTGTTGCTAGGCATTCTAATGCTCCTGACATTATGTCGACCACTACAGGTGTAATTTACTGAACAGAATCACCTCATGTCTGTGAAAGCTCTCCACATGACCTTTGGTTTATAATGGGGCAGATCCACTAAATAACCACACCATGAGATTATAGCAGGATCAAAGGAATCATGGGGTGGCGAGTGTTTACTCCCAGTGTTGTTAAAAGTATACAATTCTCTCAGAGTGAGAGTGTGTTTAAGTGTGATTGTGTGTTTCTTCAGGTCTGGTGTATGACTCATTGATGCAGAAGCACCAATGTATATGTGGTAACACGACAAGTCACCCGGAGCATGCTGGACGTATCCAGAGTATCTGGTCACGACTACAAGAAACAGGCCTGCGTGCTCACTGTGAGGTGAGGATGTAGTTTCATTTTAGCACATGTGTATGATCCTATGATTTTAAACATTAATGTCTTAAAACACAAAGAAACTGCCGAACATCTCAAAAGTGACGTTAGCATATTTTTTATTGAAAAGGCTGAATGAAGGGAAGGCTTGTTTGGGTGAACTTATGAAGTCACTGTTAGTATTTTAATTTAGATGCCATGATACCAGTTTGGGCCTTTAACACTACATGGGAAGAAGTCTGATTTACTTTTTGGTACTGTTTAATTTATTAATTTAAAAGTTTTCAGATTTAGGCATGTGTCTACTGATGACTTAAAAGTCAGGTGTCAATTTTCAAATATGTAAAGTAAAAAGCCTGTGTTGCAGCTCCACATGGAGGTCAGTTCCAGCTGACACTCCTCTGCCTTCAAACCCTTAGTGCAGGTCACATGACTATTAGCTGTCGGTAAATACTTTGAATAACAGTAAATCAGACAGGGGAAGCTGTTGACTG
Organism: Scarus forsteni; assembly: GCA_036419115.1. NCBI lineage: Eukaryota > Metazoa > Chordata > Actinopteri > Labriformes > Labridae > Scarus > Scarus forsteni. The sequence continues at coordinate 39,180,549 of JAZDUH010000098.1, forward strand.
TGAATTTGCTTTGTCTTCCTGCACTTGGACTTAAGAACTTTGTGTGATTAAATTCTTAGAACTGATTGACAATATTGTTTGTTATTTAAGCATTTAGATGGGGATGGATGTTGTCTTTTATGTCTGTCGCATGGGTGCAGAAAAAAGCTATTCTTAAATCCTGACGCTTTAACAATGGTCCTTTGGTTTGATTTTCCAGACTAGAACCAAAGTGGTTTTACAATCAAGTTGATCTTAAGACAACTTTCTAAGGCAAGGGGCAAGGGTGGGCAACTGGTGGCCAAGGGGGCTCCTCCTACATCTATGTGGCCTACTTGTCAGTAAAAATAGAAGAAACATTTTTAAACATAAGTAGAACTTCTAAAACAATTCCATGACAACTTCAGAAATAACATTTTAAATAAGTCAAGGCTAAATGAAGGCATAATTGTTTCTATAACCTTTTTTATGCTTTTGTCAAAGTTAAACTAATAATATAGGTAACTACACTTAGATGATGAGTACATTTTATTTTCCTTTTATTAAAAAGGAGCAACTGGCATGAAACCTATTTTTATCTCATGAGACATCTAACAGCAATTTGTTTATATACATGTGAATGTTAATAAAGTAACTTCTCATGACTTCTTTACTCTCAACTTGTCCTTTTAAATGCTCTTCAAATTGTGAGAATTTGGTCCTCATGCAATTAGGACTTTTTTAACACAAACACAAACATAAAGACAGACATAGAACACAGTGATGCCCAAACAGCAACAGGTTATACCAGCTGAAAGATAAAATATGACCTGAAAACAAACACTGATATTTATTAGACTATCAATCACAGCATAGAAAACATGCATATATGTATATAAAATTAAACAGCACAGTTACTTTCTGAAAAAAGTACAGATGAAAAATCAAAAGTAGTAAGAGATCTCCTGCTTTTACAAGAAACCTGAAATAAATGTTTTTTTTAATCTAAGGTTTGATCCTGTTTTTTATCTCCCTGTTAAACTCCCTGATGATACAGGACGTCTAATAAGACACTATGATTTGAAACATCATCTGATTAACTCTAACAAATTGTCAATGGTGACCAGAAGGGGGCAGTATGTGGCTGTGTTTCCTGTCATATTGTTGTCCACTTTTTTGGCTGAAACAAGACAGATGTTGCTTCTTGATTTTATTTTTATAATAAATTTATACTGAAACTTCATTATGTATCAGTAATTGTTGGGCATGTTGTTCAGAATATACTTTTATCACATTCATGCAGCTCTATCTTTCTCCATCATGATGGAAAATCTGAATGGAGTATTTAAACCAAATGCATAACTTGTCCCTGTCTCTTTCTGTCGTCCCTCTGTCACTAGTGTATCCGAGGGAGGAAGGCCTCACTGGAAGAACTACAGACGGTCCACTCTGAAGCCCATGTCTTGCTGTATGGAACCAACCCACTGAGGCAGAAACTAGATTGTAAGACATTTTTAATGAAGACACACGAGTTCACACACTAACACGGGTGATAAACTTAGTTATCTGAAAGCTGGATTTTTTAGAAGCTTGCTTTTGAATGTTTGGTACTGTATGCTGAGGTGCATAGTAAAACATCTATGTTTCAAAATATATAAAGTTTAAGCTCTCGGTTACACTTCAAAAAGGATGAACACTTTTTATTCTATTTAAAATTCAACATCAAGTAAAAACATTGTCAGATTAGCAGACGGCATTCAATTTTCCATCTTTTATGTGAATCTGCTGTGTCTGTCACAGGAATCTGTTCAAATGCTTAAACTGTGTCATAACAAAAGGTCCAATCTAATAAAGTCCTGGAGGTGTTACGATAAGGTGAAGACCTGCTGACGCTTGTTAACTTGAAGTTGCACGGGCTGCTTAGTCACTTAGGTCTGAGCTTTTGGCTTCAAGTGCAGGTGTAGCTGAAGCACTTTCTCTTGGAGTGTGTGCATAAAAGCAAAGGGGTAAACCCCAGTGGTCATCTTAGCTTTCATTCCAATGGAGACATAAATTCCTCTTATTATTACTGCCACCACAGGAGAATTACTGGATACCCCTGCATAAGGCTCAGTGTACAGGTGGAAGAGGAAAGCAGGTGAAATACACAGTACTAGAAACCCAGTAAGATAGATGATAGAAAAGGATTCATGTGTAGATTTTTTTTTCATTTAGGGAGGTATTTCTCTCTGCTAAACATTTAATTAGGAGTCAAACTAAAGTGATTGGGGATTTATTCATCTCTCTTCTTCTTTTCTCCTCTTTGTATTCTACCCACACAAAACAGGGTGGATGGTTAGATAGAGCAAAGCTTTCCCTGATCAGGCAGCTTCGTCATGGCTTCCTTTCCTTTGTCCAGGCTCTTTCCTTAGATAATGTGTAACAATGGCACCTTGATGTATTACTGTTTGTGTTGTAGTTCTCATGTTGAAGGACAGGTGAAATAGAGATTGTTATGTTGGCATGGTGGACATTCAGAGCTAATATGGAGGGGACTGGATTGCAGAGCTGAATCTAAGGGTGTTTTCACACCAACCACATTTAGTGCGCACCAAAGAAGTTTTGGCCCAGGTTTTGGTACATTAGTGTCAATGTGAATGCAACCACCGCCCTTTGGTGCACACCAAATCAGCCGGTCCGAGACCTTCATGAAGGGGTGGTCTCAATCCGCTCCATCTCCCTACATTTGGTGCGGTTTCACTGGTGTGAAACAAAGTGGTCCGAACCGATCTACTTTTAATGCATTACTTCCTGTTAATCCTGTGGTTGAATCTTTTGCTTACTCAGTTTGTCGATTTGTTTATTCTGGTTGAGGATTACGATGATTTACGAGGGTCCAGAAGGTCGCTGATGCCGTCTCAAACATGATAAAAAAAACACATTTGAAGGAAAATGTAGAAGAGAGCAAAACGTAAACATTGCTTGTTCGGTGTAGGAAATGGTTGCCATGGTAGTCTCTTCTTCGTTCTCCGTAGCAGGTTTGGCAACCGGTTACGTGCATATCGCCCCCTGCTGTTTCAAACTGAGTAAATACACAAGTGGGTCCGGGCACAGTTCGATATTGCCAGTGTGAATGCAAGCCAGCGGGGGGGAGGGAGGGGGCGAACCGCGCCGTGGCACGGTTCGAAGCAAGTGGACCTGATGTGAAAACGCCCTTAGTGACCAGCCTCCTAGGTGTGTCATGGGAGTAATGGCTAAAAGGTGATGAAAGGTTTGCTCTTGATAATTGTGGTGGTGTCCTTGCATTTTGCTAACTGTTGGTCCACGCACTCTAGTTGTCTTTACGACAAGTAGAAATTCTGAAAGATCTAGAAGAAGATCAATATTTACTGGTTGGTGGCCCCTGCCTTACATTGTGGTGCTCATTGGCCTTGCACAAACTCACCTGTTAAAACACATTTTCAGTGTAGATAGATAGAATTGGAATCCCACAAAAAAAGTTATTTGGCTTTTTTTTTTATGAGCAGCTAAAGCAAAAGCAAAAATCAAAAGCAGAATAAGAGCAAAGGTGAAGCCATTTGGAGGTGATTGTTATTTCCAGATGAGCTGGATCTATTTGTTCCCTAATAAGAAAGTTTACTCATTTCCATTTTCTATTAAATAACACATCAATCTGGCCTAAAATCCTGAACCCCCTCAGAGAGGAGAAGCTCTGATTATCAGAGAAATGGGATACTCTTTCTCTTTCACCTTGCCCAATTAAAGCATGCCCCTGTGTACTATAGCTGCTCAACTGGGTCAGGAAGTCAAATGAGCAGTTTTAGGGGTCATGCACGTCTTTGTGCTTGTGAGTTCAGAAAGTTACCTCTTCACCTGGTTAACTTTTGCCCTGTTTTTGCCCTTTTTTCTAATTGTACATTTTCTCATTGCCTTAGGTTCTGTGAATCCCATGTTTGTGAGGTTACCATGCGGAGGAATTGGGGTGAGTTGCTCATTTTCTTCTCACAAAGTCATGCTTTAGTCATCTCACAAATATTCTTCCTGTAATTAAACATTCGCAATTTGCGTTCCTGATATTTTACTTGGAAATTGTCTGTGTTAGTCATGCTTGTTTATCCAGTGGAAAATTGTAGTAATAGACTATTAAGTTTTAACAACATTGTGCTAATCTAATCAATACTCGTCTGGCACTGCTCCATCTGACTTGGCAAAACAAACAGACAAGGTTTCAGCTTCATCAAATAACTGGTATAATAACTGTGTTTCCTTTTGCCCGCTTGCTCTCTGCCTCCCCTGCCAAAATAATGGTACCATTTGTTCTGGTCCCACCAAACAAACACACACACTCCGACATAAAACACCAGCGCACACACACACTCGCTCACACACATAAACACCGCCCTTCAAGGACCAGAGGCAACAAAAGCTGTTGCTTGCCTTTCCGCCGTGTGTGGAATTATAACCAGATGTTTTTCAGGCATACAAGCTGTGTGTGTATGTGTGTTAGCATGCGTGTGCACTGATATGGTGGGGGGTATGTTTTTGTTTGTGTGCCAGGCAGTGTGTTTGGGGATGTTTGTGAGCTAATGCAATCATTTAATCCTGTGGTTCTCAACTGGTGGCTCGGGAACCAACAGTGGGTTACATTTGAGCAAAGATAAAGCAGAAATTACTATGATGTATCAAAGCCCCAAACAGACTTACATCCATACTATTTTTGTACTCAGTTTTCCTATGACTACAGTTACATTTCGTAGTTGAGCAAAAATCTTTAGATAACAAAGGTAGTTTACTGGAGATGAATGCTATTTAATTCTGATATGCTGATCTTTCCCAAAGTATATATAATGTATGTATAACTGATATCAATGTGAAAACACTTTTCTGATTGTAAAGAGCACAAGAATCTCTCCTGTTAGACCACACCTGTTACTATTGCTATTAAGACATGAAACAAGACAGATGACATTTAATTCAACCAGAAATATACATGTAGATGGATGGTTAGATGGATGGATTGACAGAGGGACGGACGGACAGACAAATAGAAAGATAGACAGAGAGATGGAACATGTTCATCACATCATGTAGGGCGGCACGGTGGCACAGCAGGTGGTGCTCACATGCACATGAGTAAGTATTTTGCTGGTTTGTCTTTTTGTGTGGAGTTCACATATTATCCCGATGCATGTGTGGGTTCTCTCTGGGCACTCCGACTTCCTCCAACAGTCCAAAAACCTCCTTGTTAGGTCAGTCAGGGAGTTCTTTTGTTATTTATTTGGATTTCCATTCTAATTTTCCATTAGGCATGAGTGTGAAGGATTGTCTGTCTGTCTATGTGGCCCTGTGATTGGCTAAAAAGTTCAGCATGTTTTCTCCAACCTCTCACCAAATGTCAGCTGGAATAGGTTCTGACCCTGAAAGGGACACGTGGTTTAGAAAATGGATGGATGGACATGATTTTCATCAGTGGTGGACAGTTAGTGGACTGAGGACTGACTGTGGTCAGTGAATTGGGAACATGACAAAAGCATGACAAATCTCACATTTACAACAAAAGTTACCCGTGTAGCTCCATTCTCAAATACCAAATACATTCACCATGGTAAATATATTTCTATAATAATCTTTGCTGACTAGTTTTGTTCAATATTTGTCAGTAATAGGTCATTAAAGGGACTGTGAGGAGTTTCTAAGTAATTTCAAAAAAGTCTCTCTTTTAGATATATACCTGATGGAAATACACACTTTAAGATGAGTTTTATAGCATCAAAATGGGTTATCTATAAATGCTTTTCCTTAGCCTTCCGGTCGGGTCGGACAGGGCTGGACTGGCCTGGATACTCAACTTTGGGAACAAGACAATTAAAACTAGAGCAAATTTATATTATTCAGACACGTCTTAGAGCACCGGGCTGTAAGTAGCGATATTTAGCTGGCTACAAAGCTACAAAACAAAGTTTTCCAAAAATTGCTTGTTGTCACACATCAAAAACTACCGCTACGTAACTAGAAAGAGATACATTACCTCGTCGCTTTGCATCCTGTAAGTTGTTGAAAAAAGAAGTTGTAAAGCAATGCAGAGCTCAGAGGAAGGTCCGGTCTGCATCACAACAAACACACGCTTTGACATCTTTTGGTGCATTCCAGTTGTAGGCAGAAGTAGGAATTTTGAGTTCCAAGTAGGAAACTGCAACTGGATCGCCCCCCCGAGTCAGAATTTCCCGCTGGGAACTCGGTGAAACCTCTCCACCCCCGAGTTGACAATCGAAGATGGATGCCCCCAGTGTGAACAGTTATTTAGCTCCTGTAATAATCAATTTATTTGCACTTCTGACTGGGGTGTGTCGCTCTAGATCAGCTGTATACATAGTATTGTTAGACTTATATTTACAAAAATGCTGCCATAGTGATAATCACATTCTTCATGTGATATTTGTGAACAACAACCAGGGCGTGCTAACAACAGCTAACAATAGCCTGGTAGATCAGCATGTTTTTTTCCGACTTCAACTGGAACGCCGATAAGTCGGAGATGATGTCACACCCAGTTCAAGGTTACTCGAACGCAGCATTACGACAGTCGCCGCGCGTGCTCATGGGTAGCAGAGTCTTAATGTGGCCGGTAATAGATTCTCCTCACAGTCCCTTTCAGTTCTTTTATAAACACTGTTAATAACTTTAATAATAAAACTTTAGTTATAAAGTGCTTTTGGTCTAAGTGTTGTACGTGTATGCTTTGGAGGCAAAGTAAAAAATTTTTTTTTTTAATTCCTGAAATAGTAGTTCATTGGTTAGTTGCTATGGAGAAGTGGCTAGGATTTGCTTTTGCAAGTTCACTGAATTATCACCTCTGTTGGGTTGACAGTTTGAAATTATTAAGGCAAACTTGATAAATTCATATCAAATGTTTAGTGTTTATTTTATCCATTTATTGAATTAAAAGTGATCTTAATTATTCAATCAAGAGTATCTTGTATTTTTTAAGAATATTCCCTCAGCAATGACAATAAAATTCAAGGGGGTCTGTAACTATATTTTCCCATTCACCATATGCATAAAATCTACATGTAACGGTGTGCTGATGTCAATGGCTCATACCACATTAGTGATAAAACTGTTTAATTACACAGCCCTTTACATTGAGCCATCTCTCTGTGTCTTTGTGTTTGTATATGTTTTCATTGTCTTCTTTTCCTCTTCTGTTTTTCTCCCACTGGCCCCTGCCTACTTCACCTTTTCTCATTCTTTCACTCAGGCTTTGTTACATGTCAGTCATACCTCACAGCTTCACCCTTTCCCTTTTTCCATCATACTTCCCTCCCACTGCTTCTCCCTCAGTGGGAACAAAAAGAATCTGGACCCTGCACTGCTCTGCTCTGCTCCCTATAATGCCAAATGAGACTAAATTGTTGTCTTCCTGTCTTACATATATATACACACACGTAAGTCACCCACTCACACTGTAACTGGGGAAGGGGCTGAAATTAGGCTGTCAGCCTTTGGAGAACCTTCATTCTGTCATACCAGCACATTCCCGCTCTTTTCTTACCTCTGACACTCTTACACACCAACACGCACATGGCCTCCTTCTCTTTCACTTTCTCTTGCCACTGCTGGCTCGAGACAGAAAGAGCATCAACATGGGAAACAATAAACCAGTCAGAGTCCTCGTGCTGCCATTGACCAACATCTGTTTGTGCTCTTTAACCTGACTAACATATGATTCACTCAGCCACTCAGTCATTCCCTTGGCTCTTCTCTTGCTCCCATCCTTGACTGGACTACAAACCCAAATTCAAAAGGGGTTGAGACATTGTTTAAAATGACTAAATCAAGTGACTAAAACAGACGACATTTGATTTGAAGATCATTTAAACTTATATTAAATTAGATTCCATAGAAAAAGACAACAAATGTTGTTTTCAAACTGATTAACTTAATTGAGTATTGAAAATGACTACACTTGAATTTGATGCCTGGAACATGTCTTAAAAATATTTAGAACTCAAGAATGTTTTCCAAAGTTTTGAATAATCTTTTTCTCTGAAATCCTCGAAAGACTGAAGACGTATATGGAGCTTTTCCACCACTTGGTATGGACAAGAGGTGTGTTAACGCTAGCTTCTTTTTCTTCCAATTAGGGACTACACTTGAGACCCGGTGCTTGTAGTGTCACTCTGGTGAGGTGTTTGAAATAAGCCGATTGATCCTAAACTGTTACATGGAGACACTGCTGACCACTGAATGATCACCATATTGCCCCAATCGAGAAGGGGTCTGAAAAATAAAATGCCAGCACTATGTGCTATATAACATCAGAAAAGTTATTTTTAAACAAAACTAACCTTCTACTGTGATAAAAAGTCAGACACTGAGAGCCAGCTGCACTAATTTCTTTGTTTTCTCATGGTTGTTGTGTTTGACATCACTGAAGTTACACACAGCTGCACAATGACAACAATGCCATTACTGAGGTGGTACTAGTAAATAATAAACTGTAATAGAAAATCAATTCTATGTTGCTTCATAATGTGCCAAACATTTTCAACGAGGGACAGGCCTGGACATTCTAGTCAACTACCTGCACTCTTCCAATGCAAAGCTGTGCTGTTGTATTTCTGTGTTGTCTTGCTGGAATAAGCAGGGCAACTCTGAACAAGGCGTCTGGACAGAGGAATATGTTGTTCCAAAACATTTCTGTTATTTTCTCTCACTAATGCTAACAGGTGTGCAATTTACCCATACCATGGGCACATATACACACCCACACTATAACATAAGCCGACCTTTGGTATATGTGGTGGTAACTACCTTGATGGTCATTTTCCTTCTCAGCTTGGAGTACTAAACAAATATTTTCTATCCAAAAAGAGTTTAGTATGTATACTTGTCAAGCCACAGCACACTTTGGGGTCCACTGTAAGTCTTTTCAGCTCAAATGAGCTTGGGTTCTGAAAGTTGGCAGTTCCCCAATTATTTTTAGTTTGTGTGGCAGAATCTTGACTCGTATTTGTAACATGCAGGATTCACTTTTTCCTTCACAATAGTTTTCTGAAGTGTTCTTAGCCCACATATCTGTACAGAATGATGCTGTCTTTTGTGCAGTATTGCAGATTAAGAGGTTAGGGCCATTTATTGATTGCTTTTGGCCTTGCTCATTACATGCAGAATTTTTTCGAGATTTTCTGGATGTACTGATGATATTTTGGACTGGAGATGGTGAACGTTCTTGTAATTGTACATTGACAGGGAAGATGTCAAAACTCGTCATTAGACATAAACCTTGAATCTTCAAAATCTCAATTGTCAGAAAATGAAAAGCAGCTGTATTTGTTTAAGTAGATAAAAACATATATTTTCATGATTGGAAAATGATTTTGATTTTGCATTTTTGTTTTAAAAAAAATATTCCTGCACACAGGTGACTAAAAGCACAAATTCATTGTGTCTTGCATTCTAGTATTTCTCCTTGGCATCTGTTCCATGCCTCTGGCCCCTTATGTGTAACTGCTGGCGAGGCAATGGAAGCTGATGAGTCAAACATTAAATTTCCAATGTTGGATGTTGGTACTGACTCTGATACCTTCAATTTACAAAACATATGTACTGCTAAAAGGCACTGACCTTGAATCATTATAGTCCAGTATTATTTACAGTCATATGAAATGGTGCATCAAAATTCCAGATTTTACAGTGTCTTTAAATCTCAAATAATTAATAAGGTTTTATTTTGAGATTACAAAATATTTGCAATATTTACAGCCACATTAGATTCTTTCCACATCTGTTTGGTTTCTGAGTTCAACAGATCTCATGCCTTTTGGTCTTGAACGTGCCGTTTTGACCATTTGTCTGTATGAGTAAGCTTCTAAATATGCGTCACTGCCTCACAGATTCTCTCTCTATTGTTTTTTATCCACGTCCTTGAAAACATGTTCCAACAGTCTCTCAATTACCACTTTAAAGAGCTTTTCTGACTCAATGAAATGACACATTCAAAACAATAGCAAATATCCTCAAAGTTTTACAACTGCTGTCACACTCGCATAAACTTAGACCATCAAACATCCCTGAATAAATGGAAAACAGTTCAGTGTTACATGCTGTTTGGTCCATTTTGAAGATTTTGTATAAACAACTTGTGTGTATGTGTTTGCAGGTGGACAGTGACACCATTTGGAACGAGGTCCATTCATCCAGTGCAGCACGATTGGCTGTCGGCTCAGTGGTGGAGCTGGTCTTCAAAGTAGCATCTGGAGAACTGAAGGTAGGTTTGTATGATTAACAGAGACAAATGGGCCACAGTGTCTCGACCGATTACTCTGAAACTACAGAAGGGTGTTGTTTGTTTGGTGTTTTCGACCTTTTTCAGTGTGTCTCAGTCTGTGTCTGTATTTGATTGCCATGAAGAAGGAACAAACAGGAAATAGAACTCAGATGAACTCCTTTCATCTATATATAAATGTATCTCTAGGTCTTTGGGGGGGTTAGATTTCTTCTGCCCAACTGTTGCATATTGTCACAAAAAAGAACAAGACAGAGCAAATGCTTCGTGAATGTTTCTGTTGCAGGATTTTGGTGTGTTCAACATGGGAGGAACTGCTGAAATAAGTGCAGCACTCTCCATCTAGTACCCACAAAAATCTGCAGAAAAGGGTGATTTCCTTTCAGAAACATCCATCACAAAGTCTCGTTAGCACCTTCCAGACACACCCACCCCCCCGTCATCCTTTGCCCACCAGCCAGCCTTCCTGTGTCTGTGGCAAAAGCTGCTTACTGTTTGAACCCAGCAGGGAGGCCCGGCGCACGGGCACCACAAACGCCAACAGTCCCCGCTAACAGGCCTGCTTTATTGGTGTTTCACCACAACCACCTGCAGAGCAGTCATCACACTCTGCGATAGCTTAGCACCAACACACCACAGACTAATAATATTCCTGTATGAGACAGTACCACATGGATTTAGGATTGTCGTGACAGCATTCATAACCTCTTTTAGATGTTAGAGGTATTACTATAATGTCAAGACTTTCACTTTTTTTTTGCACAGAAGATGTTGGATTCAAATATCAGAGCTCTCAGGAAGAACATATTAAATATAAAAACTGAATGTACAGATTTATTTTAAAGATTCATCCTATGTTTCAAACATTTTAGTTAACTTCTTAATTTACCTCAAATACTTCTAATAGTTTTCAGAGCCATAGAAACGTTTAGATTTATAGCTGTAATGGTCTAAATAAACATAGGCTTGGTTACCCAGGTATTCCCAAGGAAATCTTAGAGTTGTATGTTGACAAGGCCTTTAAATGCTCAACTGGACATCTGGAAATCAAGAATAGGCATGCTGCCGCCCTGCTTATCTCAACCGATTCTTGGATTAATTAAAATGGCTTCCATGATAGAGCCATCAAGAAAATAAATGACATGTTTATTGTTGCAGTAGAATCATAAGATACAACTTCAGGCCACTCCATGAATAAGCAGGGATTGCTATTCAGATCTTGTGTCTCCGTGTCTTTCTCTTTTGTGCCTTTTACTTTGAAAGAACCGTGAACCCAACCTACCATTAGTTGCAGGTTCTATAACCCAAGCTCTCCTTTTCTTAATTTAGGGATTTTGGTTTAGTCAGAGAAATCTTGAACAGCCATGATTGTAAATGACCAAGTAACTGTTACCTGCACTGTCACATAGCTGTAATAACAACACACTGTGCGTCCATTGTTGCTCTTTAAAAAGTGGATGTTTGGTCAAAGCAGGGCTGCACGGTGGTGCAACAGTTAGTGCTCATGCTCTACTTCAAGAACATTTGACTTCTTAGTAGGATGGGGTGGGATATGATCTCTCCATTCTAAAACATGCTAATGTGGTTAATTGGTGACTCTACATTACCCTCGGGTGTGACTAAATGCATGAACAGTTGTCTGTCTCTACATGTCAGCCTTGATTGGCTGGCAAACACTGAAAGGAGTATATTTTGCGTCTTTCCAAATGTCATCTGAAACAGGCTCCAGCCCCGTGTAACCCCTAAGGGGATAAATAGTATGGATGGACAGATGGAGGGTTAGTCACAGCCTGCTGCATAAGGAGGCGTACTCGAGTACGGCCATGTTGTTTCTTTATCTCATTCGCCCTTTTTCCAGCTTCTGTTGACATACCATGGTTATTCTCAGCCTCAGGCTGTGTGCACTGTCCCCCATACTCCACCTCAACCTCTGCCCTGCAAGCCCCATGACTGCAGAATTTACAGTCCTGTGATCTTTCACCTTACTTTGAACATCACTAAGGCAGAATTTGGGATTGAATTGACCCCATCTTTGGCTTAGGAGGATGTATTAGAGGTGTGAGATAGAGAGGAGCAGGCAGATCCAGATTTTAATTGCCTGACAATACTGAAACTGTAGTCAAAGAAGTCCAGAGGTATTGACTTGCCCACACATTTTATGCATACACTCACACACGCATTCACAGACATGTTGCACGTGCAGATGGTCCTTTGAGGATCCCCTCAGCCAAGTGACCAAATACCACCTGCACCAGCAACACTCTGAACTCCACAGAATGCCATAAATCTCCTCCACACTCACACAACCCTTACTCCATCTGCTGTGCTCTGTTCCCCTCCACAGATCTATTTTAATCCATTGTTATTTTTCCTCTGCGTAAAGAAACAGTCCACCTTCCTCTTGTCTCTCATATACTTGCATACACACTGTATCATACTGCTGGCCTTAACCAAAGTCTTCAAACCAGCTGAAGCAGTTGTCTTTACAATAAACTGTGGGCTGACTGCTAATCCACAGCAGCTGACTCAACATCATTAACCCAGCCTGCTTCGCTCTGTATCAGCCTGAATATCTATCTAATGTCCCAATATAGCAGTGGGAGACCCAAAACAGTTGCAAGGAATTCTGAAGGTCTTTGCGTTAGCAACGCTCTCCTCAGCTGACCTGATGTTTGCATTGGTTTCTGTGTGTTTATGCATGTTGCTGTGCTACACTCTCCCTGTGTCACTGCTTCAGTTATAAAACTAAGATAATAAAACATTTTATGGTGCTATAGAGAAAGAGAGCCCTTTGTAAAATTTGTTGAATGAATTAAGATAGATATTATGTATCATACTGTATATTTTTACAGTGTTTACATGGCGTTTTAAAGATGTATTTTCAGGGCAACCACATTCCGACACTAATAGGGTCTGTTAATAAAAGTAAGCAAGAGAGATGAATTAAGTTATCTTATATTTAACTTTAAAAAGCAAGATCTGCTTGAACTAAATCAGGGTAAAAACTTTAAAAAACTAAAAAACTCTAAGACCGTTGCAGCTTACATGAATGTTAAAGATGTTGGGGATGGCACAGGGGGTAGTGTGTGTACGCCACTGCAAGAAAACACAGACCAAAAACAGACTTGTTAGCTTAATTTTTGATGCTAAATAGCCCTCAGGTATGAATGTGAACACAAATGGTTGTCTGTCTCTATTTGGCTCTGCAATTTCCTGGTTGTGGGAATGGTCCCAGCCCTTGCCCAGTGTCTGCTGGGGTAGGCTTCAGCCCCCTCGGACCCCAAAAGGGATAAGCAGCTTAGATAATGGATGGATGAATGTTGAAGTTGTGCTGTGCCATAATTGAAAGAGTTTGTTTTTTCCTTTTTCAGAATGGTTTTGCTGTTGTTCGACCACCAGGACACCATGCAGAGGAGAGCACGCCCATGTAAGCAAATAAATGAATAAGTGAATAGATAAAATTCCCCCAGGAACACAAATGTCTGCCAAGACATTTCTGACATTATAAGGGAAATTGTGAAAAATTTGGGAAAACTGCAGTATCTCACACAGTAAAAAATCCTTGATCAGGATCCAGATCAGGGCCAAATTCTTATCACCATGACCAACATCCTTGAATGTGTGATCAAAATCCATCAAGAACTTAATTGACTAATTAACCAAACTGTGGAAAACTACCTAACCTTGCACTGTCAAGAAATTCTTTTAAAATGTAGGCATCTTTATCTGTGCTGAGTCTAAATGTGATTATTTCTACCCTGAGCCTAAAAATCTAAATATATCAATATATTTTGAGTTATCTTGTTCCCAATCTAACAAACAAACAAAAGCATAACCTCCTTGGCAGAGGTACCAAACAACTTAGAGATTGATCAGATTTCATAACTGTAGGTTTATTAATTCCTCCCCCCCTGAACCTCTTGTGCTTGAGTGATTTTTTTCACATGTATTGAATGTTTGTCTTATTCGTCCTCCCTTTCTCCATGTTAGGGGGTTCTGTTACTTCAACTCAGTCGCCATAGCAGTCAAGCTTCTGCAGCAGAGGCTCAATGTCAGCAAAATCCTCATCGTGGACTGGGTGAGTTCCTCTTATGACACTTTAGGCTGTGTTAAATACAAGTTTATGAGTAGATGAGCAGTCCTGTCTTTGTTAGACATCGTAGATAATTCACAAGAGATTACTGTAGGATTATGCTCCCATCGACTTAGTATAATGTTCATTAAAGCGTGAGGTAATGCCTTCTGTGATTATCTCAGTGAAATGACTTACTGCTGGTTGCTGTTGGGTGGTTGTAAAGCCTCTGTCACAGGTTTTGAACTGGTTATTGTACAGAATGAACTCTTGTAACACCTGCAAAAGTAATTACAATGCACAATGTAATAAACTACAGATTTTAAACAAACTGTCAGGTTTTAATTTCATAATCATACAAAAGCCATCGATTTTCCATTGGTCTTTTATAAACATTATACATTTACTGAAATATAATAGCCAGTGTATTTGCACAAATTTATAGGAAAATTTAAATCTTTGGCTCTCTATGAACTTCTTCGTGGTCATTGTTTTTGTTTGTTTCCCTATACACCTGCCGATGGGCTCAAATCAGCTCACTAAAGAATGTTGCTGGTTTGGCTCAGTGAGGGTCAAAGCCTATCAAATAAGCACTCTAAGTCACTGTAAATGACTCATATTAATATGTGGTAAATAAAGTTTGAACATCAACATGTTATTACATTTATGATTACTCCATTTTCATGTTAATGGCAAAAACCTTTTCACAAACGTAGCAATTTTAATGCAATAGCTTTCCTGTTTGCATGGGGCTGTATGTAAACTATTGATTAGTCACATCTATTTTGTTTGTTTAAATTTCAGTGCATTTTTAGGATTGTTATTTTAACCACACTTCTGTACCTTTATTATTGTTGTGGTCTATTTTTTATTTCATCCCCGAGTTTTCATTCTCTTGATGTCACAATAAAGCAAGCCAAATTTTCAGGGACCAAATTGACTTTTTATAAGTAGTAAGAATTATTCTTATAACCTTAAGACTACCACCTGGCAGCTTTATGAAAATGTACAGTTCCCTGGGGTGCAGGTTTGGCAGACTGGTGGGAAATCAGGCATGACCCACATGCACACATCTGCCAGCCAGGGTTTGAACCCAGCCTGCAGCCAGTTTGCTGAGTGCTCTCCCCTACTCTGTCTTGCCTCCTTTCACGAGCCTATCCTCTTTCTCTCTCTCTCTCTTCTATCTATAAAGGCACAAAAATGATCTTAAAAAATTAGAATAAATAGATAACTGAAATGTAAAGTTCCCTGAAAAAATGCCCCTTTTTAAAACCTTTTTAGCAAATACTTACAATTAAAAATACACTTGACGATTGAGTAAGTTAAATTTTTTCAGATAAACTAAAAGATTAGCACATATGCAAGGTGTTTTAGTTTGTCCACAAGTGGTACCAAAATTGACCCAAACCAAAAGCTTTTCCCTGGGCCCTTGCATTGATTGATTTTAACTGTTTTTAATCATCAGACAATATGACCATTATCTCACTAACAGATTTATGGAATCTTCCTTTTTCTTTAGATATTTATTTAAAGGGACCATCCAAACAGAAACAACTTTCAAAACAACATTTCAAAATATCTGCAAAAGTTTCTGCAATGGGCATTTCATCCACATGGAACCACTGTGTTTGGAGCCCAAAATTACTTTTTTGTTTAATTGGGTCCCACAGTGAGAATATATCAAAACATTGCCTTGCATTTCCATGTTTAGAACAAATACACTTATTTTCAGAAACAGTGATCTTAGTCCCAACTCTCCTTCAACAGCATTAAATGTTGTGTGGTCAACACTGTGAGGGAAAGCCTTGACTGTGAGTGCCTAATATTGCTGTACTTTGACTGCCGGGACTCCCAGTCTACATTCTCCTGCAGTTTTGGTAGTTTTCAACTTTGTGTATGTTCGTTTACATTGCTCCATGTCTTCTCTGGTTTTGGTGCATTGCTGTGGTCACTTAAAGGCCTGGCATATAAACTTGCTTGTAGTGTTTGTAGTGTTTCCCATGGGCAGATGCATTTCTTGAAACAATGCCTGTAAACAGAAAGTCTTTGAAATCGAAATAGATTTTTTTTTCATCTGCATGGCTCCATGGCCTAAAGCAGAGAAAGAAAATACTATTTTTTGTCCTTTTTGTTTATTTGTTTTGTTTTGCATTTAACAATAGTAAAAAATTGTGAAGAATAACAATACTCCCTAGGTTCTTGGTTAGTAAATGTTCTCTTAGTGTTTTACAAAATCAAGAAATATATGAGATATTTTAGGTGCTCTGTGACCCTTTATATAGCCCAACAAATAATTTGGTCCAAGCCAGAAATTATGACATGGATTAGTTGACTTTGTTTTCACAATATTTTATGATCCGCCCTCCCCTATTAAGTCTTTTGATACATTTCAAAGTTAATGTCAGTTATGCAATGCTGATGTTCGTTGCGTTCGTTACGCATGCTTAAAAATGTCCAACATTTGATCCAACACACTTGTAAAAGACAACAAGAGTTGACCTCCTCTTACCCTTGCTACCCTCAGTTACAGCTGCATTCATCTCTGTCCTATTTGAACGATCTGAGGTGCCTTTTTGGGACAGCCACCTTTCATCCTCTAGGCCTGGTGTTAGAAAACAGAGACCAGTTCAGCCTCTCGTGATGAACTTGGCATTTACTTTGTCTTCAAATGGCAACCGCTGAGTGGCTTCATAATATGTTTTTACAACGATTAGCAGCACAAGGCCCATTTTAGGCCAAAGTTCCCCTACTTTAAACACACTACCAGTGCTTTACATCTGTATTGGTGAATGTTTAAAATCCATCCACAATTAGAAAGGGGACCATCATGAAACATCATACTTCAGATATGTTGAACTGCATTTCACAATTGATGAATTCTTAATTTCGGTCAATTGCAGCTATTTTACATCATTGTGTTAATGCAGCTTAAACTCCTTGGCTAAGAGGTTAGGCAAAAGCAGGTGCTGTTAAATCATTAAAACCATGTGTGCTTTTTGATTTTGCTGTATAAGGGTTGAGGAGCATCCCTAGGCTGGATATGCAAAAAAAATTAAACCAAGGGTAGACAGTTTGGTGCCTTCGAGGTCACATCAGTGCAGACTCATAGTGTATAATTAAAACACTGCAACAGACACCAACTACAAACTGCACTTGCCATGAGAAGCAGAGCAGGGCTTTTAAAATATTGTCTATTCAGGTCAGACACTGTCCTTTATTTCAAAAGCGAGACAGGGTAATTTATAAGAAGGTATGACAAAGCCTGGCCCATGTCTAGGAGCACTGAGCTGGTCATGGCCATTCCTAAAAGCCTTTGAAGGGCCTTTTCATTTCCTCTCTGTCTGTCACAGGAGGACTTTTAGCGCAGCCTGTGAGCTCATTGTCATGCCACTCAGCCTGCAGCCGACAAGGACATTTTTAGGATGAGTGTATTAAAGCATTCTTTGGACGCAGACAGTGAGGTCATTTAATTGATGTCGTCTTGTTGACAAAAGTGAGCAACAATTGAAGTTCATAGAATTCTGCTGACCAGCTCATTTTGACTTCATGGCTGAGGGACAGGTTTAAATGTTAAGAATATTTGGCATTTAACCATTCATTTACCAAATCCTCCAATGTCATTTTTTGTATCCATATTAGTGGTTTTTAAACATTTCCCCCCCAAGGCAAACCCTAAATCAAGCCTATATTTCAAGGATCAACGTATTTATAATATTGCAAAACAGCCATGTTTACATGCTTTGCAATATTATATTGGTTGGTACAAATGTATTCAGATCTGACGCCAGAAAATCAAACAGACAACTGTGTAACTTTTGAAAAACATTTGTCCGCCCAAAAAAAGAAGATGAAATTAGTTTGAAACTCCATAAAATGTCAAATATTTAAACATGACTACAACATGGCTACATTTTTATCAGATTAGGAGAATTATAGGAAAAAGGTTTTCCTTCACCTTCCTATTCTATAAACTGCAAAAGATGTTACTGTAAAAGTTTTTTTGATGATTAATAAATGTGTTTTTTCAGCTGTGTACCGCAATTAATGCACCTAAATGAACTTTTGATATAGTTTATGGTTGTACAAATCACCAAGATATACCTAGTGTTGCTTTCTGACACACCAGTGTTCCTCGCCACAGCATTTGAGAACCACTTCTTTAGACCATACATGTATCACGCTCTGTTGGAAATGTTAAACCTGCTTTGATTTTTTGTGTGTGTTTTTTAGGATGTTCACCACGGTAATGGCACTCAGCAGGCTTTCTATGCTGACCCCAGTGTCCTATACATTTCTCTGCATCGTTACGATGATGGGAACTTCTTCCCAGGCAGTGGAGCACCTGATGAGGTAAAATAGTCCATTTCCCAAAGCAATCCTACTTTTTTGTGTGTGTAAAAAACAGTCTAACCTAGGCAACTGGGTATTGAGTGGTATTTCTTAATGTTCGGTGTGAATGTGCTGTGCATTGATAAGTAATGAGGCTGTTCTGATATCTGACTCATAAGACTACATACAGAAGTGGTCTTGGATGTGTGTATCTATATTGGTTCAGTAGTGTAGGCCAGGGGCAGCACTATGAAGTCTGCATTGTGTTTTATTTTGAAAATTATCCGGATTCTATGTCCTCAGCTTTTGTGTCTTGTTTGTCAAGACTTAACTTACAGACTCCCTCTCCCTAACAGTTGTGATGGCTTTAAAAGTAAGGCCTAAAACATGTGTCGTTTATCCTTGTGCTTGTATACTTTTACAACTGCATCATGAGTGCAGTAGTAAATTTATTTCAATCTACATTTGTGTACCGTGTTAATATCAAAGGCACATGAGGGACTTGGGCTGTTTACATTTAACTGATTAGATTAGATAGAATTGTATTCATGATGTCCGTGGATAAAAGCCAACATTAAGAAGTAACACATAAATTAACCATAATTATCAATAGCCTATAGAACTCAGGTCCCAGATCAGCTTGAACTGCTCTGACAGAACATACTGGTGTTACAGTCTATTTAGTTTCTGTGTAAACTGGTGACCTTCAGCTGACTGCATTCAGTAATATTGCTTTTACAACAGCTGCTGAAAGAGTCCTTATGAATGCCTCTTAGTCACAGTATTTCACTTTTTTGTCAAAATATCCAAAAGATATTTTATTGATTAAAAATTTGAACTAATACAAACATAGCCACTAGGGATGGTACGATACACTTAAACTCACGATACCCTGCACCTCGTTATGCCCGGGTCACGATACGATACGTCACAATACACGATAACACAAGGCCTAACAGGTCAAACAAACAATAACACTCTCTAACCCTAGAGAGGTTAGAGAGAGTGTATGCTAATGAGCAGTAGGCTCGTTTTTGCCGGGGTCATCTTCACATTTTTGTGGTGACGCTGAAGGTGGTGGTTCATGTTTGTTAAGTTGGAGGCGGTGTACAGAATGACAACATAGCAAAGTTTACACACCGTCTTAGTCTTGTCAGTTAGTCTATTGTCATCTTCGTCTTTTTTAATGAGAAAGCCAAGATACTGACAGACAGATGGAGCGTCCTCAATTTCAACCTCATTTGACTCCATCGTTATGCTTTTTGGAGGCAAGGTAGTTGGTGCTAATGTTTGTTGTCATCACTTCTGGTCACATGCACTGTTACTGGACGTGACGTCTTTATTTCGCAATCCATTTTTTTCAAGCTCAGTTTCTGCAAGTTCTGTATCGCGATATTTCGCCAAACGATATTTCATCCCATCCCTAATAGCCACACACTTCACTTTAAGTCATCAAATTACACAGCCGCTGGTTGCTCCAAGCACACTGACTTTGTTTTGTACAGATTTTCAGGGAGTTAAACTCATGGCTCCTACTGATCTTATAGTTTGATAGGTCAAATTTATCGTGCAAATCATGTGTTTATTGTGCACAATCCCTCTGAATGGCTAGTAGTCTATTGTAGTTGAAAGTTTGGAGACAGCTGGTCAAGATTTAACTCAAACACCCACAATTTAAAGACTGATTTAACACTGCCTCCCATGACAAATGTCAGCATCTGCTTGTTTAACAGGCCTACAAATGAGTTCTGTCTGCAGGTTGTCAGTCAGTACAACATGAACAGCCTTAACCTATGTGTGATGGTTTTGCAGGTGGGCACTGGAGCAGGTGTAGGCTTCAATGTGAACATGGCCTTCACTGGAGGATTGGAGCCACCCATGAGTGATGCAGAGTACCTTGCTGCTTTTAGGTAAGACAGTTCTAACACCTGCTACTTCATAAGGAATATGTGACTGAAAGGTTTTCCAGCAGATTTGGTTGGAAAGTGCCTTTGAGGGAAAGCAGAGCCGACTTTGACATTGATCTATTGGGCTCTGTTCTGTAGGTAGGGAGCTCCTCCTCATACCACGCCTGATTTCAATTATGTGCACTTTCTCTGGCTATTTTTAGCCTGTTGCCCAGACACACACACTCAGCTTAAAAGACCTACAAGCTGTATAGGCATGGACTCACCAAAGACATGTACACATCTCACACAAGTTTTTAGACGCACAGCTGGTGAGGAGCAGGTCTGGATTGGTTCCAGTGCTCTTTGAAGATAAACTCACGTTTGAGTCCGTGTGTCCATCTGGTCAGGGCCAAACTCATCAAACTGACAGGTGGCTGTCTTCTGGCAGCTTTCAGCACGCAAAAGTCCGGAAACACACCTTTCTCTATTAATGCACCCCAGATTCACGCACTCTAACTCTGCCTGTGCTGAGGGTTTTGTCCTTTTCCACTCTTGATCTATGTGCCATTGACAACCACTAAATTTTGATAATGGTCCTTCTCACATTATTAGCTGGCATTATTAGAGGCATTAAAGTAGGTCTCAGACGCAACTTGGCATAATACCTTCTCTTCATTACTTGTGTTGTCCTGTGTTCTTGGTTGTCAGCTCTTCAACACAAATTCCGTTTTTACTCTGGCTCTAACCTGGTCTAATTTCAGGGTTATGAAACACAATGCTTCTCCATAAAAGAACTTAAAAGATAGTAAATAAAATAAGAATGTTTTATTTTCTGTATAATATAAAGTTTTCTGATACAAAACGTGTGATGTGTGGTCTTAAAGATAGCAAGCAGTTGCCTTCTTTAAAGCAAAACAGAAACTTACAATGCAGTTATACCCATGGAGTCATGTTACCCCTTTCGACATGTTTTACATTGAATGGTTAACTCAAGAGTACTGCTGTGTAAGGAAATGATAATCAGTCATCTGCTGAAACTCAGTTTGTTTGTGCAGTATTCCAGAATTTTAGAGCCGGGCATAAAAAGGCAGGCAAAGAGACTGTCTTTATTGCTTGTAAAATATTTTCAATGTTGCTAGCTAGGGGCTCATATTCAGAATTTTTATACTCCATTTTCACCCCTAGCAACAAACTCACAAGGTGAAATTGAAAATTATAACATTCTATTAATAGTATTGTTTTTTTCAAAACTTAATGGTCCAGTTCTGCTTGGTTCTGCTTGTTGATTTTCTGTTTGGACATTTGCATGCCTGCGTCGGCTTTCTTTGCCACAAACATCTAACAAAGGGAGCTACTCACACAAAACGCCATGCTTGGTAGCTTAATGTTTCAGCAAATTGCTGGTGGTTGTACCCTGCATGAAGTCACACAGCCACAAGCATTTCATGTTGCACAATAAGCGTCATTTTGTGTAAAATTAAACAACACGTTTGACCACTTCAGCCATGATTACATCCTTGACTCCCTCATGGCTGTCTGTGTCGAGTGTCTATCATGAGGGCATGATATTGTTGCAGAGTCAAGTGGCATTTTCAAATTATGTCAGTGTCTCAAACTAGTTAAAACTGGTTCTAAACTCCAATGCTTATTGATAGTCTGATATTACCAAAATAATAGAAAGAAAAAAATGTTATATTTTGCAAAGTTCATCTATGTATCATTTTCAAGATATAAATGTAAAAGTTATTATAAGCATTATTGTTAAGAAAATTGAAATTATTATTAGCCAGTAACTGAATGTCTTCCCTTATTTGATGCATATTATATGAAAGCATCACAAAAGCTGCACGAAACAATTGGAGCCTAGATTGTCACCAAGGTTTCCTGTGATTTGATATAATGCAGCTTTGTAAATGCTGCAACCACCTTGTTCTCCAGACCCCGGGTGGCTGTTGTCTTCGACCAGCCTTTGCCTGGTTGTTGGTCGGTTTACCAGAATAGGAGGGTACAATGCAAACTTTGAACAAGTTGCTTAATCCCAGGTTGCTCCCACTGCTGTGGCAGTGATGTGTAAATGAGTATGAAAGTACATAAATGTGTTTGGTAATATTTATAGACTACTTGCTTACAAACTCTGAGTTTGAATAGGTAGATGTGACCTACAGTTTAAAAATACTTTAAGTAGTCAAAAGAGTCAAGAAAAGTGCTTTGTAAGCTCAGGAACAAGTCCATTTACCACAAACCTTCCAACCTGTCAACTATGCATACAGCAAAAAGACCTAAACCCTAATGTCTCTTCATTACGTTACTGTGACAGCAATGCTTAACAGCATGACAGGTCTTGGTGTTGGATAGGGCGCAATGCCACAGCGACCCTCCTATGATTCAAATCTTTCTCACTTTGAGACAGTGTTAAAGTTTAAAATGTCTTTGCTTGGGGTCCTTAGCAGTTTCCTGCCATTCCAAATGACAAGCAGGGTTTTATTACAGCCTTGAATAGTGAACTCATTGTGCTTGCAATCAACTAGGTTTCCATTCTATTCCTTTTAAGGCATTGATTTATATCATTAAGCTGTATCTGTGCTGATCAAGACATGTTCAATCTAATCAGAAATGCAACACACATCAGTTGAGCCACTACATGCTGTTAAAATTACACTCTTCAAACAGCAGAAACACTTTAGTATTCGGTAGTTTGGGTGTGTTTGTGTGTATGTTCAGGACTGCATGGATCCATATGTGTTAACGTGCATGTTGATGCCCTCATGTGTTTGTGTGTTGTGCAGTTGTAGGCTATTTAATCATGGAATTATGGAGAAGATCCAAATATATAAAGTGGAGGCAGGGCAGAGTTTGGGTGGGTATCACCTCAGACCCAGGCGCCATTAATCCCCTCAAGGCTGTTGCTCTTTCGCAGAATTCATAGGCCCCACAGGACTCCAGCAGACCTTTCTCCCATCTCATAGATTTACCTCACATACTCACACATATGCTTTAACCCCCTACATACTTGCAGAGGTGCAAAATTCTTAGGGTGAGACGTACATGATGATGCATGAATACGCATAAAAACAGGGAGAAACAGACATAAAAATTGCTCACACCTGCATCTTTTACATCAGCTTGCTTACCATTTACAACCAGACGGACATGTGCACAGACACCTGATATACACTGCCATTCTCTCTTTGGCTTTCAGAATCATTGATTATCTGTGTGTTGTGGTCCTCCCAGCTCGGTCTTTGGGAGGGGATGCGTGCCTCGCAGCCGGCACCTTCCCATTCCTCAGCTGGCCTATGCCACGTTGCATTTGCAGGGGATCAAGTCTGAGCCTCCAGAAAGCACAGAGAAAAAAGATAAGAAAATTGGCCCTAATGAAAACCAGAGGCACCGTCTCCCTCTCTCTCTCTCTCTTTCTCAACCTCCCTCTCTCTCCTCCTCCTTTCACTCCCTCCTCTGCCATGAACTTGGAAAGACGAGAGAGGAGGAGAATTAAAGTTAATTCAAACCAGCTCTCCGCAGCGCCAGATGACAGGGCTTTGAAGTGTAAGTGTGCGTGTGTGAGTTTTTCGCTCTCTTATTCTCTCTCTCTTCTCTCCAGCTCTCCCCTTCTTTTTTATGAACGGAGGGGAAAGCCTTGAAGCTCTACTGTTTAACCATTTCTTGACTGGTTTCATAAACACTGCTCAGTTGTGGTGACAGAGTCTTTTTTCTTCTTAAAAGGGCCTCACCTGCTTATGAATGCTTTAGTCAGGCAGAACTCAAACTGGTCCTGGCTTGCTGGCTTTTCTTACTTTTCAATAAAATAAGTCAATAAAACCTTGAAAAATTGATAAGCTTCTTGCTTTGTTATCTTGCTGATAGGAATAGTAATTAAAAAACAATTCCAGTTGAGAATTGCTAATAATAGAAACAGATATCATTAGTGTTAATGCTTAAGAACTCCCTTATCAGTTCATTCCACTCAATTCTGCATACTTTTTAAATCAAGGATATCACATCCATCCCTTGTTCAAGGCAGAATTATCCATCAAAAAGCAGAAAAAAATGTTTTCAGGAGCAACAAAGTTCTGCGTGCATGCAATAAGGATGTGATGGAATCCATCCACTGGTAATCAACCTACCAAATAGACTAAAAATAATTTGTGTAAATGACAGGCCAGTAGAAGACAGTTTTACATTTATCATAAAACAGTTCATACATTCTCATATCTTCTTTTTTCCATGGGGTTGTGAGATGGAAACATATAAAAATGGCCAACGCATCAGTGTTTGTGTGGATGAAAGACTGAATATGCATTATTATGTAAAAATGTGCAGCCAGGGGGCTCTCTACCTATACTTGAAAAATGTTAATTAAGATTAAAAATCTATGAAAAAGTAGCAAGTGATTCATGCCTAACTCTTCTCATATTTGCCGCTTACATTGCCTTTTAAAATGGGATGAAATAGTTAGCAGTCATCAGCATGAATCCAAACACTGATGTACTTCCTGTAAAAAAATGACATGTAGGTAGGAATTTGATGCAAACATGGACTGATATTTCACAGTGTTACCCCCTCTGTGTCAGTGCTAACAAATATGGAAAGCATCTTCTCAGGAAACTGTGCCCTCAGATGTAGAGCTCTATCCCCCACAACCATTATACACCAGCTGTTTTTTCAATCGGAGACACTGAGTGAGTGCTAACAAGAGAGAGAAGTCATATTTGTTTGAGCCAGTAGCAGACCAATCAGACAGTCTGACAAAAGTCAGGGACAGACTCATACCAATGTGGGATGGGACGAGATTTCAGGATCAAGGGCTACAGAGGTTACATCACTGCAGCGGAGGAGCCATGAACAGTCAAGAAGGGGCTTCATTGAACACAAATAAGAGCCCGCTTGGCAGGTCTAGGTTATGTTTAACCATTGCTCATTTTATTTTCCAGAGCATTCAGAAGAACTATTCTACTCTTGGAGACTTTTGGTGCAGCAAATGCATGCTAAAAGCCTTAAACTTTAATTTTGACTTAACAATTCCCTAAGATGAAATGCAATTAAAATGGCAATCTGTGAGGTGTATTTACCAAACAGCTGATCAGTATTAGCTTATAATATTAACTATTGCCGGGTGGATTTCACACCGTGAGAGAGAAAAGTTCTAAAAAGTGGAGTTCTTTGTTTGCACTACAGGCTATCACAGACTGTTTCACGGGAAGCTTAAAGTTTTAACCAGGAAGTCCCCCGTTTAGAGCTTTCCCTTTCTAACGGAACATTTATCCATAAAATATATATTTATTTGCTGTTAAGTAACAGAACCTTGTGGTCTGCCATTCCAACTGATGAAGGACCTCAGTTTATAAAGAAAGGTAAAGAGTGAAGGTATTCCAAGACATTAGAGAGACTTTAATGGACTTGAAATCTCTGGCTTGGTCATTCTAAGCATTGCATGGGTTTCCTGGGCAGCAGAACAGACAAGAGCCAGAGACCATGTATTGTCTTTCACTGGTAAGCTACATAAAACAGGAATGAGATTCAGAAACAGAACAGCAGAACTGAGTATCAGGTCCCTCTTACAGTGAAGCATTCTTGATGCTATCAGGACTTACTTTGAAAAATATTTGCGTGGATAGGTTTTTAAGATAACTAAGAAAGGAACTCTGGAGTCTGTCTATCTTGAAGCTTAATGTGCATGTGCAGTATACTTACACATACATGGCCAATGACTGAGACTGTGAAGTGTGCTTGAGCAAGAAACCTCCGTCCCTAAAATATTTGCATCAACTGGATGTTCCAGACTTCTGACCCATCGGTCATAACCTCACAAAAAGGCCCTTATTCCTTTTTTCTGCAGCCACTAATTACTCTTCTGCTGATCTTGATGAGCACACAAGCATTTTTGGTAAATGCTGTCCAACATCACTTCAAATGTGCACAAATGCACTCAGGTTAATTCTCCTGTAGATCTTGGCATGGCCATGGTTTTCCAAGCCAAGGAAAACTTCCTCTCTGGGGACTACTCATCTTTGTGTAATTACTCTAGCCCATAATTTAGGCTTTCCTCATCTTGATTATGCCTTCTAATCCAGTGTACTTCTGGTTTCAAACATGGAGGGAAGAAATGTGGCATTGGTGGTGGACCACAGGCTGCAGATAAAACATTTAATATTTAAAACAAACTTTAGATTAAAATGTTGGTTTTAAAGTTGTTGTTTTTTTATGCTGTACAGTAAATCAGTGAACTTTGCAGGAGTGAAAAGTTGCTAACTTTTGTAATTTTCTTTAACTGAGTAACCTTCTGGTTTAACTGTTCATTTTGAGGTCTATGGCCTCTGTTGTACTTTCTAACATATCACTTAGCTTTTGAGTCCAGAATAAAACATTAGATAAAACTTCTTTAAGCCCAGTCTGCTTGAAAAGGAGAGACCTCTCTGATATTGTATCTATACCTTGCGTATTGTTGCTGTGCTCAGTCTTGTCGTGGTGTAGGACCAGTGACATGAGAATGTTTCTCAAACTTCACCTTGGTAGCAGAGTTTGGCTTTGTCAATTGTACATTTGAGTTTAATCCTCCAAAAATATTTGACTTGTGTACCTATGAGAGTTGTCTTTGGTTTGAAGGCAAATTGTTGCACCGAACATTTATTTTGGTTAATGTGTTGTTCATGACTGCCTTTTGTTGGTACCAAATAATAATTTTTAGGACACTCCATATTCCAAAAAAAAAAAGAGGTAGCATTTAAGGGTCTATTTTCCTTTAAATTATTTAGTTTACGTAGATGCATGATACTGCATCCTTAGTAATTTCACATAGCTTTAAGGAGACATTTACATATGGTTATTATTATTAGTATGTCTTTAATCATCATGCCATTTGTATTATTTTAGGATTTTAGGAACAACTCACCCTGTGTCTTTGAAAAAGGAGTCAGAAATTAAAATATGAAAGTTAAAAGTGCTCATTTTTAATACTCAACCCTAAGACTCCCCTTTTAGGAAACCTCCAACTTTTTTGAATAACAAGATGAAGTATTGTACAATCGTAAAAGATCACCACACACACTGTTCCTTCAGGTGAATACACTTGCCCACGCTCAGTCCTCCTCTAATACTTTCATATGCACTCCTGTTGCTAGGTAAAACAATTCTAAAGAGACACTTACACCTAATACTCACCCCAGTTAGTCACCTCACACTTAGAAATAGCCCAGAGGCAGTGACACTTGAGACTAAAACCTCTTCCTTGAGGATGTCCTGTAGTGTACAGCATCGTAAACTCTCCCCCCCATACAATTAAAAAAAGAGGCTTTTTCATCTTCACATACATTACCTCTGATTCAGGCATGATTAGCCCAACTTAATACCACTGTTTTCCTTTGTGCCAGTTTACTAATTGATTGCCGTGGTGTTTTATTTCTTTGACGCCAGGGTAGAATTAAAGGGGTTGGAGTCAGGAAGTGATGACATGAGCAGTTTCCATCATTATAACCAAGAACATCATAAAACTGTCTGTGTTGGAGGTTCAAGGAGGGGTGCAGGGGACCCTTTCTTAGGATCCATCGCGGTCAAGGATATTTGCTGCTCTGTGTCAGCTCACATTCATGCCTGTGGCCAGCTCCTTTTAATGTGGGGAGCAATTGTTGATGAGCCATAGCTGTTCGTGGATGTTTGTTTGGGATTGGTGGAAAATTGGATACAAAAACTTGTGCATGCTTTCATTTTAATAGACTTGTTATTGAATTTATAAAAATGGCAGGTTTGTGTTGTTTAATAGATTTAGACCCTTAAAATCCTCTTACACAAGCTTCCTCCATAGGCTATGCTCTCTCTAATTTCCTTGCCATCTCTGCTACTCAGACTTGTTTTTCCGTCCTGTCCCATGGCCTCCTTACATGACGTTTTCCTCTGAAATGTTGCCAGATGCATGCAAGCACACGGTGACGCACACGTTCAGTGTATCTTCACCGTCTTGGACTCCCAAAAGTTCCTAATACTACCTCCCGCCTCTCCCTCAGACAGCTGTGTGTACGTATGAGTGTTGTGTTGTGGTGGGGGGTGTGGTGTGCACAGTTAAGGGTTATAATTTGGTGGTGAACATGAGATGGAAAAACTGTTGGCCTCAGGGGTTCAGGGCACGCTGCTCACCCACAGCCAGCAAACCAGCCCCGTGTTCCTGAGGTCAGCAAAGTACAGAGGGCCCACGGCAGAACCCTGTGGTACTCCGTCACTTGCAGACCTCACAAAAACACTGCATGCTCATAAGTCCAAGACCCCTCTAAAAATACAGAGGCTACTCAGAGGAAACCATTGTTTTGTTTTCTGGGAAGTTCAGTCTAATGATACATCCTGTATTCAAACAACATGAGAAAACTTTCTTACATCATGCTTTCTTACAAAATACCCTGAAATAGATTCACTAGAAAACAAAGGCTGAGAAAGAAAAGTTCATCTCAAAAATATAGGTCAACAGAGTTTAAGATGATAGAAGTTTACACTCAATTAATTTTGGATAAGTGGTAGAGCTGACCATGTCCTGATTGGAAAATGTGTGTTTTTCTTCCACTTTTGTGCCATTGGTGTGTAAATGCTAAGGAATTTCTTGGGATTAGCTTTTGCTGATGGATGCTTTATACAGCAACCTTTACCATCATTATGTGATTAGGAATATAAATAAAAAATTGATCTTAATGGTAAATGATCAAGAAACTTCATTTTTTGTACCCTCCTCTCAAACTCTTTACGGTGCCAATAGCTGCCTAAAATGGCTTGTTTCCCCAATCACATACCAGTGTAACATTATATCATTGTTTTTTGTTTAATTTTAGCCTACTGACAAGGCTGTCAAACCAAGTGCAAAGTTTAAACTTTGTAATACATTTAATGTCTTTGACAACCTGGTGCCAGTCAGCGGTGAACTGACCAGTTACCACAGAGTAGACTGGTTAGTGAGTTGTTTACACTGGTTAAAAGATGTTGAAGTGCACTATACGAACAACATTCAAAAGGTATAGATATGTAGGAATAATTTCAAACTGCAGCTGTCTCTTTTCAAAAATGTTGTTAAATAGCATAGACCTTGATCACCGGTATAAGAGAGCTGACATTAACCTTGCACAGCATCTGAATCCCACTGATTCAGAATCCATAATCAGGCAAATCCATCTTGCCATGCTTCACTCTACAACAACTGAGTGGCCCAAGGCGGCATGACCCAGTCAATGTCTCTTAAAGCAGTGAGAGTTTGGAGCTATGAGCTTGACGACAGCAGGTAGTGCGCAGTTTCTAAGATCTGGACCACATTTCTTCATTAAATGAAAAACAACAGTTAAAGCATATAAATTATAGATAGATAGATAGATAGATAGATAGATAGATAGATAGATAGATAGATAGATAGACAGACAGACAGACAGACAGACAGACAGACAGACAGACAGACAGACAGACAGACAGACAGACAGACAGACAGACAGACAGACAGACAGACAGACAGACAGACAGACAGACAGACAGATAGATAGATAGATAGATAGATAGATAGATAGATAGATAGATAGACTTTTGCTGCGCTTCCACTACTTTTGGGGGAAGTTTGTTCTATGAAGTGGCTTACGTGTTGAATTTTACACAGCAGCAGTAACACCTGCCTGTACAACACTGATTGGTCTGTAAACAATGTTATTGACATAAGGATTGTCCAATCACCTGTCGTTTACGTTTTCCAAGGTTCTTCCCTCCTCAAACACTTTCTATGGGCTGTTGCCCAGATGGACTGGTGAAATTTGTTTAGTGTTGATGTACATAATGAACGGTCCAGTATTGTAGATTAAGCTAACGTGTTGCTAATTCACAAAATCAAGCAGAGTGTTAGCATTACTAGCACCGCTAGACTCCAGTCCTCAGAAATGATTAACATCTACAAGTCTGTACAAAACATAGTTACACATCACTAGTCAATGTAAAAGTTACACATGACGCAGCCTTAAAACAGCTTTATTTTTGTTTTGCTGCCTACAATACTGCAAAGCCGTTTCAAGCACAACAATGCTATTCCTCAAAGCTTGGTTGTGTCTTTCTACGTGAAAGGATAACAATAGGCTGGATGGCAGGAACAAAGACTTCAGCTACAGCCCACACCAGTGGGTGGAGGTGACTTAATTATAGAGTACTTGGCAGGCTTTGGTACACCAGACAAAGTGAAGAATGAAAGCCTAACAAAATAAATAAAAATTGTAACAATACTACAACTTTCCCCAAAAATATATATGAGACAACAACATATATCTACCTCGCCACATTGTTTAAATGCATATTAAATATGCATGTTAAAGGGGGAGAACTCATCTTTTAAGTTGACAAGACATTGAAATTCTGTATTATCACTGTACTAACAATTGCATTAAACTATCAGAGTGACTAAAGTAAAGCTTGAATAATCTTCTATTGAGTTTTTTTTAAATAAAAGACATTTTTATATTTTCCAATAAAAATGATAAGTCTAAGCTCTCAGAAAACATTTAAGTTAATAAATAAACCAAGTACAACTTAATGTAGTCCAATGTTTCTGTGCCAAACTATTTAAATCCTTTTCCTCCACACTTCATGTTGTTTTTTATCAAACAGGGTCACCTCATAAACTGAACTGGATTTTCCGACCACAGCTTGCAGTGAATCATAGCATACTTCCCTGCTGTTGATTGGATTTATGAATGTATGACACAATGTGCAGAAGAACCCCCTCCCTGCCAGCTGTGTGTTAGATGGAGGTTGTAAACAAACAACCCCAGTCACCACACCCAGTCAGCATTCAAACTATGCTTCGTACTTAACACACAAACACACATGCAATTATAAGCTGTCTTTCCGTTTCTTCTTTTTACTCGAGGATGCTGCAGTTTGGTGCTGCCTTCAAATTTCCAAATGCTTAAGTTCCACTTCAAACATGTGTATTTCCTCTGCCACACACAGAATGTACACATAAAGTCATTACAGCAATGTTTACCATGAAAACCATGAAAGGCAGAGAAAAACCAAAGAAAAATTGGAAAATACCAAACTTATTCACATCCAAACATTGCATGGAGAATCTCTCACTGCTGGTTACACAGAGAGCCGCAATCATCTTGAGAAGCAAACACTCTGAAGACATGTACACATTTTAGTAGAAGTCTTTTTAGATTCCAGTGGTTTTGTTTAAGCTATCAGAGGGGACTGAGTTCAAATAAAGTTGTCCTGTAGCTTTTGTTGTTTCCATTCTTGTAGTTCTTACAGTTACAAGTTTTATATGCCTAAATTGTTTGTTATTCGGGAGTCAACCCTGGAACACATCAGCAATCATCATCTAACATCAAGCCTGCTATAAAAATGTTTGTCTTCCTCAAAAATCCCTCTAAAGGGCTTTGGTTAGGGCCTTGCATGGTGATGCACGTGGTAGTTTATAAAAACTGTCTTGGACTTAAGGATAAACAAGCTGTCTTAGTCTAATACACCAATGACACAAACACAGTTAACACAACAAAAATGAATTTTCATACCAGTTAAAAAGATGAGCCTTTTATTTTGAACATGCTAGCTCAGAGGTGGACACATGCAGCCCTCCTGGTCCACTAATGCAGCCCAACAGATATTCTAAAATATGAAAAATGCCAGTATTTTTTAAAGTAATATTGCTATAATTGGCTATAATTTCATGCAACTCCTTCTAATACATCTTCAAAAAGGTGAGTTAATTTGGCCTTTTCTGAAAATGACAAAAAAATAAGTAAAATCCCTGTTATTTGCATTTAAAACTGTAGCTGAAAAAGACATTAATTCAATGTTAGCTCATAGGATAAAGTGATTCTAACTGGATTTCAATTTCACCCTATGAATGTTGATAAACTTCTTTGTACAGCTATAATGTATCTTTGTGTCACTTGTGGTATCCCTAAAATTGTGAACACATAGCATCCTGACATTGAGGATAAATTTAATGTGCCCCCTTGGTAAACAAGATCTCCATCCCTGTGCTTGAATAATAAATGTTTGCATTTGGTCCTCTAATAAACAAAGTTAAGTGTTATGGTTAAAAAGGGCAGTTTTTGATTGCCAACACTGATTCATTCTTTTGTTGTTTTTTTTCCCTCTCTTGCTTTCTGTAGGACTGTGGTTATGCCAATTGCCAATGAGTTCGCCCCCGACATGGTCCTGGTTTCTTCAGGCTTTGATGCAGTAGACGGACATGCTCCACCCTTGGGTGGATACAAACTGACAGCCAAATGTAAGTGTTGACCACAGCTGTCACATTGATTGCTCTCTTTCTTCAAAGCTCTAGATACCTCCCATCAAAGTAAGTTATAATGAAACACTGCTGATGCATGTAGCCCACAAATCATTGTATGTTCCTCTTATGCAGTAGATGAAATGTTTGATGAAAGAGCAGGTTTGCAGACATGCATACACTCAAACACACTCTTGGGGTCCTGCAGATCCTTAAAATGACATAATAGTCTTGCATTTATATTAAAACTTAAAGAAGTGTTTCCAGCTCACAGTGTAGTTGGAAGAAATCTATCTATCTATCTATCTATCTATCTATCTATCTATCTATCTATCTATCTATCTATCTATCTATCTATCTATCTATCTATCTATCTATCTATCTATCTATCTATCTATCTATCTAAAATCTGTGAAAAGGGCTGTTGTGTCTTTAAGCAGCATAGACGGTTTGTCATTCATTTGTCTTGGGTAGGTACTAAGAGAGTCAACAGCTGTTCAGACACAAAGCCCATTCTGATCAGCTGGAAGTTGCTGTGTTTTTCCAGGATCAGTGAGCAGCAGATATGTGGGATTTTTCCACAGAGACTTTTTTTCCTCATTTCTTACATAATTATCTGGTTAAGTCAAACAAAAAGAGTGCAAACTTTATTGTCATGAAAACCTTATTTCTAAAATTAGATTTATTATCTTCATTATTTCGATAAACACATCAAGTCTTACCCTCCCATTTGAGTCTCAAACTCCTCCATACCTGTGCTAAGTCCCACAAAGTTGTTTTTTAATTGGTATGGTCCTCAAACACTTCTGATGTGTTTTCAAAAACTTTGCAGGGACGCTGACACCCCCGGTGTTTACTTAGCTCTTTTGACTTGTGTATTCAGATCGAGGCCTTGGCGTGCCAGCAGAGAGCTTTTCTTAAACCAGCCTGCTGATGTCAAAGAAGAGCAGGGGTCTTGCTTGTGAAGGGGCTGATATGGGTGGTTTAGAGAGGATTGCAGGATGAAGGGATCTGGGTAGAATTTAAGGGAGAAAAAATCTAACTGAATGCATATATTCAAAGTCCCCTCCTCCTGACAGAATGAGATCAAAGACTGTGACCGAGCTTAAATGCAAAGCCGCATTTATTGAAATTAAACCTGGCTCATATTAGGGCTTATTTTATAGCCCTGAGTAAATCCAAAGTGCACTCTTTTCCTCTCTCTGATGCACAGTTATCCCTCCTCTAATGCATGCCCAAACCCCCTTTTTCTCCCTCTTTTTCTTTGATCAATATCCAAAAAGGAAGTCAGAGCTTGAACACCATACTTCCTCCCATCTCATTCTTCTTCTCTCTGCCCTCTCCTCGCTGTCATTTCCTGTGTGTCCAGGCTTTGGCTACCTGACTCGGCAGCTGATGGCTCTGGCAGGCGGTCGGTTGGTGCTTGCCCTGGAGGGGGGTCATGACCTCACAGCCATATGCGATGCCTCTGAAGCCTGCGTCTCCGCTCTGCTCGGCAATGAGGTAAGATGAGAGCCTGGAGGAAGAGGGATAAATTACCGTCAGAATATCTACATAAATTACTTTCATAATAACCGTGAGCAAGATGCCAAGATTTGACAAAACATTTGGAATCATAGACTTAATCTTTGGCTGTTGTGAGATTAAATCAGGGCCAAGGGTTTAATGGGAGATAAATATCAATACCGCAAATAAAATTTTTGGACAGTGGAAATGTTTATTCTTTTTTCATATTATTCATTCTTTCATTCATTTTCTATACCTCTTTATCCCTTTTGGGGTCAGGGGGGGCTGGAGCCTATCCCAGCTGTCATAGGGCAAGAGGCGGGGTACACCCTGAACCGGTCGCCAGTCCATCGCAGGGCCACATAGAAACAGACAATCATTTACACTCACACTCATACCTAAGGGCAATTTAGAGTCACCAATTAAGCCGGAGTGCCCGGAGAGAACCCGCTCATGCAGGGGAAGAACATGCAAATTTCACACGGAAAGGCCCCTGTCCGACCTGGGAACGAATCGTGTACCTTCCTACTGTGAGGCACGCTCACTACCTGCTGCACCACCGTGCCGCCCTTTATCATATTATATAACTTTTAAATTAAGCAAGAATACAGAAACAACAATGGCAGAAAAAATGTACAGATTTAATATTTTTTGAGAAGAAGTGTGTAGAAAAGGGGAAACATGACTGACAAAATCAATACTGAAATTAAATGCAGACGAACCAAAAGTGTCAGTAAGTGAAACTTTTTTTGGGAGGCCACTAATTTGGGATTGACCATTGTTCAGTAGTATAGACAATTGTCTTCCCATGCAACGGTCAAGGGTTTGATCCCAACTCCAGTAGTCACATGTCAATGTGAACTTGGGCAAGGCACTTTTAAACCTAAATGTCTCCTTCTAATGTGTTGGTGGCCTGTTATTGTATTTAAGTTTAAAGGATAAGAACACTTTACAAACCTCAACCATTAGCATGTGAACGTGATGTGATCAGAGGTATTAAAGCATTCTTGTCATCAGATAACTATAAAAGTACCCTACAAGCTCCAACCCAGTTACCGTGAACACACAAGTTGTTGGTTTTATGGCTCATGTCTTCTTTCTTGATCATTCCCCTCCTTTTACAAAATTCCCCTCCCTTTAGTGTGAGTCAGTGGCATGAGGTTGTTTCCTATGAAAGACTTTCAGCTTTATGGTTTGTGTATCAGCTGGTTCTTAGTGATGGCTCCTGTGCTTGGAGGAGGGTCTCGATTTAGTCTTCTACTCCCATGTCTACTGAGTCCTTGTCTACAGAAGTACAGCACACTGTAGAGAAGAGCAGAGGGGCAGACTTGTGTGACCACATGCTTATTTGGAAATGTAGACACCAACATGAGTCCACACAGTAGCACAGCCAGTTTGTGCATGTGCTTCACAGCAAGCAGTTGCTGGTTTGACTCCTCGTGTTATCCATACTCTCTCTGGGGGAAGTTTGCATGTCCTCCACATGTCTACAAAGGTTTTCTCCAGGCACTCCTGTTTCTTCTCTCAGAGAAGTCTTTCTATGTGTGTCTATGACCAGCTGGTGACAGGTAAAGGATGTAGATATTGGCTCTAGCCCGCCTAAACACCAGATTATGGATCGATGTGTAAAAGCATGCAAACAGCATTTTCCTTCCTGACTGGACATAATGTTGACACAGTAAAAGCAGACTGCACACAGTGTTTTTTTATTTTATTAATCGATGCTCTTTGCATACTGTGCCTAGCGTCATGTTTGAGAAAGTCTGCAGGGCAGTAAAATGACCGACTGGAACGGAGTCAAGTAGAAGTATAGAATTGTCTTGTTTAAGGACACATTGACATGTCTCTGCAGAATCTGCCGTCAAACCCCTGTCCTGCAGGTAGAAAAATGTTAACACCACTAAACCACCATCGCCCAGGTTCAACAAAAGACATGACAGAGGAATTTTCAAAATTCTCTAAGAAGGAATCTTTAACATCTGGGAAGGATTTAACTCCACTCAATCAAAAAGTGTGCATGTATCGATTCCATGTGTTAGTTTAGTCTCCATGAAAGTTGTTTTATAATATCATTTATTCTTTGGAATATGCTTTTTTATTGTTTGTTTGTTTGTTTTTAAACTACCTTATCATAACACTGTTGTTTAAAGAAACGATATAATTTTTCCCTTTTTAAAATCATAAAATAAATCATATTTATTTAACACCAATACCAGAAATACACTGTGAGATGTGTGGAGGATGTAGAGGCCTAATCCAATAAATAGCTATATTAACATCTTTGTAGGAACATCATTTCCATTTACCTGCATTTAAGTGAAAATTTAGGTTTTGTGCAGATGACGACTGATTCCTTTATTTCGATTGTCACTCTTAACAACCTCCAGCCTTGAAGAACAAACCAAATGTAGAAATCCAAAAACCTGCAGTCCATCAGAGTTCCACCTGATGCTTACAGAAGGAATGCTGACACACCCAATATTCAAAGCTTGACTCTTGACTATTGGGCCAAATGCACCTGAGCTGGTTGTCAGTCAGCCCAACCTGTCATTTGTTTTAGCTCACCAAGCCTTGATGAGATTCCTCATCTTAATGTTTCTTAATAAAGTTAAGATTGAAAGAGCTCTTTAATGGAGCAGGTATAAAATACACTAAAAAAGGGGCAGAATAATGGAGCAAAGCCCAGTACAAACGTATGTATACTGCATTACAGATGCAGGGCAGTTTTGTACCTTTCTCACTTTTCATTGGCCAGAGGTAAAATTGTCTTCCTCATATATTTTTTTACTGCTTTTTACTACTAAGAGAGGAAGTTAACATCACAAACACTGTCTTGTATTGCTAGTCAGATGCGGAAGATATCCAGGCAGACAGTTAATTGTGGGAATGTGTAGGTTGGGTTGTGGGACTGCATAAACATCAGTGTTTTGTGATTCATGGCACAAAACAAAACTGCAACTTCTTAAAAGCCACCCACTCATTTCTTCCTGGTAATGAAGAGCCTGGAGTGCTTTTTTGGATGAACTTCTCAGTCTCATTTTCTCCTTCTACATTCTAGGATGTGTCAATTTTTTCACATTTTAGTAACTGCTTCGTTTTGGTGCACATCTGAGACCGCGGGGCTTTAGGATAAGGGTGTAAATTTGTTTTAGTGTAAAAGAAATCAGTTGTTTTAAAGAATAAATAAACTCTTGTGACCCTTTTATGAAGTACTTCTTCCAAAGTCTGTTCACCCAGGCTGAACATCGAGGCACGTCAAACAGACTTAGTTTCATGTCTGGAGTGTGTCTCTTTTGTACCCTTAGATTTTGTTGCTGGTTTATTTACACTCTATTTTATTAAGTGGTTTGATATGGTTATTTGGGTCCTTACTGTGGTTCTTGAACGTCTGTAATATGTTGGACATCTTTTTTCTATGGTTGAGTGATTAGGATGTCTGTATTGCTGTGTGTTGCTGTCCACATTTTGTATCACCAGAAAATGTACAAGTAGAGAGGAACGGGACAAGGTTTATGTTCAATTTAGCCAAATTGAAGCACTGCAAAAAAAAGTGGATGGAAATCAAACACATAAGGCTGTGGGTTCCAGCTATAATTTTTTTAGCCTTACAAGCTAAATAAAAGCTTTGTCCAAACCAAACATTCCAAATATGTGAGCCCACATCATGAGTTAATATCCAGACTGACACTCTAACTTGAATTCAGTTTGAAAATCTCACCACTTCTAAGCGTTGCTGCAGGAGTAGCCACAAGGAAACCCTGAGCGTTGTTGCCATTGGACTGACAACTGCACCTGCTAAAGCCATTAACTTCTGGCCCATGAGACAGCTATTTCAGTAAATTGGTGCATGGTTATTATTTTGTGCTGGCAATACAGAAGCATGCAGTTGGAAAAGTTACAACTGCATGCTATGTTATAATATAATGTAACAGTGTAAAAGTATTGAAACTAACCTGACAGAGGTGGACAGAATTTGTTGTATGTTTTGCAAAACTAGGAACAAGATTAATTTTCTTCTTTACTCCACCACACTATACTTTCAGCATCAGTGGCTTAGTCTGGCAGTGTTCCCCACCATCAATAAGAAGATCAAGGGTTTGAGCCCAGTTTCAACTATCATATGTAGATGTGTCCTTTGGCAAGATACTGAACCCCAAGTTGCTTTCAAGCTGCTGCATCAGTGGTGTGTAAATGTGTTTGAAGCATGTGAATGTTTTAGCTGATAACAATGTCCAACTAACATAGAAACTTAGAACTATCATTGAGTGGGTTAAGAGTGAATGAGCGTAAATAGGTAGGTGTTACTTTCAGTGTAAAAATAGGAGTTAGCATTACAAGAAAAGTTCTTAACAAGCTTGGGTCTATTCACCATTTACCACCCAGGGGTACTTTGAGTATGAAAGAGAGGCTTGGTATCAGTTGTGCTGGTGTGTGCACCCAAACTTGTCACCCTTTCATATTTCAGAGCCCTGGTTTGTTACCCACATCCCAGTTAAATATCGTATGAATATGCCCCTGCTTGTTGAACTCCTTCACTTGCAAGCAAGTAAATGCTATGCAGTCCAAGAACAGAACATTGAGCTCTGCTAGTAGGCATGGCAACAAGATGGACTGGAACTCAGCTATTTTGCAGGTTAAAGTTTGAAAAGTTTTCAAATAGCTATGAACATCTTCCCTACCTAGTAAGGTGGGCCTCTCTCCCACTGATTAAAGGCTGTGTAGAACATCCATCAACAAAAATTTCTCCTTCCTCCTTTAAAATTGATACTTAAAAACAGATAGATATTCACCCACAATGTTACTGTAAAGCTAATGTTGCTTACCTATCCAGCAGAAAGACGGCGACATCGGCGTCCGTTTTCAGGTCTTTCAGTTGGCGAATTCCCTCCACCGTTGGAAAGCAACACCAATGTTGACCTGGGTCTTCGCTTTTTCATGGTCATAGCCCTTCTTTTTCACTTTCTGCTCCTCTGACCTTTTTCTTTGGGGCTGTTTTTCAGCCATTGCTACTGCACATAATCTGTCTCTCTCTTACGCTAGCTGCGCACACTACGCAACCTACTACTCCCCCTCCCCCCTCTCTCTGATCTGCGCATGAGTATGATCGCCCCCTGGATGTGGGGGGGTGTACTTTGTTTTGGTAAATGGGCCCAAGCCACAGTAATTACCTGCTGAAATACAGAGATATTGAAACCAGACTTTTTTTTCAACATGCTGTCAGTGGGGACATCTTGTGGATGGAGAGGAGAAATACGGTGAATTTGACAAATGCATTAGATTAGAAGATCGCTGACTACACCTTTAAGTACAAAACCCATTGTGGGAGCCCCGCATACACAGTCAGACATGCACACATGATGCAGCTGCTTCCTGGTGGCTCTGTCCATCCAGTCTCACATATGATGTCAGCACAGAGGAGGGATCACTGCATCTCTCATTACACTATAATGACATTCAAGGTGAAGACAAAATGCCTTAACTCTTTAAATATTGTACCTCCAACCGACAGGCAGGACAAGGGTTGTGTGTATTATACAGGTAGTCCGTGTCGTGGAGTAGAGAGCAACATTACTGAGCCGATTGTATGCTTGTTTGAATGTCCATTGTGTTTTGCATGCCTTCCTGCGTGAAAGACTACTTCTATACACAAAGCAAAAAGTCACCTGGATCAGACTTCCTCTTCTTCCCATGTTAACAGCACCAGTAGCCGCCTGACACAGCTCACTCCCACAGCCCCATCGAAAAGATGTAGCAGTACAACATCCTACCATTGTTTCATCAGCAGTTGAAGCCCAGTAGCTTGTGGTAGCAAGCCCAGAGCAAAGCAAGGAACAAAGACAGAATGTCAAGTTGTTGAAACATGGTGAGCAGCACTGAACTGACCAATCACAAAGCAGACTGGACCCATGTGGAACAGGGGCCTTGGTGTGACAGGTGCTCCGACTAACTATATCAGGCAGAGAAAGAATACAGCTTGATCAGGGGTACTTGGTCTGTCAATAGCAAGTTTTAGTAAGGTTCTTAGAGCATAAGTGGTTATGAATATGTACTCGCAGTCATATGAGCTCTTTAAAAAAAAACACAAAAACAATGGAAAACAGAATAGGAAGGTTTGTTTAAGTTTTTATTGCCATTTGTTCTTGTTTTAGTTCAGTCACCACATAACTTTATCTATAAGTACAAGTCACAACATTCAAATGATGTAATTGCTTAGATCAATAGTATGCATCCAATCAACTTTAAAACAAGGCTGTCATGGTCTTTAGCTCAGCTTGGGTGTAAAATGATTGCTGATCGTATTGGTGCTCTCTTGTTTGTCTTTTAATCTGTATTACCCTGGCTAAAGGAGGTGTCTGCTCATCCCACAGTCTCTCCAGCCATGCAGACAGCTCTGAGGCTATAAATGAGTTCTTGGAATCTTAAAAACAAACCATGGCTTTGTTCCCTGTGGATCTTGGAGTCTGAGCAACACAAACAGAACAATAAGACAGGATAACATTAATAAAAATCGGTCACTGTGACCAGTGAGTCGAGTCCACAGTCTGGTGGAAGTTGCAGAGAGAATTAGGATCATAGAAACATTAAGATGAACAGACAGACGCTAAGGTAAAGCACTGTGAAACATGCAAAAAGTGCAATTAACACTTCAGTTTGCTGTCACCACAGGAGAGCTCTGCTAAATGTTAAACCCATGACCCAAGGATCTAAGTTCCTCACAAGAGGGAAACATCCAACCAGAGGGTAAATTTAATAATATAAGTTTGTTAACCTTCACTGTGCCCATGACTCAAAGGTGTATAGAATAACCACTGATACAGCTGGTAAGGATTCAAGAATTCAAGGACACTTCAGCAGGGTGGATGCTTTTGGCTATCACACAGTTTGGACCCAGGACTCTTAGTTTGAAGGACGCTCTCGTTTCTCGCAACATCACCGCCCTGCTGCAAAAATACTGAATTGGATCAGGGGCTGTGCTTCTTAGGTTTCATCAGCCTTCAGAGCACCGGCCTCAGCAGGGGTTTGGAAGGGGTCACTGGATGGGTGCCATAGGGAGCTGAAAATTTGAAAATAGGCAGGAGGCCGGGAGCGTCAATTGCCTGAGCCCTGCAGGATACCCCTCATAGCTTCTCACCCAGGGCCCCGTCACTGGTGAACATCTGAGAGTGGTTACCCTCACACCTCTTCCAGCCTGGGCCTATAGGGATCAGATAATAAAAGGAAATACAGGAATCATTTCAAGTCAGGAGAGACAAAACCACTGTTACAAGCTAAATACGATAGAACACCTGAATCCAAAGTCTCAGAAATACTGTAAGTGGAAGACCTTTTTTTTAAACTGAAAATGTGTTCGACACTGTTGTTTATATCAAAGATGCCACATATTTTTCAGAGAGGAACTGTTCAATTTCCTAAGGGATGTCAGTGTTAACAATAGCGGTACAACACTGATGCAAAATATCCATTAAAGTTACATATGAAGAGCTCTTTTCCAAAACGCTTTAAATCCATTTTCATTTAGAAAGTATTAACATTATTTACCCAGACCCACCGTTGGGTTGACTGGGAACTGAACTTTGAAATACAGTTTAAACATTGATATATAGCTTTCTGGCATTAAATACTGATAGGGCAGGTAGTGCAATTGGTAGAAAAAGAATAGCACTGAGTAATTTTTTTCTTCTTTTATAACATTTTGAAAAAGAGCTCTTATATATATCTATTGCATTTCTTTTATATGTATATAGCATTTTTAGTTCACTTTACAAACCGTAGCCTTTTTTCCTGCAGTTATACATACTGTGACTCTAATTAAATTCCTTTTCTCTGCCTTTGTTTCAACAAAATAGAGATTTTTTCTTTAATCAGATCAAAAACCTTTAAGACAAACCCGACTATACTTCTTCTGACCTTAGCATGCTGTAGCCCTCAGCCCTGCTCACCTCTGATGTTCACTTGAGAGGTTTCTTTTTGTTGTTGTTGTTGTTGTTGTTGTTGTTGTTGTTGTTGTTTTTGCAAAACCTGCACTTCATAACCACTGGACCATTTGGACTTAGGCTAGAAGAGCAGGAATTTTAACTACCAGCTGAGCCATTTAAAATGTCCTAAACACATTAAATGACAAAAACCTTTTTTTAATATTTTCTAATGCAAATACAAAAGGACCAAACAAAAAGCTTATTTCTTGGAAAAGTATACAAACATTAAAGAATTACTCTGTTGAACAAAAATGATAGAATGTATATAGCTGAATATAGCATAAGAGGACTGGACAGAGTTGTAAAAGACTTAAATAGTGTGAACTCAAGGTTCATCAGAGAGTGTAACTGGGAGGCTCAATTTTAAACCTTGAAGAGGTCATGTTGTGCTATTTTGAGTTTTAGATACTGGTTAGTGTATTTTACATGCCTTACCGATGTTGCTGTAGGAGTTAAGGGGGTGGTTAGCCCAGTGCTAAGCATAAACTATAGAAAAAATGTATGGCCATTGAAAGCATGGCACTGAAATGTGTTTCATGAGTAAGGACCACACTATCAACAGGATGAATTTGACAATTATTTATTGCGTACAGTGGATAACAAACAACATAGTAGGTAGGTGAAGCGGATAACGGTTTTGGGAAACTTCATGGGGAATTTGCTGTAGCTCCCGGGCACGACGAACCCCTTCTTTAAGGCCCTGAGGAAGGAAGGAAGAAAGAAGTTTTAAATAAGGGGAGGGAGGGAGGGGTGCGTCGAGTGTGCGAAACAAGAGGGAAATGGTCGGTTAGAATTTATAGGAACACAGGAAGA
This sequence comes from Scarus forsteni, assembly GCA_036419115.1. Classification (NCBI taxonomy): domain Eukaryota; kingdom Metazoa; phylum Chordata; class Actinopteri; order Labriformes; family Labridae; genus Scarus; species Scarus forsteni. The sequence continues at coordinate 39,223,600 of JAZDUH010000098.1, forward strand.
GGCGTGGTTGAGGTGTGGTCCACTCCTGAAACTCTGCTTAAAGCTCCACTAAATGGAACAATAACAGAGTAGACTGGTCAAACAATCACAACAGACAGGAACAGTGTGGGGAAGGGGCCTTTTAAGGAACTGAAGATCCAACAGATTGTCTCAGGTAGACAAAAAGCGGGGTGGAAAATGAGTACGCATTGTGTGAAAAAGATTATTAAACAATAGCAATTGTACAGAAAAAAAACTCTTTTAATCATTTAATTCAAGTAAATTAGCAAGATGGACACAGAGGTGTGTAAGTTGTTGCATCACAGGTGGTCGTTTGACCTGATTCATTTTTCTAATGCACTATTGCATATGTATATATATATGAGGTTCAACACTGTCCCTTTCTAACTTATGCTCTCTGACCAAATTGATAGTGCAGTGAAACTCTGATTGGAATGATAAATCTAAACACCAAGATCATAGAAAATGGTTAACAACTGTGTCATGGGTCAACTAATGTTAAATTCATGCATTTATCAATAATTTGCATAATAAGACTGACAATTAATTCATAGTTTATATCAGCCTCATCATTCAATAAAGCAGCTGACTACTGAAAAGTTGTAGCATTAAATCTTCAAGTGCTGCACTGAAACGTCAGTATGTATCATGACAGGAGACTGAAATGCACAGGATGCATCATTAGCTAAGATTTCTTTGATAAACCATGATCAGCACAAATGCAGATTTCATTTTGGGCATAAGTAAAGACTTGAATAGTTTGCACTTTGGCAGAAATTGAAGTCAGCTGTTTGACCAAAGGGAGATTATTCAGTTATCTGCAGCTTTGATAACTGATAGCAAGGAAAAAAAACTAGAGGCAAAAATGTCACTGATCAGATCAAAAAGGGAGGAAGCAAATGTTTTATCATAATCTCAGTGAAGGTCACTGTAATGGACCTGGAATGTGGTTGGAGAACGTCATTGAGGGATTGAGAGCGAGATAAAAGGCCAGCATTTGCAAGTCTTTTTTTCATTTACTGACGAAGTCCGGCAACAGTTTTCAAAGACAAATATGAGCAGAAAAAGACATCGAAGACTTTCATGCTGCAGACCTTCACTCTGAAGCATCAGCAGTCAGATTGAGCAGCTTTAAGAGTACAGTAAAAAAAAAAAAAGGTCCATAGTCAGATTTTGTTGGAGTGGTTAAAAGATGACCACTCGGCAGGGTTATTTCAGGATGAATTATTTTGGTCATGCATGTGTTTTGGCTGAATGTGAATGGAGGGAGTGAGTAGGCTCAGACGAGGGACCACAGCTGGATTAGTTGGTCAGCTGTGCTTTTGTTTATGAAGCTTCAAACTGCCTGAAGCTCTGTATTGTCTGGAAGCATCCAACACCCAAGACGTCACAGAGACTTTCCAACAATAGTGCATGCTGAAACTTGAACAATAAAACCTAGTTCAAAGGATGGCATATGGAAAAAATGTTGCTGTATTTTCTAATATTGACTGGCAAAGTTTAGTCATTATATAGTACATGTACTTCCCTTCACCTAAGAGTCCACAGAGTATATTTTTAAAGCTTCTTTCCTAAGAATTCCCACATTACTCTTCTTAAACTACCTTGGGAGCAGTTCAACAAAAATTAGCTGCACTGATTACTGATTATTAATAAGGGTCACTAACTACTAAGTTATTGGAGTTAATCTTCATTTTCCTGAATTATTTTATTTTATGAAATTCAGGACCAACAAACAAGACTGAAGGTGACTGCAATAGGCTGCACTGCAAAAAGATTCTCTTAATATTAGATATTAGCAGTGTTTGGAGTAACAACATTAAAAAGAATGGCGTTATTTTTTTCTGTTAACGGGTAATCTAATTGATAACTTTTCAAACAGTACTTTGCCATTATTGTTACCATTACCAACAGTGAAATGTTGCTAGTTATTTTCACATCAAACTGCTCTTATCCTACCTGCCTCACCCAACCAGGCACAGGACAGAAGCTGCACCTCAGTAACCACACAAGAGAACCCCATGCCAGTTGCCAGGTTTGATCATTTATAAGTGACATTAAGCTTTTTTTTTGGAAATTGCTTGTAAGTATTGGCAGTTGTGGGTCGCATTTTTTGGGGCCTGTTCCAAAAGTGCAGTTGCTCATTTGGGAATGTTGTGCCAGGGGTCTGATGCATCTAGTACTACCAATAATAATAATAATCTCAATTCAGACACATGCTGTTTTCTCTCACTCTAAACACAAATATAAATTATGCCGTAACAAACTTATAAATAACAGTAGGTCCTCCCTTCACTTCTGTGTAAAGAAAAGGAAGTTCCACCTTCAACCAACAGGATGTTGAATAAGTAAATTAAAGCAAAGTAAGAAGAAATGTCACTGTGAAATTGAAATGTACTGTAGATAAAAATTAAATTTGGATTTCCCTTAAAAAAAAAGTTCACTGTAAATCATTTTAACTGATGAGACATGGATACAGTTTCAAATACTGTAATCAGAAATAATTAATTTGATTATGGTCTAATATCTAAGGAATTTAACAGAAAAAAAATTATTAGTTATTCATGGTAATAACCATCAAAACATTTTATGTCTGTCAGTATACCTGACCATATGAGGTCATGGGAGAAGACCAATGTCCTGATGTGATGTGTAAGGTGTACCTGGTTTTTGCCAAACGATGACCCAGCGTATATAGACATTGGACATAAAATGCCCAAAATCACATTTAGTGAATATATTTCACAAAGACTAAAAACTAACATGTTAAAGACAATGTAATCAACATAGAAAAAAATACTGAAGGCATTTCACTTACTTGAATCTTGAGAAATCCAGTTCAATAACATGAAGAGGTGAGTCCAAAGAAAAGTTTGCAAGTTGTGTGAGTTTGTGGCCTGAGGGCCCGACCCATAAACACATTTACCATCCAATGGCAATGCAGGGTTAAACAATAGGACTCACAGATCATGTAAATGTGGTCTTTTGAAGAAAAAAAAAGCCTTTCTGTAGTTTTTGTAGGTACCTAAACCTGATGTTGTAATATTACAACGCTGGATCTTACAGGGTTAATGTACTGCTCATTGTGAGTCAAAGTCAAAGTTTCCCCCTGGTGTTCAAAGTGAAAGTAAAACACATCAACCACTGATTTGGATATTATGAATGCACAGCTATCATCACTCAGTAACATAAGATGACTAAATATGCAGAGGGAATCAAACTCAAGAAAATCCATCACAATTCCATTTCAATCTCCCTTTTTCCTTTTTCGTCTTCTTTCATCATCAGCAACAATTAATGTGACAGGGAGGAAAACAGAAACAGGCTATTTTTGGGGGGTGAACTGAACCACAGATTTTCAATGCATTGTCTGCTAGCAGTTAGCACACTTCAGCAGGTTTCAGAGTGATCAGGCTAACAGTCACACTGAAACTTGCATCGTGCTATTACGACATGCTTCACGTCTTTCTTTAAATAATTTCAATATCCAGAGTGTCATATGTTTACGATGTTGCTGCTGAAAACTTGTAGGGTCAAACCTTTTTAAAACCCACAAAAAAAAAAATCAGCAGGAATCAATAAAGAAATCATTAATGACTCTGATAGATAATGATATTGGTATCAATAAAATCTGATCAAGTTCCATCTCTTACCCTGGCTGGAGGAGTTTTCCAGAAAACTGAATTATCATTTACATAAAATGAGTGAGAAAGGCTAATGTCTGCCATGTAGTGCCTTATTTTCATAAGAACCTGCTCATGCATCCATCAATCTATCCATTATCTGTACCACTTAACCCTATAGCAGCCACCTATTCCATAAAACCTTGATTGAGAGGTGGGGTACACCCTAATCTGATCCCTTGGCCACAAAGAGAGACAGACAACCACTCACACTCTCACTCACACCTGCAGGCCATTTAGAGTCAACAACTAACCTAATAAGCATGTTTTTGGTCAGTCTGAGGAAACTGGAGTGCCCACAGAAAATCCACACAGGGACGGGGGGAACAAACTCCAAACAGATATGCTTTGACAGATGCAGGAAATTGAACCAGCAACCTTCTTGCTGTGAAACTTGTATAACAAACTGCTGTCCTAACATGACACCAAGAACCAGCCTGTGTTTACAGCTTCAAAAACAACATCAGTGTTAAAAAGGTTCAGTCTGTGTCCTATATGTCTTAACATGTACTAATTGCGAAGAAACCACACACACATATTTCATATTGTGAGTTCTTTGTTGTGTTGCATGTAGAAAGGCAGATTTTCAGGGTCTGCAAAACATCCTGAAGGTGTTTCCTTTATCCTCTTGCCCTCCTGTCAAGCTTTAACTTCCATTATTTTACTGCTCGCTAGTGTGAGAAATTTATCTGTGCTTTTATTGGCAGGTTAAGACAAGCTCTGCCATAATGAGCATTAGGTTTCCTTTGAAAGCAGCTCAAATTAGCTGGGAAAGAGAGGGAGGAAAATTGCTGAATGGACTTTACAGGCTCTTTAATTCACCCCCACCCGAGTGGAATGTAATGGCAAAGTCTTTTTAGTTAAATAGCTCATGAATGATGCATTTGCAAGTACACTAGTCAACTCTGAACTCAGGACTAATTGATGATTGCTCACAAACAGATGTTGCCTTATTCTAACCACGGTTGTTAGCAATTATATGATAAACAACAGGCTAATATGCTAATTGTTAGCAGCTGTCAATGAGGTTATTTGGTATGTTTATACTCTGGTTACAGTAAGATGCTCCACTTCACCTGTCCCCTCTTGGGTCCATCTATTTACAACCACCTCCAACTGCAAGGCAACCTTACACCCCTGCCTGAAAAGGTTGCATACTCTGCTCAGCGCACATCATTACCTCGTTCAGTTAGCATAACATAATCAGCCAATTTAGTGAACCCCAGCATCTGTGCACGGACACAACAGTAAACAATGGACTCCTTGTTCACTTTTTCTTTTGCTGAACAAGTGGATTTCCTCGTCTTTCCACTGTTTTGGTTTCAGCCTCCCTCAGGAATGTTTTTACCGGGGCACATTCTTCACTCTGGCTCATGGCTTTCCATGGTGTGTCAATATTTCTTGTCAGGACTGAGAGCATTAGGGAGCAGTGTCACACAACAGATGAGCAAAAATGACTGTAAATCCACATGGTCACAGCAAACCATCCCTACAGGTAAAGAGGTAAAGGTGGAAAGTGAACGATTGCATCAACTTAAATTACTTTAACTGAACTGATTTTTTTTACTACTTTGACTTTTTTGAGTGGTTTTCAAAAATAAACTAAAGAAAAAAGTGGAAGTATTTTATCAGTCTTGTTTGAATAAGTTCTGTGGTAAAAACTAAACCTACTGCATCTTACATGGTACTTGGTTAAAAGACGTGAAAGGAAAACTAAACTAATTAAAAGCTATTTTAACTTACATTATAAATTTGATTCAGACACCATGATTATTATTACAATACTTAACCTAAAATCATATCTGATACTTGTTACTTTATACCTAATTCAGTGCGGTTGGAAACTGCAAATCATAGATAGATAGATAGATAGATAGGTAGGTAGGTAGGTAGATAGATAGATAGATAGATAGATAGATAGATAGATAGATAGATAGATAGATAGATAGATAGATAGATAGATAGATAGATAGATAGATAGATAGATAGATAGATAGATAGATAGATAGATAGATAGATAGATAGATAGATAGATATCTGAAATTAAGTATTTGCAATAAAATGTATGGGTGTAATGTTACTCTATGTATAATCAATTTCACACAAGCTAGAAAGACATGTCTCAAAATATTAGGCTAATACCGTTATTTGGGAGGTTGTGTTAAATACAAACAAAATACAATTATTTGCACATCATTTTTGAGTGATATTTATTCATGAGCGAATGCATTACAACAAGATATTCAATGTTCTAGCTGTTTTTTTTTTTTCAAATATTCACTCATTTTGAATTTGATCCCTACAAAAAAAAAAAAAAAAACTGGGACAGGGGCCTATTTACCACTGTGTTACATCATCTTTCCTTTTAAAAACACTCCAGCATTTAAGAAGTGAGAACTGTTACTGTTAAAGCTTTGTGGGTGGAATTCTTTCCCCTTCTTGCTTGATGTATGACTTGAGTTGCTCAACAGTCCTGGCTCTACATAGTTGTATTTTGCCTCACATATTTTTAGTGGGAGACATGTCTGTACTGCAAGCAGGCCAGTCTAGTACAAACCCATGCTGTTGTTACATGGATAGATTGTGGTTTGGCATTGTCTTGCTGAAGCGAGCAGGGATGTCCCTGAGAAAGATGTTGGTGCATGGCAGCATATTTTTGCTCCAAAAGCTGCATCAGTACTGATGCCCTCACAGATAAAGCTGACCTCACAAAGGGCATTAGTATACCTTATAACACTGCAGATGATGACTTTTAAGCTTTGTGCTGATAACAATTTGGCTGGTCTTTAAAGTGTAATAACTGTACTTAAACTTTGGTACAACATTTATGTTCTATTTTCACCCTTGTTTACAGGGCATAGCTCTCTTTTTAAATCTAAAGCGCATCTGAGGGGGAGCCCATGTCGAGCCAGGACCACAAATTCAAATAAACAGAAATGTCACCATGGTTGATGTGTGCTTAAGCTTGTATATACTGTGGAACATGTCCGTCTGTGTGTGCGTGCATTTGTGTGTTTGCCATACCTGCCAGGTGGGGGCCCCTGGAGCTCCCTGACAAGAACCATTAAAGTTTATAAGCGTGAGGCCCAGCTGTCAGTCAACTTGACAGGCTGCCCCTATCCAACCCTGCTCTGAGGTGAACCCCAGGAAAACCCCAGAGAACCCCTGACCCCACTCTGACAGGGAGCAGGGGTAGTATGGGTTGGGTAGGGCTGAGCTGGGATTGGCTATGGTTCTGGTGAAAAGTTGGCGGCTTTAGTCTTAAGGTTTGAGAAGTAAAATTGATAGTCTTAGTCCCAAGAGTGATGGAGAAATTTCTGGGATGGGAGGGATAAGTAAATGCTCCTGACTCCCCCGCTGTTAAAAGACTCGAGGGGCTGTGTTAGTGTGGGCGTGTTGCATGAGGTTTCTTTAGTGTCTTTAAGAGGCAATCAAAAGGGATAGGTCAAAACTACAGTATGTTGACACAGAGAAGTCTATTTAGGAGATTTCCATGCAGAATTTGTGTATGTCAATCAAGAAAGTTGAATACACATTGGCTACAAATATATCTCACCTAATAAGGCTTGTTAGCTTGTTTACAAAATGGAATTGGTTATGTGTTAGTACTAGTACACTAAATTTATGATCAAAATTTGCACCTCCTACTTTTGTTAAGATAAAGCAAATACTGTTCTGCTTGTGGCCATTCAGTGCTTGTTAATACTGAACACCACACTGGTGTTTTCCAGTATCACAGTATAAGAGCTGGGTGTTATTTTTCAGAAGAAAAATAGAAATTTACAAAATAGAGCAGAGACATTGTGGACAATGAGCATCTGATTCAGTGCGATGTTAAACAGCAACTGATGGTCACATGCTGTTAGGACTAGTGTTGGGTTGTAATTACTAACTTTTTTTTCCAACATTGTTAGGCTTAGTTTTTTTTTCTTTATTCCTTTGTCTATCACTTTGTTAACAGAAGAACTTATAAACTACGGAGTGGGTTAGATGTAGTCTTCAGGAAATTTTCTTCATGGCACAATAAAAAAGGGATTTGACTTGATGGCAATCAGAATCAAGATGTGTATCCAGAATTTTAAAGGATTTCTTAGCATCATGTGATGGTGCAGTTTTCCACATCTTTGCCAATAATTCAAGTACTGGAAGGATTTTGGTGACATTTTCTGGGACGGTTGGTCATCGCACAAATGAGCACTATATCCATTTGGGTGGTGACCCAAAATCCAGATGTGGAGCCAGGAATTTTTTCAAGGACTTCTTTAGTAGGGTTGTTATCCATGTTAAATACATTTCACGACTTTATTGATAGGAGAGAGAGTGGTAGTGGATAGGTTTGTGAAGGGGGTGATAGAGAATAGAGGAGGACACTCTGCAAACTGGCCACAAGTTGGATTCCCCTGGGCCAGCAGAAGCATACATATCATGCTTGGTTCTTTCCCACTCTGCCAAACTAGCACGTCAAGTTATTATCATTTTTCACAATAACTCTCTTGGAAATGCCTTTGTGGAGGTTTGTACTTCCTGAGTACTTCTTGTCATTGTAAACATTACTTTTGTCATGTACAAGTGCTTTAAGGATTACAATTTCCAAAACAGTAAAGATAAACAACATATTTATCAGTGATGCTGGATAAAACATATTATGAGTGTGTTCCAATATCTGTTTGGACAGGACCTTGTCGGCCACATTGTAATATCACCTGCAAGCATGTGGGGACTAACAGACAAATTTTGTGGAAATAAGGGGAAATTCTTCTATATTTTAACTTGATGTTTGTCTTTAGTTGCTCATCAGTCTGGGCTATGCTTCGTTGTTATTTGCCTTTATTGATAGTACAGAAGGATGGTGGATAAAAATCTGCAAGAACCTCTCAGGATCAATGATGGCATCATTGACATGCAAGTTACCATGCCATGGGCTCTTACTCACCCTGACTCCAACCCAGGTTGGTCCATCTCAGATGAGCTCAGGCCCAAAACAGATGGTAGCTTTTCTAATTGTCACTGATATTTGATTTTTGCTTAGTAAGGAGTCCTATGTTACAATAGTTGATGCCTCAGCTCTCTGTTATCTAACCGAAGAGTACTTGAGTATATGATGTAATATTATACCCTGTCATATTCCTCACAGAATGGAGCTGGTTTTTAATGCAGAAATGGGTAAGGGTTTAAAGGTCACAGGCATCAGTGTAAAAAAAAAAAGCCTTGCCCCTTACATGCGGTAATTCCCCCTGATTCAGTTAAGGTTTTGAAGATTTCATGGCCAAACTCTCTAAAGCTGATGCAGGTATTAAATTTGAAATCTTAGAATATTTCCACTCAGAAATTATTTAGTTAATTAGTTAGTTAGTTCATTCGTTATTCGTTGGTTCATTTGTTTGTTCGTTCATTCGTTCATAAGTTAGTCAAGTAAATATCTTGTTCTGGGCTGTGCCTAATTGAACACAGAGTGAAATGAAGATAAGAAACACGAAGTCTGCCCCATGTCTTTTGAAACTGGAGTTTTTACATTAAATTGTCTGACATGTCTTCGAGTAAATACCAGATTTTCTTTAAAATTTGCATCTCTTCTCAACAACAAAGGAGCAGTTGTGTTCTTAACTTTTGCACTAAAGGAAAAAGTTTCCATTTTTCATAAGTGATTACATGGATAATTCTAGGTATTGAAGCAGAGTTGCATAACAGAATCTTCAACTTCCTTGACATGTATTTCCAGCAAGAAAGGAAATTAGGCCCTCTCTGTTCTGTGAGTCACTCATGAGACCATCAGTCATACACAAAACAACCCCGATGTCGTTTATTTATGGACAAGCTGCATGTTTATATATGTCTTTGCAAACACACCTCTGTCCATCCCTGTGTGCATGATGTAGTCTGTCGTGCCACAGCAGGATTAAAGTATCCTTCTCCCTAGACTGCCTCTTCCCTCAGCCCCCGTGGACCCCTCCCACACTCTATTTGTTTTAATTAAAAGAAAACTTCCAGCCTTGGCTAAGCAAGGCTGACCGACAATGATTTTTTCCTCTTTACTCTGGCATTCCCCTCTCAAATCTCCAGCCAAAACTTCTCTTTTTCTCTGTGTCTTTTAACATGTTTCTCAGTTGGTCCTTTATTCCACTGGGGCTTTGACTTTGCAGAAAAGAGATGCATGTCTTCTGTGTTGGAATGTAGAGCTGAATGAGCCTGTTTGACAAAATGGGATGAGAAAGTGTCCTGTGTGCAGTCAGCCAAGGGGGAAATTGAATCATTCCGAGTTAGGAAGGCTCGTCAGGGAATAGCCCTGTTTCCTCTGAGTTGTGGCTTGGACAGTTTCATAGGCTTACCCAAGCTCCCAGAGGAAGGTTTGTGTGTTTGACTGTTTAAAGTGTGTATGTGTGTTTGTGTTAGCAAGCAGCTTTAATGTGCATCTGTGCATACTGCTATGTCCCTGTACAAAGCACACATTGTAGTTTGTGTCAAAGAGTAGCAAAGCACTCAGTGAGTGGGAGGAGGTTTGCATCTGCAGAATTATTTTCTTTTGTGTCAGCAGCTCCAGCTTGTCCCCCACCTCTTGGACTGATCCACCACCGGGCTGTGGTCCACTTTAAAAAGTGATCCTTTAAACCAGGAGGGAACCTCATTCGTTCAAGGGCTCTCTCTGCCATGTTTTCAGTCAGCATTCTTGAACACCTGTCAGTCACATATAGAAATACATTTTTTGCCTTACTCACTTTATTAAAAAATCACATGGAATATTTAATACACTTAGCTGATATTCCCAGTGAGCTCTCTAAGTTCTGTGCCAGTTCCTCGTGCCTGCCAAACAAGCATCTTTAATAAAGCATAAGTGTCTTAACTAATCTCAAAGGTGTAGCTTCTGGGGTTTGTGCTGTTTTATTTTCCTTCTGTTTAGGTTGAAAAAGTCAAGTTGGAAAATGTTTTGATGTTATTTTCCATTTGTTTTAGTTGGATCCCATTCCAGACGAGGTGCTGCATCAAAGACCGAATGCCAATGCTGTCCAGTCTATGGAGAAAGTTATTGAAGTTCAAGGTAAAAAGTTGATAGACATTCAAGCACAGCATGCATCAGCATCTGTGTTACATCAGACTTTAATATATCTTATTTGTCTTTCCTACTACCACACTCTCCTGTAAGAACGACAAGTGGCCCAGTGTGAACAGACACTTTTACAACTTACAGTAACTCTACCCTGTCCATGTCTGCTGTAGGTAAATACTGGCGCTCGCTGCAGCGCTCTGCCTCTACAGTGGTTTGCTCATTGAGTGAAGTCCTGCGACACGATGCAGAGGAAGCTGAAACTGTTTCTGCCATGGCCTCACTGTCTGTTGCCAATAAGCACATTGGAAAAAGGTACTGAGCTTTGACTTTCTCTTTTATGAAAGAAACCTGATTTTTTTTTAAACGAAAGCCATGTATTCTTTCTTTTTTTAATGAAATGTGTGACTCTTACGGTGCGTACACACCGGACGCTACTTGTACTACCTCAGCGATCACTCATGCAAAGTCAATGTACAGCCACGATGGGGCGGGGCTAACCCTCCCGCGATGCGACAGCCGCTTTTCACACAACCACAAAGCTTGTTGCGGGATGTGAAAGTAAAAAAAAGTTGATCAATTAGTGGTGTGTGAACGTGTAACGGCACCCTAGACAGACAGTTATTCATCCGGACTGCAGAGTGACAATCTATGTCCGTGTGGGAAACATCAGTCAGTGAGGACATTAGTTCTGCCTAGACAGACCACGGAAAACTCACAGATAATACTGCTACAGTGCATCAGCTGCCGTGTTTTGTGTTTTATAAGTGAGTGAAAAGGATACAGCTGGAATAATGTTCGCTTATACATCCTATTATATAATATGATCGCGGTGAAACTCGAGCAGACGTGACGTCACCGAGCGACGACCAACAGCAACAGTGACCAAAATGAGGTATTTATGGACTCGCGACGATACGTCAGTGGGCGACGCGGTTTTGGTAGCTGGGTCGCTTGCGGTGTGAACGCAGCTTTAAAGTGACCACTGGTACATAAATGCCCAAGTTTGATGTTCATGATCAGCACACTCAAGCAACTGCAGTTTTTGCCACCTCCCCATTGGCTTTATTTAAATTTTAGCCTTTTCCATTTTCTCATCTCTGCCATCTCTGTTTTAGAGTTCATTGCTTTATGCAAGCATTTCCTTAGTATAAAATATGTAGAGGTTACATTCATGGTAATGGAAGTGAATGATTGAAAAAACTTTTCACTAAATTATTACTTTTCTGTCCAGGGCTGAAGAGGAGCCGATGGAAGAGGATGCTACGATGTGAATGAACATCTTGAACCTCTGACCACTCAGATCCTGTCTTGACTGTGTCCTCACTCAGTGTCAGTTTTGATGACACCCCTGCAGAGAGTCTTAATTCTGCCATATAAGGCTGGCGTCTCACTGTGGGATGAGATCAAGCAGCTAAAGACACAAGAGATGCACGATGGAAGGGGAACACTAACAATGGGTTATACATTCACTGATCAGCGGTGCACAGACTGATCAGCATTCACGTGTTTCTTCACCTGATGTTGGAGAAGATTGACTCAACCATCCAACAGTGACAGCCTTGAGTGCCAGTGCTTTTTGAAACACTAGACAGTGTGTACTTTTCAATGCCAGTTGGAATAACACACAGACTATTCAGTAGTCACCTTTATTTCTTATTAGTCTGATCAGTGCTCTCGTCTTTATCAAGGACCACCAGAGCTAATGTGATTGATTGTGACTCTGCACTACAGGTGACTTTTAAGCTCTTTTGAGATATCCTGAACATGGAATTAAGGGATGGACATTTTGCAGTTTTCAAGCATTGTTGAAGATAACTGAAGAGAAGAAAAGTCAGCTGGTTTTCTGATCCCAAATTGATTAACAGTAAAAGACTGAGCGCTTGTGCCTTTCTTCCCAAACCTGATGGATTTTTTTGAACTCTACTGGAAGAGCTTTGCCTTAAAAACAGGTTTGGGAACAAGGCTTCTTCCTCCTAACCCCTGAAACATTTCTACCCTGGCAAGAAATCAGATGCCTGCATGTTGTTGGCACATACAGTACACTGGAGGACCTTGGCATGTTTACCTATAGCTCTCTGTCTCTCCTTGCACCTTCATCTTTCTATTTTTCCCTCATTTTTCATCATCCCGAGAAGGTGGTTCCCCTACCTAAGTTGGGGATGTTTTTTTCCGAGGAAGGTTAAAGATAGGGCAGTTGTTACTCCTGTGTTTTATGGTCGCCTGTTTGACCTGCAACATCATGAGTCAAATCCTTAATGCATATTTTTGTTAAAACAGCAGGGTTAAGAAAAGATGCATTATCTCAAAATACTCCTAGGCAAATAGATCCAGACCCAATTAAAGGCAAATATTTATTTGGGTAAAGTTAAGGAAACACTCAGGAAAATGTCAAAATTAAGCACCCTCTACAGAGGATCACAGTGTTGGCGGGTGATTAATCTAAAGTTTGTTTGCCAAGTATGGCAAAAGTTAGCAGTACTAAACACCCTGTTGCTCTGATTGCAGCTGAAAGTCCCATGAAAGTATGTACTCACTGCCTAAACTGAGTGGTTTTATGTAAGTATGATCTCCTACAGTTTATACACTTCTGAAGTCCCCTTGGTAAGATCAAATGCCTCCAAACCATGTCTCTTTTATAGATGCTGTTCATTCAGTGTGCTTTATTTGCATCCAGGTTGTGGATCTGCATGAATGGTAGGAGTCATTGACTAAAGCTATATTGGCCAATAGTGGTGCAGTTTAGATGGAGTTTTTGGTTGAGATTGTTGGCTCATTAGGATGTTCCAAGGCAAATATTTTTGAACTGGCTAAATAATATTTCAGTGCCAAACTGCAATTTAAATTTGTGTTCAGACAACTTAGGTTGATAAAATACCTGAAAACAGACCAAATTTAATACAGCATTTCAAACAGTCAGCAGGTAAATAATGTGAGGGTGGTTTGCAGAGTACAGTGATGCTAACAGAACTGCCAGCTTAAGAAGCCTTAGATTCCGACTGTAGGTTGGTTTATGCGTTTGTGCTGAGGGGTTAAATGTGAGTATTTGTAGTTTTCAATCATGCGTGGTTTAGGGGGCTGACGAGCAGAAAGAGCATCAGTTTTGGCATGGGCTTTTTGATTCTCCAACAAAGGGATTAAAATTAACTATGTGCTTTGGGCACATTGGACTCAGAGTTGTATTTAAATCACTTACAACCATTAAGCCTCAGTAATATTTACACCCCATGCCACTGGAGAAACTTAACCCTGACAGTGCTAAGGAGATTCAACCAATGGTTTTACAGTTTTATGTATTTCCAATGTGCTTGGATTGATAATGCTACCATTTGGGTAAGAAATTTACCATCATTAAAGCATAGGTGAATGCTAACAAGCTAAGGGCTAATTGTTGAGGATCACTATCAGCTGACAGTTTAAGTCAATACTGTGCGCAACAGTTTTGTTAAAGGCAGTCACACTCTGCTCAAGTTCATATTATATCTAATGTCAATTGAGTGTCTTAGAAGCATTGAATTATTATTTACTCAAATCAGAGTTTTCTGCCTCAAACTGGGTCTGATCAGACGAGCATCATCTTTCCTTTGAATCAGAGTCAAACAGCACCATTTACACCAAAACTAAATGAATTCTAAAATCCAAACTCCCAATTTTCACTATAAGCTGCAGTTAAAAAAAACAAGCCAACGGATGACAATGTCTCAGTCTGGCCTGTGTAGAAAAAAATCTGTCTCTTGTTCAGCAGAGTAATGAGGCATAGACAGAAATCAATCACATATGGGCCAATTTGTTGAACCAGCCCTCTCCTCAGGACAACTGTGTCTTCACATATGACCATACCACCTGGGATTTTCCAGAGGGGTGTTCCAGGGCCGCACAGACTCTAACAGCTGGTTTAACATATCCAGCCTCTTGTTAAGCACATCTGCTGCCCAAATGTAAGGTGCTGTGAGTCAGGTGTGTGTACATCTGTTCTCGTACTGTTGAAGCTCATGCTGCCATGTATAAATATCCAAGTATAAACACATACTTTTATAGTTATTGTTCATGTTTAATCATGCTTCACACATGACAACTCATACAGCTGCTGAGGTAAACTCTAGCATGGTTGTCTTAGCAACTCTGAATAGAAAATGTAGCTCGGATTCTGCTTTTCTGTCTACATTTCAAGTCTGAATACCTTCCAGCTAGTCATGAGTATCACAGAATGGTTCTGTCATATTTGATAGATAAGAAGACCAGTCATCAGACTTGTTATTAAAGTTTTAGCAGAGTCAATACCAAACTAACTTTGATATTTTTCATTTTCCCAAGGTACACAAAAGTTGGCATATTTACTAGTTAAGTAATGATTAACTCAAAGCTAGTTTATGAGAGTAAACAAGTAGTAAATTGTTTTAGCTTTTCAAGGAACAAATAATCAACTAATTTCCAATTTTCCAATAAACTAGGCCTAAACTTAAAGTGATTTAACCCACACAAATATTGATCTAGGTGATAGAGAAGGAGTTACTGACTAACTGCTTTTCAACCATGGTATAAGTAAGTAACCTGCAGCTAGTTCATATGGGAATGGATAAGTAGCTACTTACTAGTGGCCTATACTAAAACTGGCATTATCAGGTGATGGATGACCAACTAACTGTTATTTACTTTGGTAAAAATATCTATATTAGTAATTTTTATTTTTTTGTTTAGCCATTTTTCACTTTGTCTGCCTCCACTGGATAGGGGAAGACAGTGAAAGCAGAAAAAAAGAGTAGGGAATGACATGCTGGAAAGGTGCCCATGCCGCCTACAACAAGAACAAAATCCTCTGCCTGAAAGTGTGTGCATGGACACAAACACCAGGCCTGTGGCACCACACAAAATATAAAGAAACCCAAAGAAAAACAGAGAAACTAGGTAACAGATCTGTGATTCACAGCTAAAATGGGGTATAATGAGTAACTTATTGTCAGAAGGCCTGTGCTAAAACTGACCAGGTACTTAACCAGTCTACTAACTGTGGGTAAAACTAGGCTACAATCGGTCACAAATATGTAACTAACCTGTTACCGGAAACCAGGATACTGGTTTTTACCATGTATGAGGAGAAACTAATGACCAGGGCTATTTCTGTCCTTGTAAACCCCCTTTCTGAATATGAACTGAGATCATTTTTTAACTAATTATTTTTATTTTCCTTTTTTTTAACCAATGCACATGCATTGGTTAAAAAATGCACATGCAAAACAGAACACTGAATAAACGTTCTGTCATTCTTCCAACTTGAGTCAAGAAAACAGGGGACTGCCTTCTCCCTCCTTCATCTTAAAATGAATAACATTAATACTTTCTCAGTAAACAGGAAGCAGATCACTGTCAATGTTTACTGTTGTTTACTGTACATAAGACGTCAGTCTCTTGAGTATTCCTGCCACACACTTTGACAACAATATCTATTTTTAAGTCTTTTTTTCTATCATCTACAACTTCTTTTCTACTTATGTCATCCTGTCAGTGGACTCCAGTGACTTTTTACACTTAAATGTGTTTTCTTGTTGTGTTCACGTTCCCCTTCTCTGTTACATTGTAAAGCTGATGAACTTCACTTTGGTGAGGGTTCAGGTTTTAATTTTGTGAACATTACATGACTTTGTTTTCTGGGTTTTGCGGGAGGGCTGGGATGCAAATGTTTTTACTTTGTACATTGACGGACAATTGTGTATTTACTGTATGTTCATAGTAGATTTATATATGAAAAGAAATGAGTATATTATATATCTATACATAATGAAATATTATGATCTTGTTTTTGAAGTTGGTATTGACAATGATACTTTTCATGAGTCTTACATACAGTCCTCACTTGTTAGGGTGTCAGTGAAGGCACCATGCGCTGTCTTTGGGTACAGTTTGTTACATGTTGAGTAGCATTTTAATGGCTGTCTTTTCCTCTTTCAGCACTTGCTGACCTTTGGCTTTTATCCCCCTCAGTGTCAAAACACTTACTGTAGGTGTGCCGTTGTTCTCTGCTCAGACCCACTCATCCATGTGCACAGTAATACATTCCAGGGTTTCACTCATGTGGGTAAACACAAACATTGTCAGACTTTTGAAGGTTTTAAATGTTCTCAAAGTAAATTCAAAGTTTGGAGACAGCAAGTACAGCCAAAGCAGAGGCCTATTTCTTCTCCTTGGAGAAGTTCATCCTCCTAAAACAACAAAAAAGGAGGAGGAGATTTGGCCCTACATTAAATCACTCTTATTGGCTCTGCTTATGATTGCACATGATCATCACTTATATGTCCTTATCTAGAAAACCTGTTCTTATTTTTAATTAAAATCAACATTCCCCCAAATAAATCCAGCTCATCCTGCATTAACTAAGAGCTGCCTCTGGATTTCAGGGTGGTCTGTGTTTAGTGAGATGGAGCTTCATCCAGGAGGGCACAGATATCAACGCATCATCATTTCCCAAACACAGTTTCTTTTGCACTATTTCTTTTTCTTGTGAGCAAACATTGCACAATTCTTTATATTCCATCAAAACGT
Source organism: Scarus forsteni (assembly GCA_036419115.1). NCBI lineage: Eukaryota > Metazoa > Chordata > Actinopteri > Labriformes > Labridae > Scarus > Scarus forsteni. The sequence goes on from JAZDUH010000098.1 coordinate 39,240,859, forward strand.
TTAAAGTAGGGCTGCAGAATTAGCACAATAATAATGCAACAAGGCGAGATACATTCAGTTTTTTCTTTTTCGTATCGTAATAATTATCAATTAAAAGTTGATTTATTTCCTTTTTTGTTGTGTCATGCACTGACACATCTGAGCAAAATCACACCATGGATTTTGATGCTTTATGTCAATGCCATTTACTGAATGTCAGCCAAATATGCTGAACCCACTCTGCCCTCTCTGCTTAATGTTCTGTCCAATATCCCACCAGCTGTAGAATCAGACTAAAGAGGTAACTTAAACATTCTCCAATGGGCTGCAAGAAGTAGAGACATAATTACTTCTGTCTAAAGTATCAGTTCAGGATCTTTCTTGCATATGCACTATTTCAAGAGTATCGGTTAAGCGCTGGTGTTAGAAAAATCACAAACAATACCCAACCCTAGCTGATGCACTGGAGTTAAGTTACTGTAGCAATGCCACAGCTGGATACAACTCATCCTTCCTGTCCTCACAGTAATGGAATTTATGGATGGTGCTGCTCCTTTGAATGTTTAGCTCAGTGTAAGCACACAATAATCTGAAGATTTTTACTTCAATTATTTCACTGTCCCTCAAGTTACATGTCTAAAGTTACATTCAGTCAGTGGTGGATTATGTTTTTCTTTGGTTAATGTAATGACATGACCTACCAGACTTCCCTATTTGTCCTTCTCTGATTAAGGGCCAGTTCTACTAAGAGCCCAAATAAAAAGAGCTAAATGGAGTGTGCAAACAAAAAAAATGCTCGTGCCATTAGTTAGTGTGTTACGGGTGACCTATGACTACATGCACAATTGATAACAAAAGTGGTGTGGACTGCCCTCTTTAAAAGGGGATTTTGTGTGTGCCACCGGCTGTCATCATGGAGAGTTTGGGAGAGCAAAGTAGCCGTAAACGAAAAATGTTTGAAGCCATGGCAAATGCTGAGGAGTTTTTTCTTTTAATTCCTATTACAAAGTAAGAACATCATCAAAGGGAATATCTCCCAGCATCTCAGAACAGGTGTAAAAGCTGTTGTATAAACAAGACTGAAGCGAGAGATTTTGTCGATGCATCTTGATATATTTTATAATGTATATCAGTGCTTAAGAAGCCCCATTGCTCACCTCTTCTTGACTTCTCCATGTGCCATATCAGCTCAACTTGACTCAGCTCTACTTTATTTGGTATCAGACACTTGAAAGTACTTTGCTGAGCAAACTGCAGCGTCTAAGCAAAAAACAATAGAGGACACTAGGAGATGGCATACCTGGCTCTTGGTCTTTGGCTCTTTGTAGGACCAGTTTTGTGCTTGTTAAAAGCAGGAACACAAAATATGAAACAAAATATAACAAAGAAATTGCTCTGACCATTTGACCAGTGGGCAGTAGTGTACCACATTCACTATGTTAATGAGGAGAAAAAATATGCACTGCAATCAGAAATAAACTAAATAAACGTTGCAGCACTTAATAGAATTTTAAGTATCAAATGTCAAACACAGAGACAATATAGTACATTTTTTGGCATTCATTTAATTCCAGGAAACTTATAAAAACTGATTTACATTGTCAATATTAACTTGGAAATTTGTTTTACTGTCAAATTTCAAACAAAATGAAACCTGAAGCTTAAACTGCAATCCAATTTGATTAATTTCCCAAATTTGTTGATAAAATATGATCGACAGCCCTACTTTAAAGATTTGTATTTTATTTGGACTGCGTGATTTAGACCACGAATGGCAGAGCGATGCTGCAGTAACCATTCTCATGTCACAAGTCTTTGAATCAATCATGTATCACAACATTCCTTATTAAATTGATCACATGGAATTTCAAGTTATTGTCTAGATCACTTGTTACTCTACAGGAATAATGAAAGTGACTCTGAAATGATGCTTGCAGTGAAATATTACATCAAATGTTGATTTACATTGAGGTAACCAAGTAAAGGGCAGGCTGCTTTGGTTAACAAGAGGGCCACATTTTCATGTTTGATGGGATAGAAAGGAAAAACATACATGTGTGTGTTATTAGAGGCTTCTTTATCAACACATAAACACAAATGCAATCAGCAGTACTTTTAATCTTATGAGCTATAGAACAGAATTCAAGCAGTTTCATTAATTTTTGATGCAAATAACAGATTATTCTCTGGTCATCAAAGTTTATATAATTGCACCTTCATTTCCATTTTGAAATATGCATAAAAATGAGTTTTACTGAAACAATCACATCCTATTATGGTTTTGTTTCATTGGTAATATTGCTATTTTAGCACCGTCATGGCAGTCCTTGTCACACTTTCTTTGTGAATGTAAATGTTTTTAAGATTATGAACTGACTGACGAGCTTTATTAAGGAAGTAGGGGGGCCAAATGTGTCCCCCTGGCCGCCATTTTCCCACCCCAAATGATGGTTTAGCTCTGAATGGAAGGATATTTTTGTCAAACTTCCCTGCTCTTAAAATGTAGTTCAGCCATTTAGAAGGTATGTCATTTTCTTCACAATCTCATTATGTTATACATGTTCAAAGAGGGCACTTTCTCCTGTATGTTCTGTACTTTTCAGAAGATTTATTTCCAGGCACTCTATGTATTTGCGGTTGGAATATGAACATGTATACAGTCAAACTATCCTGACTCACCTTTACTTGGATACACTGACATTTCTCTGCATGTAAACATACTTGATGAGATGCGTCTCAGTAACTGAGCCCAGAACATTCCCAGAAGCCTTTGCTCAGCCGTGCCAGTCAACTTCTGACTGCTTTGGTTTCTCAGAAGCAGCCAACAATAGCACAGCCTGACTCCCCTGGCTGTCTGTCTTCACTGTTAGTCTTAACACAATGTCCAGTCACATGAAAACATTCCATCAAGTTATAATTTCCATGTATTAGCAGAGGGCATATCTCTTTGTTTGAGCTCTTTGAGTCTGTTCCAGCCAACTGTCTGTTTATTTAGGTGAACTGGTCTGACTTCACTCCATTCCTCTTTTTCCTCCCTGCATGATCCGTTTGTCCGCATGCACTGCCTACCTGTCTGTCTGTCTGTCCCACAAATCAGCACAACGGATCAAGCACTGAAGGACATCAATACCTTCACCGTATCTAAACGGTCTTCTCTCTTTTACTGCTTCTCAGCCTCTGCTAGGGGGTTTCACTGTTCTTCTACCTTTAAGATATAAAATCATCAACCCTGTAAGTTGATTTTTTACAAATACTGGGAAACCATATCTAGCATTTGTAACACAGACAGTAGATTTTCTGTATTTATGTAGAAAGCAAACTGTTTTAGGGGGACGCTTTGTAAACTGCGACATCAGAATGGATTATTGTTTCTTTTTACCAGGCGTGATGTGACCTCAGTGGACTGTTTGGAGGACATTTTCACTTCTCTGTCACATCTGGACTTAACAAAGGGCTCCATCCAGACGCCTGTTCACTACTACAGCTATCCATTCCAAGTATAAAAGCCAGTTAATGCTATGACCACTGTGGTTCAAAACAAACAGTTCTAGGTTTACATATATGTATAAAATGCATATTCTTTTTTTATTGTTATGTTTTTGACTTGTTCCACCATTGTTACAGAAACAGTACATTTTTCTGGGGAACTTTTGCTCTAACATGTTGTCTTTGACATCTACAATATAAAGTATTGTTTTGGAAATAGTGCAGTGTCTCTTTATTGTGGTGACAGTGTAAGTTGTTTGTTTTGATTTCAGAAAAAATGCTTTAACTCTGGATATTATGTGTCAAACTGTATGAAAAGACATCAAGGAATGTGTTCACGTCCACCATGGCTGCCCTCCAAAAGATGATGATTCGTATCATCAGTCTGGGAGACCATGACTCGTATTTGTGTCAGTATAACCACTTCAGTGTTTGTTTTCAGCTGAATCGCCAGACATATAAAAATACACTTACAACCACATCTTTTTCTTTCAGAGACTAGAGTTGCCATGTTGGAAATGCTGAATTTTCCTGACCAGAATTACCAGTGAAAGGGAAAGATGTCTGCCTGAGGCAGCCTATGGACTTCAGGAAAGCGGCTCTAATATGCTAATATGCCAGTCAGCTCAGAAATCGCTTAATTGTGCAAATGATATTTAACTGTTAGATAACTTGTTTTGATATTATCACAATTATTATGAGCTTGAATATGGTGGGAAATCCTTGGAGTCTGAATAAGTAAATCTGTGTTTATATTGATCTGATAGTAAAATAACTTAACCTTGTGTAGTCATAACTTTCTAAATATATCCTCTAAGTGTTTTAGGGGTGAAAAGTGACTCACCTTTTCTAAATTCCAAAAATAAAGCAACCAAAAAGAATTAGAGACCTGCCATTTATTTTGGATCAAGGAGCAAAATGTTAGTGATCTTTTTATATGCTTGTATTTTACCAGTTCAAAATAAAAAAAAGACCAAATTAAATCACAAAAATACCTGGTCAATTACTAAAACACTTAAGTTATTTTTTTCCTTACTAAATGAAATGCTTATCAGTTATTATTACTGTGGAAATCAGCGCATATATGTAGAACTTGAAAAGATATTTGTGTGGCTTCAAAAAGAATAAGATATGTGTTTTATGGTAGCAAGATACTTATACTTCTACCTTTTATGACCCAGCAAATTCAAACATTTTTCTGTAGATGCACTCCTCAAGACATGAAAAACCTCTGTCAAAATGTTCTCATGAAAAATTTACTCTATATCCCCTTAATCCATAATACAAGGCTGTTATTGGTCTGTTTTATTCGAATAATTTATTACCCTAAATCACCAATAATAGGAAACCTGTGGCTGTTAAGGTGCATATCAATATTTGTGTCAGCACAAGATAAAAAGCCTGCATGGTTTCCTCAGAAGATTTGGCAAATTCCACAACTGACTGAAATCGTAAATTTTTGAAATCAAGAAAAATATTTCAATCTTTCAATACAGGAGCACAACTGGATGATAAAACTGATGGTGTGGAGTCAGAGTTGTGACGAAGTGCTAGTTTGCTTTTCAGCTGCCTATGGATGGCACACAGTCCAAATGTTCCTGCCAGCTTAAAAAGGATCATTTTGAATCATTTTTACTGATGGAAGAATATTCATTTACCAACCTTTTATTAGATTTGTGATTTCAAGAGTGAAGGCATAAGAGACATTTTTGTCTCATATGTGATAAAGTAACTAATAAACTGTATAGTTATAATAACACGGTGAAATTTGATCTATTTCCAAGGAACCTCTGACTAAGCCAGAAGACACACCTGCTACAAAAGACTACTCTAACCATTACTTCTGCCATTAGCAGGATAAACATTGTCAGATATTAACATAAAATGTACCAAAACCAAAAATCTAGAAAATATCAATCATGTTCAATCAACAAATGCAATAAAATAAGTGAGTGCATGGGCTCTGCAGATGTGTTTATCCCATGTGTAGAATACAGTATTGGTTATAGGGTTCCTTTTCGGGGTGACAATACAACATGATCAGTTTGAAAATACAAATTCAATATCGCATTTTAAAAAATCAGAAGCAGTCAAAGACTGTAATGACTGCTCTGTCTTTAGATCAGTGCAATACTGAGACATATTTTCTACCTATTTACACATTTGAGAATAACATTGAGTGTGTGTGCATGTGTTTGTGATGTGCACCCATGATTAATAATGTTTTTGGGTCAAGTATGACTCGAAGGTGGAGGTAGTACATACTGGATTTTTTCTTAAGATGAGGTCTCTGTAGGAGAAGGCAAGAGATTTAGAGCTGAAAAGAATATCATGGAGAGAGGGATAAACCAGGGACATTTTCTTGAGCAGGGGGTACAGTTAGCTTGCCTCAGTACTTGTAACATTTATGAGGCTAAGAGAAGGAGGATTGTATCAGATGAGGGTAAAGAGATAAGACCTACGCATCTCATCACCAATGCAGTCGTGCCTCCATCCTGAGCATTTCTTTTTTTTTTTTTTTTTTTTCTTTTCTTTTTTTTTTTTTTTATATTTTTTGGGCATTTTGTGCCTTTATTGATAGGAGAGAGACAGTGGATAGGCTTGTGAAGGGGGGAGAGAGAGTAGGGGAGGACACTCTGCAAACGGGTCACAGGCGGGATTCGAACCTGGACCGGCAGAAGCATGTACATGGGGTGCTAACCACTACGCCAAACCAGCACCCCCATCCTGAGCATTTCTAATGGGGCATTGAAATGTTTGTCAAAAAATGGAAATAGACTTCTATCAGGAAGTAAATCTGATGTGTCAGTTTGTCTTCTGCAGCCATGCCACTACATTGTGATGCTCAAATCTTTCCTGAAGCCAATTCAGACACCAGCAGTCACCTGGTGCAGTGTAGCAGACCAATCATCGGTCTTATGGTGCAAATCCTTTCAAAACTGAGACATTTTCAGGAATGTGCCCATGAAGTGAGGTACAATCATAGCCCTGTGTTGGTTCAGGCCGACATGCACTGAGGTTAGGTCATCCCTTCCCTCTCTTGCACCATTTATAACCCCAGGAGACCAGTGGCTTGAGGCAATAAATCTGATCTACTTTGCCGATAATTATTATAATTAGTTGTCAATCAATCAGGGCACCTCTGTCAAGACCATATTTTGTGATTATAACCCAAACTTAAAGAAACTGTGAGGAGTTTCGAAGTAATCACATAAAAGTCTCACTTTTAGATATATGCCTGATGGAAATACACACTTTAAGATGAGTTTTATAGCATCGAAATAGGTTATCTATAAATGCTATTCCTTAGCCTTCTGATCGGGTCGGACAGGGCTGGACTGGCCTGAATACTCAAATTCAGGAACAAGACAATTAAAACTAGAGCAAATTTATATTATTTTATTATTTATATTACACGTCTTAGAGCATTGGGCTGTAAGTAGCGATATATAGCCGGCTACAACTACGATAATAAGTTTTCCAAAAATTGCTTGTTGTTACACATCAGAAACTACCGCTACGTAACTAGAAAGAGATACATTACCTCGTCGCTTTGCATCCTGTAAGTTGTTGAAAAATAGTTAGAAAGCAATGCAGAGCTCTGAGGAAGGTCCGGGCTGCATTTACCACAACAATCACACATTTGGCTTCAGTCACGTTCAAGTTGTTGTCAGAAGTAGGAATTTCTGGGTTTCGAGTAGGAAACAGCAACTAGAACAGCCTCCGAAGTCTGAATTTCCTACTGGGAACTCGCCACCCCCGAGGATGCCCCCAGTGTGAACAGTTATTTAGCTCCTGTAATAATCAATTTATTTGCACTTCTGACTGGGGTGTGTCGCTCTAGATCAGCTGTATACATAGTAATGCTCGACTTATATTTACAAAAATGCTGCCATAGTGACAATCACATTCTTTATACAACAACGCAGGGCGTGCTAACAACAGCTACCTGGTAGATCGGCATGTTTTTTTCTGACTTCAACTGGAACGCCAGTAAGTGGGAGATGATGTCACTCCCATTTCCGAGGTTACTGGAACGCAGCATTACGACAGTCAGCGCGCATGCTCATGGGTAGCAGAGTTTTTATTTCGCCGGTAATAGATTCTCCTCATAGCACCTTTAAAGAAACTGTACATGTTTAAGGTTTGTCATTTGGATCTACAGAGGCCTCATGAACCACTATGTTAATTCCCTGTGGCTTATACCCTGGTGTCTGCAGCTAAGGAAGGCATGATGTTTATTCAGTATAGTTCCATGATCTAACTGAATACTGAACATTTCATCCTTTTGAATCAAATTAAAAATAAGCAGTATGTCTGACAGCTTAAAAAGAACCATCAGCTAGTGCTGCTGGTTCTTTTTAAGCAGCTGGAGTAAGATCTTCTGAACAGTGTAATAAGCTTTTGTTAAAATTATTAATCAGTTTTTGCAATCTTTGCCTCGAGATACTGCTTCCTTGGACCTTCACGCAGACCCTGGTGTGTTGAACTGAATCAATTCTCCTTTTGGTCCAGAGGGGGGCAGCCTAGCAGGGCAGGTTCTCAGGGCCCCACAGTAGCTACAGTTGGGATTAGCCACCCATTTGGAGAGGTCAAAGGTCAGAGCCATTGTCCAAATAAACAGCAGTGAATCCCTGCTGGTGGTGGAACTAACGTTAGGACAACAGACCGAAGGCAAACAAAGTCAATCCAGCCTCACCTCTCCTCAAATAAACACACATTCCTCTGCTTTCCTGTCAGACTCACAATTGAGAGAGCAACAGTGTAAATACTGACGTGGCCTCAGGCTTTGTAGGCTCGTCACAATCTCTGTAAATCACAGAGCTTTGACACACCATGCAGTAGTGAGGGCAAACAAAGGAGAACATCTCTGGGACCTTTAGAGAATAAAGTTAAACAGAGACATTAAGGACAATATTTACCATCAGACAGATCCTGAAAAGATCTCTGAGGGCTCCTAAAGGAAGACAGAGATGATGTTAAAGTTGGGAATGTGACCTTTTTACGGTTCCTCTGTGGCTGGGGACGCTTAAGACTGCGCTCATGACATGCAGACTGCCCGTCTCACCTTTAGCCCATGGTAGGCATCAACATGCTCGTCACCTCTGCTCTGTAACAACACACAACCACTGTGACCCCAACGCGGGTCAGGTCAGAGAAGAGTTGGGGCTGTATTTGTCAAACTTTCCCCTTCGCTTAAAGGCCAGCCAACAAGATGGCCACCGTTTCCCCACCACAACAAAGACCTGAAATGACAGTAAGGATGGAAATTCCGGGAAACCCCCTCTTTTATATGTTCCCTCTCGTTTCCCCGCAGTGACATTCTGGTGTGCGGCAGCCCTCTTGCAGTGCTCATCCTCCTGTAGCGTTGGTCGTTGTCAGTTTGCTCTGTCATTACGCCGCCACCACTATACGTAAAAAGAGGCCTCATCCACCCAGCTGCGCTCATCACCACGCTTTTAATTGCAGGTTTGACTGACTCGAAATGGCGATGAGGCTTTGGCCAGCTGCTAAGATGACAAACAAGAACTAATTACAGATGAGTCATTAGAGTCAATTTTAAACATCACAAGCAAAGAGATATGGTTTATTGACTAACTGCAACAGGCACAGTCTATATATTAGGGGTCGTGGAGTTGATCCTGTGGGGTCAAATCTATGAGTCTTATCAGAAGTAGAAATGCTTTAACTAGATATTTACACATGATGGTTCTAGGTGACAACAATTCAAACATTAAAGTTTTGAACATTTAAGATACCCCTGCTTGTATTTGGTTGGACCCCTTTGCCTTCAGAACCGCTTTAAGTCTTCATGGCATGGATTCATCAAGGTCAATTTTGGTCCATAATGACAGGACAGCACCACAGCTTTGCTGCAGCTTTGTCTGATGCACATCAATGATGGAAATCTCCTGTTTTCCACCTAAGGTGTTCTGTTGGATTGAGATCTGGTGACTGTGGAGACAACTGGAGTATGGTAAAGCAACAAAGAACTATTTACCTCTGCAAAGGAGGTTGTGTGTTTGCCGGCGTATGTTTGTTGTCAAAATTATACTAAAAAAAACTACAGGCAGGTTTTGCTGACATTTTCAGAGATGTTGGTAATGGCCTTATTTGATTTTGGTGGGGATCCAGATAACTGCCATTAGCCATGGCACTTTTGTGTACAGATGTAACAGCAATATGGAGGCTACCTTGGCAGAGGTTTGCGCTCTTCGAGTGCTTTCTAGTTTGGGATAATTTGAGCTTTGTAACACTGCACTAATTCTGCTTGAAGTAGCCATTGAAAGATCTGTACGCTGAGGTCATGGAGGGATGGATATGGTCAGAAACATCAGCTGTGTTTAAACACTGCTCAACTTATACTTTAGGGACCAGAAGCCTTGTTTCTGCCAAGTGGTCTGGTCTGGATCAGTACATTTCAGTGCAGTTTGGAGCTGATAAACCTGATGTTTGCGTTTCCAATGCCAGCTGCCCTTTCACTTGAGGGCAAGGATGTGAGCCGGGAAGAGAGGGTTGCACCAGGTATGTAGATGCATGATGTCACAGCAGGGCAACACAGTGAAGTGGTCTGACGTAGAGCTTTGTGAGACTGTTAATAAAAAGCAACAGTGGAGGACCTCCAGCTCTTCAATACTCTAGTGTGCTACATAATGAAGCATTGTTTCATGCAGACATTCTGTACAGCACCAGCAGTGAACAAATCACTCTAAATCCACGGCTTATTTGAAATCCACATTTTATGAGCCTGTGTGAATTGTAGCCTCAGTTTTTTGTTCTTATCAAAGAGGAGTGGGACCTGGTGTGGTCTTCTGCTGCTGTAGCATATCTGCTTTAAACGTCAACATATTCTGTGTTAGAATGGTCTTCTGCATTTCTGGTTGTGACAAGTGCTTATATGAGTTACTGCTGCCTATCAGCTCCAAGCACTCTGACCTCTGGCATAAACAAGGTATTTTAGGAGAAATCATGTTCATGGATGCTTTCTCTTTTCCAGACCATTATCTTTAAATTGTAGGGAAGGTAAAATAATAGCAATTTCTGAAATATTCAGACTAGTGGCTCCGGCACCAGTATCCATGCAAATAGGAAGGCAGATCAGTTATTTGTGTTGATGAGCGAAGTGGCCAGTGAGTGTGTGCTGGCCTGACTGCAAGAAGAAGTTTGAGCAAAATTTCTGCAGATTTCAGCCAAACACACTTTCAGTCAAGCAAAATGAAGACTAAGGCTGTGTCCGAAATGGCATACTAACGTACTGCATACTACAAACTCATGTGTATATACTGTATACTACATACTATAAGTATGATTAGGATGCCAACCATTCACACTGTAGTGTACTACTAAGTTTCCCATGATGCATTTCAAACCTCCGAAGACAAAAATCGGAAGCACACCAGGCTATCAAATATCTCTGTTGATTCGCCACATTTGAAAGTTCAGAGAGCATTTTTTAAAGTCAACACGTAGAATACCAAAATGTGGTCATTTGAGCCATAAAATGCACGGTTACAAATTTCATTTTGGCATTTCGGACATTCCGCACATTCCGCTATGCGCGCCATTATGCTATCGAAGAAACTTCCGGTCAGCTCCAAAACAAGAGCCCATTTACAAAAGCATTGATGAACTAAAAGGAGATCATAAAAGATGCGTAAAAAGATGCTAATTTTCTTTGTACTCTGTCTCTATACAGTCCCTCTTAAAAAAAACTTTGTGTAGTTTTTGGGAAGACTGCTTGAAAATGTCTAGATTTTTTGTTCAGAAATATACAAATAGATGGAGCCACTGAGATTTTCCCTACATTCCTCTGAAGGGTCTTGTCTGATCCATGAGAGGAAAGTGCAGGGCCTGTCCACCCTTGTGGCTAATGAGACCCCCCATGATGACAAAACCCTTACCACTTGTATTTATGGAAGTATAAGTTAGATTAGCATGGAAATTCTACTATTATCAGAATCTGAGAAAAAAACAAAAAGGAAAAATGTATTAGGATCCCTATAACTGGAAGTCGGCTGATTATTGGCTGGCAACTAGCTGGAGTTTGGTTAGTGTTTGGCTTGGGGGGTGAAATTCAAATGGTTGCATCTGTATGAAAACAAGACTGAAAAGTGAAAACAAGGCTGCAAGTGAGAGTTGGCTCCTGAACTGTTGTGACCCGGTGACCTTAGCTGACCCCGGCGGTCATCACTGCTGCTAATGAAGAGCAAAGCAGGATGGGAAGGTTGGCATGTCACCCTACAAACATGCCCTGAACCCCCCCAACCGTCTCCGTCGTTGGCTGCAGACGGATCAGGTTTCACAGTAAAAGGTGAGGAGGATGAGGAGGCTGTTTCTGATTGTGGGGTGTAAATAAGAAAGAAGAACACAGAGGAGCATGTTTAGGAAGGTGAAGGTGCTGCCCCGCATTCCTGTCCCATGATTGGCTCCCTGCCATGCTGAGATCATTTTTTAAAATCATATAACTGTCTTCTTTCAGTGACTGACATCCAAAAGATGTCTCCGACCACCATCCGTTCCATCTTGGCTGGACAGTAAAAACGAGGCTTCAGCATGTAGCTAAATGGACATTTGTGCTAAATAAATAAAAATGTCCTCAGTTGTGAACTTCAACCTTCATATCCAACCATAATTACTGACTGTGGTGAAGTCAACTATTTTAACAAGGCTTTAAATGTCAGTTTATATGTCCTTTATCATTTTGGTCATTTTATGAAGCTTTAACTGTCATATACAAAAGAAACACTTTGTGGGCAAATGCTAATGCGAACAATCATCAAGTAAACTTCTCCTGAAATACATGGCTGTGTGTTGATACAATAAACAACCAGTGTAAGCTGGACTCTGAAACATAAACTTACATTCGGCCTTTCTAGTTTGTCTTCTGTTTGTGAGTCTTCTTTAGGTTACCACACTCATCTGACTGAATCAGTGATATTTCTGTTCTGTATTAATGATGATTTTCTGCTACTTTTGTGGCTCTAAAAAAGCATCTCTGCTGTTATTATTGAGTAAAATTATTTACAGTATATTAATAACAGTGGTACTTCCAATACAGCAACTCTGTTTCTAAACAAAATCCTTAAGGGTTCTGCTGTTAATAGATTTTTAGCAGATGGAAGGATTTTATACTTTGTCTTAGCCCATTGTAAGTTTACCTAATTTTTGAATTTGTGACCTATTACATTCAAATGCAATTTGATGAAATTGATCAAATTTGTAAACAGTCAATCTCTAGCGGACATAACTTAATCGATAAATGGACTAAAAAGGTAAGCTAATGTGTCATGGAATCAGTATTGTGTGCCTTGAGATGTGGTGGGATCTTTGGATCCTTGAGAGAAAATAGTTTGAAAACCACTGGCCTAACAGGGAAATGATGAGTACTTACATTTATTTTAAGCTGATTTTACACAAAAAGACCCAACTGTACACTCAGCTATTTTAACAGACAACATCCCATCAGCCATGTCCTTACTTCTCTCCACTGGCTTCCTGTCAGTTTAGTATTGATTTAATGATTTTACCGATCACTTTGAAAATGCATAGTAGTCTCTGCATATCTGAATCACTTACTCCTTATTAGCACATGGTCGCAGATCCCTTGCGATGGTTATCCCAAAGTCGAGAGTAAAAACCAAAGGTGATTAACCTTTCTCCACAAGAGCTCCTTGACTTTGGAGTGAACTTCCTGAGGAGATAAATCATGATTAATCAGTGACATCTGTTGAAATACTTCTTTAAACCAAATTCTATGGATTAATCCTCATGTAATGTCAGATTTTATCCACTTGCCTTCTTATTTACTCATTCTTTAAATATTTTAACTTCATCTAAGCTGCTCTCACTCATTTCTTATCTTTCTTTCCTCCTTTATCCATCTTTTATGATTTTTTTTATTTACTTGTTTTTCCATCCTTTATTAATTTTAGCCTTGTTTATTGCCAATGATGTGATGTTGCCTTTTTTTGTCTCATTTCATTCCTTTCTTTCTTAAATGCAAAATTTCCCCAGTCATGGTATTTTATTGGTCTTTGTCCTTATTAAACAATTGTTGCCCAAATTGTTTCCTAACTGTCTGGAAATATGCCTGTAATTGCCTTCATTTCCTATTTGGTCTATTCATTCTTCTTGTTGATTCACTGTGTTTGCGTTTTGTTCTTGCTCTTTTATTTGAAATTGTCTGTTCGCTTTGTTTTTAATCTTGATTATTAATGTTGATCTTATCATTATCTGCACTTTAAAACATCTGTTTTAAATGGTGCTTTATAAATAAAGTACTTATTATTATTATTTACATTATTTGGGGGTTTTGGTTCATATCGACATGATAGCATCGCACAGTTGACGCTGATTTAGGGGCTGCACATCCATTATGCAAATCTCCCATCCCACCACATCTAAAAGGTGCTCTACTGAACTGGGATCTGGTGTCTCATTTATTATTGTTGTATAAACACTATAGAAAGCAAATGCCACTTAAAAGCAACTTTTGGGATTTATACAAACACATGTGCGCACCTGCATGACAGCTTTGACCTTATCATACTCACAAAATCTGGAGAAACTGAAAACAGTGACACCAACAGTAGAAAGACAAAAGTAAAGACAGCTAAGTGCAATGGATACATTTGCATAAAATTGTTGAATATTAAACATTTTACTACACATATCATATATAGAGGATATGTTTGCAAAAACGAAGAAAAAAGAAAACAATTATATTGATGCTCCAGGAGTGGGCAAAAGCATGGCTGCACGTAAACACAGTTACTGTGTTCCCAAAATGTGCCATCCAAATAAAGATTTATATTAATAATATTTGTAATTAAAATGACATGATCATTGCACAAAACTGCTGATCAGCTAAGTTACAACATCCGTAGCTGTTCAGGAAATGAAGTGATGTTTGGAAATAAAAAGGCAATCACAATGCATAAAGATGCAGTGGCTTATCTGGCACCGCTGGAGAACGTGATGCATGGGAGACTCCGGTGCTTTAGGAGCATCCGTGTCCCCCTCCACCTCCGTCACCATACTGCTCAGGAGGGATTCCATGATGATCCCTGCCAGCTTTTTGTCTGTGGGGTTTAGCTCTGGTGTGCCCTTTCCTCCACCTGCTGCTAAGACACTTTTTCGATGGAGAGTGATTTGCCTTTCTGCCTCTACTTTTATGTCAGATCATTCTTCTTTTACGTCAGCCACAATCTGACCCTCTGAGACAGCCGTATTTACAGCCTCAGCCACATGCTTCCACTCTTTTGCCTCTCTGGCATGAGTGATGCCTGAACTATGCCCACCTATCAATATCTCAACCTCACATTGAGTAAAATGTCTTTTTTTTTCACTTGTTTTCCCTCCTGGTCCATTGTGATATTGCTATTATTGAATATTCATTAAGGGTGTTCACCTGGCTTTTTATAGGGGTGGGGCCTAGGACGTGCATGCGTGTTCTTTTATAAATCTGAAAGTTTTTATGTGCATGCACTTGCTATGTTTCTGTGTATGACAGCTGTAGTTATGTTTCCTACACACACTATTATAAATGAGGCCCCTGGTGAGTGTGGAGTAGGGATGTATTTCGTTATGATTTTATCGATACCGATACCGATACCGATACCGATACAGATACCGATACTCCTTATCGGCATCGATACTTATCGATACTCTTATCGATACTACAACATGTAATTTTGTGTAAAAAATAAAGACTTTATGAGATATTAAAAGATTCAACCTTTTTTTTATAACCACAAGGTAATAATAAAGCTTCAACAGAATAGAAGTAATGCATTACAAATGCTTCTCAGAGGCAAAAAGAAAACTAAGGAGATGGCAAAACCCCTTCATGCTGCCCAACAGACTGCATGTACAGACAGACCCATATATCTTGTGGTGCTAAAATCGATGCTGTAATGATGACTACTAGGGCTCTCACTTTATATTAGATATTCAAATAACTGTTCGAATATGGGGATAAATATCCGTAACCGAATAGTTAATAAATATTTGAATGCAAAATATTCAGTGTAGTTGCACATCAGGGCGCCTGGAGCAGTGGACCATTTCATCCAACAGAGGGCGCTGTGAGCGCAGCCTGACCGTCAGTCACATCCGGTACTCTCTTGACCTCAGTAAACAAAGAGTTTCCGCTCCGAGCGGACATTAACAGCTCCGAATCATCTGAGGAGAGCTTTTCATCCAAGTTATACGGCTGAGTGCAGCGGCGCTTCGTCAACAGTTTAATCCGTGTGACTGTGTTGGTTTCGGCAGGGTCTCTCTGTCTCTGTCGGTGCTGCAGTCTTTAGTGTTAGCCGGGCTGCTAACTACTCATGTTGCTATGGCAATCAAACAGCCCATACTCCTTTAGTTTTATCCTGTGCGTGCGCTCCAAGTGATTGGTGATGTTGCTAGTATATCCCCCCTTGGACGCAACTTCTCTCTGACAAAGATTGCATCTGGCCGAGTTTTCATTAACTTTGCTAAAGTGAGCCCAAACCTTCGAGAGCTTAGCCCTCACCAACATGCTTGAGCCAGACGGTGGTAGTGTCATAACTACGTGAGAGTTGAAGAGACGTTTAAGTACCGAAAGCAGTACCGTTTTTCCAGATTCGTAACGGTATTCGGGTACCGACCATGGATGTATTATAAGAACTGGATAGCGTGGCTCCGCCTTCTACCATGTTACGGATTTAAAGCCAAAATATCCCCCGTCAGGGTGCCGCCATTGTGCAGCCAGTAGAGAATCTGGACCATATTTTGACGTAATTGTCGTAAACTGTCGCAAAACTCCCCAGCATACGCCGTACACAATCATTGTGAAACTGCCGTAAACTGCGGTTATTTTTAAACTCTAATAACAGATGAAAAAGAAACTTTTCAGGAAAAAGAGGACTTGGAAAACATGCAGCCCAATAATACTTTCATATCACCACAGCATACGGGTGGGAGAAATATTTCTACGGGGTGTAATAATTTTTTGAAGTTTCACGACGGCCCGTCCAGATGAATGGGGGAGACGGAGATTTGACCTATACTGCAGCCAGTCACCAGGGGGAGCAGTTTTCGTGGTGGCTTCAATTTTAGCCCAGCGACATGGCGTCCATGTTTTTCACAGTCTATGGTACCGACCCAATTAGGGACCTGTACATGAAAGTACCGGTCCACGGTATACATCCCTAGTGTGGAGGCCACTGTAGTACAGTGAACTCATTGTCATGTTCAAGAAACCAGTTTGAGATGATTTGAGCTTTGTTACATGGCATGTTGTCAGGATGTATCCATCATATGATTAGTGCCCTCGCCCTTGGATGGTTATGGTCAACAGCAATAGTCAGGTAGTCTGTAGTATTTAGCACTGCTTAGTTTGTTGCAGGGGACCAGAAAAGTGCCAAGGGATATCCCCTACATCTTCACTCCACCACTACTGTTCTTTATGCCAAATTCTGACCTTTACAATAGAACGACATGTAAGGCTCAGGACTTAACAGTGTCATCATTATTGCCTCTGTTGATCCAAAATAATCACTATTGTTTGAGAAGGCTTTATTTATTTTCAGTTTGCCCATAAATGTCCTGAGATTTTAATATGTTTCAGTGATTTACAAAGAAATCCCCCTGAATGCAACGGAAACTTCCCTTTTGGGCCAAAACAGTTAAAAGTTGGGGAACTCTTCCATGGTCAACTGGCTTCAATGTCAAGGCCACTAAATGTCCTGTTTTCATTCAAGGCTGTCCCCATCAATCAAAGACTGTCTTTACAGTGTGACCTGGTCAAGTTCGTGCATGTGGCTGCATCGTCTGTGAGTAATGTTGATTTTAAGGACGATTAAATCTTTATCTTCCAAAAAACTCTGCTGTCCTAGTTTGCCTCTTATTCACAACCACCCTTCATAAAACATGAAAAAACTGAAGAATTTTAGTGCAAGTGCAACCAGTTCACAATGCAGATGTAGCTGTTTCCTTTTCTCATTTATTTCACTTTCTTCATGTTACTTTTATTGACATGAGGATCCATTTTGGAACTGTCATCCCTCTGAATATCCATCAAAACTACTGAAATAAGCCTCCAAATGTGTGGACAGCCTGTCATGAAATTAGAGTCATCCCAATACATGTTATCCAGTTTTTTTATTTTAAATTATTCATTTAAATGAAAATGTGAAAGATACATGCACTCTTATTTTGGTAAATATGAGTCCAAAAGTTAGTAGACTTCATGCACATTATCTAAATTGCACTAATATGTTGGAGGTACCAAAAATGTCTTCTTTTGTGATGTTCCTCAGAATTACATATTCATTTTCTGCCACTATTGATTTAAAAAAAAAAAAAAAAAAGAGTGATTGTTTCCTATTTATAGCAAATGCTTCTGGAAAGAAAACTAACTGACCATTTTGATAGCCTTACTAAAACTTACCATATTTACAGTCCATATTCGTGCAGAGAATTTACAGGCTCTGCACGAACATGAACATATTTCACTGCCTCCATATCTCTGATGCCAGCAGTCTGAGTGATTATCCTCCTTTTACATGACTCTGGTCTCAGGTGGAATGATGAAACAACAATATGGCAGAATTTACTCTGTTCACAGCAACAGATTAAAGTTATTAAACATGATATATATTACAAACCGAAGCATTTATATTTTGTTTTTTTTGTTTTTGTGAGTGTGTTTTCTGTATCACAGGGGACAGCCATTACAGCATCCCACACAAGCCTGAGAGGACATATTTTACAACCTTGTTCCTGTCCAGCTCCACTCCCCCAGCTTCAAGAGAAACCCAGATGAACAATCATGGAGAGGAATTTTTATATTTCAGTACCATTCAGTAATTGATTTAAAAAGGAAATAATGACCAGCTGAGAGCAAAGAAGCAGAATTTAACTTCAACAAGCAGAGAGTTGTTAAGAACCCTCCACATGGTGGTATCACATCATGTCATAACACTTCTCCCTCTTTTATTGTTGGAGCTTCCTGTATGTTATATGCTGTCCTCACTCAATGGGCACTGAGGGTGCCTTCCCGTCTATCATGTTGGTCCAAACTCTGGTTCGCTTTTTTGAAAAAGTTCAAATCATTTGGACTGGTGTGAAAGCTCACATGAATTCTGGTGCAGACCAAAGAACTGAAGTCTGGTCTGCCAGTGGAGTTCTGGGGCTGCTTCCAAGTGGATTAGAGTTCAGTTTGCAGTGGGTGTGAAAGCAATCCATCCCAAATAAAGACCAAACAGGGCAGGCAAATCAAAAGGGGATGAATTCTGGTTTGGATTTGGCGGAATATTACAACACAAAAGTTAATTTTGCAGTTTCTGACAAAATAAAAGCATTGCTAGCATGACCATCCTACAGTGCTACGTTGGCATCTACAAATTTGTGCAAAATTGGATTATACATCAGTCTGGTCTTTACACAAGTTCCATCTGACACAGCCTATGTTAATCAAAGCTGGTTGTTCATTTACAATTCAACAGTTGGCCAGCTGGCATGGTATCTCAACTCGTGAAGATATTCTAGGCTACACAACAATTAGCAGGCTGTGGTTCGCCTCACAAAGAGCAGTAAGTAAGAAAACCAACCAAGTGAAAAATGAAATGTTATTTCTACCTGAACAGTTCTAAGATGTGACAGTGACCTGAGCCTTTAACCTAATGGCTCTTGTTGACTGTTACATAAAACAATGCATTTGAGTTGAGCTTCCTTGCATGAGTACAATTCTTTGCTGCCTGTGGGGTCTTGTTTTGTTACCAAGCATCCAATTTTGTGTAACAACCACTTTATTCTTCTACAGACCTTATTTAGCAGTCATCTTTTGCCAGGTCTTGTTTGACCATAGATGGTTTAGAAGACAATGCAACATTACCCAATATCATAGTGATGTGCCGTAGCACCAAATAATGTTAATAAAGTCTGTTATTGCCATCACTGTCCTAAGATTGTTGGTATTCTCAAATCACAGGGCTTATATTGTAATGGTCAGGTCAAATATTGTTACACTCCACCAAACATATGAAAAAACACATTATCAGCCTCACATCTACAGCCTCTCAATGGTTGTGTAGATGATGTTTGTCCATATGTCAGAAATATCATGTCCAGTTGAGTAGCATTTTCGTGATGTAGATGATTTTCATCCAACCAGACTTAGACATCATCATATTTTACTTATATTGGCACTTACTGAAATAAAAGTTTGAACACTTCCGTCTTCCTGTATCTGAGGAGTTTTTAAGTAATAACAAAAAAGTCTCACTTTTAGATATATGCCTGATGGAAATACACACTTTAAGATGAGTTTTATAGCATCAAAATAGGTTAACTAGAAATGCTATTCCTTAGCTTCTGGGTCGGGTCGGACAGGGCTGGACTGACCTGGATACTCAACTTCGGGAACAAGACAATTAAAACTACAGCAAATTTATATTATTCGGACACCTCCTAGAGCACTGGGCTGTAGGTAGCGACATATAGCCGGCTACAAAACTACGACACTAAGTTTTCCAAAAATTGCTTGTTGTCACACATCAAAAACTACCACTATGTAACTAGAAAGAGAAACATTACCTCGTCACTTTGCATCCTGTAAGTTGTTGAAAAAAGAAGTTGTAAAGCAATGCAGAGTTCTGAGGAAGGTCCGAGCTGCATTCATTAGCAACAAAGCAACAAACACACGCTTTGGCTTGGGTCACGTCTTTACGACAGTCGCCGAGCGTGCTCATGGGTAACAGAGTTATGTCGCCGGAAATGGATTCTCCTCATAGCACCTTTTAAAGACTAACTCAGTCACTCCATCTTAGCATTGTTTAAGTGACTTAAGAAATAATTACACAAACCCCAGCTTCAGAGTATTTCAGTTAGCCTGTAGCCAGGAGTCACTTATCTGCAGCTTCATCCGTGCTGCAGTCACCTCACTGAACACTGGACTCATGATAAAGCTTGTTCCCTGTCAGGAAATACCCCAGCCCCTGGCGAGCAGTCAGCCAGGAAGAACGACAGACAAGTGGGGCTTGTTTTTAAAGATTTTACTTGCAAGGAGTGAGCAGTCCATAAATAATTAAATGCAGCACTACACACATGGACATTTGTCCAGAAACAAACATCAACCAATGATATTGACATATACATTTTGTTTACATTCCCCAACAATAATACTGAACGGTCATTGGTTGCTGAGATTAGGGGATGAGACATAAACTTGTAAATAGTAAATAGACGAGATACATAGCACTTCCCTAGTCTTTCTGACTGTACAGAGATATTTCACAGCATGTCACACCTACCCTTTCACACCCTTCACTCTGACATTTACTTACTGATGGGGGAAGTTTTTATGTAAGTTGTCCATCAGCTGCCAAACACATTCATGCCATTTCATTCATTACCATGCCACTGACAAAGAAGAGGGGGCATCTTGGAGTTTGGTGTGTTGCCTAAGGACACACTGACATGTGACAGTCTGAGCTGGGCTCACATGTTCAACTTACCAATTGTTGGTAGAGCGCACTACCAGACTAAACCTCCAACACCCTAAAGAGCCTGTAAAAATCCCATTAATCCAGTCTCATTGTCTCCAGTGTGTTGCATCTCATGGTGTCTCCTTTCATGTGATATTTTACAGCCATGTTCCTGTCCTGCTCCACTCACCCAGCTCCAAGAGACATCCAGATGAACAATAATGCTAAGATGTCACACGCCATTCCCCAACATATAACAACAGTCTGCCACCTGCAATTCACATGAGTCTACCAGTAGGACTTCTGGATTCTGATCAACACTAAAACTGAAACATTTGTTCCTTGCACCATGACCAGTATTCCCAAAAAATGTAATAAAAATGTGTTGAAAACTTATTGAGTTAATAGTGAAAATGTGGAAACATACTCCAACTGCCATTAATAAAAATAGCCTTGAAATATTCTTAGATCCTCAGCTGGATTTGGATTAACACCAAAATCGTGTCACTTCTCCTTTGTGCCAATATTTAGATATTTTAGATAGATAGATAGATAGATAGATAGATAGATAGATAGATAGATAGATAGATAGATAGATAGATAGATAGATAGATAGATAGATAGATAGATAGATAGATAGATAGATTTAAAAAATGCAATGTTTATAAGTCCTTAAATAAAATATCTGGAACCATATGCAACGTTAGATCACCACCAAATGTAACAACTTTTTCCTCCTCTCATGACCAACTTTACTGTAAAACTTTATCAGAATCCATTCATAACATTTGAGTTAGTTCACAAAAAAAACATAATAACTCACTTTTTGTGACATTTTTGTTCTGATAATTCAAGGCTGGGTCATTGACTTAGAGATGTATTTCATGTTAAGTCTGTCTGAATGATCACTGACTGCACCTGTTTTTCTTTATCAAGTTATCCATGAGAACGCAGAAGAGTCAATCATTGGAAAGACATTTTTATGTCTAAGTTATGCTCTGAATTCCGTCATCATGGCAGGAGAAGTCGGCTTTAAGCTTTGCCAACAAACACTCGATTAAGGGGCAGTTCAGTCACTTCAGCTTCCAAAGAGGAACATGCTAACCTTCAGATACTTTTTACTGAACCAGACAAACACAGAATACCATTTGAGGCACAGAGAGAGTAAACCTTTACTTTATTCCCTTTTTACTGCAAATTAAAGTTTTGTAGCTTTTTCCGTATGATTTTACGGGAAACATCTGGATCCCTCGCACCGCTGGAGCAGTGGCCCCCAGGTGATTGTGCTGTGCTCAGCTGTGAGGGCCCGGGATAATGAGCAGGTATCAAACGGGCTCCTATGGATAAGCCGGCGTGGGGAGGAAGTTGTGTCCGGCGGCATCAGAGACCACCATGGCAAAAGTCAGGACTTATTCATCTCTGGCAAAATATTTTACACCATCAGTCACAGTAAATGGTTTCTCTGGTCATTTTTTTCATGCTCACGGGGCTGCTGGTAGATCAAGTTTGTAAAATCAGTCAGATGTCCCCATTTGTCCTTGTTGGCCTTCACTCAGAGAGGACACATGCCATTCCTTAAGCAGCTGCATTAAAATTAGTCACAGGGATCATAATGTCACACTCTTAGAAGGATAAATCAGAAGCATTAGAGCAGCAGACTTCAAAATAAAAACACTTATTCTCTTTTCACTTCAGTTTCCTCTTGTGAAGTTATATCATTTTATCCTGTTCATTTGCTGGACACTTATTCATAAAGTTAGCCACGTGGCAGCTTTCAAGAAGTTTGAACTAAAAACAAAAACAGACCTAAAACCAGATCACTTTAGAGGCAAGAGGCTGAAAACATGAATAAAGAAAGACAGCTATCAGTAGCTCCCTGCTCAGTCATTTCAAAATGATGACTAGGCTGATTTATCTCACTTATAGGGGAGATCAGGATGGTTGTAGCACTGAGGGAGCGGTAAAACTTTCATTCTCTTCAATCAGGAATAAAATAGGAGTTACATGATCATTTCAGTCATTTCCTGCTTCCTCCCTGATCACACACATGGGTGCACAAGACTGAAAACTACTGAAAGCTAATTTCACAAAAAAAAAAAGATTTCTAGGCAGGAGAGAATTTTTTTCATTAAGACTTAGTTTTGTCTAATTCTTAAACTGAAATCCTAAACTTAAACTGAAGTTGCTCAGGCAAAGGGTGAAGCATTTACCCCTTGCTTATTTCAAACCACACCATTAACCATAAAACCAATGGGGAATTCACCCTTATCCTTAAATTGATGGAACTGCATGGGCTCAAGCAAAAGGTGTCACAACCATCCCAGGTCTCCCCTATAATGAGTACATACAAGGGCGTCCTCAGGTCTCAGTGGAACCTCATGATGTGTCAAAGTATGATTAGAAAGTCCTCTGAAATAAAGGCATCAGATAAAAAAATCATCAGAAAATAGGAGTTGGAGAGAAAAGAAAGAATCTGGACAAAGGACAGTCGACAGAGAGACATCAGGAAAAAAGAAGAGATCTTAAAAGAAAGCTGAGTTTTACCTTTTGTACAAACTGACTGATTTCTCAAGTTTGTACATGCAGGCTTAACAGACTTGATTCAGTGTACCATGAAAATCTTGCTTTACTGAATGTCATCAACAACTAGCTGAAAAAAGCTCTTAAATTTTTTGTGTTCAAAGCAATACTCTGGAAATCTCCCATTTTACCTCCCCCCCTTATTTTAGGTCCCTGGGTTACTACTAAAATCCTCTTCTTGTTTGCACCTCATCGTTACTGAATCTTTTCCATATCTGGGGAAAACAGTCTTTTCTGCAGTGCACCCTTCACATGGAATAACCTTAAAAAAACAAGCAAAATATGGATTTACTGATAACACAAATGGATCTAACTCTCAAACTACCAAAACTATTAGAGCTGTTACAGAACTATCACGTTTATTTAATACTTAAACTTGGCAATTTAAAAAAATGATAACCAAATTGAAATTCATGCAGTAATAGTTAACAACACAAACGAATGTACTTTTGCACTAGGTCATTGAAAGTCACGATTGTAGGTCAACAAATTAGCTATAATAATTTTTTAAAAATAACAATAATAAAAATGATATAAATATGGGGTGTTGGATTGGCGGAGTGGTTAGCAACCAAGCACCCCATGTACTTGCCTCTGCCGGTCCAGGTTCGAATCCCGCCTGTGACCAGTTTGCAGAGTGTCTTCCCCTACTCTCTCACCCCCTTTCACAAGTCTATCCACTTTCTCTCTCCTATCAATAAAGGCACAAAATGCCCCAAAAAATACATTAAAAAAATATATAAATACAGCAATATAGGATGAAAATGATGTACCATTTAGAATTTTTAATAATTATAATAATAATCTTAAATACATAATAAATATGTTGTAGAATTATATTCAAAATACCACGTGGTTAAAAAAATAAAAATATTTTTCTGATTTTAATAAGGTATCAGCAAATCCTGAGATCGTACACTATCATAACTCATATGTTTTTAGGAACCTTTAAATACCAATTTTAAGAAAAAATGCACACACTGAGCAAAAGTCACAATTCGTAAGCTGCCTTGACTTGTTTCCTTTAAGTTACAGCCCTACAAAATCATCCGTCTCACTAATTCAGCTGTTCAGGGGAATAAAAAATTATAACACAAGCTTGAGAAAGACTGCCATTTATTTGAGATTCCTTTTTATATCATGATGATTTTTCATGTTGTGGAGTTTCTGTTGTGTTTTAACAACATGGGACTCTTGTGAGCCTGTGTTGTGTAGTTTTAACTTGGGGTAATTACAGGGCTTTTGGTGGCACCATCGACTGATAGGTGCTTTAGTGGCAATCAAATTTTTGTTTACAATTGTATATAAATACAAATCTATGAATTCATCAATAAAACAAGTGTTCCAAAGCTACCCTGATCAAACATTTTGTTTGGGGTTATTGGTTCAAGAATAACTTTTTAAGGTCAAAGTTTAAGTTTTTGTTGAAAGATACTTATCAAGATATTAACCCTTTGATAATCAGGCACTGAACGTTTAGACTGTATTCTCAAGGACATGTCGCCCAGAAAAAGCTCTATACAACAGAGGTGTTTCCTCTCAGAAAATTTTTTTTATGGCCTTACATGCCAAAGTTTAGATCTGGGACACATTGATGACCCTTTACTTTATTCTTTAAGGTGTTTGATTGATTATTTCACTAATTTATGCATGCTTATTGGGTGGATCCAGATCATTTCTCTGTAGTGAGTCTTTGGATTGTTGTTGGTTAAAATATTTGCAAAATGCTCCCAAAGGGTCACGACAGGGATAGCAATATATAACAGAAATATATTTGTTAATTAATTATTTGTGTTGTTTAAAAAGTGCATTCTTACATTTTATACATTCTTCCTACCAATTAAGTTTAATCTTTCTTTTTTTTTTTTTAAATAACTTCAACAATCAAAGCAGCAAATGATGTGTGCATAAATGTCCTTAATGTGGTTGATAAACAACTTAATGGTGGGTTAAAATGTTTAATTTCACATTCTTAACATTTTTCATTCATTTAATTAGTATTTAATCTTGAAGAATCATTGAGGCCAATCATTTTCAATGATGTGAAGTGAACAACAATGAAATAAATATGCACCCCTACAGGCAATGTATCCTACAAGATACTGACTGTATATTGATAAATAAACACCATGGACAATCATGACACTGTGCGCTGACCCAGATTCAGTGAAGACCACAAATTAATTTGTTTGCTGACATCTTTATAATTTAAGTAAAACCTGCTATTAGATCACTTGAAAGAAAATCTTAAAATCAGATACCTTATTAATAGGCCTTCAGTTCTGAAATACAAATCTCAGAAATGTTCTCTGCCACAGATAATCTGGAGCAACAGTGTTTTAATTCTTATAATGGGTGGAAAATGTGGGTTTTGTGCATGTGGAACAAGGGGGAAGAGTCCCTGTTGCTGCAGGTGCAGCCAGACCCTGGAGGCTGACCTTGGATATGGTTAAAACTTACAGTTTTTCCACCACGAAACAACTGTAAGATTGCAGCAGCAGCAGATGCACGCTTTTTGAGCTTTAGTTGTGCTTTTACTTGGAATTAAAACTGCCTTATAGGTACCCTAACTGTGGCGTTAACCGGCCTCTTTCTATCAATCCATCAGTCTAACAATGTCCTGCGCATTTTCTGCACAGGGAGTGAAATTGCTGTTTGTTTTTTTCTGCTGGTGAAACGATAAAGCTGTTTAAAGTGCAGTTTGAACATGCAGAGCTGCGCAGGGGGAGCCAGTAGTAGCCCTCCTCGTTAACAATGAGTCCCATTCAGTGTTTAGATTGCATCTAACCACGTCTGGGAAAACTGGATGTAAACAATTTTAATGTTTAAAGAGTGAGAGGGAACGCTTCAAAGGCATTTCTTTACCGCCCTAGTTTTTTTTGTAAAGCTGCAGGCGGAGGGATACAGTCCTTATCAGCGCCTGCTGGGGCTCCCTACTCGTTACAGAGCCTGAAGGCATCGTCATTTGAAATGATTACTCGTTATTTAAGTGGACAGGCGTTTTATATGGCCGAGCTTGAAACTGGCTCGAATTTCCTGCACTGTTAATGAAGCTGTATTTTTTTTATGATCGTTTTTTCAAGGATACCATGCATAACAAGAGCAAGGGAGAAAGAGGGGGGAGTAGGCTACATTCTCACACCCAGAAGTTTGAAAAAGTGCAGCTAGTGTTTCTTTAAAGGCACCAGAGGAACCTGAACAAACGAGCCACATTGTTTTAAACGGGCCTGAAAAGAAACCTGTCCTATTAGACTGGAATGCACTGAAAACAAGCAAGAATTCTGCGGATGTAATTAGAATTAATTCATCCTAAGTGAATGCTTTGATTGCTTAAAGCTTCCATAATAATAAGATAATGATTACAAATCAAACAAATTTCATTCAAAAATATGTGTTTTAATAAATAAGCAAAAACAAAAATGTACATTGGACGGAGTTTGGAGACTTGCTAAAGAAAGTCAGTGAAATAGATCCATGCAGCAAAAGTCTGTAAATTGCATTGGTCCCTTTACAGGATACAGGCGTACCTACACATGTATGTACAATATGCATTCATTATATTTCTATAAAATTATACTTTGGCTTTAAGTCTTTTCAAAAACAAAATATATCCCCTTCTTTTTAAGACTGGCCATGGCCGAGCTATCGTCCTTCATACATTACAGGTCTGAGCTCTCTTCCTCTCCTCTTCCACAAACAGCTCCGGAAAGAAGCAGTGACTGCATCTGCATCCTCACACGCTTCCTAAGAGTTTGTAGTTGTGGGTCACATTACGTCTCCGCCATGCCCTTGAGGTCGATGGGTTCTCCAATAATCCCTTTGGTCTTCAAACTTTGTAGAAGTAAACAGTCTGTGATAAAGAGAAAGAAGACACATTAACATCATTGTAGAAAAAGCTGAAACAGACAGAGAGATAAGTGGATCTAACTTTTACGCGCATTGTTTTACGCACGGGGCAGATCGATCTTGTCGTCCTCTGTGACGGTACATGTGATGTTTTTTAAACATTCACTGGCTCGCTTAGCATGTGGGAAGTCATTAATGAATCAATTATTAGCTCTGAGCTGAGTGAAACCATATGGAAACAGAAAAGCGCAAACATAGTGGAGAGTTGGTGCTGCTCTGCAGCTGCAGAGAAAAACCATGAAAAAGGTTGTTTTGGGGCACCTGTGTAAATTCACGACTTTTCATTTGGCTGCAGCTTAGTGGACAGTCCTAAGACAATAAAATCTAATTCTTTAAAGCTGAATTAAACCTAGAGTCATTATTAAAATGTGGAGACTTTAAGGTCAAGTTTGTTCAGGATTTATATTAGGCCTGTTTAGTGTGAATGAATAAAAAACCCTCATCACAGCAAAACTTGATAGATGAACTATCAGAGTTAAAGAGTTGATTTAACCGCGATGTAGTTACCGCGTCGCCTTTTGGGTAAAATGTGGTTCAGTACGACTGAAATGTAACTTACTTACAAGTGTTATCGAGAAACTGTGAAGCTGTAAAGCCTCAAAAGTGTCAAAATAAACTTTACGGACTGAGGGATTCGATTTAGCTTGTACATTTTGGAAAAACACTGATTTTTGTGGCACTAATTGCATGTTTTTCCCTTATGATTCAAAAAATTCTGTACTCTTTGCCCTATTCTTCCCTTGTAAGATCCTCATTAGGAGAAATTTTAAAGAAAAGAAAAAAAACTGTTTCAAATCAACTTTGTTCTCACAAATCGTCGTTATCAGGCTTTTCTTTCCCACCACAACATGAGGTTTGGCTAATACAACAACAGGATCTCTCAGGCCCAAGAGAAATACCCCCCCTTCTGGTGCTATATTGTTTGAGCTTTCAAATTGACAAAAAAAGCTTACATTGAGCATCATGCCCCCTAATTAAGAACAAACAGTTTTTGGCTTTAACAGTTCATGAAGACAGTATCTTGGCCACGGTGATGAGACCTAGTCCACAGTCAAAGCTATTAGTTTTTCGTGTTTCTTAAACAATTGTTTGTTCCCAATATTACCCCCGTATGATAATGTTGGCTTTAGTGGTCATTAATATCATTAATATCCTAAATTTGTCTTCAAAATGTTTTATGTGATGTTTCAAAAAATCATTGATATCGTTTCCTCATGGCGTCACAATTCGCTCCACTGCCATCGACTTTTTGTGTTTCTTTGGTTAAATAACATTTTAACTCTCCGTAATATCCAGGATTAAAAATAAATCACCAGCTCCAAGGCAAGTTTCCCCTCAGCTGTCAGGTGCCCAGCCCTCTCCTCACCATACTGTACCTCTGACATGATTTCCACTCACAAACCTGAGCTGCAAATCTGCAAAAATAACGTGACCAAATCCTGGCTGCTCGTTAATACAGCCCTCTGTTTTTATTGTCTTGGGCCTGCCTGAACCTTTTTTATGTCCAGCCGAGCTGCCCATTCCTGCGGTCTGCGCACAGGAAAGCTCTCCATAGTGGATATAAATTACCGCGGTGGCATTACAGCTGGTGGCGCGCGGCCTCAGTACTGTTTCATTTCTTACCCTCACTCATTATGAAATGTTGTTAAAAGAAGTGAATGAAAACCCACTGCAAGAGTCACAAGTGAAAATAGAATAGACTTGAGATTTTTACGGTTAACGGGGCATATTCCTGTAAAGCCTGACGTGTGAAAATGATCCAAAACTATTATTGTGTTAATCCGCCCACTCTCCTGCGCCTGATCCCTTTCTCTTAAATTAAAGACAATGTTTCTTTTTCCACATCCTGAATTGAAGCCTTTAGATGTGAATAGATGATTCATTCACCACCTTAACATGTATTCACAACTGAGCTGGTGATCAGCGGCCTGGAGCACAGCAGCATCCAGATGTTGACGCACGGTCAGCCGCTGCAGAGATGCTGAGGCCTCGGTGTGAAATCTGACACACACATAACAAACGCGCTCAGCACAGGGGTGCAGTTGTTTATGCAAATTAAAGCTGGTACTGAATTCATCAACCGAAAGTTTTGTGTAGGTTTTTTCTGTGTGGAAAAAGATTAAGTGTTCGTTGGATATTTTGTGCGTATAATGCGGCAGCAGGTTATGACATCATCCCTAAAATCCAAGACACGTGGACCGTGCAGCTGGTCGCATAGTGCAAGGAAAAGGGCAGAACACGCATACACTATTAAAATAAATATGTAGCATTTTTGTGAACACATTCAAAATCTTTAGTACATTTTCCTCGAGATCTGCAACTGAAAAACACAACTGTTGATTATTGAAATTGACACAACTTAGACTGTGATACCAAACGCTCTAGAGAGACTTTGTATGAACCTATTCTGAGCAAAAAAGGTGATTGCTAAAGTCCACTGTATGTGTTCCTTTTTATTTACGCCCTTATTAAGCATAATTAGCTTAAAATGTGACTATTCCATTCCTCTTTAAATCAGCACTTTATAGCTTTTGTATTGCATACCCATTGAATCCCCCCAAATTCTAAAAATAAAATGTAATTATGTTTTACAAGTGTTATTGAGACATACATCACTATTGAAAGTTTCAAATGTTGTTACTGCTGTGGTACAGTAGGCTCAACTCTGTCTGCTGACTGATTTTATGTACCTCATCACATTATGCAGCAAAACAACACAGAATGAGATCAATTATGGAATATACCAAATGTATTTTTTTCTATATTAAAGTTAGATATATTAATTAATACCTTAATATTTCCTTAGCAGCATTTATCAATGTCCTACACACTTTCATTCCTTTACAATTTCCCAATCATAACCAACACCAAATTTTTAATGACTTGTGCCACTCCTGCAGATAAATGAGTTTAAAATAAACTAATCCTTTGTCATTGTAAGTGCCTGAGGTGCCAGTATGACCATGAACCTACTGATATTGGGCAGAAAAGAGATCAAACTGATCAGCTGTGGAACAACTTTAGATCATAACGTTTTGAAAAGGCATTCAGAATGATATACCAGCTCTTTGGCTGTTTAAATTAGCATTTATTAATTTTATTTAATTACAAAAACTCCATCTTCACCCAATTTTGCAACATTCATTGATACATATATAAACAAATGCTTCAGGTTTAGTACCAATCACTTGGGTGGCTCTGCTTGTTTCTAACATTGTGCTTTTAAAAAAAACTGTTAAACTGATACATTTCGGGAGGAAAAACCTCTTTAGGTTCATCATCATCTTTATTTTAACATTCAATTAAACAAAATTAATTTCCCTGTCCATAGACTGCTGCTATCAGCATATCTTTTTTGTAAACACGTGTATCTGCTCACAGTTTAGTCATTAACAAACCCACATTTACTGAGTCGTGGAACTTTTTTGTTAAATATCAAAATTGTACGTGTCAGATTGTGGCTCTTATAATTTGGCGCAGTAAGTGAAGCCCCAGGTGCTTTGGAGACACACTAAGGTACCCAGCATGTCCATGAACATGATGGGAAGAAAAGATTAGTCAATGCCTTTGAGGGCAGGTGAGACCACACAACTATTGTAAAGCAAAGCCTAGAAAAGTGACTTTTTCCACTGCTTCACTTTAAATGAATCACAATCTGTCAAGACTGAGGTTTGGCAGAATTATTTTCTACTTCTTGAATAGTTTTGAACCTCTGGTCTCTCTGTGAACACCTTTATTGTTGTAGGAACACATTTTTCATTCATTCATATCACACTCAAAAACTACATTTCTTGTCAATCTCTGCAACTTTCTGATAGGATTTAAGTCCTCAGACTGTGGTACATGCCACCAGCTTTACATAGTGACTGAAGCTGATTGGGTGCCTGCATCTACTCCAGTTGTGCAAGAGAAATTATACAATTAATAAGTTCGCTCCAAGTATACAATATTTTTTAAAATACATTTAAGACATTAAAAAGCATGTCCCTGCTCTTAAAGTTGTTTAAACTCGAATTTAGGAATTTAGGAAATGTATTTAGCGATTGAAAAATAACCACTTATCACCTAAACTATATCCCATTCAAGTTTTACAGCTTTATGAATAAACATGCCTCTAATATATGTCAGATAATTGAAGACCCTTTTTGCCCTTAAAGAAAAAAAAAACATTTTGCACCTTCTTATGTGTGCACTTGTTCCTATTGTGCGCTTTGGATTGTGGTACCCACCGCTTTGGCATATTAAGTGTCGCTCTCCGGGTGCTAGTGAGATGCTGACATAGACCAGGCACCCTCCATCCTCCACACCGAGAACGCGTAACTGAGTCTTTCGTGTGCGACGTAGCTGCAGCTGGACATCTTGTTGTCCATCTCGTCGCTCTGCAGCACCTGGCACAGAAAGTCTATGTACCTGGAGGCGAGCTTCAGCGTCTGGATCTTGCTCAGTTTGTCCGAGGGCAGCGTGGGGATGATTTTGCGCAAAGACGCGAAGGCCTCGTTCAGAGACTGAGTCCGTTGCCTCTCCCGCACGTTGGCCAGGACGCGCTGGTTCTGAAGCTCCTCGTACGACTGGCTGCTGCTCGGACTGGGCTTCTTCCCCCGTTTGACAGGACCCGGGCTGCTGCCGCTGCTGTCCTCGCAGGACTTTTTACTGTGTCTCCTCTTCCGCGCGAAGCGCTTCTGCTGCCTGTCCAGCTCCTCCTCGCTGGTCACCAGACTATCCACAGGGGAGACCGGGGAGCTGGAGCCCTCTTCCATTTCTTTTTTGAAGAAATGCAGGGAAAGAGCGGAGAAAATGTTCTCCACCTTTGAAGCCGTGGTTACAAAAATGAGTAGAAATCCCAGAGATGAGGAGAATCAGGGGGAGAAGTGTTCTCTTGACGCGTCAGAGTGGTTTCAAACTGGATGTTGGCACGCTTCTCCCCACGCAGGAAGTTTTTTGCTCAACTTTTTTTGGAAACTTTATCGCAGTTTCAGATGCTAAATAGTTTTGAGAGTGGAAGGGGAGGGGTCTGGAGGGTGGAGGGGGAGCTAGTGTGCGCCATGGCCCGCTAATAAGCAGGAGGGACCAGTCATGGTTTCATGTGTCGGGGTGAGACTGGAACAGAGCACTCGTATTTACTGTCAAGGGACGGAATTCTCTTTGGTTTTCACTTTTATGCACGGACATCAACAGAAAAAGGAAGAGTTTAGTCACTTTAAAAGTTTTATAGTTACAGGAACATTGTTTTATCTTTTAACCCAAATTAACAATTTGCATCAAGTTAACAAAAATCAATTGACATATTTCAGTTTCTATGACAAGGTCCTACAAGATAGTGTTTCTTTGCAAAGTGTCCTTGTTTATTCAGTTGAGAATCTATTAATTTAATTATTGAGAAAATCCTCAATTAGGGGATGCGATATTTGAGATTTTTCGTATTAAAATCTTGTTTTGTCGTTCTGCAGTGTGCACTTGTGTTTTAAGAACTCTTAAAAAAGAGAATACTGTTGGAGGTTTTGCTTTGACCATTTTTACAGCTCCATGTGATTATTTCTGTGTAAAAACGCCTGTTATAAAATATGAGGTTATTAAAAACCACTAATAACAATCATATGTATAATTATGTAGTTTTCATCTCCTCAACCTTTTTAAAACACATCCCTCTCTCACCCCACACCTCTTCCACAGCCCCACAGTCCTTGAAAATAAAATGAACAAATCCAAAATAATTAATCCTGCTCTGGTTTTAGGTCCAGACCCTTGGTGGGAGGGGTCAGCTCTCCAAACACCTGTCTGGAGCAGAGCGAGGTGTGCCTGAGCACACAGGTGTGTTTTCATGCAGATGTGAGTCTGATGGAGTTTATACAAATGTGTTAACAAAGAATAAGAACCACTGGATCGTTTTACTTTATTAGTTCTTTAAGCTTATTTATTTCCATTGAATGCACTTACTGTTAGTTATTTATCAAACATTAAGGGAACACTGGCCTTTGCATTGAAGGGAAGTTTTTGTCATTTCGCCCCATATGGTCGAAAAATAATATGCCAAGTAGTAAGTTTGAATCATTCCCGAATTTATGGAACTAAACAAATATACAAATTATTTCTTCGTTAATTCTGTGAATATGATTATTGTGTTGCCAAATTCCACAACGCATTAAAAAAAGCAGAAACTTGAACAGGTTAATAGGCTGTTAAATGAACATACGACATGCTTTGAAATTTTGGCAGAACTGAGGTCCACCTTGGGCAAATTAAGTAAAAAAAAAAAAAAAACACAGTTGCTTGTCAGTGTTTAGTATTTCAGCTGAATTAGAGTGTTTTCATGTCATATTATTCCATGTCGCATAAGATATCCATACATGACAGCATCTACACACATAAATACACATTTCAATCAAATGAATGAACACACACACACACACACATTAATATATAAAATGTATTTTTTTCTGTCGAAATAGTCTGTCCCCCGCGTAAGTGTTTCAGCTGCACCTCCAAACCACGATAGTTTGCATAACTGCAGTAAGCCGGAGCTGTGAGATCAGATTATCATCTCTACTAAACTTTTCTTTAAAAGTCACATGTAATATGTCACTTTTGACCTGTTTGCAAATCATTTAGTTTAAAGTGAAAAAATAAAATAAAGTTTTGTTAAGTGCCTCAAACATGTATATTAAACAATGATGCACTTCTGGTCCTTGTAAGTATTACACTTTTTTTTAGATTAAACGTTTGAACCCTGTTAAAGACTAACCATGAGTGGATGTAAAATACAAACTATGGAATAAATAACTTAAAATGCCTTTTGAAGAGCATCTTTTCAACCCAAATCTGAATTTGTTCATTAGTTCATAAAGAATCTGCGTATCCTACAAATCTTTCAATAAATTAAACCTCAGATTTAGACAGATTTTGATTCGATAGACCAATGTCGGCGATTAAGGACTTATGAGTATGACTTATTGAAGCAAAATAACTCGATAATATTAAAGTATTTTCCTCCTCTTCGAGAGCATGTTGATCATTCCATGTGAGTAAAGAAGTGTTCAGGGCCCCTGACAGTCAAGGGCTCTCAAAATCAGCCTAACTCTTCTCCAGCTGTCCTGATCTGGCGCTTAATTGTCTAAATGATCAGTTTCTGTCTCCTTTACTTTTAGATCTACCTCTTGAAAGACATATAAACAGTAAACACGCAGTCTTGCTCCTCGGTGCAGAGTTGTGGCTCAGTGGAGGCCGTGTTTTACGCACAGATTCTTCGGCCTAAAGGAAATCTATCCTCTTGATCTCTAATCGAATCAAGTGTGTTCACCCTCACAACTCAATGTGGAAGTCAAACAGGAAGGAGGCTTAAACTAACCGAGGAGCTCTCCGCTTTCTGCGGATAATACCTCCACTGAACGGTTCCTCCATGCGTTTTGTCAGCGGTCCACCTCTTCATCTGTCATGTCATGTTTTCCTGCGCGCACAGGTGGCTCACATTATGGAGCTGAATTTATCCTCTGCCAGGACGCGCACTATGTCCCAAACAGCTGACGGACCTCCGGAGATTCCTGAGGTTCTGTGCTATCATTATATTATGGAGAGTGATGACTCGCTCTGAAATGCTCAAACTGCTTTAAATGTTTTACTCTAAATTATTATTCTGCCTTTAAGAAGAGTGAAGCTTTTACTGTCACCATTCAGCTGTACAGCGACATCACACGTGGGTTTTTGTAAAGTGAACATAATGCTGCTAAAAGCATCTTGTTTTGGAGTAATAAAATAAGTAATAATCACATGTACTGTTAACTGGAATCACAAATGCTTCATTAAAGGTGGGTGGCAGATGTGGCTGCCATAGTTTCTCTTAACTACAATATCCAATATCAATTTACAAACTTTTTGACATGCTTCTTTAAAGATGTCTTACATCTACACATGCCAAAAAATAATTGAATTAAAAAATAAATAAATAACAGGCCCCAGAGGATATTACTTTCATTTGTACCTTTGTTGGATGTTTGGGCTTTTAGAAAAATGGAATTATTAGAACAAGACAGATGTATAATCTGCAAAAGTTTTGGATCTTTAACATCATGAAAAGATCAGAGATTCAGATTTTAAATCTCATCTAAGTCAAAGGAATGACTTAACAATAGAAAATGGTCCAAATTTCATTACATATTTTTCATTTAAGTTAAAGCTAAGGGGAGTTTCCTCCACAGTTGAAACCTTATTTGTGTGTTTAAACAAAATAAAACTTGGCTGTAATAATACATGTGGTTCATTAAAATAATATATATTGGGGTACTTATTTATCACTTTTCTTAATTAATGCTTGATTTAAAAAACTATGCAGAGCTGCTTTGGATAATGCCTAATTAGATATCTATTTCAGTGAGGCTCAAAATTTCTTACAGCACCTGTGCCATCTGAAATCTTGAAATATTAAATATGAATATGGACAGAACTGGAAACAAGCAAAAAGCACCACAGCCTTCAGGCTCATTAGGATGTCAGTTCTGAATCAATCAGAAATATTGCACACATGGTGTCCGAACAATGTGCCGACCTTTTGAAAATGTAGAATAAAGTAAAAAAAAAAAAGGTTAACACTTTTTAAATATACATTATTTACTGCATATAAAGACATTTTATTAAATCAGAGGTATTGATCATTTTGAGGCCCCAGATGAGGCCCTTTGTCTTTCTATTAAGCTGAGAGCGATCATATCAACTGAACAGATGTTATGAATGCTCAAATATCAGCAGTGTTTCTTCAACACTAAGAAGAGCAGCTTGATTCAGACTCATCTCAACTAAACTGCTGCCACATCCCGAGATCAGCTGTAACTCATAAAGCCATAAAGATAAACTTGATCATTCTTGCAGCGGTGTCTGTCCTTCTGACACCAAAGGCATACATTTATCTACTACTTTCTTTTATATTACAACTGTTATTATGATTGAATAAGTCTGTAGGGATCTATCGAAGTATAATTCTGTTTATATGAAGATATTTAGAGGCTCTTTGAAGACTTTGGACCCTGCTGTTTGGGCCTCCTTGGGGACTTTTTTGGATCATCAAAATCTACTTAGATGCTTTTTTATTCACTCGTGGCCTCTTATCTTGTATTAAAATATTTGGCACAGCCAGACTTTTTGGCTTTGATCACAAAAATGTGATATGTGATGCGTACATGCACACTTTCAGCAAATACTACTGAAAATACTACAGAAAAAATCCCAGTACTTTATATTATCGTATGATAATTTTACTTATCTAATTCCACTTATATGGATACATTTTCAACCTGTTTGTCTTGATTGAAAGAAGGGAGAAAGACAGTGAATAGATCCAGACCGAGGTTAAGAGAGAGGAGGAGGACGTGGCACAGGCCCACGCTCAGATTTAAAACCAGCAAGCTTCATATCTTTCGAGGGCACACTGATACAGCACTCAGCTATCTGCACCACGTCATATCACGTTTTGTATGAAAAACAGCTGCACAACACATTGGTAACATTCAAATATAACATACTTCCTTCTGTTCTATACCGACTCAAAAAGAAGAGCAGTTTAAAAACTGACGACAGCAAATGTTACGGACTGATTTATCCATCAATCAATAATTAATCTTTATCTGTTCAGTGCCAGCTCATAACAGATGTTATCTCAAGACACTTGATAAAGAAACAGGTCTAGACCAGACACTCCATTCATTTTTTTTCTGTTTTTTCATCACAAATATCCCATAAGTTCAACAGTTTGTAAAATTTAGTTAAGTTACAGCAGCAAGAAAAAAAATCTTCCGTTCCGCAGGCAGGAAACTGTGAGCAGAACCAGACTAGTGTTTGAGCAGCCATCCACTGAAGTTTCCTTGAAACAACAAAAATAGTGAAGCTGGACATAAGCCCAGTCTCTAATAAATAAAAAGTCAATCATTGTATAGGATTCTGGCTTGACCACTTGGATGACCTATCAGAAATTAATGGGTGGTCCTGGCCGCTGTTGGGTCCATTTCTGCAAGTGTTAATCACTGAAACACACAACACAACACGTCAGATAAATATGAACGATAGCACAGATTTTTGTTCTTCATTTATGAAAGATGCTGAGGCTTCTCTACTGAGTGAACCAACCATTACTGCCCTCCA
This sequence comes from Scarus forsteni, assembly GCA_036419115.1. NCBI lineage: Eukaryota > Metazoa > Chordata > Actinopteri > Labriformes > Labridae > Scarus > Scarus forsteni. The sequence goes on from JAZDUH010000098.1 coordinate 39,278,388, forward strand.
GCGAAAGAAATACAGATTATAATAGGAATTAATATTATTGATTTCACTATTAACACCCTATCTGCCACATTTTTTAGGAATTAAGGACATTTAGTATTTCATCTCTTTCACAAACTTTTAACATTTTTTAGGTGTTTTTATTTTTTTACTCCAAATTTCTGACTTTTAACTTGAAAACAAACTGAAAGCTTCACACTGTTGCTTCAGATTTATCAGCTATATCAGCTCATACCACCACAACCTCAAGATGCTCTATTTGATTGAGATTTAGTGACTGTGGAGGCCACTGGAGTACTTTGAACTCATTATGTTCAAGAAACTAGCTGAAGATGAGTTGAGATTTGTGAAGTGCAAAGTGTGTTAAAAAAATACCCCCATGCCAGGAGCCTGAACCATTGATAGGAAGCTGCTGGATCATGTTGTTCATGTCAAAGTCTGACCCTATCATCTGAAAGCTGCAGCAGAAATTGAGACTCATCAGACCAGATAATATTTTTGTAATCTTAAACTGTCCAATTTTCCAATTTTCAAACCTGTGTAAATTGTGGTCTCAGTTCCCTGTTCTTAGCTGACAGGACTGGCACAACGTGTGGTATCTTACTACAGCCTATCTCCTTCAAGATCTTGTCATCCAGAAATGATCTTCTGCACATTACAAGCAACAAGCCTTTCTGTCACAATCTACCCAGAATCACTCTGACTATCCCCCTCTGACCTCTGGCATCAACAAGGAATTTTTACACAAGAAAACTATCATTTGTTGAATATTTTCTCTTTTTCCAGACCTTTCACTGTCAACCCAGAGATGGTTGTGCATGCAAATCTCATTGATCAGCAGTTTCTGCAGTACTTAGACCAGATTATGTTGTGTTAAAGTCACTTAAATCACCTTTCCTACCCATTCTGATGCTCCATTTGAACTTCAGCAGGTCTTGACCATGTCTTCAAGCCTAAACGCACTGAGTTGCTGCCATGTTATTGGCTGATTAGCTCACAGCATTGTGTTAATCAGTTGTGAATTGATGAATGTAATAAAATTCCCTATGCATGTGCATCCTTAGGTCTATAGAAATGCTTGGAAATGATATAAACATTGGAGCAAAAAGGATCTAAAAATAATAGACAGACTTTTCTCAGTTTTGAGGAATGCTCATTAAAATGTTGTTTGTTCCGGAGATCTGACCTTGTTTGACGAAAGTGAATTCCTTTAAGACCTGATTTCTGCCTTTTTAAGACAAAATTCTTTGTTTCTACAAAAACACAACTTGGAATTGAATTATCAAGGAAACACGGCTTCAACTGTTAATGTTAGCCTGCCATTAATCAAATTGTACTGAATAATTGCCTCTTATTAGGGAGCAATTTAGCTCATTTACACTGTTGGGTACATTTTGATTCCTTGAGAAAATAATCACACTTCAGTATCTCTACTGCATGTGCCCATGTTTTCTATGTTTCCTGTAAATGGAGCAGAACCATGTTCCTCCTGAAGGTTGCACAACATTGTTTAATCCCATGAGCGGCAACAGATTGGTACTGGGACATATCCTGGCTTTCCCTTGAAAGCCTCTCTGGCCCACAGGAAACCCTGCTCTGCTTTGTGTTTGGGGTTCTTTTGGTAATAGTGACTGTCATACTACTTTTACTCTGAGCCAGGGCTCTTAACTCAGAGCCTGGCAGGCCTCGGCGCAGGTCTAATGTGGTTACATTTTACTGGTCATGTTCATACACCCTCTCTAATATAAAGAAGGTAATGTTTCACACATGAAAATATGAAAGTGGTGCTGAAACACGCATGTGTGTGCGTGTTTCTTAAAGCAAGAACGCACACACAAACTCACTCACACTTTCCTTGATTATGCCCTCTGACCTCAGGCTCTCCGCCTCAGCTGCAGGAGGCCTCAGCGCCCAGGGGAGAAGGGTCTGACTTGCAGAGTGGGAGGCTGATCCTGCACAGCGTCCTGCAGGTTTCACATAAACACTCCTCACAAGAAGAAAAAGAGGAACAGAGGGGCCCCTGGCCACCAGTTTTCCATCCACTGTTCTCTTTGTTCAATAACAGGCCAGCAAATATTAAAAAAGGAAAAAATGAAGAGGATAAAAAGGATAACAGCAGAGCCAAAGACCAAACAATACTTAAAAAGTTTGATCAAATTCTAATGCATGTTGTTGTCTTAGATCAAAACTTATAAAGAGTGACATTTTTATCACTAAAAAGCATGTTTTTAAGTGCCATCATTTAATTCTAATTCTTTTTTTTGTTCTTGAAACTATTCAAGCCTAAGTTTATCCCAACATGGCACTCCAGAAGGACTTTCACATAAAGATAAGAAATATTTCACAACTCCATCGGGACACGTCCTAAGTGACAGGGAGGGCAGAACCTCTCAAAAAAATGCATTTGGCTGTTTTAAAGGATGTGTCACCATTGTGTGACAGGGCAGTTTTCTACATGCTCAATAATGACTTGTCTAAGAATGTTAGAAAAATGCCCTGGCAGAGGCTAATGCTCGCCAGGGCATTTTTCTGGCGAGCATTAGCCAGAAAAGAAGAATGCATATTAGGGCTGGGTATTTCCAGCAACTTCCCGATATGATACGTATCCCGATACACATAAATTGTGATCATAGACTATGCTTTAAGCAAAATTCTTGACAAGTTTATTTTTTTCTTATAAGAAGAAAAAGAACAAGGATGAGTTTTAAGTGGTTCTACAACTTGAGAGACATAAATTCAGATCCTCAAAGATGGTAGACCTAAGATCAAACTTAGAACATATGCTTCATCATGTAGCTCGTCTTCTACCTTGAACTGTGCCACTGTTAACATTACCCAAAGTGTATTTACAACAACTGTCAAAATATTTAGGCCGAATCGATTCTGTAGGATCCGTATCGATACACGTATCCCAAAGGAGTGCGATACGATATTTTGCCGTATCGATATTTTGAGCACAGGCCTAATGCATAACCGTATGTCTTCACAGGATGCTCTGAGCAGAAGGCCACAGCAGGACCAAGCCCCCCAACGCAGAGCAGGCCTGTCAGTATGTAGACAAAACCAATGGAGTACAAGTACAGCACTGATGAAATGTTTTAATTGTTCTGACTTCTATCTTTATTTACTCTGTCCCAGTAACACATATACTGATAATTCACATCTGGACAAATCTCTCAAGTGTGACTTTATTATGACACCAGAATAAAAAAGTTGTAGTGGTTATTATTTCTGTCCCTGGCACAGACATCACAATTTATGTGACAGGGATCCTACTCTGTATAGATTAGACACCAGGAACTGTATTTTAAATCATTTAAGTTCAGAGTTCTTGATGCAACTTGTTTTTTAATTGATAGTTCAGTTGTTATATTTTTGCCTGCATTTGCTTGTTTGTTCGTCTATCCATCTGTAAACCAGATAACTTAAAACCTTCTCAACAGATTAGATGATTTTTTAGAGCTTGTTGGTCAGAGCTGAAGGAGGAACTGATTTGATTTTGTTGATCATCCAATTCCTGACACCAATCCAATTATTTTAAGGATCTGGTAAAACTGCACGATTGGTCCATTTTCCTCATGTTCAAAAATAACTTGGCTAATAATATCAGAGGTGCTTTGGTGGATGTTTGTGTTCTTAGAGCTATTCTAGTTGCGTCTTGATAAATGAAGATTTATTTTACTGTCACTCCTGTGATACCTATCATGTCTCTGGATTTTTGTCTACACACATCCACTTCCAAATATTCCTGAGGATCAGAAGGTGGTCTGAGTATGATATGTGTTGCGTTTTTTTTAGTTAGTCGATCTGTTCCTCCTTTTTTTGTTTTAGCTGGTTGTTTAAATCAGGATTAATGTGAGTTTTAAAATGAACTGCTGTACAACAGCTTTTATTTGACTCCACTGATTTTCGTCTGTGACAAATTATTATGTATATCAAAACCAATCCAGCTTATTAGATTATTACAATGCCTGCTTAACATAGATACATAATGATCCACTAAACTTGAGTGGTTAAAAGGTTTTGGACCCGAGTTCAGAGTTTTTCATTAATGAGGTGGTGATGGGTCCTGAGGCCAAACCAGTTGAGCACCACTGCTTAAGGAAATATATATCAGTATGTTAAAGAGATCAAGTTTCTGCCTCATTTGCTCTTGAATCCCTGGTGGCCGCCAGTGCATGATTCATGAAAAACACACCAAACCTCGTTTAAAGGAAAGAAGAGTTTTTTTGAGTCTATGTGTCTCACAGAAGAACCCCCTGAGAGAGCATAAAAGAGGCAAAGACAGCAAAATGAGCTGAGAGCAGAGAGACAGAGAGTGCAGAGAGGGATGACCTGCTGTTCAGATCAAAGATGAGCTCAGGTCATAACTCAGTCCGACAGAATGACGTACCTCTGTCTGTCTGACACCCTTCAAACCAGCTCCACATGGGAGGAGGGCACGGCCTTCACAAGCACAGATCCTGTCTGCTGTCACACCATGAAAACACATCCTCGTCGCATGCATTACCTTCTACTTTTACATTGGTAAAAACAAGCGATCGTGAGGCAAGAAGTGAGATGGAGAGGTGCTGAGAGATAAAAAACAGTTCACAGAGAGAAAGAGAGGAAGAAAAAGAGGAAAAGAGAGGAGCAGGGCCAAATGTATGGATGTGTGATGATTCACCAGTCTTTGATCCAACACAGAGGCCTGTGGATGTGTGAGGGAAGTTATGGAGAGATGATTTGTTAGAGGCCGCGATGAGTGGAATTTTACTGTCCATGTGCCTGCCAGGACCGCTTACCTTTGACTTGAACCCCCAAACACTTGTGAGGCTCACCCCGAATGATCTTGGCAGGAGGATCTAAAGAAGCGGTCTGTGTGTGAGCATGTGCACATGTCCGCTAGAACACGTGTGTTTCTGTGTGAGCTTAAGACTCATGTACTGTAGGCATTTCACTTCACTGTTGTGTGCAGCAGTGTTTTTACATATGCGCTTACACCAGCATGTATATGTACTCATGCGTGCATCATCAGTTAGTTTATTTGTTCCCATCGGGAAACTGAGGAGTGGCAGGAACCACAGATTTGGCAACAAAATATGATATATACACTCTTCCAGTGTTAAAAATAAATAAATAAATAAAATAGCTAGAAACTCAAACAATGCACTCACACAGAAAAGAAAAGAAAGGAAACCTTGAAGTGATGGACAGGCATGTGGGTCGAGGCCAGCTAGACCTATTAAACATGACTGTTTCTCATTGTCAGTTAGAAATGTTGTGAAACAAAATTAAATTTTGATCTCTCATTGGTGAACAGAGGAGCACAATAATGCCGCCTAGAGGGCGACTGTGTGCATGAAGGGGCAAGGGAGTGTCTCCAATCAGCATCACCCACTATGTTGAATGCATCTTTTTAATGTTCTGTGTTTATAAATGCAGTTCATTTTTGCAAACAGGATGCCTGAAAGTTTACTGGACATTGTTACAATTTTCCTGAAGGACTATTTCTCAGCTTCTTTTGCATTGCTAAACCAGCAGAAAATGCAAAAATAGAGGACCCTGTAAATACAAGCGTCATGAAAACATCGGAGCACAAAGTGAACCAGAATGAATCTTTCGCAGTAATGCAGTCACTCTAATGTCTTTTAAAGACCGAGAGTGGAAACACTTAAAAAGCTTCACAAAATTTGCACAGTTACCTGGAAACAAAGTAGAAAATAATTGCTAACTAACCAAGGACTAAACTAATTGACAGCTTCCTGTAGGAAAATAATAAGCACATAGGTGTTCCTTTACTGCCCCCAAAACATAGTCAACCAAAGCCATAAATAATTTTATTTACCAAGCAACTGGGAAATAGATGAGTAGACAAGTGCTTATGACTTGACAGTAAAACAGTTAAGAACTAGTCCTAAATTAATGTGTAAATAAGAAATGGTTAGGCTAGAATTAAGGTAAATTCATAGTCAGATAACTGAAATGCAATTTTATTTGCTCTTAATATATAAAGAAAGGACTCCTGGAGAAGAAGTACATGATACCATTTACTTAACTCTCAGTTCACTGTGAAATGCGCTATACCTCTTTAAAGAAAGTGCCCCTTGTACTTACTGGGGTTTATGATGTAATAGCTATACAGCCTCCACCTACCTTTGTGTTTTCTGCTTCCCACAGGGAGATTCAAAGACTGTCTTGAAAGTTTTGGCCTGTAACCCCTCCATCCCACTCTAAATAGACATCTTTTGGTCTGCCAATCTGTACAGAGGTAATTTACAAAGCTTCCTGTGGCCTCCCCGCCCTCTTAAAAGTGTTTTCAAAGAGGAGGGCCAAAGAGCTGCATCTGATCCTCTACAATGACAAAATTGTTCATTTTTTGTTCAAGCTAAATCAAATCCTTGCTTAAAAGGCATCAAAGACATCATGGAAATGGTTAAATACACCATAGGACCTTGAGACCCACCCACACTATTATATTACCTGACATTTGACAAACATTAAGAAATCATCAAATTTTGGGAAAGTACATCCCCGGGGCCAATTTTCCAGGAGAAACTTTATGCCTAGTCTGACAATTCCTGATAGCCCTACGATTAATTGCAGATTTATTGTTAACGTCCAACAATGTAGCACACTCAGTCAGACAAATTATGGATGTCCCAAAAATGGTCCCAGGAGTACAACAGGGGTCCAGGTCTGAGGAGGAAGCAGCTGGGGCTGTCAGACATGTACACAGCTGTAACTGCAGGTAGCAAAGGTACGCAGAGGTCAACTCTTGCCGGAATTTACATTTGAAAATTTTAAGCATGTGAAAAATCCCCAACATCATAACCGTTGCCCAATTAAATCCTGCTTGACCTAAATTAGTTCAATGCAGCTTGAAGTTTCCCTGTATGTTGGGGTGTGCCAAGAAGTCTATGTGTGACCTTAGATTTAAAGAGAGCACTCATAGAGCACAAACCTCCCTCAAGGTAGCCCACATATTACATATTGTTACATCTATAAGCTATATTTCCATGATTAAGTTACCATCATAATATGATTCCTTGACCCTGAAAACCCACACTTAACATTTAGAATCATGTTGACATCATCATTAGTTAGAGTGTTCTTGAACAAAAATGATTGTTTGCTAATGGTGGTTATCTGGATTACGACCAAGTTCTGATAATTTTTACGTTGGGCCTTTACTTACATCTCCTGAAAATTTCTGCAAATTATGTCCAGTAGATTTTGGGTAATCTTGCTAACAAACTAACGAGCAAAGAAACATGAAACAGCAAAGACATAACCTCCTAGGCAGAGGTAATAAACTGTAGGTTAGCAGCAAAATAACAAACACTTTGTTACTCATGATTGTACTGTTTCATTGCTACTTTTTGCAGATAATGGGATTCTATTTGCCCAGTCTGCCAAGAACCTGCAACAATCATTGGGAAGATTTATAGATGAGTGTGAATCTGTTGGTATGAGGGTCAGCAGCTCCAAGTCTGATGGCCCTTTTCCACGAGCACGCCTTGGCCCTACTCTACTCGGCCCTACCCGATTTGCAGCGTGTTTCCACTGGCCCGGTACCTCCTAAAACAAGCTAGTTTTAGTACCTACTCCGCTCTGGTTCCAAGCAAGCAGTGTCAATTCTAAAAGATGACATCACCAACTGCCGACTACTGATTGGTCAGACAATGTAGTCATTGATGAGTCATGAGCGCGATGACCTAGCATGCTAGCGGTAGCTACCGTTAGCTTACCCTCATACGTCTTTTCTTTGCAGCTTGATTGCTCTCGTCCTCGGCTTCATTCTGTTGTATAGCTTCCAAAACTCTCCTGTGCTTCTCAAGGGGTATTTCTTCTTGCCACCTGCAGCCTTCTCCTGCTTTCCTTTTTTACTCGGTTTGTGACAAAAAGCCACAGATTGTTGTGTCGCGCTAAAAATGACATCACTGCAGAGCCGCTCAGCGACACTGCAGCCTGTTGGGCAGGCGACTGGGGCTAGTGGAAAAGCAGCACAAGACGAGTAGAGTAGAGCCGGGTAGAGTCGAGTAGAGTAGGGCTAATGGAAAAGGGCCATAAGGTCATGGTTCTCTGACAAAAAACAGTGGATTGAAAGGTGGACAGGTGGATCCATGCAACATCTGCTGTACTTCAGACTTAGAACCAGAGGAGATAGGAGGGAGTGAAGCCAGGAGATGATACTCTCAGGGTACTTTCCTTTTATTCCATCCCTTACAGGACCCTCCTGAAAATGAGATGTAGCATCTCAAGAGGCTAACCTCTAATAAATCAGACGACAGGTCGATGGTTCATGAACCTGTCCCTAACTATAGTTCTTATTCTAGTCCACTTGTCTCCTCTTACCTCCCTTCCTTTGCCCTCAAACCGGACACAGCATCGAGTGGATTTGCTGTTCATCATGAGACTGGGATCCACATTCAAGATTTCCTGCTGCTTAACAGGTTTTTTCTTGCTGCCATGATGGAGGGATCCATGATTGGCCATATGGATTCATGTTGGGTGTTGGATGTATATATTTGTATATATATGTATATGTGTATCTTTATATGTATATATGTATCTATATATGTGTATCCATAAAATGAAGAGCTTTATGCTCTATTGTAAAGTGTCTTGAGATAACACTTGTTATGAATTGGCGCTATATAAATAAAGATTGATTGATTGATTGATTGATTGATTGATTGATTGATTGATTGATTGATTGATTGATTGATTACAGAGCATAATCTTTGGGTGATCAAATTAGATCCTTCAGAGGAGAGTCTGGGCTCAGTTTTAGAGGATGAGGAGCATGGACATTTAGAGGGAACTCAAGGTAGAGCTCCTGCTCCTTCAAATGAAAAGAAGCCAATTAAGATGCTCCTTGGTCACCTCTCTGTGGAGGCTTTCCAGGCACAACAAATTGGGAGGAGACCCCAGGGCAGACCCAGAACTTGCTGGGTCACTATATAACTGACCTGGGAATATCTCTAAATACCTCAAGAGGGGCTGGAAAGTGCTGTAAGGGACAGGAAGATTGGGAATGACCTGCTTTGCCTGCTGCCTCTACGACTTAATGATACATTGAAGAACATGGATGGATAAGTCCGTGAGCAAACCAGTTACTGATTAGAGACCAATAACTTGTTCTAGCTAAAGAATAAATTGGTAAATAACTTCTTGTTTTCCAAAGTAATGTTTGAGTGACCAACTTATAACTACCTGGAGAATAAGACACTAACTGCAAATTAATAAACAGTTAACACATGAGTCATAGGTTAGTGTGGAACAAAAGAGTACCAACTAATTAACAGGGAAATAAAGAATTAAATAACTGCTTCTTATCCTGTAAATAAATGAGAAAATAATGAGTAATGAACCAGAAAAAAAAGTAAATAAGTGTTGCTATTCTTTTGAACATTAGATTACAGATGTTTTTCAAGAAAGAGACGGATGTTTTATTTGTAGTGGCACCTTTTTAAAAGATTAAGTCTTTCCACCCTGGCTATCAAAAAGCAAAAACATGAAAATGATGGATGATGATGTTGCTCCATTGTGTCATATAACAACATAAACATTCAGAAGAGCCATTGCTTTGCGATGTCTTTTTTATTTCTTTTGATATTATAAAGGTGTCAAACTAAAACGATCAAATGTTTTGTGAGTGAACTCTGCTTTCATTCTTAGAACATGAATTTGATCCTGCTGCGAGGAAAACAAAAGCTATGTCTGTTTTATTGCACCATTCTGTTCCAGTAAGCTGTTAAAATGTGACTCATGCCAGTCCTGAAGAAGAATTTGCACGTCAGACCCAATGGCGACATGAATTTCGCTTTGAATTAATACAGGATATGTTTGAGAAACATTACAGCCCTAACATAAAAAGGACACATTCTTGACTTCAAAAGAACAATGGAATCAATCAGAGCATATAAATGTTGTTGTTCTTTTTTCTCTAAAAATAGGCAAATGTTGTTTGAGTTTCTTTTCAGCTGTTTCAGTCTAAAGGGACACTAAATTTGCAAAGCAGATGGGTTTGTCTGATTTAATATACATCATCAAATGAAACTGGCATGTTTTTCATGCAATGCCCAAACAGATGTTTTACATGATTATTCAGACGATATGGTTACATTTAACAAAACATCTTTTGACATAAATTCTCTATTTTTAATCAATTAAAACCATTTTAGTTACAGTTCAACTGGATGCTGCAACATCTGTCCTTTCCAACTGATAATCACTATATTTGTAAATGCTAATATTAGACAGATCTCTCGATGCATGGTTAGTACTGCTATTAAAACCACTTTTACCACCTTTACAATAATAAATAGAAGACCCTCTTGAAAAGAGCTCAGCTTAGCCTGTGAGTGAAGACAACAGCAGTTACTTAAGGCGGGCAGAGGCATCTGAAGTCACATACCCTGTTTTCAAAAACAACTAAAATATTTGGCATCTGATTTGTTTATTTTTTCTAAGACAGGTTAATGTCTCAGGGTTTCTGACAACCAGTGGCTTTTAGATTTATTAAAAATACAAGTTCATATTGTTGCCAGCACTTATCAGCTTGTCTTTGCTCAATTTGCTATGAGGCTCTTTGTTTTCCATTACATTCATTTGATAGCATTTCCTCAGTGTAGGGGGGGTCATTAGTGGGGCTGTGTGAAACTGTTGTTATGTTTATCTAAACTACAGTTTGGTTTTAAAAGTCTCCTTCAGTGACCAAACATCTGATGTCACTCTGACTGTCTAAAATTGTATGCAGCCTATGGCCTTGACCCTCAGCCTGGGGTCACAGCCCCCATTAGAAGAATCAAAGAAGTCAGGACCTGAAATAATACCGACTCACTTGCTGAACACTTTCTCCTCGATAAGAGCTTATCTGTGTTGACTTATTTAATCTGGATTTAATTAATACAAATTTTACTTAATTTCAGAAAGCTTTTTGTGTCAATCAATCAGTCCGTCAATAAATCAATCAGTCAGTCAATCAATCAATCAAGCTTTATTTGTATGACACCAGTTCATAGTGCAAGTGTTATCTCAAAATATTTTCAACAGGCTGAAGCCATACTCTATACAGCTTCCCACACCATACTTTATTTTAGAGTTACACATATATGCATATAAACATATACACATACACAAATATACATACAGTCAAGAGACAAATAACTAAAATAAAAAACAATGTATGATAGTGACAAACTTATGGACGCCCAGATCATAAATTGGTCCTCATCGTATTTGTCTCTGCTGAATATGAAAGTATTCAAGGTAAGCCCCTTGAGATGTGGCATCTTATTTTAAAGAGGGTCCTCGTGTCTAAACAGTGCTATAATCAATAACAACAATGGACAGAGAGGTCATACTAACATTAACATCAACATCAATAAGATTTTTACCTGAAAGGAATAATAATCAATAAAACAGCATCTAGCTGAGCTGCCATTAAATTTTGTTTAACTGGTATATAAATAAGAATTTAGGGTAAATGATGTCATATCTGTTGATGATTGATGTAGGATAAAGAGAGTCAAGCAGGTCCACAGCAGAAGGCACGACACGATTGTTAGTCAAGGCCATACTTATATATGAGTGTTCTTTGCAGGAACTACTTTGTATTTAATTTTGTAGCTGACGTTGGAATGGGGCTGAAAAAAAAAAGACAACTATTTGTACCAGTACTTACTGAAGCTTTTAAGTCCATAGCAGCAGGCCGTCCACACCAACATCCCAAGAAGCTGCTGAGTGGTCTCTGGTGTGTCTCATGATCCGAGGGGGGTAAGGGGAAAATCTATAGCTCTCAGTGGACAGGCACCAGTCTATCTTAAAGAACTTGTAGTGCCGTACAACCCCTCTAGAACATTACGCTCCCAAAATGCCAGCCTACTTGTGGTACCATCATTTACCTGAAAGGAATAATGATTCCTTAGTCTGGCACAATGGGCTCTCTCTCTCAGCATCTGCTTTTGCCCCTTTTGTTTGCTCCTGTACTTGTCTCTGGCTCTTGTCTTGTAGGTGGCCTGGAATCCTTGGTGGAGACTGCCTGCTGCTGTGGAGTCATGAAGCCTCAAAACTACAGTTATAAACATGACACATAGTTGGCCATTTTATTAGGAACACTCCATTCCCATTATCATTATAGCTGCTCATGCAGATATTAGCATGATCTCCATATCCATGATCAATACATCTACAGTATCTATTTTTATCACCACATAGGCATGAGGTCTCTCTGAAAATGGGATGTCACATCTCAAGAGGCCTTTAACAAATTTATACTTTACGGAGACAAATATGGTTGGGATGCACTTGTGGTCTGGGCACCCATGAGTTCGTCACTACCATAAATTCTTATTTTCAGTAAGAATATCATTGATTATACTTCTATAAAATGATCACCACAACCATTCAGACATGAGGACCCTCCTGAAAATGAGATGTAGCATCTCAAGAGGCTAACCTCTAATAAATCAGACGACAGGTTTATGGTTCATGGATCTGTCCCTAACTTTAGTTCTTACTTTAGTCCACTTGTCTCCTCTTACCTCCCTTCCTTTGCCCTCACACCCATCACAGCATCGTGTGGGTTTGCAGTTCATCATGAGACTGGGATCCACATTCAAGATTTCCTGCTGCTTAACAGAAGGTTTTCTCTTGCTGCCATGATGGAGGGCTTCATGATTGGCTCTATGGATTCATGCTGGGTGTTGGATGTATATATTTGTATATATATATATATATATGTATATATATATATATATATATATATATGTATCTATGCATATATGTGTATTCATAAAATGAAGAGCTTTATGCTCTATTGTAAAGTGTCTTGAGATAACACTTGTTATGAATTGGCGCTATACAAATAAAGATTGATTGATTGATTGATTGATTGATTGATTGATATAGGAGAAGGCTTAGGAACTACTACTGTGCACATGCAAAAGAAAAAAATCATCTCCACAGGGTCATAAAGATGTGTTAGTCCAACCCTGGGAATCCAATACAGTATAATTTCAAGTCTGGCTAATGTGATAAAAGTCCACTTGTATTTGGTTAAACATGAAAATTAGACTTTTATAACTGAAAGTGAACATACTGAGTGTTTCTAATAAGAGGCTGAGTTTGGCAGAGGTCTCTCAGTGAATGAATCAACAGGCAATATCAGTGAGAGTTACATATTGGGCCATAAAACCGTGGGCACCTCCGCTCATAGAGTCATTCTCAGTAACTGTGAGGACCGCCAAGAACCCATTCATTCATACATCCACACTTCTCCATTCTGCAGCTCCAGGCCTGATGACAAGGTGTTTCTGAAATCGCATTAGGGGCCCTTTCATAAAGGTTTCATTGGGGAGTGTGTAACAGCTTGAAGCATTTAGGCTTTGTTTAATACATTGCAGACTTGCTGCTCCATGCTTTGTCTCCTGTGTAGAAAGAGGCCCGGGATGCCAGAGACCCCCGCTGTCAGAGTCTGCTTTGATATTGGAAAGGTGGAGGGGGAAATAGGGCAGAATAACCCCCCTAAAATACACACCACCCACTATCCCCCCACATCCAGAACCTGTAGTACCTGCTTCAGTTCTGCTGCCCTGTAGAGTTATGGACATGCAATGAACCAGAGCAGCTTTGAAGTGCAGCTCTCTGAGGCTTTAGGAGATGTGCGTGAAGAGGAGAGATCATGATATACAGTTCTTGGTACATTGGTACGAGACATGTTGTATCTGTTAGATATGGCTACCCAGCTCCAAAATACCTACTTTTCATCAAAATAAGAAGAAAAATGTGAATTCATAAAATGGTCATTGAGATGATGCATAACACAGCATTAAAGACGAGTTTTATAAAAATCCTTTGAAGACAGCACCATATCTATTTTTCATCTCTTCTCCCTGAACTTAAAAGATTTAAGGCTTAGTCTGCAATTTCCAGGGCCTTTGACTGAGAATGGATTGAGGTAAAGAAATAAAATATTTATTCCTTATGTGACCATGAAGCAGGGCTGGGCGATATTACCTAATCTCAGTATCACGATTAATTGAAGCTCTTACCTCGATAATGATGGATGAACTATTATTTTATGCTAAACTGGAACGAATTGGTGGTGTAACCAACAAAATGATCTTCCTGCAGTGTTAACACTTAACTTCTTTCTGCTCTATGTCCTCTGCACAGAATCCTTAATGTGCCTAATGGCGGTGACACATTTTTCTTGGCTACAAGGTCCTCTGATAGATTGACACTTGTCTCCTCCATGTTGGCAGTGCATCCTTTGCTCTTGGCAAAAGTGAACGCCGACTGGATGGAGGGGACACGGTCATGTGACTTACACAGGAAAAATAATCAAAAAAATCAACATGAGTAAAATTACTTTCATTAGAGGGTCTACATGTCGGTTTTGATTTTTTTTTTTATTATTAAGACTAGGCCTATGTTTAACACAAATCTCAGAATAAACTCAAAATCAAGACTGCAATTATATCTCTGAAAAGAATGGGCCAAAACCACAAAGAGATTGAGCTGCTTTTTTGTTGTTTTTTTGTTTTGGGAACAAATGGTTCAAATGTGAGGAAATTTAAACTCTTAATCCACAACCATGTACAATTTTACTAGCAGGGTTGCAAATGAAGGAATATTTCAAATTTCAGTGCAAAGTAGATCCCTCCCTTTGCAAAAAAAAGTTATTTTGCAAACACCATCATATTCATAAAAGCCTATGCTTTTGCTACAGAAAGGAAAAGAGTTGCATTTTAACAACACAGAGGCTTGTGTTTTAAACTGCTGCAATTCCTTTTACATAGACTTGACATGGGCTTGTCCCAAAAGACTCCTGAGGTAACTTGTAAGGAATTTTTTGGAATGAGCAACACAGCTAAACATGATGATAGTTTTCTGTAAATAATGTGCCAATATTCCCTACCAGCACATGAAGCTGTGTTGCTTAGTCCAAAAATGCAAGATGCTTACAAGATTGTAAAGTTGAATAATCAGGCTTTTAAACGGTATAAAATACTATACCAATTGGCTTTAAAAAAGGGAATAAATAATCAAATGAAAAATGTTTCCAACTTTTTCTGAGGAGTATATTTAGTTATTTAAGCATTATTTATCTTAACCATGAGACTACTGACTTCCTGCTGGTATATTAAGCTTGAAACAAGTGACTTGTGCCCATCCCAGGTCTTTGGCCCTTTGAATAATCTTTTTTCCCCTCTCCCTCACGACAATACCTGACCAAAGCTGATTCACTGAATGGACCATTCAATATATTTCACTAGGTCCATCTGGGCAACAGCCCATAGAGAGTGGTTTTAAATGAGCAGAGCCTTTCCAAAAGCATATCCAGCATGAGATTAAACAACCTTTCTGTCAATCACATTCATGCAGGGCAAGCAGATACATTAGAAGGCTTGCACTTCAGCTGTAGAGTACAAAAAACTATCTTTTTCGTATATCAAACTCTAATGAAAACATCCTGTTCCACTAAGCTGTTCAAATGTGACTCATGCCAGTCCTGAAGAAGAATTTGCGCGTCAGACCTGATGGTGACATGAATTTGGTTTTGAACTAATACAGGATATGTTTGAGAAACATCACAGCCCTAACATAAAAAAGACACATTTTTGTGAGTTGTTTTTCATTTGATTGAGATGCGAATACACATCTGAAAAAAAAAAAATTGCTACTGAAGCTGTTAGCGTCTATGCTAATGTCTATGGCCAGTCACTTTCGGCTTTAGTCACGCCTGTAGCTCCCATGTCGTTCTGCTTAAAGACATCTGATCAGGCTTTGCTGCATTTAGAATTAGCAGTCATTGTAGAATGGAGCTTGGTAAGATGGATCTGTCTGATTATAGACATTGAATCAGACACATTCAGCTGCACAGCAAGTTAACCTCAAGATGTCTGAAGATGTCTTGATACTCACATAAAGTAAAAAACAAAACCACCCAAATTCAGCTGCAAACTTTTCATATTTTGTAACTTCTCATGATTGATTTACTTGGATCAAGTCACCTCCTCCTGCCTTGATAAATGTCTCAACCTCTCCACTGCCTGAGCTACATGTTTTTACATATATACACAAACTGATTAGCAGTGAAGGGTGCAGACTGGTGTGATGTTTATTTTATCAGTTTGGTCCTGTAAGAGTCTCTCAGCTAGAGTAACAAACCTCAAACTAACCTGCACTCAGCTCAAACACACTACATTGACATGACAGTTACAAAAAACAGTGTTTCCAGAGCAATTATCGCTGCTACAACACAATTATATTGATCATGAATGTTATACTTCCATGATCTGAACTTTAACCAGGCCTAACAAGAGTGGAAGAAAGGAGGAGGGTTTGGTTCTGTTGATAGGGTCAGAGTAAATTTGCTGAACAAATGACAGAGTGACTGTGCACTTGAGTGCTGATGGGCCAGCCTCCTGCACAAATAAGGCAGCGTAATTAGAGCTGCACTTGTGACCCGGGTGCCAAGGTTAGCATGACGGCTGTCCCAGGTTCATGGTGCGATGTGTTAGCCAGGTGGCTCAACAAGACAAGGCTAAAGAGAGGTTAGTCCAGGATCAGGCAGATTGAAGGGGGCAGAGCAGGAAGGCTGGGCAAACAGAGCCGGTGTTTGTTCTGCTGATTGGACTGAGATGAGTGGGCTGAAGATCAGCGGAAGTCAACAGAGGGGGAAGCATTTACAGGCTACTGTCACTCCCTCGATGTCACCTGTGTCACCAACAGCACCCCCAGCCTGCAATGGAGTGGACTGATCATTTACTCAGAGGCTGTGGGGTGATGAATCTTCCCTGGTAGACCTAAACTATGGTTATTCCGGGACTTTAACCCATCAACCATTAAAATAATAACACACTGTAGCTTCAGCAGTCATTTTGATGGTTTTCTTTCTCTATGATATCCATATAAGAAGAGTCCTTTCCCCACAAGACCTACACACAATCATAAAAAGGATACTTGATGTCCAAATTAACATAAACTTGAACTGTTTTCATTGATAAACCCAAATAGATTGGGGGCAACACACATATGTTCTTAACACAACACTTCAGAATAAACATGCACACAGTATATAGATACAGTGTCCATCACATGGTCATTTAGATTCTCTATTTCAAGTACAACCAGATTTAAGATCTTAAATTTGAGTTTTGTTTGACACAAACTGTCAGATATGGGTACCTTGAGTAATAAAATGAAATAAAACCACCCAAAAACCAAGATAAGAATCTCATTTTTTCATTTGTCTGCATAATTCTATAAGATATAGGTCTACAGAAAGCCTTACGTAGTGTGGAATCATGCCATATAGAAAATGTATGTCAATAAAAGTTCATTTTATGAACAAAAAAATCTTGGATTGCCATTTTGCAAGTATGCACCTCATCAAGAGAATTATTCAGGAGGAATTTTTTTTCAAAAGGTACGTCCAGGTCCTCTTAAGAAGTGTCATTTGGAGACCCCATTGGATGCTCCTTGACTGTAATCACCTCTCTACAATAAAAAGGACATCCATGTACACTTCAGCAAAAAGGCATCATTTGAGGCTCTATGGAAGGGTGACAGTTACAGAATGGGTAAAGCTTACCTTTACTTTTAGGGTGAAGCTAAGTTGTTTTATTGCCTTCGCCAAGGAGGTTATGTTTTCAGGAGAGTTTGTTTGTTTGTCTGTCTGTGAACAAAATAACTCAAAAAGTTATGGATGGATTTTGATGAAATTTTCAGGAAATGTTCAGCATGGGAAAAGGAAGAAGTGATTCAATTTTGGTGTTGATCCGGATCATCGTCTGTGCTGGGAACTGTGCTGCTTGGCGGGGGTCTGCGCTCTCCGAGTGCTTTTCTAGTTTAATGCAGCGTTCGACTGTACCCTGAACTCGGGACTTGGGATTTCAGGCAAGATCATTGCAGCCTTTGTCGGTCGGGGTGATCTCATAGCAATATGCCGTCGCACAGTGTGTGCGGTAAACAAGTCACTTTCTCCTTTGTCGTCGCCAAACAAACAGGAACAGTAACGTTATCAAAGTGTGTTCAAAAATATAGTATGCCTCACACAGAATTTTTTTTCCATATTTAAACTGCAGTAGCCTTTAATGTTTAGCAATTGCTGTAGTTTTATATCCAGAAAACAGCAGTTTTGACACATGGAAGAAATAATAACTGCACTAGTCTATTGTTATCTGTTGAAATACAGTGAAATGTTTTTACCTTGGAATTTTTAATTTCCAACCCGGATTGTTCCAACTTTCAGGTACAATCAAACACAGAATTAGTCCTTACATTTTTTTCTCATCTTTGTATTCTTTTGATTTGTTTACTTTTGTTGTTGTTTGTAATTTGTTTCAGCATTTTTTAATGTTTGCTCTCTAATTTGCTGAATTTTATCTCTTTGTGTTTTCTCTTCTGAAGTTGCATTTTACATTGTTTTGTTGTCCTTCTAAATATCTCTTTGTTTTTCTTAGGTAATGTAACCTTTCCTTTTTGCTATTTTTCTCATTTCATTTTGTAATTTCAATTTTTTATTTGTCTTCTTTGTATTGTTTTATTTTAAGATCTTTCAAATTATTTAAGGTTTTCCTTATGCTGTCACGTTTTTCCTTTTGCTAATTTTACGTGTTGTTACACTTTAAGTTATTACTGGGGTAACTGATTTTCTTTCAAGACCTTGTTTTTTGGACTTTTGGGCCACCATATATTGACACTTTATTAACTCTAAGATACCCTGTGTTCATTATAGACACTTCAGAACTTTTAATTATGATAAATTATCCTTTATAATACCATTGGGTTACTTGTTCGAACAGGTGTGTGTATTTCTACAACGTTTTCCCTAAATTTGAATGATTTTAGTTATATAAGGTCTATTATACTAAAAAAAATAACACCTTTTGTGACTCAACATTTACTGTTTTGAGCACTCAAACCCATAATCCATAGCCATAATATTTAAATGTAGAGCCATTGCATCATAAAAACTTTGAATGTTTTAAAGCATCCTATCAGTTTATTTGGCTTCATGTCTGAATCTCATTCCTTTTTCTATGCACCACTGAAATTTGTCACTACTGTGATGTGCTATTTGGCTTATTCTTACTATCTGTGGACTTTGTGTCACAGTTTTCAGGGGCATCTGTAAAGTAGGCCACTGCTGGGTTTAAGCCTAGTAATGATGTTAGAATAGTGATAGATATAAATGTCAGTTTATAAGAATTGCCTACAGTGTCTTAGTGATGTGCATTAGAAAAATGACCCCCTCATTTGGATTTACTTTCTTTAGGTAACATGCACAATAATCTTGCAGGTGATCATCGTATGTTGTTTCAAAATCTTAACACACTTGTATGAAAGTCAGGTTCTGCAGTTTATGTGGATCAATTTAACCAGGCTAATTACATCAAAGCCTTAAGCAAATGCTTGCACCTTTATCCCCTGAAAAGCTGCCACTGTTTGTTCCCCTCACTGCAGAGTGTTTGCTCTTGTCATCAGGAGGGCTGTTCCTCTAATCCAAAAAGGAAGTTATGGAGTTCCTAAGCTCATCTGAGAGGGCTTAAAATGTGTGGCCCCCTGCTGGGACACGCTGTAAAGACAACACAGTGGCTCTTCCTCACACTCTGATCTGAGTTATTAGCTCTGAGGACAACAGCTTGGTCCTCTGAAGAGGAGCTCAAATGAGAAAAACAGGTGAGCTGTTTAACAAGAGTTTCACAGCTATTAAAGTGCCAACACAGCCGTTACCATGGTGCTGAGTGCAGGGTGTGGGGCTTCTGGGGTGTCAGCATTTTTGTTTTGTATTTAAGAGGTGGATGTTTGTTTTTGTGAGTCATTTGGGTGAGTCTGTTTTGTGGATTGGAAAATGCTGGTAATCTTTCAGGAAAGGGTCTTCAAATGATCACAAATTCGTGCCTGGATAAGAGAAGAGAGAGAAGCGCTGCATGTCTTTAGTGATATCAGTGTCACACCTACTTTCAGCCAGGCTTTGTACATAAGCGCATGAACTGACCAAGGTGTTTCAGTCATTATAATTTATGAAGTACATTGATCAACTAACTAAAATGTTGCTAGTTTAATAACAGGCATAACTTCTTCAAGACTTCTCCATGTGTAGAAACACTCTTATGAGCAAAGCAATGATCTGCCTTCAAATATCATGAACATCATTAACAACTCATGACTCTTGATCAAAACATGTTTTTTCATGCATTGGCGTCATGGGAATTCATAGGCCTTTATGAGTCTCATGCTCTACCGACTGAGCTAACCGGGCTATTTCTGTGGGAACATTGTACTTTTTTCACAGTCTTATTTTTTTTTTAACCTACAAATGTGTCCAGCTGGTGATGTGTACTAGCTCAAAATTAACAGCATCACAGGTTTTACCTCTTGGTTTGGGGAGACTGGCAATCTGAAATCTCGGGACAGAAGACCTCAAGAGTGGGATTTGATCTGATTATCTTTAGACTGCTGCCCGAATAGCATTGAGTGACATTGGCCCCGTTTACATGGGTCAAAAAATCCTATTTACAATCAGATTGAAAGGTCAGTCAGATTAGAAATGTCTCATGTTAACACCTTAGCCAATCTGATTCACCAGGATCTGATTGTATTTTGGATCTGATTGTAAGAGGTAGTCTACGCCGATTGATAATCCACTCCATGCTTCATGTAAACGGCTGAGTGGAGCAGATTGGGTTGATAGAGGATTGTTCGGTCTGCGCAGGTGCTCCATAGTACATAAGAGGCACGTAGTGGTGTACGCAGAGCGACTCCAACAAAACACTTTCCATCTTTCTAGAGGTAAACAGGAAGCAGGAAGTGCACCTCTTCTTCTCTTACACATTTGCAGGTAGCGGCAGAGTGACCTTCTGCGCATGTCAAAAAAAAAACAATCAATCGGATTCAGCTGGGGCCATGCAAACTAGGGATGGGCATTTTATCCGATGCGCAATCAGTGCATCGATGCGAGGGTCTATGGTAAATTGCATTGGTTGGAGTGGTGTGCATCGGATTAGAAACTGGGCTGAAACCACAATGCATCGCCTTGTAAAAGCTTTGCATCGGTAAAATCCGATGTCATGTTATTATATATATATTTTTTTTTAATTTAAAATTATTATTTTCAGTCAATTCACTTCCATAATTATCTCTCAGCCGTTAAATTCTCACGAGTGGACTGTTTATTGTGGAACGACAACACACTCTGATTCACCTACTCACAGTCACCACTAGGCGACGTAGGTGTCACTAGTCACTGAATATCAACACCCGGGGAAGGATGCCAGAGAAGAAGAAGAAGCACATCCGGACTACTCCACTCTGAAGTGGTCTTGAAGGAACAATAAAGTTGAGTTGAATTTGCACAGATTTGCATCATTATTGCATCCTGATTGCATCCTGATTGCATCGTGGTAGGAAGATAAATCGTATCATCCTGAATTGGTAGATGCTTCATGTGAATGGTTAGTGTATCGTACTGTAGCCTACATATCGAGATGCATATCGTATCGTCCTGGGGATGGAGATTTCCATCCCTAATGCAAACACGGATTGAACGTGGATCTCTTTACTCAAAGTTCATGTATACAGATCGAATCAGATTCACTTAATCCAATCAATTTCAATCAGATTGAGGAAAACTACCCATGTAAACGGGGCCATTGACACAAGATCCTCTGCAGTTGCACCTTATCCAGTTAATACTTGAGTAATTAGTGCTGTGGACCAGGCTGTAATGTAACTTGTTTTCATTTGGAGTGGAGGTGCAGCAGT
Source organism: Scarus forsteni (assembly GCA_036419115.1). Lineage (NCBI taxonomy): Eukaryota > Metazoa > Chordata > Actinopteri > Labriformes > Labridae > Scarus > Scarus forsteni. The sequence continues at coordinate 39,300,147 of JAZDUH010000098.1, forward strand.
TGCGCGTGGTTGGCTTTCACTCCCCAAGTTCAGGAGTGGCAAAGGATAAACTCCACGCCCAATGTGGGGCTCAAACCCTCGACCCTGAGATTAAGAGTCTCATGCTCACACACAGATCTTTGTAGCTGGTGTGGGATCATATTTGCCGCACAATTTTCCCACCACACTTTCTCCCCATCCTAACTCTAATGTCTCTCTCCTCTTTAAATACAGGAGAAGCCCCTCAAATTATCCTACATAAATAATAAATTTACTTTGTTATATTTTATGCTGTTACTGTGGCTGGTAGGTAAAGAAAATTGATCTGACACTGAGCAAAACACCAGCTTTTGGCAGGCTCCTGTTGTAAACTTTCAACATTACTCCCAAACAAAAATCTCATTTTCTCTCTCCGTCCACCAATCATTCAACACATTTTCACTGGTGTAAGATGCTTCTAAAAGTCCCCATCATTATAAGATAATCATATTTATCTACACACTGAATGCTCCGAGTGTTACTGGGAGCAATTCAACATGTGGACAGCAGGAGCCGAGATAAACTGCCAACCGTTTGAGTGAGAAATAATTGACTCTCCATTGATCCACAGTCTGTCTAAATAGTCATTAAGTCAGTGTACCTTAACGAGGGTCTAGTGATGTCTTGTTTTTCCATTCAAACAGAAGTAAGGATCAGTGTTTGAAAGTAAAGTCTAAAAGAAGAAATCAGATTTTTTCCTGATACGTTTTATAAAATAAACCTATAGGAAAATTTAACGCGACAAAGAATTTACTCTGCGAATTGACTGTAAAATAATATTTTTGACCCTTTGTCAGAGCTGTTTGAGATCTCTATCCACGCGACTACATCATTTCAACAGGATGTGATGCACTAATTATATTTACAAGTGTAAGGCCCAGACTCCAAAGTTAACACAATAAACACACCTGCTGGCCGATAGTTATAAACAGCCTCTTTGTGTTTGTCAGTGTGTGTCTGTTGGATGTTAAATCAACAAACTACCTCAACACACAAAAATACCCAACAGATCAGGAGGATCTTACTCATCATGGACCCAAAGTTTCCCTTCAGCTGAATCATATCTCATCTGAAAGGAATTTAGGACAGCTTTTCAGTGGAACTGGTTGGTCCAGATACTGTGTAGGTGGTCATATAAGGCCTTTCAGTTCTTCTTCATTGTTAATGGAATTAAAGAAGTAAATGGTATTGACTAATTTGAAAAATAAAATTAGAACTTAACAGTAATTTGATCAATTAAGCTGTTCTTTTTACAAGTAACTGAGGAATTTTATAGCCATCTCAGCAGTGAAGTACCAACCTTATTCAGTAAACTTAACTTACATGATAAATAATTAACCCTTTTTTAATCATTCCAGTCAACATTTTTGTATCAAACGACTTCTGCAATAACAATAGGAAGTATTTTCGAGCATTTTATCTGTAACATGATCTAAGTCAGAAGTTGGGCAACTGATGGCTCAGGTGTCATATGTTGCCCGCTTCTGCAGCCCAACAGTCACTTACAGAGAAAAGTATATCTGTGTTACGCCATAAAGCAGAACATTATGACCTCTGACAAGTGAAGTAAGAGCACTGATTATTTCTTCATCATGGGAGTTGTAAGAGGGTGAGATGTCTTAAGTGAATATCTTGTCCTTGGTGGTGTTAGAAGCGGGAAAAAGGTACAATTGTAAGGATTTGAGCAAATTTGACAAGGACCAGATTGTGATGGCAAGACAACTGGGTCGAGCATCTCTAACAATGCAGTTCTTGTGGGTTGTTCCTGGACTGCAGTGGTCAGTATCTATCTAAAGTGTCATGGGTGGCCAAAGCTCACTGATGGTCGTGGGGAGATAAGACAGGAACATATGGTCTGATCAAACAATAATAAAATAATAATAATAACTCAAATTTATATGGCGCCTTTCAAAAAACCCAAGGCGCTTAACAAACAGAAACAAACACATTAATTGCAAAAAGCCTCCATGAAAAAGTGTCTCTTCAGTGCAGACTTAAAGGAGTGCAGTGTTTTTAGCTGATGAATAGCCAAGGGGAGAGAGTTCCAGAGGGATGGAGCAGCCACACTGAAAGCTCTGTCTCCAAGGGTCCGTTTTGTGCTTGTGGGTACTGAGAAGAGCCCGAGGTCTGCAGATCTCAGGTTGCGCTCGGGGGAGTGGTCCTCGAGGAGATCTGACAGGTACTGTGGGGCTAGGGCATGGAGAGCTTTATAGGTGAGGATGAGCAGTTTGTATTTGATGCGGAACTTGACAGGGAGCCAGTGGAGGCGTCTGAGGGTGGGAGTGATGTGCTGCCAGGATTTGGTGCGGATGAGCACCCTGGCAGCTGAGTTTTGT